>CM074524.1:31071314-32271314 GCA_037379345.1 Perna viridis | reverse complement strand
ATAAATATTTGGATATCGGATATTCAACTTTTTAGGCAGCTTATGAGACTTATTTTTTTACCTGTCTCTCGGGAAATGATGTTAAGTATAAAAAAAGTCAGAATACTTGCTACTAGCTCTGGAATACCTTAACTGAGAAATAGAAACACGCTTGTACAATTGAAATTTATAATTTTGAAATCAAATTCTTCTCGTTTGTCATATGGCTGCTGTACTGAGATGTATGTCAGTTACTACTGTTGTACTGTTGTCAAATTCGAGGTGTATGTCTCTTTGGTAGTCTCCTTGTTGGATAAATAAATGGAAGCTATTCTCCACATTTTGACTTATTAATGGAGTGATCATTGTCAATGTGTCAATTTGTGAATTAAAAATCATGCTTCTTTAATATCTTGTCTTTTATAAGATTTTGTGACGCGTAATTTTCTCTAAAGCGAATAAATATCGCGCAAATGTCACGAGCGGAATTCTCAATACACTGAATATCATGAATAAATGTATGTTTAACCAAGTTATGTAAAATCACGTTTTCATGAATATGTTTTTTATTCAAGCACACTGGAATCTGGATAATATTTCCTGATGAGCCGTCTGGACCATCTGCTGGACTGGGGTTCATGGCCTTAAATGAAGCTAAACATACAAAAGTAACAGAAGTCAGTAATAACTTGGCTCACTCAAATATGAGGGTAAGTCAATCAATAACTATGGTGATCTACAGGCTGCATCTATGTTAAGCAATATTACAAATCCGGACAGGTCTTCCTGTATCAAGCTACATCTGTCTCTGTCAGTTTTATACATTATTTATAGTCTACTTGAACGTGTAGCATGTAATATTAAACCGGAACCGGAACTTGAGGGGTTGTTTCAATGTCAGATAACTCTGATAATGCTCACTTTGCTTTCATTTTATAGAGAGCTGAACGACATACAGTAACAATATATGAAAGATAATAAGCAACTTTAATTACTAATATATTAATTTATCAAATTTTTATTTTGAACATCCCAACTCTGTTGTCAACTCCACAAGCTGTGAGTTTTTAAATGTTTTAACCATCTTTTGTTCTGTTATTGTTTTGGGGAAAATCTCAGCGTTAGTTATGAATGTTCCATTTGGCAGTAGTACATTGGGATCTTTTCTTCATCAGATTTTGGAACCCACAATAAATTACATGAACTTGACTTTTACTCTTTGTACCACTTGTATTTTAGTCTGGATTCTTTATGGACAATATGATAGATAAAGACCAAAAAATATCTGGTAGTAACAGGTACTACCCACGAACAATGCCCACAGATCCAAACAACCCACTTGCTGAGGATGATCCCCTATATATAGAGAAACTTACTTGTAAGTCAGCTATTTTCTACTTTGTAAAGTGGTAAGCCGGAAGGATCTAGGGATTAAAAAAGAGGGTTCCAGGCCAATAATTGTTGATTTTTGCCAAAACTTTGCGCGGAATTTACAATTTTTTCCAAGATTACGATCCCCAACGCCTCCTGGATCCGTCACTGGTAATCACACTGTGTGAAATTGTCTAACACTCCTGCTTATAAGCCCAGCTTAGGTTTATATTTCCTCGGACATCTAGTAACTCCGGGGATTACCAGTATTCCTTTTTCCGAAACAATCGGTATAGTTTCGCTTTTTACCTTTTGACCTTAAAGACGCTCTTCTATGGAAACGCAATTCACCTGATCGCAATTCTGTTTCCCGATTGGCCAAATACTGATAAGTTAGTGGCGTTCAAATAAACTGTATCGAAAATTGAAATTGCGTGCCATGTGTCATTTTCTTGAATGAAATGTAGAAAATAATAAAAAGAACGGATTTTTTTAATACTGCGTCACTATTTTTTTAAAGCTAGTATACTTGTTTGAATGTTGGGTTTCTTCTTCAAAACCCATGATGACCACACGTTTGAGGACCAGTCTAGCACTTAGCAATAAACCAAGACTTTCCATTCTCTACCACTAAATGTACTTGGAGGATTTTAGCAAATGGTTGCGGGATTCATACAAAAGTCATAACAGCCTTCCAAATTTACACAAAGTAAGAAATACGGGTACTTACAATTTCAAAAATGGTATCGTTGTATTTATTAAAATACGCATTCGAATGAACTGGGCTATAACCAATATATGGTTTTGTATGTACTTCCGTGTTGGTGTTTTTAAAACAGACTCGCCGATTGCGTATGTTTTTGTCTTCTTTCTCAATTTTATCCTTCTAAAATATAATGCATACACTTTCGGATTGTAGGTTGGAAAAATAGGGTCCAGAATGTTTGGGCAAGAGGTGGTCTTATCATATTTAAGAAGTTTTCGTAAGTATTGAGTTGGGTTTAGTCTATAAACACTAATGATCTGTAGAAGTCCATTTTCGTGTTTTGCTTAATTGTGGATTTCCACTTTAATTCAAGAGATAAATGTAAAACAAGCATTCGTCACCATACCATACGAAACTAAATGACTGCATTTTCGATATGTAATTATTTTATTTCTCATACTGTGTACATAATTATTTTATTTCTCATACTGTGTAAATATTACATTTTTTTCGCAGGCAATACATGTAACCTGACCGTTGTATTGAAATAAATTGCGATTACACTTTACGTCTACAAGTTTTATTTTGGCAACTGAATTCGTGCCTTTTGTTATTTCTGTTTTAGATCTTCTGATTCGGCTGTTGGTATGATCTTAGCACGGTGAGTACATAGCACTTACCTCTATATGCATTTACATTTTTTTTTATAACGTGAAAGAGTAATCAAGGAAACAAAGATTCTAGCGGAAATAAAGACTGTAATACAAAGACAAAAACCATACCGGGAAAACAGACACACACAACAAAATACATAAAAATAATCAAAACAATACTTAAAGAGCAAACAAATCGAATGAGCAACTCAGACTCCAATGAAAACTGGGAGCATGGATCATGTGTACCGGTAAGGTAAGCGTCCTCAGCTTTTCTAGAAACATCCGCCGAGCTACTCATAAAAAGTACAGTCCGGGGTATAGACGAAAAATACACTATTTTGGATATACTAGTACATTTCAATGAATACGAGTTATCGCCCTTTTTTTAAACTAATTTTGATTGATTTGCTGCTTGTATTCTCCATTAAATTTAAAAACTACGAAGTAAGTACTCTAACAAAATACGTATATTTAGGGGAACTCCCCAGGAACAGTTTGTTGAAGAGAGTGTATTTGTTGGTGAATCTAACAATATTGGGATGATAACAGAAGTGTATGACCGATCTACAAAACGGCTTCTAGGATATCCAAGGTCACTGGTGTTTCCATGGGACGAGTAAGTATAACAGAAAATTGCATGGATGATAGCTACATGTAGGTCCCATCCAAGGTCACTGGTGTTTCCGTGGGACAACTAAGTATAATAGAAAACCGCATGGATGATAGCTAGGCCCCATCGAAGGTCCCTGGTGCTTCCATGGGACGAGTAAGTACATGTTTAATAGAAAACCGCATGGATGATACCTAGGTCCCATCCAAGGTTACTGGTGTTTCCATGGGACAAGTAAATATAACAGAAAACCGTCAGCATGCTTGATAGGTCCCATCCAAGGTCACTGGTGTTTCCATGGGACGAGTAAGTATAACAAAAAGCCGTATGCATACTAGGTAGGTCCCACCCAAGGTCACCGGTGTTTTCATGCGACGAGTAAGTATAACAGAAAACCGCATAAATGCTAGGTTAAATGAATTATGAAATTATGGTGAAATTTATTCTTATCAAGTGACTCAGCATGTCCGTCTCAAACAAAGCAGGGCCTATTTTTCAAATGTACATGTATTCGTCAAGAATAAATATATCTGTCAATCAATCAATCAATCAATCAATGTCATATAGTCTTTTCTGGGCTTTTTGAAAGTTAATGTGTGTTTCCAATGGACAGAACAAGCAACGTTAACGCTCACTCATATCCATCATTGTAAGATTATTAACATCTCTATTTTCCCAGCAAAACCCCAATACAAGGATTCAGTTTTTATGATGGACCAATTTTCGTCAAGGATGTTTGGTTCGGCGGTTTCCAGGCAACAGAGAACTACACGAGCGGGGCACTAGGGTTCAGACGATTTAACAGGCATGGAAGTTCTCCTGTCAGCTCTACTATAAATGTGAAGTTTGGTTTTGATGATGTAAGAGTTATAAGTTTAGGTATATAATCCTGGCTTTCTCCTGCATGGAGAAGTAAGCAATGGTACATGTAATGCAATTTGCTAACAGTGTACTCATTTTAGCAGAAGTTAGTAAAGCGTCAGTATACAAACGTAGATCTCCGACTGAATTTTGGCGCGGATTTACTTTTTCATTTAAAACTACAATTAAAACAATCTGAACTAAAACGAATTTCAAAGACAGGAGCTATGTTATTTATAGCCAAGTAAACAGAAAGAAAGGTCTGAAATTTGCATTAATATGTTAGTGGCTGAAACAAAACTTAGTCTATGGCAATCACAATGTATGTTTACCTACCCTGATATGATCAAAATGTATGTAAAGTAACATGATGACATAAACTATCACTATATAGATAGACTTTGTTTGAAACAATCAAAATGTGAGTGTAGGTAAAGTTTTTTTTTTTAAAGCCACTGTGATGTGAGCAAATTTTCTCTGTAGTATTGTAGCGTAAGTAAAGTAACTATGAAGCAATCACTTTGTAAACATACCTAGAATGTCAAAGTAAGTTTACTTACTGTGACACAATCACAATGTAAGTAAACTTACTTTGACGCAATTACAATGCAAATATACTTAGTCTGAAGTAACCACAATGTTAGTAAACTACAAAATGTCGGTTAACGTACTCTGAGGTAACCACAATGTCGGTAAACTTACTCTCAAGCAAATACAATGTCAGTAAACTTACTCTAAAGTAACCACAATGTCAGTAAACTACACCATGTCGGTAAATTTACTCTGAAGTAAACACAATGTCAGGAAACTTACAGAACCTTCCACAATGTCAGTAAATATACTCTGAAGTAACCACAATGTCGGTAAACTTACTCTGAAGCAACCGCAATGCAAGTAAACTTACTTTAAGGAAGCCACAATGTTCGTAACTTACTCTGTAACAACTACGATATCAGTAAACTTACTCTAGATCAACCACTATGTAAATAAAGTGACGCAGGAACAATTCCTATGTAAACTTACTCTGAAAATAATCACAATGTAAGTAAACTTACTTAACTTTGGGGAAAAATCATTGAAATAGCGCTTTGTGTCTTAACAGTTTTGATAAATAGATTTACGCCTATTTAATACAGCCTGCTGAAGGTAACCGTGTATACGATGGAGATGCGACGGTCCATGGGTTTGACAACAAAAATGGGGACAGAAGCTCTACCTTCAGGGATGTTGACAAAACTGTGACCGGCCTACAACCAATTCAGCAGATCGTAAAACCTGGTCCTTTCTATACAACACATGAGTGTCTCTTTAGAACTAACTGGAACATGGCTATCTGTCCACATAGATACGGCAAGGTATGTAACTATCCAATGTTAAGTTCACTGTTACATTAGCCGGTATACATGACTATGTATACCCAAGCTACATAATTTCTTAATTGTACCCTTTCAAATAAATGGAAATTTTGTATTTTCAACTGACAATGGCGGAGCAAGTGATACAGTTTACATCCTTACTGATGTTTTACTTTAAAGTCAATGGATAAAGACGGATACATGAGTTTATAATAATTTATTCAAGGACGAATCACTGCTAAACGAATACACAAACATGGCCCATACATGAGCCAAGCCAAAAATGCACCGCATGAGAATCTTATGAAGTGTAACATATGGTTATTATATGCAACAAAGGGGATATGATTAATATATATTTCAGTTTACATATGCACATGTATAATCATTGTAGTTTTTCACCAAAAAAAATATGACAATGATATATGTGTAAGCAAGCCATATGACTTTCATGTATATTATCATAAAATGGCAACCATATGATTTATATGCTCAACATATGAATCGAGTAACATGTAATTATCATATGTAGCATTCACTTAAATTCCTATATTTATGCTTTTTTTACATGTTTGTGGAATGGAAGACAGAAAAAATAAATGCTTCTGAACTGTATTTCTAATTTTCTCCAGCTTGACGTGCAAATCGACAAAAGTTCACCTGACCGCAGTAAAACAGAAGCAATGATGTTACGAGATGACCTTCCAAATGACCCGGAAGTGTTTAACGACAATTTCATTGCCCAGTTCATGGCTGTACTGGGAGGAAGTTACAGCTATACACTTCACTGGACAAAACAAATTCCCACCAAATTCAGAGTTATAGGATTTGGTGTTGAAAAGTAAACATCACTAGTCTCAGTGGCGGATCCAGAGATGGGGTCGAGAAAAATGGGGTTCCAGGCTATTATCGATCAATTTGTTCTCTGGATTCGCCTCTGCAGGAGTTAGACAAAATTCATAGAATGAGTGCTTTTTTTTTTAAATTAATCAATATGAAGACTTTTGAACGAATAAGAAGAATTTGGGCTTTTTTTCGGATTTATCAGTTAGACTGGGGATTAAATTACTTATTGTAAAGTAAAAGAAAGTCAAAATATAATTTTCGGTCAACAACATTTTTTTTCACTTATTCAAGAAATCACACTGAAGCTATAGTGTATTTGCCATGCAAGATGCAGTCAATTGTATTTCATTTAAAATATGCAGTAGATTCACTTTCATAAAACTCGTTCTGAAACGTTTTGCGCATGAACATCGCCATTTTCAAAGAAACTGTTAATTTGGGTGTTCTTGAGGAAGTACACTATAAAACATTGATTGTTCAACAACCATCCTTGTAACATTAAAAAGAAGTTGATAAGCCCTATAGTCTTATTTTTACCGGTAATGATCAAAATGCAGCATGTTGACTGCAGTGAAACTTTTCTAATTCTTTTAATGAACATAAATTGTTTATTTTATAACGGATATATTATGAGTCACACGAAAAAAACTGTATGCAAGATATGTCGATCATATACCTTCATCGGTATACACCCTAAAGTTAACCTTGGTTACCTTGATTACTCTCTCATACACCCTAACGTTAACCTTGGTTCCCTTGATTACTCTCTCATACACCCTAAAGTTAACCTTGGTTCCCTTGATTACTCTCTCATACACCCTAAAGTTAACCTTGGTTCCCTTGATTACTCTCTCATACACCCTAAAGGTCACCTTGGTGTCCTTGATTACTCTCTCACACACCCTAACGTTAACCTTGGTTCCCTTGATTACTCTCTCATACACCCTAAAGTTAACATTGGTTCCCTTGATTACTCTCTCATACACCCTAAAGTTAACCTTGGTTCCCTTGATTACTATCTCATACACCCTACAGTTAACCTTGGTTCCCTTGATTACTCTCTCATACACCCTAAAGTTCACCTTGATGTCCTTGATTACTCTCTCATACACCATAAAGTTAACCTTGGTTCCCTTGATTACTCTCTTATACACCCTAAAGTTAACCTTGGTTTCCTTGATAACTCTCTCATACACCCTAAAGTTAAAATATATCCACAAAACAAGCCATCATTATAGAAACACTTACATAATACAACCAATCAACACATTGATAGGACAACTACTAAACAAATAAGGTCCAACTATACCACTAGACGTTAAATTAAATTAAGAAGTTCCATATTTCTATTTTCATTTGAAGAGATAAGCATGTGAGATTCGGGATGTGTGTTCCACCAGATGGCACATTCGATCTCGCGATGATGTACCCGATAAGGCGTATGACACTGTCTGCCTGGACAGAAGTATTTTCTATTGAGGAACTGGACAGCGATACTGTAGGAGATAGATATTTCCATGATAAAACAGCCAAGTAAGTCACACGGACTTCTTAAGCACGGATACAGTGGTCCAATTTATCCATATTTATGTTCTCTATAATACAGAATAGATAATACAACGAGTTGACTTTAAATTAGCAAAGTTGGTTGTGGTTGATTTTACATTACACATTTCGGAAGAGTTTTTAAATTACTTTGATGCTGTTTCTATACCCAAGTAGATACGCTAATCAAATATCTGATCAGTGCGAACAACTTTCAACTATGATGTTTCGTAAATCAACACAGTTTGTTACATGTACTGCATTTATGAAGTTGAGTCTCTATTTTATAGCATGGTATTTGTAAAATTTATGAGTTACTCAGTCCGTTCAGATGACTCAACAGAAAGCTGTGGTGGCACGTGTCCGGGGGTTTGGGTAACCATACTGTCAGGTGACCGCAGTAATGGCGACTGTAGGGATGCAGCGTATGTCAATCCCGGTAAATACAAGCAACCGGCTACGGTGAGTTACATGTATTATATGCATTTTAAGCAATTAATGTCCTCCTTTCATTGAAGAATCTGGTTAATTATCCTGATGTAAAGCCCCCTTAACACACACTTAAGAATAATACCACATGACCGTGTTTTATCTAATAATAAAAATAGCTTAATCATATCTGATATGAAAAAGAATGTAATGTATTGACTCTCTTAAATGTTTGTTTTTGTCTAATTATACTGCAGTCTTACTCATTTAATTTGATTAACATTTCCTTTTATCGGTACTGTCTTTGCTTTATTTCCTTCTTGTTTTAAATCCTTTAAAGCATTTTCTTCCGAAAAATACATTTTGTGTGTTACTTATTTACAGTCCTTCAATCCATTGACTTTAAATCCGAACTTAAACATATATAAACACCCAGTTACTTTTTCATTGTTAGATTCAGAATTTCTACAGACAATAATGAAGTTTAAACTACTTGTTGCATATCATTTAAAAAAAAGAAGACGACTAATTGTACATTTTCTTTTCATACTTCATTATCGTTTGTTGTTTCAGCAAAAATCTAGTACTGATACTAGTGTATTAAAAGGTACAGCAGCTAAACCGCCGTCGAATTGGGGCGCAGGGTCACAACTTCCGTTTACCTCAAGGCAAGTCGTCGATGGTGGATGGTCGGACTGGACTGGTTATGACGCATGCTCAGTAACTTGTGGAGGTAGATATTTAAATGAAAACAAACCAAAAGCCAAAATAATTTTACAAAAAATCATTTTTAAAAACCGCATAGATCAAACGCAACATTAATACTTTCAAGTATTAGATTTAAATCGTAACAATACATGCACATGTATATACCAGAAGATGATTCTGAAGTAGTACAATTGTTTTAGGTGGCTCACAGGCAAAATATAGATATTGTAACAATCCATCTCCAGCCAATGGAGGCACTGACTGTACAGGCGTCACTATGGAAACAATCTCATGCAATGGACAAGCTTGTCGTAAGTACAGCGTAAAACATGCAGCCACCGTCACCCGTGATTACACGGTTCATTATTCCTCAAGATGCACGAATCATCGTGAGAATATGCTATTCTAAGTTTGGGTCGAAAGTAATGTTTTGGGAGTAGTTTAACCCACTTTCAATTGAAATTTGGAAACTATCCTAAAAGCAGTCCTTGTAGTTGGAGACCGGTAAACAGCAAAGAGTACAGTTAATATCTTCGGTCAATTATCTAATCTAACAATACACAGAAATAAAATTATTTTGATAAGAAATAATTATCCAATTCAAAGTCTTGATATAAAAAAATCATAATTTTTATATCACTTTGAATATAAAAATACATATTTTTGTATTAGCATAACGATGTGGATTATAGAGTAGGCAGCATTGTTTCGTAGAATTAAGTTTTAAACATAAAGACTGCATTTGGATTGAGTCTACTACAATCTACTTATACAACCACGGAAAATGAACGCAACAAATAACACCTGCATACTTTTTCTTCTCAGCCGTTGGTGGTGCTTTTAGTAACTGGTCATCGTGGACAGTTTGTAAGACTTCTGGTAATAATTGTCAGGGTTATAAGGAACGTAGTAGAACATGTTCGAACCCACTTCCGGCCAATAATGGTAAACATTGTACAGGATCTAAGATGGAGCAGGAGGCGTGCGATGTCTGTCCATAAAGTGCTGGATATATCTTAATAAAGTATACAATACAATGGTGTGATTCCTTATATTTCATCTATTACATGTATGTAGATAGCATTTATTTTTTTATTGTTCCCGGTGTTGTAAAATTCGATAATTCTGTCTGAAATCATCATAGAATGTTCAAATCTCCTCATTTGTCCAATTAATTACACGGAAAAACTACTCGGGTGATTGTCATTAATATGACGAGAATGAATATGGTGAATATGTAAAGGAGACAACAACCCACCGGGATGAAAATTGTCAGCTCAAGATGACGCATGGGATTTCAATGAACGACGAGGAAACCCTCACACCACAATGCAGGCTGTAGCTGGCCACTAAACAACATTATTCACAGTAACATCGAAATAGTTTCTCTGATAGACTCCAGGAACATTAAAGAAAACTAAAACTGAAAAGGAAACAATACTACATGCAGAGGACAGAAATTCCAGACTTTAGAAAGGCGCTGAAATGGGGCGGGATTAGAAGTCTTTATCGTGATCACAGCCCTCCCTTTTTAGCTCACCTGGTCCAAGGCCATGTGAGCTATTGCCATCATTTGGCGTCCGTCGTTGTCGTCATCGTCAACAATTTTTCAAAACTCTTCTTCTCTGACACTACTAGACCAATTGGAACCAAACTTGGTATGAATGTTTCCTGGGGTATCATGCATAGAAGTGTTGTGGAGATTTTTGATCTGTCGGAAAACATGACCGCCTTTAGTAAAATATTAAAAATAGAACATAGGGGTCTTGACGGTAGTTTTTCGCATATGTCTCCAAAACCGTTAGGTTTAGTCAAATTATGACACATAGTAAAAGTGCTCAGCATGATGAGATCTACTGTATTGGTGGTCAAATTTTCATTTTAATCTGTTAAGCCATTTTGGAGTTTTTGCCCTTTTCGACATTTTTTTTTTGGCTTTTTTAACGTTATTTCTTTCAAAAATCATCTCATCCGACACTACTTGACCAATTGGAACCAAACTTGGTATTAATGTTTCTTGAGGTATCCTACATAGAAGTGTCGTGGGGATTTTTGATCTGTCGAAAAACATGGCCGCCCTTACTAAACATAGAACATAGGGGTCTGACAGTAGTTTTTCGCATATATGTATCTCCAAAACCGTAAGGTTTAGCAAAATTATTTCAATTGCTGATAGGACTCTGTAAGGCCTTCAAAAGTCTTCAGGGATCAAAGTTGTCAGGCCAATGTTAATTAAAAAAATGCTATCTTAGTTAAGTGATTTGACAACAATATCATAATTACACGAATATCCCTTAAGATATTGTTAACTTATTGGGGGTAGTATCGAGTTTTCCGTGCATTGTGAAGAATATTACCATAAAATACAAGGGTTGGAAAGACCAAATAAATTATATCCTTTGACATATTGTATGCGCTGTAATTTTCTTTTCAATTTACCATTTTCAAACCCTCCAAGGTTTACGTCTATATATATCATGAATAACGTTTTGGAAATAAAACTAAGATAATAAAGCTAGTTTTTAACAAAATGAATTCAGTCAAATATATTTTTTTCATATGTATGCAACATTCTAAGATTCATGTCTCAGTTGCTCATTTACTTTTCTTACTTTGTATGTATTATTTGGGGTATTTTATGTTCTTTATTGTGTTTGTCTGTTTTCCATGTCTGATCTTTGTCCCTGGATAACATTCTTTTGATTTCCGCTAGTCTTGGTTCCCTTGATTACTCTTTCAAGCTTTCTAATAAAAATATTACAAAACATGTTCATGTGCTAACGTGATTTGACTGTCATTGCATGGAAGTTACTCCATAACACATGTGTGAAGAACTCTTACATTTCCTCTGGAAATTTGATTCTAATATTTATTACTAACGAAGAAACCATGATTAATTGTTGGGGTTTAACGGAGAAACCATTGATTGATTGTTGGGGTTTAACGAAGAAACCATTGATTGATTGATTGTTGGGGTTTAACGGAGAAACCATTGATTGATTGTTGGGGTTTAATGGAGAAACTATGATTGATTGTAGGGGTTTAACGGAGAAACCATTGATTGATTGTTGGGGTTTAACGGAGAAACCATCGATTGATTGTTGGGGTTTAACGGAGAAACCATGATTGATTGATTGATTGTTGGGGTTTAAAGGAGAAACCATGATTGATTGTTGGGGTTTAACGGAGAAACCATTGATTGATTGTTGGGGTTTAATGGAGAAACCATTGATTGATTGTTGGGGTTTAACGGAGAAACCATGATTGATTGTTGGGGTTTAACGGAGAAACCATTGATTGATTGTTGGGGTTTAACGGAGAAACCATGATTGATTGTTGGGGTTTAAAGGAGAAACTATGATTGATTGTTGGGGTTTAACGGAGAAACTATGATTGATTGTTGGGGTTTAACGGAGAAACCATTGATTGATTGTTGGGGTTTAATGGAGAAACCATTGATTGATTGTTGGGGTTTAACGGAGAAACCATTGATTGATTGTAGGGGTTTAACGGAGAAACCATTGATTGATTGTTGGGGTTAACGGAGAAACCATTGATTGATTGTTGGGGTTTAAAGGAGAAACCATGATTGATTGATTGTTGAGGTTTAACGGAGAAACCATGATTGATTGTTGGGGTTTAATGGAGAAAACATTGATTGAGTGTTGGGGTTTAACGGAGAAACCATTGATTGATTGTTGGGGTTTAATAGAGAAACCATTGATTGATTGTTGGGGTTTAACGGAGAAACCATTGATTGATTGTTGGGGTTTAACGGAGAAACCATGATTGATTGTTGGGGTTTAATGGAGAAACCATTGATTGATTGTTGGGGTTTAACGGAGAAACCATCGATTGATTGTTGGGGTTTAACGGAGAAACCATGATTGATTGATTGATTGTTGGGGTTTAAAGGAGAAACCATGATTGATTGTTGGGGTTTAACGGAGAAACCATTGATTGATTGTTGGGGTTTAATGGAGAAACCATTGATTGATTGTTGGGGTTTAACGGAGAAACCATGATTGATTGTTGGGGTTTAACGGAGAAACCATTGATTGATTGTTGGGGTTTAACGGAGAAACCATGATTGATTGTTGGGGTTTAAAGGAGAAACTATGATTGATTGTTGGGGTTTAACGGAGAAACTATGATTGATTGTTGGGGTTTAACGGAGAAACCATTGATTGATTGTTGGGGTTTAATGGAGAAACCATTGATTGATTGTTGGGGTTTAACGGAGAAACCATTGATTGATTGTAGGGGTTTAACGGAGAAACCATTGATTGATTGTTGGGGTTAACGGAGAAACCATTGATTGATTGTTGGGGTTTAAAGGAGAAACCATGATTGATTGATTGTTGAGGTTTAACGGAGAAACCATGATTGATTGTTGGGGTTTAATGGAGAAAACATTGATTGAGTGTTGGGGTTTAACGGAGAAACCATTGATTGATTGTTGGGGTTTAATAGAGAAACCATTGATTGATTGTTGGGGTTTAACGGAGAAACCATTGATTGATTGTTGGGGTTTATCGGAGAAACCATGATTGATTGTTGGGGTTTAACGGAGAAACCATTGATTGATTGTAGGGCTTTAACGGAGAAACCATTGATTGATTGTATGGGGTTTAACGGAGAAACTATGATTGATTGTTTGGGTTTAACGAAGAAACCATGATTGATTGCATGGGTTTAACCAACTATAACAAATGTTCCAAAGGAAACTTTTATTACCAAAAGTAACCAAGGGATGCAAGGTTCTAATAAGAAATGTTCCATTGGAACATCTGTTATAAGGAAAAACATTCACTATTTGTCCCCTGGAGTATTTGTTGGACAAAGAAACAGACAAATAAACATAAAAAACAATGAAAAAAAAACAAAACAAAATACGCAAGACCCTGTGAATACATAAAATAAACAATGACGACATTTGAACACGAATTACAAATAGTTTTGTTTGTTATCTGGATATATAGAACCAGATGCGTGTAACTGCTTTAAATATTAATAAATTTATGCATGATCAGGAGCAGAAAGTGTCCAATACAACGGTCATTCATTGATTGGACACAAGGGGTTATACTGAGGTTACAGAAATATCACAGTATCGGTCATACATATGGTTTAGTAGGAATAGAAATGTAAAGGTAAGAAAAATAATGTTAAAAAATAAACATTACTTAATTGGTAGGACCGTCGGAATATATCACCGATATTAATACCGAACATGCAAAGCTAACGATAGATGTTCAGTCAAACCGAAATAGGTATCAGACAGGCCTACAGAAATGGGTCGGGGAAGAATTTAATGTGAAAGTAACCTTTTAATTAGTTTAAAATCAAAATATGCAATTCAAAAACAAAGGAAAAAAAACTAAAAATGTTTACAATATCTAGATCTGGTACGCCTAATTATTTAAACAAAAGGGACAACATGAACAATTACTTTACAGGAACAGTAACGTACAAGTAGGAAATGCAATTTATAGGTAAGAACTGCTGTGTATAGGAAGGAACTGTAATGTTAACACATATGCACAACGCTATAAAAGACATTAAGAGCAAACATTCAGAAAAAAACAGATCTAATGCAATCCGAACTTTTCAGTCGATTCCGAAACCCTTAAAAACTAATTCAGAAAAGAGGATTCCTCCTTTAACAGCAAAATACTGGCCGGAGTTTTGATATATACACGAATGAAAGTAGTTCTTTCCACTAAGTCGTGATAAGTCGTGATAAAAATCTTAGTAGATATCACTGGAAATAGAGAAATACCTTTCTTAGAATTCTGGCGCGAAGAGAGGATCGAGACAAGAAAAAAATTAACCAGTTTATCAATATTTTCAGAAATGGATTGGACTAATTTCGTACAGAATTTTCCATAAAATTTTCCATTCCATAAAAGATTGTCTTTCGTGTTACATGTCAAGGAACGACGAGTAGCTCCGGAAAGCCAATGTTTCTATTTCTTTAGCTTCTGTTATGATTAATTTGTGTCTGTTTAGTTTTGTTTTTGTTTTCTTTTCGTTCTGATCTCTGTAATCATTTATGAACCTCTGGTTTTCATTTTAATGTATGTTTCAAATCTATATCTGCGTTTATTTTGTCCAAACTCGCTTTTTTCGACTGTAATGCTTTGTTTTTTTTTTTTTGTGTGTGTGTTTTTACATAAATTATGGTGTCTGTTTTTTTTTTGTTTTTTGTATATCTATAAACAGTGCAACACGTATTGTATGGTACAGATCTGTATATGGAACGGCAAAGTGCTAACAGAAATAGTATATAATACGATGAACATGAAATGGATGATAAAATAAACATGAAATGATGATGAAATGAAAAAAAAACAGGATGGGACACAAGGATAATAAGATCGACAAATTTTGATTCCCACTAGAAAAAGGGGGGATCGGTAAGGTCGGGCAATTTAGCCTCCTGTGGCGGAGCGCAAAGGTTCCTACTCCTATCGACTACCACAGCAGGGTTCTTTAACGTGCGAGGAAAGTGACATCTTTCCCAACACGGTGCACCACTATGGTTTGCGGCCAGGTTTTCCGTATTATAGCCTGACAACCCCAGCATGCAACATGCCAGGGGTACCCCATTCCACCACCTGGGGCACACATCCCAGTTGCTCTGTGGGCAGAGTGCCTAGCCCCCGGTTATGTTTCTGAGCACTATTTAGTCGCCTTTTACGACAAGCTTAGTGCTGCTTCAGGCCTATTCTGTTAATACCAGGACCTGCACGGGGCCCATCCAATTCGAGCAGAATGGGAGGGCACTCCGGACCCTATTTTTGACCAGCCTATAATGTACACTAACGTAAATGATTGATTGATAGTTGGTGTTTAACGTCCGAATAGCAGTATTTCAGCTATATACAGGCGATGAATATGAAATGGGTGTTAAAATGAACATGAAAAAAATGATGAAATGAAAAATGGGATGGGACACAAGGATAACAGTGTCGACGAATTTCGATTGCCACTAGAAATAGGGATAGGTGGGTAGGGTCGGACAATTTAGCTTCCTGCGGCGGAGCGTAAATATTCCTACTCCTACTGAATACCTCAGCGGGGTTCTTAAACGTGCGAGGAACTTGTCACACGTTACAACACTGTGGTTTGCATTCAGGTTTTCCCTATTATACCCTGACGTACCCAGCATGTAACATGCCAGGGGTACCCCATTCAATCACCTGGGGCCCCGTGCAGTTCCGGTTGATTGATTGTTGGGGTTTATCGTCCGAGCAGCAATATTTCAGCAATATTCAGACGATGACCATAAAATGGATGATAAAATGAACATGAAATGATGATGAAATGAAAAAAGGGATGGGACACAAGGATAATAGGGTCGACAAATTTTTATTGCTACTAGAAAAAGGGAGGGGTGGGTAGGGTCGGGCAATTTAGTCTCCTGTGGCGGGGAGCAAAGCAGTTACTCTGTAGGCAGAGCGCCTAGCCCCCGGCTAGGTTTCTGAACATTATTTAGCACCCTTTTACGACAAGCTTAGCGCTGCTGCAGGCCTATTCTTTTGACACCCGGACCTCCATGGGGCAATATATAGGTAGGAACAGTAATGTAAGTGGATAGACGCATCAATACACTAAGAACTGTTAGGTTCGAAATTTTGAAACTCATTTAGAGAAAAATAAGCTTTTTCCCTCAAATGTTGAACATTATTTGAATGAGCAGATTTGTTTTTGCTTTCCATGCAAAATACAGGGTGTCGCATTTTTTTTTTCAGGGGAATGCAGGGCGAATACTTATTAAGACGTGGACTTACATGTTTTGTTTTTTTTACTCTTCTGTCGTTCTTATTCAACCAAGCGGAGAAAAAGACATGGATGGGTAAGAATAAAATGTTAATCGAGGAAAATTGTACATGTTAATTGATCTTATTTCTTTTATAATACCTTAAAAATATCATACATGTATTTGTCGAACACAAAAATGATAATATGAATTTACGTTAATTTTACAGAACATATTAAAGCCGAAGCCGTTGTTGGAGAGAACCAAAGCAAACAGCGTTCAGATGTGTTCTTCGATAATCACCTATCGAATTCCAGTACAGTTACACAAACGGAGAATGAAATTACGTGTCCAAAACCGAATGATGGCAACTGGAGCTTTAACTGTACCGTACCATGTCATCAAATTCCAAGGTTTACAGACAGACCAACACGTATACAGATAAATATTGACTGCCAAAATGTTGGAAATTTTAAGTATATTATCAGCAATTCCACTTCGCCACTTCAGACAATAGTCGATCAACGCTGCTTATCTGCATACATAGAACAGAACTGCTATAATGGCAGTTTTCAAGTTCCGAATGTCGTCCATTATATTTGGTTTTCAAAACATCAAATGAATTTTTATCATTTTCTCAGCGCAATTAGTGCAAGCAAAATATTAAAACCATGTTTGATTTTATATCATGGTGAAGTTCAGCCATTCGGAAAATATTGGAATTTCTTGACACAAATGGTACCGAATGTCGTGCATGTCCAACTCTCACCACCGGCGTCAATATTCGGAAAACCATTTGGATTCATCGAGCACAAGGCTGATATAGCCAGAATACAAACATTGCAAAGTAGGTATATATAGAAATAGAAACTGGTTAAATTATGTTTTATGTTTAAGCTTTTCCGTAAATGTCTCAGTTCCAATGACACTTTTCAGATGCAAGTTAATTTTTCTGATTTAAATTAGTGTTTAAGGTACCAAAGAGTCGTCGCCAAGGAAGAAGATAGCAACTGGTAACTGATACCAAGAATCATACACAAAAACGAAAAAAAAGTAAAAACATAAGAAGTTAATTTTGACTCCAAGTTGCTTTTAATACATTATCTCCGGTATTACAATGAAATAGAGTGAATGACCTAAATGACACTTGAACTGTTTCAGAGTATGGCGGTATTTACATCGATGCTGATGAGATCATATTGAAATCCTTAGACCCATTGAGGAACTATCCTATAACCCTCAGCCATGCCGTCGATTATAACCTTAGTAATGGACTGATCGTAGCTACCAAAAATGCTACCTTTCTAAATATCTGGTTCGAAAAGTACAAAACATATGATAGAAAACAATGGGGCTACCACTCAACCATTATGCCTTGGATATTGGCCAAAAAGTACCCGGATTTGATACACGTGGAAAATGGAACCTTCGTTAGACCGAACTTCATGAAACTTGCTCTAATATTTAATAAGAACTTTGATTGGTCAGATAATTATGGTATTCATCTTTATATCAGATTCTATAAAAAGGCACATGATTTTGAGGATGTAAAATATTTAAATACAACTATCGGATCGGTAGCCAGATATATTCTATATGGGAATAAAGAACTATGTTCAAGGTAAATAATACCTGATGTTTTATTCTACTTAACCCAGCAATTTCTCATAAAACATACATCAATCTCCTTCACAGATTTCAAAGCTTTAGAGCTCCGGTACACTCATTACTTAACCCCGCCTCTTTATGGAAATATGTACAGTACAAAGGAAATATGTTCGCGGTTTTATTATTTAGTAGTGCTCATGCCTTGTAATTTTTTTCACATCCCGTTTAGCCGAGCTTTTACTGAGCTAACGGAGTGATACGTAGTGAATCGGAAGCGGTTACATAACAGGTCTTCAGAGGAGCTCCTTTCATGTTAACTGCGGAACTGTCGACGATCATGTGAGAAATATATATGTACTTCCGTAAAAGTCGACGAGCAGGGCGAAACATACTTCCGCAAGGTAGAAACTGGGGTAGAACAAAAACAATTTTTTTTCTTAAGCTTACTTTGTTTACAATTAACCGAAAATCATTATACGAATTATAATGCATAAATGTTACACCCATAAGCTATCACAATAAACATATTAAAAAACACACCCTAGATCAACCATTCAGCGTTCGGTGGTTGGGTTGTCCTATGTATTAAGGTGTCTTTTCATTATAAAATGTACACATTTCATTTGTCTATTATGAATGATTTTCTCCCATTTCCTAATTATTTCATATCATGAAACTTTGTTAAAGTTTATTTGTTTGTTGGGGTTTAACGTCCGAGCAGCACTGTTTCAGCTATATTCAGACCATGAACATGAAATTGATGATAAAATGAACATGAAATGATGATGAAATGAAAAAGGGATGGGACACAAGGACAACGGGGTCGACAAACTTTGATTGCCACTGGAAATATGGAGGGGTGGGTAGGGTCCGGCAATTTAGCCTCCTGTGGCGGAGCCCTATGGTTCCTACTCCGGGAGAATACCACAGTAGGGTTCTTTAACGTGCAAGGAACGTGGCATCTTTCCCAACACGGTTTTCCGTATTATAGCCTGACAACCTCAGCATGTAACACGCCAGGGATACCCCATTGAACCACCTCGGGCACACATCCCAGTTGCTCTGTGGGCAAAGCGCCCTAGCCCCCGGCTAGGGTTCTGAGCACTATTTAGTCGCCTTTTACAAGCTTAGCGCTGCTGCAGGCCTATTCTTTTAACACTCGGACCTGCACGGGGCATTGTTAAAGTAAATGTTAAAGTAAATGATATCGTTAATAGGTGTGAGTCGCACATAGGTTACTCCAATGTTATTGCTTCTCTGCGTTGACAGAGCATAACGTACATTATTGAAGCTAGACTCTGGATTTTACTTACTTGCAATGTGACAGGTGCCGCTGGTGGTGCAGGAAATGCTGAACTGTCCACGTTATGTCATTCATGATTTTGTGTTTGTTTGTTTGTTTGTTGGGGTTTAACTCCCGAGCAGCAATATCTCAGCTATATTCAGGCGATGAACACGAAGTTGATGATAAAATGAACATGAAATGATGAAATGAAAAATGGGATGGGACACAAGGATAATGGGGGCCTGACAACCCCAGCATGTAACACACCAGGTGTACCCCATTCCACCCCTGGGGCACACAACCCAGTTGCTCTGTGGGCAGAGCACCCTAGCCCCCGGCTAAGGTTCTGAGCACTATTTAGTCGCCTTTTACGACAAGCTTAACGCTGCTGCAGGCCTATTCTTTTGACACCCGGACCTGCACGGGTCATGATTTTTCCTTGGAGTCCATATTGCTCGTGGTTTATTTTTTGGGGGTATCTCATTGTTTTTCCCTTATCTTCAGTTTATATATGTCATTGTGTTTTATTCTGCTTGCTACATAGCGTTTGTAAATCGTCTCAATTCCCTCAAAAGTATTTTGATTTTGATGTCGAGGAATCCTATAATTTACGCTTCGGTATTCATTGTCGATATAGTTTTGAATGAAAATGTCGTAATACAACAATGTGTGCCTTCGTAGTGCTAGATTTTTTGTGCAACAAATAAATATACATTAAAATGTCAATATTGTGAATTACCGGAAAACAGAATAATAGTTAGTTTTACTACATGCAGAGAATTCCATGTTGACCACTCATCATATTTGCTCGATGGGCATGAAATTAACAACCTTTCTAATAAAATTGGGGTTTCGACGTAAACCTTCCCTTGATTCTGCAACTGCTTTGTTTACTAAACTGTGTACGCGCAAAGCAGGGATTGATTTTTTGGCCAAGGACTTTCTTACGAGTCGTGTCATATGTCCATCGATTCATCTATCGTTGACAATTTTATTGTACTTTATTAATATTATGTAGCATTGTCTCGATTGTGAATAATTCGGACCACGTGCAATTAATTGCTTTTCAATTACTTACAAACTTACGCATGGTGAGGGGAAGATCTTAACAATAACCACCAGTACAGACATTTATCGTTACAATGGGATGATCTAGTAAACAGGAAGATATACATGTATGTACATGTATGTATGACAGTTCATGTTAATGCTTTTACAAATAGTCTTTCAACACATGTGAGTAAATTATATGGATAATTTGCAAATAATTCATGACACCGAGTTATATGGCAATACATGGACCGATTGATCGCATCCAAATATTGTCACATATCCCCTGCCAAGCTGATCAATCAAACTTCAGGAGTACCTGCATGGCCTATTTCACTCCAACAGAATAGTAGTTATATAGACCGGCAGATATATTTAACCGAATTAAGATCCTATAAGTGTAATATATGTTTGTTTATAATGTAGCTGATCTTGAAATATTCACTATCGCACTAATTTTTGAAAGAAAATAAAGTACCCGGCTTAAAAGTTTTCACAAAAGCACTCACAAACATGTTACACCCCGCCACATAATGTACTTTCAGTGCCTGTCCCAAACCAGGAACCTGTAATCCAGTTTTGTCGTTTTCTTATGTTCTTTGTTATTCGTTTTGATATTTAAAAACAAAACTGTAAAGATTAGTTCGATTTTCGTCTTTTATGAATAGTTTCACTTCATTTGTTTTGGGAGCTTTTAACATCTTGCTTTATTGTATGAATTTTGCCTATCAATAAAGTTTTTGGTCGATGACTGTTTCAATTACAATTGTACCACATCTCCCTTTTTTCTTCTATTTTAGTAATGCTGAACACCATTCTTGAAATATAGACCCAATTAGGATTTAAGCAAAGTATGATTCCAAGACATATATATATAATACAGAAAATAACACAGATTAAATAAATGGCCAAGAGAAATTATCATGTGTGTTGCAGGTTTTTGCATATTCAAATTATAAAACTATATTTAACAACTAAGGGAAATTAAACAGAAGCGATAAACTAGTAGATGTAGTTAAAGATATGAATAATTTAAATAATAGACACATCACAGAATTTGCTCGAACTACGAACCTCGCAGCCAATACAATCAACTTGGAATCAATATTGTACCATGGCAAATACAGATTCAGACAGTTACTCACTGATTCATAGCGGTGATAATATAATAATTAAAACCAATTTCTTTACAAAAGCCCCGTGCAGGTCCGGATGTCAAAAAAATAGGCCTCTAGCAGCACTAAGCTTGTCGTAAAAGGCGACTAAATAATGCTCAGGAACCTAGCTAGGCCTAGGCGCTCTGTCCACAAGCAACTGGGATGTGTGTCCCAGGTGGTGGAATAGGGTACCCCTGACGTGTTACATGCTGGGGTTGTCAGGCTATAATACGGAAAACCTGACCGCAAGCCATAGTGGTGCACCGTGTTGGGAAAGATGCAACGTTCCTCGCACGTTAAAGAACCCTGCTGTGGTATTCGGTAGGAGTAGGAACCTTTGCGCCCGCCACAGGAGGCTAAATTGCCCGACGTTACCCATCCCTCTCTTATATAGTGGCAATCAAAATTTTTCGACCGTCTTGTCCTTGTGTCCCATCCCTTTTTTTTCATTTCATCATCATTTCATGTTTATTTTATCATCCATTTCATGTTCATCTTATGAATATAGCTGAAATATTGCTGCTCGGACGTTAAACCCAAACAATCAATACAAAAGAATGCATTTTTTTAAATTCAGAACCCGTATTGAAGATATAAGACGAAAATGATATCTGAGGAGTAGTAGATTTTCTTAAAGAACACATACAGCACTACGCATGGATCCCAAGTATATGAATCAATATATGTAACATGTTTAGCTTACAAGTATAAAGAAAAATGTGGGTAAATTGTTATCGTTTATGATAGCAAACACAATTGCTTAAGTCTGATGCTGAAAAGAAATTAAGAGAGGTGGGTAAGGTCGGGCAATTCAGCTTCCTGCGGCGGAGCCCAATGGTTCCTACTCTGGTAGAAAACCACAGAAGGATTCTTTTAACATACGAGGAACGTGGCATCTTTCCCAACACGTTGCACCACTATAGTTTGCGGTCAGGTTTTTCGTATTATGACCAGACGACCTCAGCATGTAGCATGCCAGGGGAACCGCATTCCCCAGGTCGTCTTTCACGGCAAGCTTAGCGCTGCTGCGGGCCTATTCTTTTGACACATGGACCCGCATTGAACCTGGAAATAGGAAGAGGTTGTTTGGGTCAACTATAGAACTCAATACTCGACGGCCGTCTTTGAGACAGTAAAGTTTTTTTTTCTTTTTTTTACATTGTGCCAGTGAATAGTGTAGGTAGATGTTAAATGAAATGTTTTCTTTTATTGTTTGTTTCTCTGTCCTGATTTGCATCCTAGGCAGACAGTTTTTTGGACTATATTTTAAAAAAATTTTTTCATAAATTGAAAGTTTTACTGTACTGTAAGGGGGGCATATATTCAAACACTGTGTTTATGTTTTATTTATCAATAGTTTATGTTCGTCTGAGCCTACGAATAAATAAACATAAGCAATGTGTAATATATCTACACATTCACAACTATTTTGATCGCTATATATATTAGCTTTGAATGGGACGTGGAAACTCTAACATTTTACTGCTTACTGTCTGCACTTAGTCAAACGCCCTAGACCACTCGGCCAGTGAGGCTATATACAAATATATTTTTCATTAACCGAGTGATACTTCCTCGCAAGTAAATTTATTTCTAGTGTGAACATTAGCACATGATGTAAGAGTGTATAGCGCTTTCGATAGGACATCTTAACATGGTATTTGGAAAAACAATAGAGGATCTG
This sequence comes from Perna viridis, assembly GCA_037379345.1. NCBI lineage: Eukaryota > Metazoa > Mollusca > Bivalvia > Mytilida > Mytilidae > Perna > Perna viridis. Next base: position 32,247,699 of record CM074524.1, on the reverse strand, counting down.
CAACTAATACGGATAAAGACACATTTTTTGTTAAATATAACAAGCATTAAAAATCAATACATTCTATAGTAAAACAGTTTTTGTCTTGGTATCAAGTCAGTCCCAGATTATTACAAAAAAATGTAGTATGTGTCCATTAAGTTCTTGAACTTGTGCATGACAACAACTCAATGACTGTCTAAATTTATCTAAAATGCTTCAACATTAAAGTGACATTACACTTACTGGGAAGTTATTCTAATAGTATAGTAATAGTGACACTGAATATAGTGAAATATAAAGCTAAGTAAAAAGAAATCCATGAGACTGCAATAGGTTCCTACTTACGTAGGATGGTTTGTTGGGATTTAACTTCCGAGCTGCAATATTTTAGCTATATTCAGACGATGAACATGAAATGGATGATAAAAGGAACATAAAATGATGATGAAATGAGAAAATGATAGGACACCAGGATAATAGAGTCGACGAATTCTGATTGCCACTAGAAAAAGGGGGGATGGGTAAGGTCGGACAATTTAGCCTCCTGTGGCGGAGCGCAAAGGTACCTACTCCTATCGAATACCACAGCAGGGTTCTTTAACGTGCGAACATGACATTTGTCCCAACACATTGCACCACTATGGTTTGCGGTCAAGTTTTCCGTATTATTGTCGTGCCTTGTTTTTCACAAATTCAGAAGATGTAACTTGTTTTTGGAAAAAAATATATGTTATAGCCACCTTCACATCTCATAAAACGCATTAAGGTAAGAAAAATTGAGATGAACTAGTAATATGCATTTTTAAACAAAGTTTTACCTAAACGTTTCGTGATTTATAATTTATGCATTTCTATGATTTCAGAGATTTTAATAAGCCTTTATATGCTGAAATCCGAGAGAAAACATTTCCCTAATTCAAAATCTCGACATTCTGTCGAAAATTTCAGATTGTCTATCCGTCATCGGCACAACTTTGGTTCTTACTTTCTGTCATGTTCATAGTTAGCAAAACGCAAACACAGCTTGCAATTATGGTGTGAAGGAGTATCAATATATCTTCATCTTGAAAGCTACATTATTTGGTTCTAATAACTCTTCAGCTTGATAAAGTTTCAATAAATTAGAACCATCCAATTCAAGAAAATGGTTCATTAATGGGAAAATATCTGAAAAGTCTGACGCATTTTCATCATTGTCTGCAAGTTGATATTCAGGTTTATGTTTGTTTGTTGGGTTTTAACGTCCGAGCAGCAATATTTCAGCTATATTCAGACGATGAACATGAAATTGATGATAAAATGAACATGAAATGATGAAAGAAAAAGGGATGAGACACAAGGGCAATGGGGTCTACAAATTCTGATTGCCACTAGAAATAGAGAGAGGTGGGATGGGTCGGGCCATTTAGCCTCCTGTGGCGGAGCCCTATGGTTCCTACTCCGGGATAATACCACAGTAGGGTTCTTTAACGTTCGATGAACATGACATCTTTCCCAACACGGTGCACCACAATGGTTTGCGGTCAGGTTTTCCGTATTATAGCCTGACAACCCCAGCATGTAACACACCAGGGGTACCCCATTGATCCACCTGGGGCACACATCCCAGTTGCTCTGTGGGCAAAGCGCCCTAGCCCCCGGATAGGGTTCTGAGCACTATTTAGTCGCCTTTTATCACAAGCTTAACGCTGCTGCAGGCCTATTCTTTTAACACCCGGACCTGCGCGGGGGATATTCAGTTTTAAATACTTCATGTTCATTGATGGGTTGAGAAACATTAATCTCTACCACTTAATTCATCTGCTTCTATGTCAATCCAATATTCACACACGTTTATTTTTTTCTATTGGAATTCTTTCTTTTTTTTAATTGGGTTGCTCCGTGTGGGTCCGCATGTTCAAGGAATAGGCTCACAGAAGCCCTACGGTTGTCGTAAAAGGCGACTAGAAAGTGCTCAGAACCCTGACCGGGGGATAGGGCGCTCTGCCCCACAGAGCAACTGGGTTGTGTGTCCCCGATAAAGGAATTGGGTAACCCTATCATGTTTCATAATAGAAGACTAAATTACCAATCCCTATCTACCTATCCCTATTTTCAGTGGCAATCAAAATTTGTCGACCCCATTATTCTTGTGTCATATCCCATTTTTTATTACATGTTCATTATATTATCCATTTCATGCTCATCGCCTGAATGTAGCTGAAATATTGTTGCTCGGGCGTTAAACCCCAACAAGCAATCAATCAATCATGGATTATGAGGTAGAGTTTTTCTCATCGTGAGAAACATTGTCTTGGCCATTCAATTCATTTGCTTCTATGTCAATCCCATAACCAGACTCATGTTTATTTTTTTTCTATCAAAATGCTTTCCACAAGACGAAATTAAGAGGAATTATTACTCTTTTTGGATTATGATGCAGAGGTTTTCTTAGCGTGAAAGACGTTTTCTTGGCCGCTCTGATTATCATCATCAGCTTCTGGTAATGTAGGTTTTTGTCTCTGATCTGAAATGTGATTAAATAATGCAATACAACTGCAAAATCAAGCTAGAGGGTCAAGAGAGCCTGAATCGCTCACTTGTCAAAAATAGTCTTTTTTCACTATTGTGACACAATCATTTAATCAATAATGAGCATGTAAGTTAACAACCCGGTTCTCATATTATAAAATAAATCTCATTTTTTTTACTCTTCACGGGTAATAACTCCGACGTGGGTCAACAGACCATTATGAAACAAATCTGCATATGTTGATATTACCATGCTAATCAATATTAACCTGTCTGATTTTTGCCAAACCCATTAGTTTCTAACTTGTTTTCGGAAATCTTCAAATTGACCCCATGGTCTATTTTTTTTGGGTAACATTAGTCGTGTTTTTTGCAAGATCCAAAAAATAATACAACACAAAATCGCACAGATTGTAACGTGTATCGTAGAGTACATTCATGCCAAGTTTGATTACAATCCATCCAGTAGTTTAGGAGAAGATTTTCAAAGCTAGTTATCATAAATTCCGGAAACAAATCAATTTCAAGATCCATAACTCATTTATCCATCAATGGATCATCCTGAACATTTTAGCATAGGTCCATCCCATCAAACGCCCCATACAGGTCAAGGCAATTGGCCTTCAGCAACGCTAAGCTTTTCATAGAAGGCGACTAAATAGGGCTAGGAGCTCTGCCCACACAGCAACTGTGTTATGTGCCCCAGGTGGTGGAATGGGATACCCCTGGCGTGTTACATGCCGAGGTTGTCAGGCTATAATACGCAAATTATAGCGGTGCACCGTGTTTGGGAAATACGCCACCTTCCTCTAACGATAAAGAACCCTAATGTGGTATTCGGTAGGAGTAGGAACGATAGGGGTCGGCCACAGAAGACTAAATTGCCCGACCCTACCTACCTCTCCCTATTTCCAGTGGCAATAAAAATTGGCCGACCCCATTCTCCTAGTGTTCCATCCCATTTTACATTTCATTTCATGTTCATCGCCTGGGTATAGCTTAAATATTGCTGCTCGAACGTTAAACCCAAACAATCAACAATTTTTGTAGTGCCTTGTTTTTCACAAATTCAGAAGATGTAACTTGTTTGTGGAAAAAATAATCCTGTTATAGCCACCTTCATATCTCATTAGCCCTGTGCAGGTCCGGGTGTTAAAAGAATAGGCCTGCAGCAGCGCTAAGCTTGTCGTAAAAGGCGACTAAATAGTGCTCAGAACCTTAGCCGGGGGCTAGGGCGCTCTGCCCACAGAGCAACTGGGATGTGTACCCCAGGTGGTCGAATGGGGTACCCCTGGTGTGTTACATGCTGGGGTTGTCAGGCTATAATACGGAAAACATAACCGCAAACCATAGTGGTGCACCGTGTTGGGAAAGATGCCACTTCCTCGCACGTTGAAGAACCCTGCTGTGGTATTCAATAGGAGTAGGAACCTTTGTGCTCCCTCACTTACCATAACTGCAAGGTGTATGTCTTCCTTTTTGCTAACTATAAACATGGTAGAATAGAATTTGCGAGATTGAAGTACAAGAGAATTATAAATATGTGTGATTATGTCCATCGCAATTTATCTCATCCATTGCTTCCTCTTTCTCATCCCTTGTTAAATCTATCATCTCCTACAAAAATACTTTTTTTAATCCTTAGTTTACTCTGGTATTGTCAATGAGAAATCTGTGATGCATACATAAGGTCAGTAATAATCATTAAATGGTAGATAATACCTCAATTCACGTATAATCCATGTAATATATACAAGGATAGACTAATTGACGTATAATGTTGTATTTTCGATACCATTTCATGAAATGAAATTCGCGCGTTTTTTGTTTTGTTTGTTTGTTTTTTTTTTGTTTTTTTGCATATACAGGCATCACTTTTGAGGACAACTCACTGATGCCATGCAACTAGTTCTGACACTTGTTCTTCGTTTTATGCGACAAAGTGAATGCATATTAGTTTACCATTCTCTCCTTACTATTAATACCAGAGTTTGTCTCTAAACCTTCAGTATTGATGTTAATTTGGTTTCTGTCGTGTACATCGATCAACAACCGGATGTTGGGTTGCTATTGCTAATCGTGAAATCGATGCAGGGATGCGGATGCTGCAATTTCCGTAATTGACGTAAATTATTGATTTATCTCTCACTACAATTTATGTATGACTGATCGAAATAACAAAAATGAGTAAGGTGAGTCTGATAGTATTATATATTAAATTTTAGGTTTTATACAGCGTTAGTAATTAAGCAGTAATTAACACGCCAGGGGTACCCCATTCCACCACCTGGGGCACACAACCCAGTTGCAATATTAAGTCGCCTTTTACAAGCTTAGCGCTGCTGCAGGCCTATTCATTTGACACCCGGACCTGCACGGGGCAATTACACTTAAGAGACCTTCTTGTGTGAATGGCTATACTCCCAAATGTAAATAATTTATGGAGTGTAATGAATCTCTTTCAATGTCTGGACGTCCCAGTAAAGGAGAGGGTGGTGACTAGTTTTGGAATCCAAAAACAAACGGACAAAAATGTGGCTACCTTCTGGTATACCATCAGAGGAGAACTGGTTGCGAGTATGTCGAAATCAAGACAGACAAAAGGTTCAAATATTTATTTTCTGTGTTTTGGAAAAAGTATGGCACTGTGAATTTTCTCACACACTTCCTTTTCTTACTACCTCCTTTCACAAATATTCCTACGCACTTCGCATGTACCCATACTTACAATCTTTCCACTTATCCTTACTTTTCAGCACTTTAAAATAGCACCCCATCCACTTCGAATCAGTGTCAATGTCATCTTGGCTCTCGTGTACTATTCCACACACACGACATTTGTCTTCTCCCCTCTCTCTCGTCACCACTTTCATCTTGTTCAGTATTATTTGCTCTGTTAATTGTATATCTTTTAACTGGGTTATTGTACAAGTATTCTTTATGATAACTTTTGGAAGCAATTGTTGCATTTTGTCCTGCACTTGTACTGATATTTATTCATCTTCTGTCACTCTTTTTGTCAATTCATATTCCTGTACAATAACAAAAAAGTATATTTTGAACATCATGCGGCATATAAACTAGCATAGTCGTGAGTTTGTACCAAACAAATGATTTTTTATTTAGTTCTATAAGCTTTATAGACAATGATGGTAGCATTACGATTTAACTATTGATTTTTTTGGAATAGGAGTATAAATTGAACTTGCATATAATTACTAAATAACGTGTGTTTTACACATACCTCATAGAATGTATTGTGTTGGTGGCCGTACTTCTAAACCAAAACTTCACAATCTACTGTGGATTCTATTTCTTTAACCTAAAACAAACAATGGTTAGAAACAATGTCAACACAGTCCTTGGGTTTCATAAATATGAGAATGGAATAGGATCTATATTCAACAAAGATCTGAGTGAAGAAATATTTCAATGGCTCACTAAAATTGGACTGTCTTAGTACATTGCAAACCCAAAAGATATTGTTAGACAATAAATATACATTTAAGTACTTGATATTGTTACACAATTTTTGTCAATTCATATTCGTTTATTATGACAAAAAATATTGATATACAATAAATAATATAAATTTATTGATAAAAATTTCTTGACATTTTGTAAATATGCATTCCTCATATGCTAATAAGAGACGTACGTAATTTCAATATAGTCTTATCATTATTATTATTATTTATTATTATTATTATTGTTGTTATACCACTATACTTTTTTCCAGCAAAACAAAAGATACATTAGTCAAAGAAATCGAGACACTTCTGGTAAAAATCAAAGAAACGAGTGAGAGATGTGTACTGAAAAAACAGTGGAAAAGGGGCATTAAAAAGGGGACAAAAAATGACTACATTTCATTTTATAAAGAAGGTATCCAAGCAGTGGATAATGCGACATGTGAATAAGGTGTTACTAAAATTTTACCTTTTTATACAAGGTGAGCTTCCTTGAATAAAGTGATTTTGCCCTAGATTTTGGATCTTCTATATAGGTGTCACTTCTTCTACCTTCTTGATACTTTTTCACAGTGGATGTCTGTCCCTTTTTTTGTTTTGTTTCTTTAGTTATGAAATCTTGATTTCCGGCAAAGTCTATCACTAAATATTTTTTATCGGCATTTAATTCTAACCCCCCCTCAACAAACTACCCCCAAAGTTAATGTAAATTAGTATTATTTATTTAAATATAAGTTTTTTTTAAATACATGTATAATTCCTATCATTTTTTGGCCATTCAATAAGTTTAAATATTTTCTTAAAGTTTTAGTCTGATCTGATATACATTTTACGTACCTTATTCATTATTGGGAAAATGACTTGTAAGATTAAAATTAAGAACAACGAAACGAAAACTGCCTGGACCTAAAAATCTGCCGAGTTTTCTTATAATAATGCGCACAAATATAACAGAAAAAACCGTCGTTCATTGCTAATAAAGGGCTCATGTAAATTTAGACTGCACTGAACGCTGATTAAATGTGCTATCCTATGTACAACAATACAAGCAAAAATAGGATTGGTTGGACCGACTCGGGGTGTAGGGTGGGGAGCTGAAGGGTGGGGATGTATACACCTATAACACCTTATCTCGTAACGAACGTCGCATCAATGAAAAAAACTTTCACGATTTGTTTAAATACTACAAGCAAAATCATCAAAGCGGAAAGGACTACTCGATTATACAGAACTTAATTTGCATATTAGGTTGAACTATTAACAGAATTTCATATACGAAAAGAAATTCAAATGCAGAATCTGGTTGTATCTCTCCTCGAGTGATGCGGAATTTATAGCAGCCTTGTCAGCATCCGGTTTTTGGAAAATATTGAAAAACGGTGAATGTAACGACAGGATGTTTGAAATCGGTATTTAAAGGTTTAGAGACAAAATCCGGTATTTATATTAAGATAGTAAAGAGAGAATGGTAAACTGATATTTATTCACTCTCACAAAAAATGCAGCACCAAGTGTCAAAACTAGTTGCATGGCATCAGTGAGTTGTCCTCGAAAGTGATGCCTGTATTTGCAAAAAAACGTCCGAATTTCATTGGAAGAAATAGGATCGAAAATACAACATTATACGTCAATTAGTCTATCCTTTTATATATGTTAATACATGGATTATACGTGAGTTGAGGTATTATTTAATGGTTATTACTCACCTGTACATGTATCCCTCATGCAAACTCTTAATTATTCTTCAATATAATTTCCTACCCCTAGAAATATATATGTTTTGTTTGTTGGGGTTTAACGTCGGAGCAGCAATATTTCAGCTATATTCAGACGATGAACATGAAATGATGATGAAATGAAAAAGGGATGGGACACAAGGACAATAGGGGGTCGACAAATTTTGATTGCCACTGGAAATAGGGGGAGGTGGGTAGGGTCGGGCAATTTAGCCTCCTCTGGCGGAGCCCTATGGTACCTACTCCGGGAGAATACCACAGTAGGGTTCTTTAACGTGCGAGGAACTTTGCATAATTCCCAACACGGTGCACCACTATGGTTTGCGGTCAGGTTTTCCGTATTATAGCCTGACAACCCCAGCATGTAACACGCTAGGGGTACCCCATTCAACCACCTGGGGCACACATCCCAGTTGCTCTGTGGGCAGAGCGCCCTAGCCCCCGGCTAGGGTTCTGAGCACTATTTAGTCGCCTTTTACGACAAGCTTAGCTCTGCTGCAGGCCTATTCTTTTAACACCCGGACCTGCATTGTCCTTGTGTCCCATTCCTTTTTCATTTTGTCATCATGTCATTTCTGCTCGGACGTTAAACCCCAAAAAACAAACAAACAAAACAAACATGATCAATTGAATATTTTTATATGAAATAACAAAAACAAAAATTGACTTACTTTCTGTTCTTCTGTGATACTTTTTTTCAACATAGAGAGAGACATTTTCTTGTTAGCTAATTCCATCGTAAACTATGAAAGATGCTGTGTGAATACATTTGAGCAAGATGTATTTTTATACTCAATAATCAAAGGTTGATCACAAAACTAATTAGCAAAAGTTTCTCATCAGAAAGCACCCGTGCAGGTCAGGATGTTAAAAGAATGGGCCTGCAGCAGCGCTAAGCTTGTTCTTGTTTGTTGGGGTTTAACGTCCGAGCAGCAATATTTCAGCTATAATCAGACGATGAACATGAAATTGATGAGGAAATGAACATGAAATGATGATCAAATGAAAAAGGGATGGGACACAAGGACAATGGGGTCGACAAATTTTGATTGCCACTGAAATTAGGGAGAAGTGGGTAGGGTCGGGCAATTTAGCCTCCTGTAGCGGAGCCCTATGGTACCTACTCCGGAAGAATACCACAGTAGGGTTCTTTAACGTGCGAGGAACGTGGCATCTGGTTAGGGTTCTGAGCACTATTTATTCACCTTTTACGACAAGCTTAGCGCTGCTGCTGGCCTATTTTTTAACATCCGGACCTGCACGGGGCTCGCTAGATTGAGCCTCGAAAAATTTTTCAGACGATAGTAGTGACATTTCAGTAGAAAAATGCGTCTTTTTCTCACTTTTTTATGTTTCGCTGAGCGTATACATCCACCAACCTTGCAAGTTCGGTTCTGAGTGTGAGCTTTCCGTTTTCTAGTCTTTATAGGAACCCCTTCACCCTCCAATGTATCTTTAAGTTTCCCGTCGTTGTCGTAGAATCCTTGACGGTTACGGCTTTTTGGATCGGGATCATAAACGTCCCAATCCTGTTCGCCCCTTGCATGTGGTTTATATATAATTATTTTTCCCTTGTACGAAATTTTCATAATATTTCATCCACTTTTCCATATTTAGAATGTACAGTTTTTGCGAAGTCATTGCCACGTCGTCGCTCGTCTTTTCTTGCTTCGAATGTGTAGTGTGAACGGTAAGTATTGCGTAAGAAATGAAGCGTGTCCCCCTCTTTCGGTTAATATATGAACCTCAATGTCATGAATATCAGTTTTCGTCACGGGAACATACAAGGGGTGTGAAATAATGAAGTTCCAGCTGTTCATCTCTTTTCACAAATCGCTAAAGATGTATAATTCTCGAGTGCCATTTTTCTTCGCTAGTGCAAGGGTAAAAAAATCCACAACACCCATCTCCCACGTTTCTCCCTCCGCTAAATATGTCGATTCACACTGATTCACTTTGAATATGGTTTATTTTCAGGATAGAATGTGCGTGATTCGTCGCACATCGTAGGCGTTATATTTGTATGACCATCCTTGAAATATACACAGATACTCAGTTTTTCCTCCAGGCTTTCGCTTTTTAATTATTTTTTCCACAATCCATAGACTGTTTTCATCTTTGTCTACTCGCTGCAATTCGCTCTCGTAAAATGTGCCCTTCATCGATTCATCTCCACACGGTTAACGTGTACTGGTTGATGTCTTGACGCTTGAACCGGTGCGCCACTTTCAAAATTTCCTCTGTCCACTTTTGACTGTAACTACGATCGAAAATGTGTTTGGTGCGAGAAATTCGAACCAGTGAACCAATTTTAAACTTGTATTGTCGTTTAAAATTTTGTCTTTTATCTTTCTTCTCCCGCACCTCTTACTTGACTTGGGATTCTGTACGACTTGGGTTTTCTCTTTCTTGACAGTGGCCGTTCAAGTACAGCCGAGCCCACACGTAAGCCTCGTTGTGTTCATTCACGTCGTTAGCTGCTAAATTACTTAAGATATCTGAGAGGTGTGTTGTAACTTTGAACTATTTTTTGTAAAATATCCAGATAGCGATGTGTTCTTTTCCTGGTGAAGTATCTGAAAAGTTTATTTCGAACTGTCTGAATTACGCGTTTAGCGTAATTCGCTTTCTTCTTAGCGTTGCTGCAGGCCTATTCTTTTTCCACCCGGACCTGCACGGGGCACCTGAAATGTAAAACTACAATTATAACTATCACATACTAACTTATGTGCAACTATTACAACAAAACTAATATACGTCTATCCATTAAAAGAAATCACAAATAAAAAATTCCACAAATATTCAGAAATCAAAATTCCAGTTACCATAGCAACCGGTTTTAAATATACGAACTCTTCCCATAACTGAATATAATGAAAATGTTATATTCCTTTACAATATTGAATGTCTGTTATATGTGAAGACGAATCTATTGAGTCAATTTTGATTATAAATAAGATTGTTACAATAAAGGGTCAAATAATGTGTACATCGTAGCAAACTTTACTCAATCGCTCAAAATCATACGAATCCTTCTTACAAAAGGAAATATGTTAACTGCACATACCATAAAATTATTGCTTGTACTAGACTTAAGTTCTATACTCAAAATGTTGCTATTCATCAACATATCTAATTAAATACCGACCCGTGCAGGTCCGGGTGTTAAAAAGAATAGGCCTGCAGCAGCTCTAAGCTTGTCGTAAAAGGCGACTAAATAGTGCTCAGAAACCTAGCCGGGGGCTAGGCGCTCTGCCCACAGAGCAACTGGGATGTGTGCCCCAGGTGGTGGAATGGGGTACCCCTGGCGTGTTACATGCTGGGGTTGTCAGGCTATAATACAGAAAACCTGACCGCCAACCATAGTGGTGCACCGTGTTGGGAAAGACGCCACGTTCCTCGCACATTAAAGAACCTCGCTGTGGTATTCGATAGGAGTAGGAACCTTTGCGCTCCGCCACAGGAGGCTAAATTGCCCGACCTTACCCATCCCCCTTTTTCCAGTGGCAATCAAAATTTGTCGACCCTATTATCCTTGTGACCCATCCTTTTTGTTTCATTTCATGCTCATTTTATCATCCATTTCATGTTCATTGTCTGAATATAGCTGAAATATTGCTGCTCGGACGTTAAACCCCAACAAACAAACAAACATAATTAAATACCGCGACAGTTCTAAATGGCAACTATAACACGAGTAGCCAAATTACATTGCTGAAACTTTCGACCAATATAAATCCACAAAAATAGATCACAAAATAGAATGAAATATCACGAACCAGTAACTATATTCATAGAACCAGAATACTGCAACGATGAGGGTCTCAACGGAATCTTTCATACAATGAGGCTACGTACGTAATATCGCACATACAACTCAATAAATCAAATACGCAAAACTATCTCCCCGTCACACTAGCTCTCTATAAGACGCTGGGTTTCTGTTATAAAGGGAAATTCCCATGCATAGTATTTATTCCATTGCCTTCCCTTTCTTTGGATACAGAGACGATTTAATTTGCGCCCTCATCAGCAAACGTTGGTTAGGTTGTAACTCAGGTGCCATTTTTTGAATTTTGTCAATAATTTTGTCTACACTATAATTATGATCGTTTTCTTTATTTTGATTCAGGCTACTGGTATATCAGATGAATTTCAAACAATTGACACGTGTAAAACTACTAAAGGTGATTTTCACTACAAGCATACATGTCTTATGCCACAAAATTGTTGAGCAGTTAGAATCTGAAGTAGCATTGTATAGTTCTTTAGTACAATTTGTAGTATTTGCAAAGGCGTGTTCGTCCTTCCACACAACTTCCTCATTCTCGAAAGGGTAGCATTCTTTACAAGAAAATGCTTTTAATTCGTTTTGATGAGAATAATAACAGATAAGTGCCTCGTTCAGTTCTGGTAAAAAATCTCTCATGATCTTCATTACATTGCAAAGGCGTTCCCACTTCCGTTTATTAAGGGCGAGTCCTTTTCTCGTAGGTATCACTTTATCGACTCCGACTGGTTTCCAAAAGTGTCGAATGTCTACTGTCGGAAATTTTTGGTCTACGGTCACATAAATACCTCCGCCTAAATGACAGATATATGTTTCTGTCAGTTCAACAGTCAATGATGTTAATAACATTTCGTCAATCTCTTTCTTCTTTGTTTCCAACAACAAATAACTTGACATATTGAAAGTGACCCCCTTCTTTGTCGGAATTTTCGTTTGTCCTGTTTCATTGTAGTGTCGAATGTGTATTCACATTCTGTTCTTGGACTCTTTGGCGACTACGTACACATCGCTTTCAAGATGAACAAAGCATTTACCGTCGTTGGAAGTGTTAATATCGTTTTTCATCTCCGTATGTTCATCACCTGTCTTTACTATTTAGACGAATCAGGATTGAACTCTTGTGGTCGTCCATAACTGCTGTTTGATTCTTGTGTTCGCCACAAACGCTAACGAACCGGTAGTCTTCGTAAATTGAAATAATCGTGTGCAAAATATTCGTAATAACAGGCACAGCTATAGTATGTAACCTCCCTGTCGAATCCCATTTGAAACATTGTAGATTTGAGAAATTGCATTTATATATTTGTTCTTTACGTTTAAATGATTTTTTTTTATTAAAAGTCATTTTAATATTTTAATCAATTGTGACTGATTCTTTGGTATCCATTTTTAATAAATTCACATGCATGGATACCAACGTATCCATATGAATGTTAATTGTATTAAGTGTTTTAAGATATATTGACCAAAGCCTGTGTGTACAAATGGGATTCTGCCGGCATAGTTTTTTGGTAAAAATGTGTAATGTTAGTAAGCATCCAGTGTTGACAATACCATCGTTTAATAAAGTTGACACAATACGTTAATAAATCTGGAGATCGATGTCATCCATTGTCACATCTAATGAGACGGTCTGTTGTCAATGTGGTTATGAACGAAATTGTTCAAAGTGCTGAATTTATACTTGAATGTAAATTTAAACTATGGTCAAAATATAACAGATACTGATGAAGAACAGTGTTTCGTTTTTTTTTTTTTTTACATAATCCTAGTTGGCTTAACCTAATTATTCATTCTGAATCATTATTCGTATGGTATTTATCTAAAAGGTCTTGGACTAATCAAACATTACCAAATAAGAACTGAAAATCGTTTGTCGAACATCAACCATTACATGTACATCTATCGCCAAGTTATTCCTAATGTTATAGAAATCAAAATGCTACCCCAGACCTCGGGCTGTCTGTCTACTTCTTCCAATATGGGATCAGACCTTTTTGCGACGCAGTCGGTATTTAGTTCACTTTGACATCACGTGACGTTCATGATGCTTAACCATGGCAACCTAACCGATGTAGCTTACAACCTCGCATTTCATTGGACAAATGTGATAGCAACCATGAAATTTAAGACTCCATCGGGGGCATTTATGTCCGGAATATTTTCAATCACTTTTATATCTTGATAATTGGAATTGTTTATTTCTTGAACCAACAATATAATAGAAATACCAAACATAGCACAGTGATCACACAGTTCACCAAATAAAATCGTAGCCAGATTTGGGTATTAACAAAGCGCGGATATGCGTCGCCTATCTTTTTTAAGATAGTACTTGTTTAATTGTTCTGTAAGGCTAATGAGAACGACATTTAGCATTGTTAAATGAGGAATTGAATTCTGTCTTAATTCAATCGTTGTAAGGAAGATCTCTGACCATGTAGACATTAAGGACCGCCTTGCTGACTTACTTTGATTGAAACAGAGAAACTGAATGACAAGCAACAGTATTGATTTTATCGGGATACCACCTTCGTCCCACTTTTTTTTTAAAAAAAGAAAATCACTAAAGACCTTCACCTAACCTCAGTTATCAACCTAAATCGCCATGAAATTACAGAAGAAAAACTTCATTTCTGAGAATGACATTTAGTATTGTTAAATGAGGAATTGAATTCTGTCTTAATTCAATCGTTGTAAGGAAGATCTCTGACCATGTAGACATTAAGGACCACCTTGCTGTCTTACTTTGATTGAAACAGAGAAACTGAATGACAAGCAACAGTATTGATTTTATCGGGATACCACCTTCGTCCCACTTTTTTTAAAAAAAAGAAAATCACTAAAGACCTTCACCTGACCTCAGTTATCAACCTAAATCGCCATGAAATTACAGAAGAAAAACTTCATTTCTGTCTAAAAGCATCAAGCTGGTCCCGAGACTACAATGTAAATTGATGGATGAGCTTGACTATATTACTACGCGCATTTGACTAAGGGAATATTTTGCTACAAAGACCTCTGATATAGTAATAAACTAGCAGTATAAGATGGTAGAGTTCCCACACCCCATTAGGTTTCTTACTGAAATTACTTGGTGTGTCTTTATCTGTATTCCGTTGCAGATTATCTATTGTCTTTCCAGATACTATCTGCGGATGTCCTATCTAAAGCGCTATACACTTACATCATGTGCTAATGCTCACACTAGAGATAAATGTACTTACGAGGAAGTAACACCCGGTTAATGAAAACTATATTTATATATAGCCTAGCTGGCCGAGTGGTCTAGGGCGTTTGACTAAGTGCAGGCAGTGAGCAGTAAGATGGTAGAGTTTCCACATCCCATTCAAAGCCAATATATATAGCGATCAAAATATTTGTGAATGTGTAGATGTATTACACATTGCTTATGTTTCTTTATTCGTAGGCTCAGACGAACATGAACTATTTATAAATAAACATAAACAAAGTGTTTGAATATATGCCCCCCTTACAGTACAGTAAAACTTTCAATTATGAAAAAAATTTTTTTAAATATATTCCAAAAAACTGTCTGCCTAGGCTGCAAATCAGGACAGAGAAACAAACAATCTATAAAACATTTAAGAAGCAGTCCACCTAAGAATCATGCAGTGGGTGATTTATTGATGTCAGACATTTGAACCAAATTGACTTGCAATATGTAGGATTTAATGGAAAAACAAGAATAAATACAAAAAAATGAAAAATGTTTTCACTGTAACCATAGCAACCACAATTCCTTAGCAACCCCCAATTTTGGGTCTAAAAACACAAAAAACACCACAATTTGAATGTATTTTTTTTATATTTAATGGTGGAAATTTGTCAAACTACATCATTATCTTAATGAAGTATGTCTTAGGAGCAACAATTTACAATAAAGTACAAAGCAATCTGATTTGTTTAGATCTGGTTACCATAGCAACCCAAATTTTTAATTTTTGACAATTTGAAATGTACGAAAATCGGCTATGTTCAGACCCGTTTTGCTACCAAGAGCAAGAAGATGTTAATTAAATGTATGAATGGATGTGTAGTAGGTGCTCTCCACTGAAACATATCAAAAATAAAAATATGTAGCAAATCTTTCTTTTTTGCTCATCTGGACCCAAAATCACCCCCATAAGGACTTTTCTTCTTCTTAATGTTTTTTTATACAAACTTTGTCCAGACCACAACTTTTTTGTTTTTTAACCTAGACTTCTAATATTTGGTATGTTGGTATATCCTTTCCGGGTAGATTGTCGCATACCAGAGTGGGAGACTTTTGACCTAGACCTTTAACCTCAAGGTCAAATAACATACAAATTTTGTCTGTACTATTATATTTTGGTCTTTTTACTTAGATATCTGATCTTTGGCATTTAAGTATATCATACCAAGGCAAGGAGTAATGTTTTAGGTAGGTGACCTTTGACTTTGACCTTTGGCCCCAAGGACAAATAACATAAAAGTTTGGGCAAAATACTATAAAAAACTTTGTCTTGGCCATATTGATTTTTGTCATTTTACCAAGATATCTGAATTTTGGTATGTAAGTAAATCACATTAAGGTATAGTGTAATGGTCAAGATAGGATAACTTTTGACCTTGAGGAACATGGCATCATTCCCAACACTATGGTTTGCGGTCAGGTTTCCCGTATTATAGCCTGACAACCCCAGCATGTAACATTATACTCTGCGGAACTGCATTGCGGGGGTATAATTATTTAAGCTCAGAGTTCTTCGCCTTTGAAATTAAGTTTGTTTGTTTGTTTGTTGGGGTTTAACGTCCGAGCAACAATATTTCAGCTATATTCAGACAATGAACATGAAATGGATGACAAAACGAACATGAAATGATGAAAATAATGAAAAAGGGATGGGACACAAGGACAATGGGGTCGACAAATTTTGATTGCCACTGGAAATAGGGAGAGGTGGGTAGGGTCGGGCAATTTAGTCTCCTGTGGCGGAGCCCTATGGTACCTACTCCGGGAGAATACCACAGTAGGGTTCTTTTACATGCTAGGAACGTGGCATCTTTCCCAACACGGTGCACCACTATGGTTTGCGGTCAGGTTTATAGCCTGACAACCCCAGCATGTAACACGCCAGGGGTACCCCATTCCACCACCTGGGGCACACATCCCAGTTGCTTTGCGGGCAAAGCGCCCTAGCCCCCGGCTAGGGTTCTGAGCACTTTTTAGTCGCCTTTTACGACAAGCTTAGCGCTGCTGCAGGCCTATTCTTTTAACACCCGGACCTGCACGGGGCTTTAACGTCCGAGCAGCAATATTTCAGCTATATTTAGACGATGAACATGAAATTGATGATAAAATGAACATGAAATGATGATGGGACACAAGGACGATGGGGTCGACAATTTTTGATTGCCACTGGAAATAGGGAGATGTAGGTAGGGTCGGTCAATTTAGCCTCCTGTGGCAGAGCCCTATGGTTCCTACTCCGGGGGAATACCACAGTAGGGTTCTTTAACGTGCAAGGAACGTGGCATCTTTCCCAACACGGTGCACCACTTTGGTTTGCGGTCAGGTTTTCCGTATTACAGCCTGACTACCCCAGCATGTAACATGCCAGGGATACCCCATTCAACCACCTGGGACACACATCCCAGTTGCTCTGTGGGCAGAGCGCCCTAGCCCCCGGCTAGGTTTCTAAGCACTATTTAGTCGTCGCCTTTTACGACAAGCTTAGCGCTGCTGCAGGCCTATTCTTTTAACACCCGGACCTGCACGGGGCCAATTTATTCTTAAATGCCACGACAAAATGAAATGTATAACTTTAGGTTACCCATGTTTGGTTCTCACATGGTTTCTAGACAGCTATATGTAAAACATGTAGGGTGACAGGTCAGTAAACAAATATTTGTTATTTTGAGCTTTCCTTGCCAAAGGCCAAGTAAGCTTGTGCCACCACTTGGCTTCCCTCGTCATCGACAAATTTTCGAAGTGCTCCTCCTCTAGATAATCGTGCACAAAATGACCGTTGGGATTTATGATCTGTGAAAAACAACATAGCCGCCGTTACTAGAAATAGAACATAGGTGTCTAAAGGCATTTTTTTAGAAATTACTAAAAACACCGTTGCCTTTAGCGAAATTATGACAGGGGATAATATTGTCCAGGATTAAGAGAAAACCTATGCCGAAATTCTACAAACGATATTTACAAATGATGGAGGAATTATGACCCCTGTAAAAGTTGTTTTGGCATTCCTCGTAAGTACAACTTTGAAAATATTCTCCTCTAAAACAAGTATTCTGTAAGGTATTCCACACAAAATAAATGTTGGGATTCTTGATCCATGACAAAAACATAAGCCCTGTTACTAAAAATAGAACATAGGGGTCAGAAGGCAATTTTTTGCAAACAACTCAAAGGTTGTTGCCCTTTTTGGAAGGTTATACAGTTCAGCATTATAAGATTGACCAACATTTCACTCTTCATGTTGACGTACTCCCAAAGAGTTAGATTGGGGAAACGCTGGCAGACCCACGTGGGGTCTGGGAGTAGGCCAGAACGTCAACAGAGCAGCCCAGACGCTAGCTAGACATACTCTGAGTCCTTCGGTCGGGTATCCCGAAGGTTGGGCTTTGCTACCTCCAACTACTAACAGACATTTACTAACAGAATCCCCGTATTGGAGGTCGTTCGAGATCCGTAAGGATAGTCGAGACCGTAAAAAACCCCAATCATCATTGACCAATACCGACATTTTCGAAACGATTCGTCTACTGATGTAGGAGTTATGGCTCCAGAAACAATTCTTAATTTTTCCACATGTACATGTGCAATTTTGAAAATCTTCTTCTCTAAAACCATTTAATATCAGTCAATGGAAATAAAGCATATTAATACTTAAGTGTATTGTGCTCGAAATGACTTGTGTTTTTTAATCCATTAAAAATGTATTCGCCTGCCTATACTAAAATGGAACATAGGGGTCAGAAAAGTTTTTTAAAAATAATTCAAAAACTGTTGCCTTCAGCAAAATTCTGGTTCAGGTCATAAAATGCTATTAAAAGCATTTCCTGCATTTGACTATTCAGTTAATTTTAACTTAGCCTGTCTCAATGTCATTTTTTCTGATAAACAAATGGTAAACACAGTACTGTGACATTATGTTTAAACAACAAAATTATAAAACATTTTGAAATATTCCGTAAACAAAAACCTACATGTTCATGTTTACAGGAGTAATCATGGAAACCAAAAGAATGTAATCCTGGGACATTTTGATAAGAAGATGTGCATTTCAGTAAAACAGTAATTAAAAATGGACATGGGATATAATGTGAAGAGTTGATCAACAAAAACAAGAAATATTATTCTTGGGTCTCATGGAATTCTCTCAAAATACAGAAATTAATAAAAACAATTTAGTATCAGTCATATGACATCTGTCCTCATTAACACTCATCAAGTCAAAAGTTGATATGTTATTTGACAATGAGGTCAAAGGTCAAGTTCAAATGTCAACCAATCTAATACGAGGTGCCTCGCCTTGAGAAAACATAACCCTATACCAAATATCAAATGTCTAAGTAAAAAGACAAAAGAAAATTATGGCCCGGCCAAAATTTTGTATGATATTTGGCCAACATTTTGTATGTCATTTGACCGTGGAGTCAAAAGCCAAGGTCAGAAGTCATCCAATCTAGATTGATTGTTATCTTTTAATGCCGTTTTGGCGACTAGGACCATATCACGGCAAGAACATTTAATGAAATGGAAATATTAAAAGCAAGATCAAAGTCTCTTCATAAAATAATGAAATTAAAACAAGCAGCTATTTACATATAAAAAGGTGCATAAAAGGTGAACCTAAGACATATAATACATATAGAAACATAACTTCGATAAAACATTTAAAATATTGAAAAATCAAGGAAGGTATCTTATTTAGATTTTATCAAATAAACCGATGTCCCGCAAGAAATCGATAATGTTTTTAGATGAAACGGTCATGAACAAATCAAATATATTGGTGCAGTCAAAATAATTTTGCCTGGTGTTGGCAAAATCCACACAATCTAGAAGAACATGTTTGATAGAGAAAGGGCAATAACATGGGATACGCTCAGGTGGAGGATCACCAACCAGTAAATGTTTGTTTGTTTGTTTGTTTGTTGGGGTTTAACGTCCGAGCAGCAATATTTCAGCTATATTCAGACAATGAACATGAAATGGATGATAAAATGAGCATGAAATGAAAAAAAAGGATGGGTCACAAGGATAATAGGGTCGACAAATTTTGATTGCCACTGGAAAAAGGGGGATGGGTAAGGTCGGGCAATTTAGCCTCCTGTGGCGGAGCGCAAAGGTTCCTACTCCTATCGAATACCACAGCAGGGTTCTTTAACGTGCGAGGAACGTGGCATCTTTCCCAACACGGTGCACCACTATGGTTTGCGGTCAGGTTTTCCGTATTATAGCCTGACAACCCCAGCATGTAACACGCCAGGGGTACCCCATTCCACCACCTGTGGCACACATCCCAGTTGCTCTGTGGGCAGAGCGCCTAGCCCCCGGCTAGGTTTCTGAGCACTATTTAGTCGCCTTATACGACAAGGAAATGGCCATGTGTAAATCTAGAATGTCCAATGCGGCATCTAGTCATGACCACTTGCTCTTTGCGATTGCCCGACCCGGATTGATGAACGCCTAGATCGGGTTTTATGGAATTGAGTTTGTTGTGTTCAAGACCGTCCTATCGGTCCTGCCACATCTTTAAAATATATTTCCTTATTAAAGGTTTAAAATCGGTGTATGGCAAACTAACGTCCTTTATTATTTTATTGAATGCCTTTTTGGCAACCCTGTCTACAACTGAATTCCCCTGAATACCAACATGACTGGGTACCCAGAGAAAAACAATCTCTTTATCAAATTCCCGAAGTCGATAAACAAAATATAAAATTGTAAGATAAGAGTGTTTTTCAGTTTGTGATTCTTAATTTCCAAGAGACAGCTCAAAGAGTCAGAACAAATAATAAACTGTGACAGATTGAGTAATCAATTTAAGTGCTAACAATATGGCTCGAGCTTCAGCTGTGAATATGGAAGCGCTTGATGGCAACCGTTCAGTTACAGTTCTGTCACCATGGACAGCAGCACATGCAACGCTATCGCCATCTTTTGAGCCATCTGTATACACTGTCGAAAAATCTGGATAATTTGCTTTAATTTCAGAAAAGTTTTGTTGTAAAAATAAAGGATTGGTATCGGACGTTTTAATTCACGCAGATCAAAAATGAAAGAAGGGTGTGGAAGCTCCCATGGAGGACATTTCGAAGTAACAACAGGTGTCACTGTATTGGTCTCCAGATGAATTGCTTCCAAATGAGGTTTAATTCGAATTCCAAAAGGAGGAGTTTTGCTTTCATGTTTTCGATAAATGTCGACATAAATAGGATTAATGACACAGTCGTAGGCAGGGCTATCTGGGTAGGCCATAAGTTTACTCACATATTGAAGACCTAATTTCAAACGTCTGTCTCCAAGGGATGGTTTATTTGCCTCTGCATAAAGGCTCTCAATAGGAGAGGTTCTGAAGGCGCCAAGGCAAAGTCGCAACCCCTGGTGGTGAACAGCGTCTAAAATTCTAAGGTAAGAATTTTTGGCGGAACCATTAACAATAGATCCACAATCAAGTTTAGACCTAACCAAAGATCTATATGAATTTAATAAGATTGAGGTATCAACACCCCAATCGGTACTGGACACCATTTTTAAAATATCTAGTGCCTTAAGACACCAAGATTTAAGTAATTTGATATGGGGAAGAAAAGAGAGTTTACTATCAAAAAGTAATCCAAGGAATTTTGTTTCTTCTACTATTTTGATTTTATTACCATAAAGGAAGAGATCTGGGTCCGGATGCAGCTTTCGACAAAAGTTGTTGTTTGTTGGGGTTTAACGTCCGAGCAGCAATATTTCAGCTATATTCAGACAATGAACATGAAATGGATGATAAAATGAGCATGAAATGAAAAAAAAGGATGGGTCACAAGGATAATAGGGTCGACAAATTTTGATTGCCACTGGAAAAAGGGGGATGGGTAAGGTCGGGCAATTTAGCCTCCTGTGGCGGAGCGCAAAGGTTCCTACTCCTATCGAATACCACAGCAGGGTTCTTTAACGTGCGAGGAACGTGGCATCTTTCCCAACACGGTGCACCACTATGGTTTGCGGTCAGGTTTTCCGTATTATAGCCTGACAACCCCAGCATGTAACACGCCAGGGGTACCCCATTCCACCACCTGTGGCACACATCCCAGTTGCTCTGTGGGCAGAGCGCCTAGCCCCCGGCTAGGTTTCTGAGCACTATTTAGTCGCCTTATACGACAAGGAAATGGCCATGTGTAAATCTAGAATGTCCAATGCGGCATCTAGTCATGACCACTTGCTCTTTGCGATTGCCCGACCCGGATTGATGAACGCCTAGATCGGGTTTTATGGAATTGAGTTTGTTGTGTTCAAGACCGTCCTATCGGTCCTGCCACATCTTTAAAATATATTTCCTTATTAAAGGTTTAAAATCGGTGTATGGCAAACTAACGTCCTTTATTATTTTATTGAATGCCTTTTTGGCAACCCTGTCTACAACTGAATTCCCCTGAATACCAACATGACTGGGTACCCAGAGAAAAACAATATCTTTATCAAATTCCCGAAGTCGATAAACAAAATATAAAATTGTAAGATAAGAGTGTTTTTCAGTTTGTGATTCTTAATTTCCAAGAGACAGCTCAAAGAGTCAGAACAAATAATAAACTGTGACAGATTGAGTAATCAATTTAAGTGCTAACAATATGGCTCGAGCTTCAGCTGTGAATATGGAAGCGCTTGATGGCAACCGTTCAGTTACAGTTCTGTCACCATGGACAGCAGCACATGCAACGCTATCGCCATCTTTGAGCCATCTGTATACACCGTCGAAAAATCTGGATAATTTGCTTTAATTTCAGAAAAGTTTTGTTGTAAAAATAAAGGATTGGTATCGGACGTTTTAATTCACGCAGATCAAAAATGAAAGAAGGGTGTGGAAGCTCCCATGGAGGACATTTCGAAGTAACAACAGGTGTCACTGTATTGGTCTCCAGATGAATTGCTTCCAAATGAGGTTTAATTCGAATTCCAAAAGGAGGAGTTTTGCTTTCATGTTTTCGATAAATGTCGACATAAATAGGATTAATGACACAGTCGTAGGCAGGGCTATCTGGGTAGGCCATAAGTTTACTCACATATTGAAGACCTAATTTCAAACGTCTGTCTCCAAGGGATGGTTTATTTGCCTCTGCATAAAGGCTCTCAATAGGAGAGGTTCTGAAGGCGCCAAGGCAAAGTCGCAACCCCTGGTGGTGAACAGCGTCTAAAATTCTAAGGTAAGAATTTTTGGCGGAACCATTAACAATAGATCCACAATCAAGTTTAGACCTAACCAAAGATCTATATGAATTTAATAAGATTGAGGTATCAGCACCCCAATCGGTACTGGACACCATTTTTAAAATATCTAGTGCCTTAAGACACCAAGATTTAAGTAATTTGATATGGGGAAGAAAAGAGAGTTTACTATCAAAAAGTAATCCAAGGAAGTTTGTTTCTTCTACTATTTTGATTTTATTACCATAAAGGAAGAGATCTGGGTCCGGATGCAGCTTTCGACAAAAGTTGTTGTTTGTTGGGGTTTAACGTCCGAGCAGCAATATTTCAGCTATATTCAGACAATGAACATGAAATGGATGATAAAATGAGCATGAAATGAAAAAAAAGGATGGGTCACAAGGATAATAGGGTCGACAAATTTTGATTGCCACTGGAAAAAGGGGGATGGGTAAGGTCGGGCAATTTAGCCTCCTGTGGCGGAGCGCAAAGGTTCCTACTCCTATCGAATACCACAGCAGGGTTCTTTAACGTGCGAGGAACGTGGCATTTTTCCCAACACGGTGCACCACTATGGTTTGCGGTCAGGTTTTCCGTATTATAGCCTGACAACCCCAGCATGTAACACGCCAGGGGTACCCCATTCCACCACCTGGGGCACGCATCCCAGTTGCTCTGTGGGCAGAGCGCCTTATACGACAAGGAAATGGCCATGTGTAAATCTAGAATGTCCAATGCGGCATCTAGTCATGACCACTTGCTCTTTGCGATTGCCCGACCCGGATTGATGAACGCCTAGATCGGGTTTTATGGAATTGAGTTTGTTGTGTTCAAGACCGTCCTATCGGTCCTGCCACATCTTTAAAATATATTTCCTTATTAAAGGTTTAAAATCGGTGTTTGGCAAACTAACGTCCTTTATTATTTCATTTAATGCCTTTTTGGCAACCCTGTCTACAACTGAATTCCCCTGAATACCAACATGACTGGGTACCCAGAGAAAAACAATCTCTTTATCAAATTCCCGAAGTCGATAAATAAAATATAAAATTGTAAGATAAGAGTGTTTTTCAGTTTGTGATTCTTAATTTCCAAGAGACAGCTCAAAGAGTCAGAACAAATAATAAACTGTGACAGATTGAGTAATCAATTTAAGTGCTAACAATATGGCTCGAGCTTCAGCTGTGAATATGGAAGCGCTTGATGGCAACCGTTCAGTTACAGTTCTGTCACCATGGACAGCAGCACATGCAACGCTATCGCCATCTTTTGAGCCATCTGTATACACCGTCGAAAAATCTGGATAATTTGCTTTAATTTCAGAAAAGTTTTGTTGTAAAAATAAAGGATTGGTATCGGACGTTTTAATTCACGCAGATCAAAAATGAAAGAAGGGTGTGGAAGCTCCCATGGAGGACATTTCGAAGTAACAACAGGTGTCACTGTATTGGTCTCCAGAGGAATTGCTTCCAAATGAGGTTTAATTCGAATTCCAAAAGGAGGAGTTTTGCTTTCATGTTTTCGATAAATGTCGACATATATAGGATTAATGACACAGTCGTAGGCAGGGCTATCTGGGTAGGCCATAAGTTTACTCACATATTGAAGACCTAATTTCAAACGTCTGTCTCCAAGGGATGGTTTATTTGCCTCTGCAAAAAGGCTCTCAATAGGAGAGGTTCTGAAGGCGCCAAGGCAAAGTCGCAACCCCTGGTGGTGAACAGCGTCTAAAATTCTAAGGTAAGAATTTTTGGCGGAACCATTAACAATAGATCCACAATCAAGCTTAGACCTAACCAAAGATCTATATGAATTTAATAAGATTGAGGTATCAGCACCCCAATCGGTACTGGACACCATTTTTAAATTATCTAGTGCCTTAAGACACCAAGATTTAAGTAATTTGATATGGGGAAGAAAAGAGAGTTTACTATCAAAAAGTAATCCAAGGAATTTTGTTTCTTCTACTATTTTGATTTTATTACCATAAAGGAAGAGATCTGGGTCCGGATGCAGCTTTCGACAAAAGTTGTTGTTTGTTGGGGTTTAACGTCCGAGCAGCAATATTTCAGCTATATTCAGACAATGAACATGAAATGGATGAAAAAATGAACATGAAATGATAAAAAAAAAAAGGATGGGTCACAAGAACAACAGGGTCGACAAATTTTGATTGCCACTAGTAAAAGGGGGGATGGGTAAGGTCGGGCAATTTAGCCTCCTGTGGCGGAGCGCAAAGGTTCCTACTCCTATCGAATACCACAGCAGGGTTCTTTAACGTGCGAGGAACGTGGCATTTTTCCCAACACGGTGCACCACTATGGTTTGCGGTCAGGTTTTCCGTATTATAGCCTGACAACCCCAGCATGTAACATGCCAGGGGTACCCCATTCCACCACCTGGGGCACACATCCCAGTTGCTCTGTGGGCAGAGCGCCTAACCCCCGGCTAGGTTTCTGAGCACTATTTAGTCGCCTTTTACGACAAGCTTAGCGCTGCTGCAGGCCTATTCTTTTAAACACCCGGACCTGCACGGGGCTTTCGACAAAACTGCATACCAACAGTTTTAGATGTAGAAAACTTAAATCCATTCTCCAAATCCCATTTCTTAATTCTTTTGAGGCAAAGTTGTAACTGCCTTTCAATATTACTCATATTTTGTCCCCTGTAGCAGATCAAAAAGTCGTCTACATACAAGGAACCGTCAATATTGTCCTTTAAAACTTGGGCTAAACTATTAATTTTAATACTGAAGAGAGTGACAGAAAGAATACTTCCCTGAGGAACTCCCATTTCCTATTCCTTCTCCTCAGAAAAAGTCAAATTTTCCCTCATATTAAAATGACGATCTGACAAAAAATTATACAAGAACAGAGGAAGTCTTCCTTTCAACCCCATATCAAATATATTTATTAAAATACCATATTTCCACCTCGTGTCATAGGCTTTTTCTAAATCGAAAAAGACTGACACAACATGTTCATTTTTAGCAAATGCATTTCTGATGAGCGTTTCAAACCGGACTAAATGATCAAGAGTACTTCTGCCTTGCCTAAAATCACACTGAATATTAGTGAGTAAGTTGTGCTTCTCAAGGAACCACACAAGGCGATCATTGACCATTCGTTCCATTGTCTTGCAGACACAGCTTGTCAATGCGATCGGGCGATAATTTGAAGGATCCTTATTAACGCAAGAAGTGTATGTAGAGATGGATCAGGAAGATGTTTCAAAAGTTGATAGTGAATATTATCTAGCCCACTAGCTGTATCGTGGGCTTTAGCCAGTCACAATTTTAGTTCATCTATAGAAAATTGTTTGTTTGTTTGTTTGTTTGTTGTTGTTTAACGTCCGAGCAGCAATATTTCAGCTATAGTCAGACGATGAACATGAAATTGATGATAAAATGAACATGAAATAATGATGAAATGAAATAAGGATAGGACATAAGGACAATGGGATCGACAAATTTTGATTGCCACTGGAAATAGGGAGAGGTTGGTAGGGTCGGGCAATTTAGCCTCCTGTGGCGGAGCCCTATGGTTCCTACTCCGGGAGAATACCACAATAGGGTTCTTTAACGTGCGAGGAACGTGGCATCTTTCCCAACACGGTGCACCACTATGGTTTGCGGCCAGGTTTTCCGTATTATAGCCTGACAACCCCAGCATGCAACACGCCAGGGGTACCCCATTCCACCACCTGGGGCACACATCCCAGTTGCTCTGTGGGCTAAGGTTCTGAGCACTATTTAGTCGCCTTTTACGACAGGCTTAGCGCTGCTGCAGGCCTATTCTTTTAACACCCGGACCTGCACGGGGCCTATAGAAAATTGAGAGTTGTAGGATTCAGCATTATTTGACTTGAAGTCTAATTTTGTCTTTTCTGCAGATGATTTCATTTTTTTTGAAAATCCGGTTTGTAGTTAGTTGAGGATGAATGTTTAGCGGAAGTTTCGGCTACCTTATTGGCGATATCTTTTTCGGTAGTTAGAGTGGTATTACCAACTTTAAGGTGTTTCACTGAAGAATTCGAATTTCTTCCTTTTACTTTTCTAATAAAATTCCATACTTTATTGAGGGGAGTGTGAGATTTAATACTAGAAACAAAATTTTCCAAGAGGTTCGTCTGGCTTGTTTACATGTACGTCGAGCTTTTGCTCGAAATATTCGGAAGTTTGACAGATTTGCTGGTATAGGATTTTTGTCAAACCGGCGATGGGCCTTATTGCTTTCTTCGATCGCTTTGTCGCAATCATCAGTAAACCATGGTTTACTAGGCCTTTTTAGATTTGTCGAGGTTTTAGGTATTGTTTTATTAGCAATTGATGTCAGTCTTTCATTAAATAATAAAATGGGATCCCCAACATCCTTCATCGTTTCTAATATCGTAATTCTTCAAGACAGTGGGCTTCAAATGAAGCCCAATCTGCTTTCTCAAGTTTAAAACGAGGTTGACGTTAATCCGTTTTGGAGGATAAATGCTCCAAAATAATTGGAAAATGATCACTCCCGCACAAGTCATCATGAACTCGCCATGTAAACTCTGAAAGTACGAGAGGATCACAAATGCTTAAATCAATAGAAGAATACGATCCATTGCCTGAATGAAGGAACGTTGAAGATCCGTCATTAAATATGCACAAATCACAAATAACCGAACGGCCACTGCTTGTAGATCGGTAGTTAATGGAACTGAACTATGTATTACTCTGTCCCTAATAAAAATGGTAGATCCACCAGCAGCTCGTTCATTTGCCTCAGCAAATGTTCTATACATTGGATATCCTTTCACGGAAATTTGATCCGTTTCTTTTAAATGAGTCTCCTGGAGGCATAATGCAACTGGTAAAATAGACTGAACAAGAAGAGGTAATTCCAAAATATTAGCCTTTAAACCTCGACAATTCCATTGAAGTAATTTGGCCATTTTTTATGGGTGACGAATGGGGGATATTTTCTCTGACTTGGATCCGCGACCACGACTCGATGACCTTCTAGTACGAGTGCCACCATTAAGGTCAATTCGAATTGACTGAGCGCGCTGCTCCTTGTATTTTTTCATGGCAACAGGATCTGTTTGGCCAATCTGACCCAGCCAGTTTTCACCTGGACAAAGTCCATGATCTGTTGTTTCCATATCAGACTCGGAATCCGAGTCCGACACCACAGGCGACACAATCTGTCGCCTATACTTAGATTTCTCCAAGTCCTCCACACGGAAATTCCCCAACTTTTTTGGGGGTTGAATATTCTTCTGTTGAGATTTGGAAGACGATGACTGTTGTGATGATGGAGATGATTTTGAAGATGATCCGGAATTTTGGGATGACTGAGTCTGGGAACATTGGTGAGATTTTTTAGCTCTGGCCTTTTTAATTTCCTCTAAACATTTTTTGGATGGTTTCATTATTTTGGTGGATACCTCAGTGGACAGTTTGGCAAGGCCATTGATATCCTCTTTCCAACTCATGATCGTCTGCACCTCAACAGTCGAGGACAGACAAGCACGCTTTGCAACACTAGCATAAGATGTTTTGCCAGATGCAAGAAAATTGTTGGAAAGGGACCACTTCTGGCGAGCTTCACTATATGAAATTTTGTTTTCAGTTTTTATCTTTAAAATATCTTTTTCTTTCTTATAAAGAGGGCAATCTTTAGATGATGACATGTGAGCTTCCTCACAGTTTCTGCATTTCAGATCTTTTTTTGCAGTCAATTCCCTCGTGTCCGTCTTCAGAGCATCGGAAACAAAACAGTTTTCCTCTACACTGGCCCTTTCCATGCCCAAACTTCTGGCATTTAAAACACCGAAGTGGGTTAGGAATATACAGACTGACAGCTGTCCTGTATGGACCAATGTAGACATGAGATAGCACTGAAGTGGAACTAAATGTTAACAGGATTGTTTTCATTGGTTTGGTTGCATCTGCACGTCGAGAAGTAAACCTTTTCACTAACTTAACGCCTTGAGATTTCAGTTCCTCACAGATCTCTTCATCAGTCAAGGCGTCGAGGTCTCGACCTCGGTATTTAAGGACACCCTGTGACTGATTTAGTGACTTGTGTGCAGATGAAACCACATCAAGGTCACCAATCCTGATTAATTTCAAAAAATTTGATGATTGGCCAGGTCTGAGGCATTCAATTAAAATTCGTGATCTTGTTTTCTTTGTATCTTTAACATCACCAGCTACACCCTTGATAGTTTTCTGTATTAAAAAAGGAGAAAGGTCATTAACATTTTTGTTTTTATCTTTTGCAGAAATTACAATAAATCTTGGCCAGTTTTTATCACTTTCGTCAGAAGAATTGCAGACATCACTTTTTTTGTTTTTTTGAATAAGAAACATTGAAGTCCCCGTTGTTTTTGGTCGCCATGTTAAGTTTTTATAAGTTTCATCGTCTCTGTTCCCCACCCGCCACCGAGTGCCAACACGGGCGATGCTAGGACTCTACGGATTTCCAGCAGATAGCATCAGGGATTCCAGAGACGACATACTTTGAACAGAGCGTATCTATCAATGGCGCATAGAGAGCGTACTATTCGATTGACCCATGAGCCACCGCCTTCTTCATTTGCCATTTGTAAGCTTTTGAAAATCTTAGAAACATTGGATTAAACAAAATGCCATCAGTAAAGCAGGTGGACAAATGAAGGGCATGGCGTGACCAGCCGATTGATCGGACCGGGTCCATCCGATCTCCCGTTTAGATGACCCAAGAGCCGAGTGGCATATACAGCCGTATCCTCGATCATCCAGCCATCGATGACACGGGGGTTACGTCACGACTGGAGTCTAGATACGACCTTCATCCACTAGGACCTCCTCGCCCACCAATAACTCACGGGTTGCAACTCATGGCAAACAAGTAGGTGAACCCACTTTTTATTTTAAACACCGGGCCCACGGTCGATGTTCGGATCGCTTTAGTCTGGCCTCTAACCTTTGACCTTTTCAGCATGAGTAACCCTACCAGGAGAAAAAACTCCAGCTGGCATAGCTCTTAGGATCACTGAGGCACGCAAGCCCCCCCCCCTACCACGACAAGGATAGCGATCCACAGGGGGGCATCCAATCTAGAACATTTCACTCTAACTTGATATGATTTACTTAAATGTCAAACAGGTCAGATATCTAAGTACAAAGACCAAAAGGTTATGGCACAGACAAAATTGTGTATCGTATTTTGCCAAAATTTGTATGTCATTTGATTGATTGATTGTTGTTGTTTATTGCCGTATCGGCGACCAGGGCCATATCACGGCAAGAACATTTAATGCAAGGAAAATATTAAAAGCAAGATCAAAGTCTTTTCATAAAATAATGAAATTAAAACAAGCAGCTATTTACATATAAAAAGGTACATAAAAGGTGAACCTAAGACATAAAATACATATAGAAACATAACTTCGATTAAACATTTAAAATATTGAAAAATCAAGGAAGATATCCAATTTAGATTTTATTAAATAAACCGATGTCCTGCAAGAAATCGATAATGTTTTTAGATGAAACGGTCATGAACAAATCAAACATATTGGCGCAGTCAAAATAATTTTGCCTGATGTTGGCAAAATCCACACAATCTAGGAGAACATATTTGATAGAGAAAGGGCAATCACATGGGATACACTCAGGTGGAGAATCACCAACAAGCAAATGGTCATGTGTAAATCTAGAATGTCAAATGCGGCATCTAGTCATGACCACTTGCTCTTTGCGATTGCCCGACCCGGATTGATGAACGCCTAGATCGGGTTTTATGGAATTGAGTTTGTTGTGTTCAAGACCGTCCCATCGGTCCTGCCACATCTTTAAAATATATTTCCTTATTAAAGGTTTAAAATCGGTGTTTGGCAAACTAACGTTCTTTATTATTCCATTTAATGCCTTTTTGGCAACCCTGTCTACAACTGAATTCCCCTGAATACCAACATGACTGGGTACCCAGAGAAAAACAATATCTTTATCAAATTCTCGAAGTCGATGAATAAAATACAAAATTTGTAAAATAAGAGTGTTTTACAGTTTGTGATTCTTAATTGCCAAAAGACAGCTCAAAGAGTCAGAACAAATAATAAACTGTGACAGATTAGATTGAGTAATCAATTTAAGTGCTAACAAGATGGCTCGAGCTTCAGCTGTGAATATGGAAGCGCTTGATGGCAACCGTTCAGTTACAGTTCTGTCACCATTGACAGCAGCACATGCAACGCTATCGCCATCTTTTGAGCCATCTGTATACACCGTCAAAAATGAAAGAAGGGTGTGGAAGCTCCCATGGAGGGCATTTCGAAGTAACAGCAGGTGTCACTGGATTGGTCTCCAGATGAATTGCTTCCAAATGAGGTTTTATTCGAATTCCAAAAGGAGGGGTTTTGCTTTCATGTTTTCGATAAATGTCGACATAAATAGGATTAATGACACAGTCGTAGGCAGGGCTATCTGGGTAGGCCATAAGTTTACTTACATATTGAAGACCTAATTTCAAACGTCTGTCTCCAAGGGATGGTTCATTTGCCTCGGCATAAAGTCTCTCAATAGGAGAGGTTCTGAAGGCACCAATGCAAAGTCGCAACCCCTGGTGGTGATTAGCGTCTAAAATTTTAAGGTAAGATTTAAGTAATTTGATATGGGGAAGAAAAGTAAGTTTACTATCAAAAAGTAAACCAAGGAATTTTGTTTCTTCTACTATTTTGATTTTATTATTTGTATGTTATTTGACCTTGAGTTTAAAGGTCAAAGTCAAAGTTCACTCACTCCCCGGTACGCGACACTTTGCCCCGAGAGGATATACCAATATACCAAATATTAAAAGTCTAGGTCAAAAGGCAAACAAGTTATGGTCTGGACGAAATTTGTACGAACAGCGTTAAGAGGAAGAAAAGTCTTTATGGGGGTGATTTAAGGTCCAAATCAGTAGAAAACAAAGATATGCTATATATTTTTATTTTTGATATGTTTCAGTGGAGAGCATCTACTACACATCCATGCATACATTTAATTAATATCTTCTTGCTCTTGTTAGCAAGACGGGTCTGAAGATAGCCTACTTTTGTGTATTTCGAATTGTCAAAAACCAAGAATTTTGGTTGCTATGGTAACCAGATCTTAACCAATCAGATTGCTTTGTACTTTATTGTAAATTGTTTTCCATAAGACACACTTCATTAATATAATTATTTAGTTTGGTAAATTTCCACCATTATATAAAAAAATACATTCAACTTGTGATGTTTTTGTAATTATTAGGCCCTTAATTAGTGGTTGCTAAGGAGTGGTTTTTGCTATGGTAACGGTGAAAACATTTTTCATTTTTCATTTTATTCATTGTTTTTCTTATATATCCAACTGATTTAAAGTCAATTTGGATAAAATATCTGACATCAATAAATCACTTTCAGTGAAAATTGCATGATTCTTAGGCGGACTGCTACTTAACATCTACCTACACTATTTACTGGCACAATATAAAATAAGAAAAAACTTCACTGTCTTAGAGACGGCCGCCCAGTATTGAGTTCTATAGTTCACCCAAACAACCTCTCCCTATTTGTAGGCCCAATGCGGGTCCGGTTGTCAAAATAATAGGCCTGCAGCAGCGCTAAGCTTGTAAAAGGCGACTTAATAATGCTCAGAACAGAGTAACTGGGTTGTGTACCCCAGGTGGTGGAATGCGGTTCCCCTGGCATGCTACATGCTCGGGTCGTTTGGTCATAATACGGAAAACCTGACAGCAAACCATAGTCGTGCAACGTGTTGGAAAAGATGCAAAGTTCCTCGTATGTTAAAGAATCCTTCTGTGGTTTTCAACCACAGTAGGAACCATTGGGCTCCACCACAGGACGCTAAATTGCCCGACCCTATCGACCTCGGGTTTAACGTCCGAGCAGCAATATTTCAGCTATAGTCAGACGATGAACATGAAATAATGATGAAATGAAAAAGGGATGGGACACAAGGATAACGGGGTCGACAAATTTTGATTGCCACTGGAAATAGGGAGAGGTGGGTGAGGGTCGGGCGATTGAGCCTCCTGTGGCGTAGCCCTATGGTTCCTACTCCGGGATAATACCACAGTAGGGTTCCTTTAATGTGCGAGGAACGTGGCATCTTTCCCAACACGATCCACCACTGCGGTCAGATTTTTCGTATTATAGCCTGACAACCCCAGCATATAACACGCCAGGGGTACCCCATTCCAGTTGCTCTGTGGGCATAGCGCCCTAGCCCCCGGTTAGGGTTCTGAGCACTATTTAGTCGCCTTTTACGACAAGCTTAGCGCTGCTGCAGGCTTATTCTTTTAACACCCGGACCTGCACGGGGCCTTAAGCAATCGTGTTTGCTATCATAAACGATGACAATTGACCCAAATTTCTCTCTGTACTTGTAAGCTAGGTTTTGCTAGACATGTTATATTCATATATTGCTTCATGCTTGGGATCCATGCGTAGTGCTGTATTTGTTCTTTAAGAAAATCTACTACTCTGCAAAGATATCACTTTCGTCTTATATCTTCAATACGGGTTCTGAATTTTAAAAAAATGCATTCTTTTGTTTAGAAATTGGTTTTAGTTATTATATTATCACCGCTACGGATCAGTGAGTAACTGCCTGAATCTGTATTTGCCATGGTACAATATTGATTTGAAGTTGATTGTATTGGTTCTGAGGTTCATAGTTCGGACAAATTATGTGATGTGTCTATTATTTAAATTATGCAGATCTTTAATTACATCTGTGATGGAGTGGATATTTTGTATATTACAGTTATTATTTTTATCTTTGTATTTCTGATAAATAAATAAATTTACTTAATTATATAAATTTTGTTCATTCTTGCTATACATGTATTATTATTTGTATTGCATTCATTGTAATGAATTGTCAGATATCGTTCCATGCCTCAGTGATTCCACTAGTAGTTTACTATATGTTGATTTCATGGTTGAGTGCATCTTCATAACAGGTGCTCTCTATTCCTATACTCTTAGGTTTTATCATTCAATTTTGGAAAAACTCTGATTGTCTTTTTATTGGTTCATTTTGGTCATGTGTCACATTTGGAGGGAAATTCTTTTGTTTCTTTCTATTGACAGCCAGATTTGTGATTGATTCGCAGACATATTAATTTCTAGTTAACTTTATTAATTTACTTTGGTTTCTGCATTTATTTCTAGTGGACCACTTTTCTGCATTTAAGGTTAGTTATCCTTTACTTATGTTCTTGTATATAGTTCCATTTTCTGAGTTTAATGAGTGTTGTATGTGAGATTTGTATAAATGGCCAGAGTGTGTGATTTCTGGGTGACAGTGCTGTATAAAATAATAAAACACATAAGAGTTTAAAAATCATTAATTTTATCGATAAAAACAGTTAAACGTTGTTTATTAAAATCATAAAAAGGCTAAATTTAGAGATCAAAAGATTAAAATAACAGATAAATCATATTTTTCATTATAAACCCGTTAACTTTGACTACAATATGTTCTAATAGGTAAATATATATAGTTTTATGTTGAATATTGAAATGATCAGAGAGTACTCTAAATAGACACAGTACTTATGATAGTTATTTTTGTTACAGCTTGTACTTATTGGTGAGTTCATGTAGATCCAACATTTGTAACTATTATTTTCTGAGGAGATGACCTTTGTACCATATACATGGCAGGTTGTGTTGCATGTTGTTATTTATATGTATTCTTGTGTTAAGTGTAGTGTTTTCAGCATGATTTGCTTACATGTGCATTTTAATAGCTTATTTGTCTTGTCAATGCATGTTTTATTTATAACTTGTATTTTTTACAAAAATGTGCTTATTTTTGCTAACCAAATACTTTATGCAGTTTATATTTGATAATATTGGCAAAAAATAGAAAACTAGCACTATTTTTGTTGACTATGAGATACATGTAATTTTGGCAGATTTTGCCTATTTGAGTGCTAGAGTTATCGTTCTTAGTACTGATTATATGTATTTTACTTGCAGGGTTACTAGTATATATTTATACATTGTTACTGTTGATATGATTGGTTGGAAATACAATACACATCTTGAATCAACGCCTTGAGTTTTAGTTATCCCTAAATGGTGCTACAGCCACCAAGTTACACATCTACTAGTTTATCGATTCTGTTTAATTTCTCTTAGTTGTTATATATAGTTTAATAATCTGGATATGCAAAAACCTGCAACATACATGATAATTATTCTTGGCCATTAATGCCATTTATTTGCTTTTGTTACTTTGTATGTATGATTTTAGTTACTTTATGTTCTTTGTTGTGTGTGTCTGTTTTCCATGTCTGGTCTTTGTCCCTGGATTACATTCTTTTGATTACCGCTATAATCTTGGTTCTCTTGATTACTCTTTGATCTGTTTTGTTTTCTGTATTATATATGTGTCTTGGAACTATACTTTGCTTAAATCCTAATCGGGTCTACATTTCAAGAATGGTGTTCAGCATTACTAAAATAGAAGAAAAAAAGGAGATTGTAATTGACACAGTCATCGACCAAAAGCAAAGTAACGACAATTAAACTTCTACAGGTCACCCTACGGTCTTCATTGATAGACAAAATTCATACAATAAAGCAAGGTGTTAAAAGCTCTCAAAACAAATGAAGTGAAACTATTCATAAAAGACGAAAATCGAACTAATCTGTACAGTTTTTTTAAATATCAAAACGAATAACAACGACAAAACTGGATTACAGGTTCCTGGTTTGGGACAAGCACTGAAAGTACATTATGTGGCGGGGTTCAACATGTTTGGGAGTGCTTTTGTGAAAACTTTCTTTTTTAGGTCGGGTACTTTATTTTCTTTCAAAAATTAGTGCGAAAGTGAATATTTCGAGGTCAGCTACATTAATAACTAACATATATTACACTTCTAGTTTTTAATCCGGTTACTTATATATATATTTAACGGACACTGAGATTAAAGAATTTAGCTAAACTGTATTCTTTCTTTTGAATCAGATCAGTTGTAAAGTCAGCCTCACAGGAGTGAGGGAATACGTCAGCATGTAGAGGAGCGCAATTAGTTCCCATTGGTATGCCGACCGTCTGTTGAAAAACGCGTCCACCATTTTGAAAACATCTGATTCTGTATATTTGGAAGATAATTTTATATTTGGGTAATAATCTTGTATTGAAGATCTTTCGATTTTTTTCAGGATTCACATTTAATTAATACCAATACGGGAGTAACAAGTGTTGTGGTAGAACTGGAGACCCTCTTTAACAGCTGTGAGTATGGAAGTTAAAAGTTTTGAAAAAAGGTTTGTTTCCATATCATTTTAAGTAAGGAAAATATAAAATCTTCACAATATTTAGACAACATTTTCGTTAGGTTTGGCAATACCGTTTATCGTCACATTAACATAATTTCCATGGGTTCCAGTTGTGCACCGCATATTACGGACCTCTTTCAGTATTGTTACGAATCACAATTTATGTTAAGAATAAATAAAGGTCCCTTAGACACCATCAGATGTTTTGACGCTATTTTTTCTCTAAACAGTGACGACTTCAATATTTATTCTAAAAACACAAAACCTGTCGAAGTACGCCAGGGTGTAGAGGTACTTTAAGGGATTTTGTTTTGCTAATGGAAATAATTCTACACTGACTTTTGTGACGTCAGAATAGCGGAACGTAAGGATCTGATTTTTGGAGAGGATATATTCGAACGCCATCTTACGAGCTTCGCGTGAACGGTATATTGTGGTTCATATGATATATATTAACTTTTTATTCGACAAACAATCTTATTTTTCGGTTTAAAACTGATCAGAGGCGTATTTTGAAGAAAACTGGTCACATCTTCCCACGCCCACTGATTACTTTTGACCAATCAACGGCTTTTGGTCATTTAATGTCCTTTCGACAATGGGTACACAATGTGTAACACATTTATGAATAGTGTTGGTTGGAAATATATCCCAGTCATCAACTTCATTATATACACATGCGTTACTTCAGTAGACAAAAATCGACAATAATAACACTAAGCATAACACAGGCATGCATGTATTGTGATAGGATAATAATTTGCAATAGGCAATACCTATATCGGCCAACACCGTGATCTTTACCATACGCGTTCCGTCTGTGCAATACCGGTAAAAGGAGCAAATGAAATTAATTTTATTTGTTTTGCAGGCGCAAAATTTGTATTTGTATTTCAGCATCAAGCAAAATCAATATTTTTATTTAAAAATCTGCTTGGTTAAATAATAGGGGAATTGTTTTTTCAACGATTGAGTAAAAAATTTTTTTTTTTCCAAAATCCCAGTCATATCCCCCTTTTCTCCTCGCTTTCAAAATGGTCGACATGTTTGTAGCATTTTGCCATACTTTACAATTTTTAACTCTTATGGGCATCTCTAGTAACATCCTTTTCTGTGAAGGCGGGTCAGATTTATTTGTACCGATACCGGAAATATGACAGTTCTCTGCGAATGGTGGGAATACTATACACATATCATGTTACGCAAAAAACTTCAGACGCAACTAACGGAGCTCTGCAAATTCCAAAAAAGAAAAGATTGCTTTTCCTATCTTAGATTTGATACATCCCATCCATCCAAAAGAACTTGAGATAAAATTTACTGCTTAAAATATCATCAATGGCAATATTATTATCCTTCTCAGGGTTGCGATGGGGAATCACCTTTTTTAAACGTTCTTGATAATATTGCTCAATATGTTTAATTTGTCAATATCAAAATCATGCGAATGTCTGCGATACACGATCTTTCAAAATTTCTCAAAATGACGTATGCTTAGAAATCGTAGAAGAGGGAGAGGTGGGTATGGTCGGGTACAGTAAGGTCTGACATAACGTATGTGTTGTGATATGAAAACTGCATACGCAGCTGCTGAAGGGCAATGGAAGCAAATGATGTGTCTTAACAACTAAATTAACTTTATTTTGTATTCCAGATATTAATTCTTGCTTGAAAAATACTCAGTTTCTTCTAAAACAATGAATATTGATTGCTTTGTGTAAATTGTGCATATTAAGACACTATAGCATTGACTTGATTACGAATTGGATTAGGTAATTCTGTTGTTACCCTTATCGATTTAAGAAAACGATTTTGTTCCGGTTATATTTAACCTCTTATTGATTACCGTAGAGCGAGTCATTTTTGCTAGACGTTGATATTCGCTTATTTAAACGGCCCGTCTAAAAACACAAAAAAATATACACGAATTTATTTATCCCGGGCTTAAGCTCTTAGTGCACCATATTTCATCTTCCAAAATTAGAAACGATAAACCTAAACCTTATCGTATACCGTTTTGCTTCAAAATCGACAAATTTTACACCTTCAAAAATAACCCACAATATGGTATTGTATATCCATTTTAGGAAACTGAATATGCAAAATCTGAACCGCATTATTTAACTATGAATACGGCCTCAAGACTAATCCTTGATACTGATTTCCTTACGCCATCTACACTCGT
Organism: Perna viridis; assembly: GCA_037379345.1. Lineage (NCBI taxonomy): Eukaryota > Metazoa > Mollusca > Bivalvia > Mytilida > Mytilidae > Perna > Perna viridis. Next base: position 32,209,304 of record CM074524.1, on the reverse strand, counting down.
GTTCCAACAACTTGAATGGTTGACAGTTGAAAATAGGATCACATATCACAAATGTGTTTCAACTTTTAAAAAAAGTATAAATGTTCAAAATAAAACTTCAATAATAATGATTTCAATCTAGTAGTAACATAATGTTTACTATGTTTTAAGAGCCTAATTGTAAAAAAGTCTAGCATGGTACTAAAAGTACTCGTAGTTACAGTAAACTCTGGCATAACATATGTGGTGTGATTTGAAAACTCCGTACGCCTATGCTGAAATGATCTTGCCGTAGATGAAATGAAAGTTGACAATACGGAATGAGAAGGCATTGTGTCTGTCGTATACTTTTGTCACGAGTTTTCCTTTTCAATCGATTTCACACAAGACCGTTCAATTACATTGGTGCAACTCTAAGTATCTATAAAACAATCGCCCAGCAGGAGTAAAAATTCACATAACTGCTAAATTTCTAAAAAGATGCTTATCACAAAGCAAACAGAGTTTATGTCTTTGTATGGTTGTATGAAAATGTTTAATTTTTAAAACATATTATTGAATTCTTGTATTTGTTTATTTTGATGACCTCGGGAAAGACAGTGTATTTACTAACTGTTCCATTTTCTTGAAAGAAAATGTTATTATATCAGTTTATTATTATTTTTGTTGAAAAAAATTCGTAACCCCTATAAAAATAAAATTGTTGCTACCTTGGTATTTAAAATGATAAAGGTTAATGTTACGGTTACAGTTAGGGTTAGGGTAAGTACGATTCTAAAGGAGCTATATCCCGTCCTAAGTAACACCACGCGGAAAACGACTGTTTTATTTAAAGTCTGATAGTAAAACAACAAAAATATCTAGGCATGATTAATAAACTATTGGGTATCTTATAAAGTCAAATTTTAGATTAACATACTCGCAGTCTGACTGCATGCGCTTATTTTTTTCGTTTACGTTATACTCAAAAAGGTTCCCATCAAATCTTCTAAAGCCTGCGTCTTTAAACTCCTTATAGATCTTAAGGTATCTAACAATATCTTCTTTTGGTGTATCTGGGAATATATGAAATTCAACTCCAAGTTGTTTTATTCTACTCGTTAAATCATCACGTATTAAGGATTCGATGACATCCCATTCATAAAATTCGATGTCCATTTTCAGGTAATCAATGTGCCTCTGAAAAAAAAATAGTTAATTTATTATTGTTTCGTGTTACCTTTGTAAAAAAACAAGACACATGACAGTAATGAAAAAGCATAACCTCAATCATGTCTTTTTATTTATGTTACTTACTGTCAAAACCGTCTCTGCTTTTGGATTTTGTGTTTGAGGAAGTGTTGTTATTGGATTTTGTTCATCAAACGTTGTATAAAGTTTCATAGTTGTTCTTACGAAACTGATATTTATTCAGAAGATGCAACATTTTCTCTCTCAATAAACTTTTTAACAAAATTACAGGCTGCCATGCCTATTTTTACAACAAACAGTATTAGTTACACATAAATAATGTAATTCAACTTGATGTTAACAAAGTAAATGATGCAGAAAGTCAATCCGATAAGACGTTAAACCTTACTGAAAGAGTAATCAAAGGAATCAAGGTTATAACGGTAATCAAAAGAATGTAATCCCGGGACAAAGACCAGAGATGAAAAAAACAGACATACACAACTCATTTCATTTGTTACTTTGTATGTTTGATTTTAGTAACTTTATGTTCTTTGTTTTGTGTGTCTGTTTTCCATGTCTGGTTTTTGTCCCTGGAATACATTCTTTTGATTACCGCCATAACCTTGGTTCCCTTGATTACTCTTGCTAATTTGACATTATATATGTTAAATGTACATATAATTCATAACTTACGTTTTCATGACCTAGGAAATTAATTATATCACGTAGAGTCTTAATTTCCCATTTCTGAAACGGATTCTTCTTTGTGTAAAGATCAAGCCTTGGAGAAAACATTTTTTTGGATTCTCCCCCTATTCCGATAGGAAAGAAATGAGCACCACTTGTTCGAATATATTCCGTAGAATTTCCCATACTGAAATTTAAAACAATCATGACACAAGCAGTTATTTTTTCTTACATATTTTGTATGCCGTGCAATGAATTGATAAAACATGATATTTTTATCTTTAAATCGAAAATTCTTTGTCTGAATTTACAATGGTTTTAGAGTCTCAGATCGATAATATATCAATGTTGAAAATGATGTTAATTTCAACGATGCAACACCAAACTGACTTCGTGTGTGATTCATCCGAAACATTATCTCGAATGTTGAAATTATTGAGAGTATCAAATTATTGTTATTAATTAATTTACTATATTTTTCTATGATCTTTCAAAAAAAGAATAATAATGATATTTAAAATGAGAAATTCATTAAGGATATTACAGTTTAATACAGTTTTTTTTTCAATCGGACTTTCTTTACTTAAATATTACCATTTGTAATAATAACATATCTAGCTCTTTTAACATAGTATTTCAAAATGAAATAGTGTATTCAAAACAGGATCTTATAAAGCCGTTACGCATACTTATTTAGATACAACACATTGCACATTTAAATTGCTTGATTTGTTGTTACCTTGGATCAAACGAAAATACATCACAACCAAGTGAGGCAAATGCGTCATCAGGACCAAAACCATAGTTAATACTACAATAAAATAATGATAATTACAAACACCAGAAAATAAAATTTGTCAAAATCAAGCAAATCCCCGACATTTCTACAAATTGAATGCTGCCCATTGTAATTGTTTAAACAGGCCGGTTTTAAAAAGCTTTGTTAAGCAATTAAACAATGTTGGTGTTAATTTCGTTTCAAATGAAAGGGCTACGTCCTAAATGAAGAGTATACAGAAAGATCTGTGCCCAATTGAACCGAAGTAGATATTGTTTAGTTGGACTACATACTACAGAATATACAAGTTAAGTATGTTTTGATATTCCATCAGAATGGGGATTAAACTTACATGAATAAGAATTATCTTTATAAATTAAAAGTTATTACTGAGAGCACTCCTATTCATCGTTCAACTTCAAAATATCTTACCCAAAGGAATACACCAAGCAAGGTTTCTTGACAACAAAGGGAAACGAATTACATTCCAGCCAGTTTCCACGCCATGTTTTGTTCCTACATTGAAACTCCATTTTCTTGCCCCTAAGGTCTCTGTGAAATTAAAAACAAATTTGAAAGAACTAACTCAAAAACACGTAAAATCAAAATGTCATGAAACAAAATGTGATTCACTCGTAATCAATTTTGGATTAACCTATTTAAAATTGCTACTTTATGCTCATCATTACAATGCATTCATATCACAAATGAAAGCTAATTGCAAAGGACACGAATAAAGATTATTAAAAAAAGACTTTTTTTGCAAGATTAAATAGTGGTACAAAACATATTTAAAAAGGCAAAAATAGCTGTATCACAATGTCTACACTAAACAATCAATAAATGAAATATTTACGCAGCGATTTCCTTCAGAGCCCGTTTCCAGTCTGTTCTTGGATTTAACTTATGTATATCATCCCCAATACTTCTTGATAGAGAGAGATCAAAGTTAAAAGGTCCATTTCTGAGTGCATTGATTCTGGATTCTGTAATCCGCGTCAGTCGATTTCTAACATCTGCTCGTAATAAAGACCTGCTTGTTCATTTTGTAATATTCAGTTTGTTTTTTGTTTGTTTTGTTTTGTTTTGTTCGTTTTTGTTTTGCTTTATTCATTTTGTTTTGTTTTTGTTTCCCGACCAGCGAAAGCTTTCTTTCTATATAGCCTAGCTGACCGAGTGGTCTAGGCCGCTGGGCTTTGTGTGAGTGGTGTTGCTAGAGATGTCACAGCGGTAATAATCTTAAATTTAGGTACTGCAGAATTTTTTTTAATTGAATGTATACAAGTACAGGAGTAACATGTTATTGGGGTAGGACCGGAGACCATCTTTTACAGCTGTGATTACATGAGTTAAAAGTTGTGAAAACGTTTTGGTGGTACATTTTACAGATCCAGCTATGTAGAGTTGTCTTCATGGATTCCTGTATAGTTTAGGAATCTAATACATAGACAGTAGATCACAATCATCATCTTTGGAAAATCAACCGAAAGAGGATAGTACGGATTTATGGTTTTCAACTATCTCTTCTTTGAATTGCGGTAGCAGTATAGGTTTTAAAACTGCTGATATTGACCCACTAAAAACGTTCAGACGTTTCAAAATAAAATACCTTTATTTTTTAGTCTTTACCCATTCTGACAGTGAATCAGTGTCTTCTCTATTTTTTTTTTTTTTTTTTTTTGTTTTGTCCATTTTCTTTCAAAGTCCTCTACCGCATTCATAAGTATTTTCAAATTATAATTTTAGTTTTTGGAGTGTGGTTTATGCTTCTTTGGACCTTTGAAAATAACACAAAAGAATGCAGGACAGAAAGAAGCGTACAAAAACCTGAGACAAAAAATCACAGTCTTGATTTAGAGAAATTTAGAACAAACCGTTATAGGACAACATGTCACAAATAATAACTTTGGGGATTATCCTAAAACAGATCATGGTTTTGTATTATTTGTTTTATACATATTAATCTTACATAATTTTATGACATAGTAAATACACACATTAAAACAATATCATGTGAAAAATCATGTAAGCACTTATTCGTTTAGCTTAGTTTTTTAATGTAAAAATATTTGTGTCACTTTATAGCTGTGTGACTGCAAATGACATGGATAGAAAATTAGCTAGGTTAAGGCCGTTTTAAGTTAAAATTTAAAAAAAAATCTTTTCAGTTGCATTCCACTGTAAAACTGTTTTAAAATGACTAAAATTGCTACTATACGTTTTCTATTCAGTTTGTTTGATAAGACAAGTTTCAAAATATGCGATTTTTCTACTTTCAATTTATTGGAATTTTCCTTCTGAATCACGTGATCATTTTTTGACATCCTTCAACTCAACTATAAAATGCCTTTGCCCGACCTGTTAATCGCAACCAAATTTATTAAAATCTAGCAAGATAATTTGTATTAAGGTATTTATCCTGAATTTTGCTGGAATTAGAAATGAATCGTCAGATTTGCCAAGAAATCTATACTAGAAATATGTTATGCGGTAAAATTTAATAATATGTCAAAGTCGGCAAAAGATTTTTTTCAACTATCCCTCACGATTTTTTGCCAGACACAGATAGATTTCCTTCTTCATTACGATTCTATTGCTGTATGACACAAGAAATTCGGTTGAGTGGAACAGGTCAAGCGAGATAAAAAAACCGACATAGTACGTGTCCAACTTTCAATTCTCTTTTGATTAAAAACGCTAAAATGATATGTTTTTAGATTCATGGTTAAATGACATAGTGGGTAATACAATTAAGGTATATGATGTACTTTCACTAATTTGCTTTATTATAACCGTGCACATCCTTTTTATCCACTGTATCACAGTGAAGGCTTTAAGATTGTAATACAAGTGTAATACAAATAAACTATTCTTACAGCTATATTATTCCGTTCAGTTCATCACACTATTTCGAACTACAAGGCCGCCATTCATGTATGAACTTTCTGGCAACAACGTTCTCGACCAATCAAAAACGGCTATAAGCATGAAGAATTTCATGATTAGAATTATATAAAAAATGAAACACTGAGTAAATAATTATAATAGAAGGGGAAGATGTTAAAGCTTGCAAATAATGTCGTTTTCCATATATGCAAAATAAGTCGCACTTACTTAAATCGAAAGAAATGAGAAATAAGAAAACGTTTAAAGAATATTTAAGCGGAAAACTGACGTGATGCTTGAAACTCTTTATATATTTTCCATTTTCTCCAAATGTATCTAGATAGAGTTTCCGAAAACTGTCAGTTTAATGGAAAATTGCAATCGCCAGCAGACGTTGACGTAGGCATTACTTATGACCTTGTAGCATTGTATTCCTTTGTTTTGTTACATAGTAAAAATTACACTGAATGTCTCTGAACTATCCTGTGTTTTACAACTTTCAAAACGATAGTTAAAACAACAAATTTAGTGTTATATAAGCAAACTTGGTTGTTAAGCTGATATCCAGTTTTGACAATAGTTGACAGTTTTTAATTAGTCGGTAAAATTATGACCTCTTTGAAATATAATAACATTGCAGAGGAGACATGTTTGTTTCCGTTTCTTTTATTTTATTTCATTCTTTATTATTATTTTTTTTTTGTGGTCTTAAACCTCTGTATAACTTTAATGCAATCGAATGTCTTTCACCAATTGTTATGACTTTTTTATTCTTGGGTTACCAACCATGTACTGGATTCCTAAACTCCACAAGAATCGATACAAACAAGGTTACATAACTGGGTCTGCAAATTGACCACCAAACCTCTTTCAAAACTTTGAACTTCTATACTCACACCAGTCAAAGAGGGTTTCAAGTCTCACCACTACACTTGTTACTCCCGAAGTGGTATAAATTCAATATGGATCCTGAAAAATTCGAAAATTCTTTTAGAGACCCTAATAATCAGAATATAATAGCATTACAACCTATTATTTTTCAACACCGTATACTTTTATTCTCATACATCGTTGTTGCTCCAACAAAGATGGTACACCTAGGTATTATTATATAGTTCTTGGTAGAGATTCCTCATATTTCGTGAAATATTATTCCAAATCATCTTCCTTATATGCAGAAGAAGATTTTTTTCAAAATGCTTGAATTTTTTATCGACAACATATTTGTCCAGTGTGGTTGGCGCGTTTTTCAACAAACGGTTGGCATTCCAATGGGAACAAATTGTACTCCTCTACTTGACGTAATCCTAGACTCTTATGAGGCTGACTTTATCATTGATTTGATCCGAAAGAAAGGTCATCGTTTAGCTAGTTCCTTTAATCAGTTTCCGTTATATAAATGACGTTCTATCTCTAAACAATCCGAGTTTCGGGGACTTGATACATCGCATCTAATCAAAAGAACTTGAGATAAAGAATATTACAGACATTGCGAAGTCAGCCTCATATCTTGACCTACACTTTCAGACCGATGGTAAAGGAAAACGAATGACCAAACTTTACGACAAACGTGATGACTTTTCATTCAGAATTGTCAACTTTCCTTTCATCTTTGACAACATCCTTCCAGAACCTGTGCATGGAGTTTTCGTATCACAACTCATCATGTCAGAGCTTCCCGTAATTGCGCAGACGTTTTGTATTGCGCTAGACTTACAGTTAGGTTTCTTGAACATGGTAATGTTGCTGCAAGATTAGATTGAAGTCAGTTCAGACGATTTATGGTCGTCATCATGAACTCGTGGATCGTTATGCTATTTCCTTCTGCACCATGAAAATTGATTTGTTCAACGTTTTATAGTTTTTCTTTCCTCTTTCGTCTGTCCCGGACTTGATGTTTTATGAGCAACTCGGCGGGTGTTGCTAGAAAGCAGAGGACGCTTACCCTACGATGTACCTGGTCCATGCTCTCAGTTTTTAGTGGAGTCCGAGTTGCGCATTTGCTTTTGTCACTTTGTATGTTATTTTAGTTACTTAATGTTTTTTGTTGTTTATGTCTGTTTTTCATGGTTGGTCTTTGTCCCTGGATTGCTTTTTATTGATTTCCGCTAGAACCTTGGTTCCCTTGATTACTCCTTGACTATTTGTCCATTGGGTTGATCAAGTTATGATTTGTGATTTTTTTTGTCCTACCAAATTATGACTTTTAATTCTGTGACTTTCTAAAACAGTCCTTCTCATTATTGTGTAATATTTACATTTATTAAAGTGACTTTAAATATAATTTCTAATATTTTAAACAAAATTTTATTAGCTTGGCTTATGTCAAGTGTGTATTAAGTATAAACAAAAACGCGGTTAATAAGAATTAATATTAAAATTGGGATTTTAATAAATAATTGTTTTGTCTGGTCTTATCTCGATATGGTTCGCACGTACAGCCTGTTTTTACTACGCACGGTTTGGTTATCCGTTACTTAAGTATCGGCTAGTGACTTCCATGTTCAACAGATGTGCCTTGCAGTTTTCAATTATTTGTTGGAATAACAAGAAACTGCAAAAAAACACGATAGCACAAAATGAAGAAATGGTTTATGAATGTTTAAGGCCGCTTTTTTTTTCAAATTAGTCGGTAAAATATTTGTTAAAGATATTTCAATATATTTTGAAATGCAAATTAACTACTACTGTAGTGTGCAGCGCGGCCTGGTGCTTGAATTTTCTAATCATGGGAATCAACATTTGAGTGGAAATCAAAATAATGTGTCAAAGATGAAGACTAGACAGGGAAAAAGAAACATACAACAATGATAACTATAAATAACTAGAAAACAGTTACAAAGATATAAACGTAAATGGCAACCAGGACACCACAAAAAATGGCATCATTAACCAGGTGCATCGGTAGGGTAAGGGTTTTTCTAAAAATGACCAACGATTTGCCCATTACATATCAAGTTTAGGGTAGATGAAAGAGAAAAAAGAAAACTATGACACGAAGAAAACATTGGTTGATATGGTACAGATTAATTCTCCATGACGATACACGAGTGAATGATGACGAACATAGTGCACGTAGTTTTGGTAGCCTCTTGTAAAACGTATGGTTGTAATCTCCACACGCAGGTACAAAAGGGTAGTTGCTACAGACGGAAGGATAGTTGACGAAACGGAATGAAAAGTCAATCAATCGTGTGTATCGTATTCTTTGGTCATGAGTTTTCTCTTTCCATCGATCTCTTAGTATATGATGTCAAGATATGATGTTGACTTCATAGTGTCCGTAAGGTATTCTGTGTTACGTTATTTTGGACAGATGCGACGTATAAAATATTTGAATATAGAACTATTTCAACACAATTCGTTATCTTCAAAGCGAAAACTGAGATAAAAAGAACTGGCTAATTGATGTTTTGGATCAGATCAGCTATACAGGCCCAAATGAGTAAACACAAAAGATCAGCGAGAATTGGATCTCAATTTGTACCAATTAGAATGACGACAGTCTGTTGAAGAACACTTCCACCACACCTTACAAATATGTTGTCGATTAAAACATTCTAGCATTTTGAAGCATCTTCAGTATATTTTAAAGATGATTTGGAATCGATTGTTACAAAGTATTAAAACCTTCTATCAATTACTACGTTCTTGTATCAAGGTGTTCCGTTTTGTTTTGTTTTTTTTTTGTTTTGTTTTTTCAAGATCCACATTGTATGAATACCACTACAGGAGTAGTTAATATGGTGGTAAGACTGAAGACCATATTTGACAGATGTAAGTATGGAAGTTAATAGTTTCGAAAGAGATTTGGTAGTACGTTTTACAGTTCCAGCTATGGTTTGCTGTATGTATGGTTTCTTGTGGAGTTGTGGAATTTAATACATAGACAAAACATCGCAATCTTTGTCTTTGGTGGAAAATAGAGTTTAGAACGGATTCATGGTTTGCCACTATCTCTTACTTGTGGAAGCAGAATAGGTGTTATTACTAGAGATCGATGGTAAAGGCAAAACTGTTGACCAAACTTTCCTTTCATCTTTGGCAACATCCTTCAAGAACCTGTGTATGGAGTTTTCATATCACAACTCGTACGTCATGTCAGAGCTTTCCGTAATTACGCAGACGTTTTGTATCACGCTAGACTTACAGTTAGATATCTGGAACTGGGTAATGCTGCTGCAAGATTAGATTGAAGTCATCAGTTCAGAAGATTTATGGTCGTCATCATGAACTCGTGGATCGTTACGTTGTTTCCTTCTGTATGTATGGTTTCTTGTTGAGTTGTGGAATTTAATACATAGACAAAAGATCGTAATTTTCGTCTTTGGTGGAAAATAGAGTTTAGAACGGATTCATGGTTTGCCACTATCTCTTTCTTGTGGTAGCAGAATAGGTGTAACTACTAGAGATCGATGGTAAAGGAAAACTATTGACCAATTTTACGACAAACGTGATGAATTTTCATTCAGAATTGTCAACTTTCCTTTCATCTGTGGTACCTGCGTATGGAGTTTTCATGTCAACTCATACGGTATGTCAGACCTTTTGTATTGCGCTATACTTCTTACAATTAGGCTTCTAGAAAACTACTTTTTGTTTCAATGTTTCACTAATTTGTTTTATAAAGTCTGCTGTTTTGCACTATCAAGAATATGTTGTATGTCTATAAATAAAACCTAAAGACCAATTCCTCTTCACTGTACACCACACTCATAATTTTGTTTCAGAAAGATAAAAAAAGTATGTCAATAAACCTAAAGAATGGTAATCTATTTGTAATGAAATGATTGAACAGCTGAAGGTAAATTTAAATTACAAATTTCGTCGTTGAATGTCAGTTTAGACGCACGTACTATCAAGTTTTACAAAAATTGACATAACAGGAACAATTACTCTGACTTAAAATAAGTAAAAAGATTTAATGAAAAATAACTTATATACCTATCTGTGCATTCTGAATTATGAATTTCTATCTTACCGCTAAAATACAAAAATGAACAGAAGGCACACAGGATGACAACTAAAAGGTTTGTTAACAAATGTTTCCCCATCGCTAACTCCTTCAAACTGTGCATACACCTGTCAATAAAAACACAATGAACATATATTCGATGAACATGAGTAACTAGAAGAAAATGCCTCTAATGTTAGTTTATTGAAGAACACCAGTTATATATATATATATATATCTGCCGGTCTATGTAACTACTATTCTACTGGAGTGGAATATGCCACAACAGGTACTCCTGAAGTTTGATTGGTCAATTGGCAGGGGATATGTGACAATATTTGGATGCGATCAACCGGTCCATGTATTGCCATATAACTCGGTATCGTGAATTATTGGCTAATTATCCATATAATTTACTCGCGTGTGTTGAACAACTGATTGTAAAAGCATTAATAGGAACTGTCATACATATATCTTCCTGTGAAATTTTACAAGATCATCCACATTGTATCAATAAATGTCTGTACTGGTGGTTATTATTGAGATGATCTCCTGACCATGCATAAATTTGTAAGTAATCGAAAAGCAATTAATTGCACGTGGTCCGAATCATTCACAATCGAGACAATACTACATAATATTAATTGCGTACAATAAAGTTGTCAACAATCTCTGCTTTGTGCGTACACAGTTTAGTAAACAAAGCATTTGTAGAATCAAGGGAAGGTTAACGTCGAAACCCCAGTTTCGTTAGAAAGGTTGTTAATTTCATGCCAATCGATTGATTGATTGATTGTTGGGGTTTACCGTCCGAGCAGCAATATTTCAGCTATATTCAGACGATGAACATGAAATGGATGATAAAATGAACATGAAATGATGATGAAATGAAAAATGGGATGGGACACAAAGACAGTAGGGTCGACAAATTTTCATTGCCACTAGAAAAAGGGAGGGATGGGTAAGGTCGGGCTATTTAGCCTCCTGTGGCGGAGCTCAGTGGTTCCTACTCCTATCAAATACCACAGCAGGGTTTTTTAACGTGCGAGGAACGTGGCATCTTTCCCAACACGGTGCATCACTATGGTTTGCGGTCAGGTTTTCCGTTTTATAGCCTGACAACCCCAGCATGTAACACGCCAGGGGTACCCCATTCCACCACCTGGGGCACACATCCCAGAGCGCCTAGCCCCCGGCTAGGTTTCTGAGCACTATTTAGTCGCCTTTTACGACAAGCTTAGCGCTGCTGCAGGCCTATTCTTTTAACACACGGACCTGCACGGGGCAGGAACCGTCAATATGATCCTTCAAAACTTGGGCTAAACTATTAATTTTAGTACTGAAGAGAGTGACAGAAAGAATACTTCCCTGAGGAACTCCCATTTCCTGTTCCTTCTCCTCAGAAAAAGACGAATTTACCCTTACATTTAAATGACGATCTGACAAAAAATTATACAAGAACAGAGGAAGTCTTCCTTTCAACCCCATATCAAATATATCTTTTAAAATACCATATTTCCACATCGTGTCATAGGCTTTTTCTAAATCGAAAAAGACCGACACAACATGTTCATTTTTAGCAAATGTATTTCTGATGAGCGTTTCAAACCGGACTAAATGGTCAAGAGTACTTCTGCCTTGCCTAAAACCAAACTGAATATTAGAGAGTAAGTTGTGCTTCTCAAGGAACCACACAAGGCGATCATTGACCATTCGTTCCATTGTCTTGCAGACGCAACTCGTCAATGCGATCGGGCGATAATTTGAAGGATCCGTATGATCCTTTCCTGGTTTTGGGATAGGGACAACTGAAGCCGTTTTCCAGCTGGAAGGAACGTTACCAGAAGTCCATATCTCGTTCATTAACGCAAGAAGTGTATGTAAAGATAGATCAGTTTGTTTGTTTGTTTGTTGGGGTTTAACGTCCGAGCAGCAATATTTCAGCTATATTCAGACAATAAACATGAAATGGATGATAAAATGAACATGAAACGAAAAAAAAGGGTGGGTCACAAGGATAATAGGGTCGACAAATTTTGATTGCCACTGAAAAAAGGAGGGATGGGTAAGGTAGGGCAATTTAGCCTCCTCTGGCGGAGCCCAAATATCCTATCAACTAAGGAGGCTAAATTGCCCGACCCTACCCACCTCTCCCTATTTCCAGTGGCAATAGAAATTTATCGACCCCATTGTCCTTGTGTCCCATTCCTTTTTCATTTCATCATTTCATGTTCATTTTGTCTTCAATTTCATGTTCATCGTCTGAATATAGCTGAAACATTGCTGCTCGGACGTTAAACTCCAACAAACAAACAAACAAACAAATCTCGGTATTTAAGGACACCCTGTGACTGCTTTAGTGACTTCTGTCCAGATGAAACCACATCAAGGTGTCACCAATCCTGGTTAATTTTAACAAATCTGATGATTGGCCAGGTCTGAGGCATTCAATCAAAATTCCTGATCTCATTTTTTTTTTTTGTATCTTTAACATCACCATCCCCGTGCAGGTCCGGGTGTTAAAAGAATAGGCCTGCAGCAGCGCTAAGCTTGTCGTAAAAGGCGACTAAACAGTGCTTAGAAACCTAGCCTGGGGCTAGGGCACTCTGCTCACAAAGCAACTGGGATGTGTGCCCCAGGTGGTGGAATGGGGTACCCCTGGTGTGTTATATGCTGGGGTTGTCAGGCTATAATACGGAAAATCTGACCACAAACCATAGTGGTGCACCGTGTTGGGAAAGATGCCACGTTCCTCGCACGTTAAAGAACCCTACTGTGGTATTCTCCCGGAGTAGGAACCATATTGCTCCGCCACAGGAGGCTAAATTGCCCGACCTTACCCATCTCTCCCTATTTTCAGTGGCAATCAAAATTTGTCGACCCCATTGTCCTTCTGTCCCATCCATTTTTCATTTCATCATCATTTCATGTTCATTTTATCATCACTTTCATGTTCATCGTCTGAATGTAGCTGAAATATTGCTGCTCGGACGTTAAACCCCAACAAACAAACAAACAAACAAACAAACATAACATCACCAGCTACACCCTTGGTAGTTTTCTGTATTAAAAAAGGAGAAAGGTCATTAACATTTTTGTCTTTATCTTTTGCAGAAATTACAATAAATCATGGCCAGTTTTTATCACTTTCGTGAGAAGAATTGTAGACATCACTTTTTTGTTTTTTTTAATAAGAAACATTGAACTCTCCGTTGTTTTTTGTCGCCATGTTAAGTTTTTATAAGTTTCATCGTCTCTGTTCCCCACCCGCCACCGAGTGCCAACACGGGCGATGCTAGGACTCTACGGATTTCCAGCAGATGGCATCAGGGATTCCAGAGACGACATACTCGAACAGAGCGTATCTATCAATGGCGCATAGACAGCGTACTACTCGATTGATCCATGAGCCACCGCCTTCTTCATTTGCCATTTGTAAGCTTTTGAAAATCTTAGAAATATTGGATTAAACAAAATGTCATCAGTAAAGCATGTGGACAAATGAAGGGCATGGCGTGACCAGCCGATTGATCGAACCGGGTCCATCCGATCTCCCGTTTAGATGACCTAAGAGCCGAGTGGCATATACAGCCGTATCCTCGATCATCCAGCCATCGATGAAACGGGGGTAACGTCACAACTGGAGTCTTAGATACGACCTTCATCCACTAGGACCTCGCGGGTTGCAACTCACGGCAAACAAGTAGGTGAACCCACTTTTTATTTTAAACACCGGGCCCACGGTCGATGTTGTGTGTATTCATACCAGTGAAAAAAGGAGTATGATGATATTATCAATGATCATCGAATGTTACAGAATTATGCGATGAATATTTCGTTAATGTAATGAAAGATATTGACAATGACAGCTGTGCTGTAAATAATAGCCATCCAAGTATTTCTGAAATAGTGGAATGAAGTTCAAATTTCAATCAAATTAAATCAAAGATAACTTTGTAGAAAAACAAATTATTGAGATCGATATAAACGAAGACACTGGTTTTGATACAGTATTATTTCAGTTACTTAATGTTCTTTGTTGTGTTTGTCCGTTTAAAATGTCTAGTCTTTGTACCTGGATTACATTCCTTTGATTTCCGCTAGAATCTTGTTCCCTTGATTACTCTTTTGTTACATTGACAATACCCATACCAGCAATAGGTATACCTGAAACTCAACTACTTACTTTGTCGTTTGATTGATTGTTTGTTTGTTGGGTTTAACGTCCGAGCAGCAATATTTCAGCTATATTCAGACGATGAACATGAAATTGATGATAAAATGAACATGAAATGATGAAATGAAAAAGGGATGGGACACAAGTACAATGGGGTCGACAAAATTTGATTGCCACTGGAAATAGGGAGAGATGGGTAGGGTCGGGCAATTTAGCCTCCTGTGGCGGAGTCCTATGGTTCCTACTCCGGGAGAATACCACAGTAGGGTTCTTTAACGTGCGAGGAACGTGGCATCTATCCCAACACGGTGCACCACTACGGTTAGAGGTCAGGTTTTCCGTATTATAGCCTGACAACCCAGTACGTAACACACCAGGGGTATCCCATTCCACCAACTGGTGCACACAACCAAGGCTCTGTGGGCAGAGCGCCCTAGCCCCCGGCTAGAGTTCTGAGCACTATTTAGTCGCCTTTTACAACAAGCTTAGCGCTGTGCAGGCCTTTTTTTCAACCCGGACTTGCACGGGGCGTTCATATTTTCAGGAACATAGAAAACAATATATTAAAGCTTATTATAAACAAAGATTTACTGTTTTAAAAGTCCAAGAACTGATGAATAGTAAGAAAATGTCAGAACTGAATCTATTTATATGCCTTTATATGACACGTTGGTTTGTCATGTAAATGTTTATGCTATTTTTGTAATTTATTTCAATTGCCTTTTGTTGACGGTTTACTAGAATCAAAATATATAAACTTGTCAAAGTATCTGAGATCGCCAGTGTGCTTGTATCAATGTCGCCACTATGTGATAATATACATACTTTAGAAAGTACAAAATAGCCATTGATGCCTCGATTGATTTCTAATAATTTATGTAAAACTGACCAACGATGACCAATTATCTAACATTACAGAACTTCTGACGGGAGATTATGTATGCCAAATGGTCGGAGACTATGACGGATTCGGAAGTACAAACGGTTTTTAAATGATAAGATTGGAAAATCAAAGGAAACAAAAATATTTCTACGGCATTTTTATCAGAAAGAATTACTCCTAGAAGATACAACAAATAAAAAATGCACAAATTTACGAAATTTAGAAAAATATATCTTGAAAGAGACCTTACCTTTTAAATTAACATCATATATGCCACATTGTTTTGGGTAGATATTTGTAACAGATATGATGTAGTTTCATTACGATATTTGTATTGATCCATGTACAGTTGGTGAACTATTGACGAATTTACATTAACATATATCAACTTCTCATGAAATTGTGCACCATGCAAACATTGGAAGGGTAATCAAAGGAACCAAGATTCTAACGAAAATCAAAAGAATGTAATCCAGGTACAAGCACCAGACATGGAAAACAGACAAACAGAACCAAAAACATAAAAATAACCAAAATAATACATATTATGTAACAAAAGTAATTACGCACCTCGAACTCAGATACCTCAGCAGGGTATTTTGACGTCCCAGGAACGAAACGTGGCATCTTTCCCAACACGTTGCATCATTGTGGTTTTCGGTCAGGTATGTCAGGGTTACCACCTGGGGCACACAACCCAATTGCTCTGTGGCATAACGCCCTAGCTCCCGACTAGGGTTCTGAGGACCATTTAGTCGCCTTTTATGAGTCTTAGCACTGCCAAGGGCCTGTACTTTAGAGACACCCAGACCCGTATGGTGCCAGGAAATAAATACAGATTTCAATGCTTTAATAGTATGCACAATAACAATGTTGTATTTCGACGACAGAACATGTCTGACTTTTTTCATCCTAGTGGGGTTTTTGTCTCTGTCACCATATCCATCTTCATTCTATATACATTTTCTCCAAATCTATGTCAACTTATTTTATTTCAAAATATAAGTACTATGTCTGCACTTCTGTTACTGCAAACTCTGTATCGGGTACGTTAAAAATGCCTAGAACATTATCAATCTCAACTTATGGCGCTGTGTTGATGATTGTCTTTACGTCTTTCATAATTTGTTTCATGAACCTTGCAGATACATTTTTTATTTGTTCGTCGACCCCGTGCAGGTCCGGGTGTCAAAAGAAAAGGCCTGCAACAGCGCTAAGCTTGTCGTAAAAGGCGACTAAATAGTGCTCAGAAACCTACCCGAGGGCTAGGGCGCTCTGCCCACAGAGTAACTGGGATGTGTGCCCCAGGTGGTTGAATGGGGTACCCCTGGCTTGTTACATGCTGGGGTTGTCAGGCTATAATACGGAAAACCTGACCGCAAACCATAGTGGTGCACCGTGTCGGGAAAGATGCCACGTTCCTCGCACTTTAAAGAACCCTACTGTGGTATTCTCTGGGAGTAGGAACCATAGGGCTCCGCCACAGGAGGCTAAATTGCCCGACCTTACCCACCTCTCCCTATTTCCAGTGGCAATCAAAATTTGTCGACCCCATTGTCCTTGTGTCCCATCCCTTTTTCATTTCATCATCATTTCATGTTCATTTTATCATCCTATTCATGTTCATCGTCTGAATATAGCTGAAATATTGCTGCTCGGACGTTAAACCCAACAAACAAACAAACAAAACAAATTTTTCCAACTAGGAGTTTTTTTATGTCTGTGATAGGGACTCTTACAATGTCATGTAGTGCAGATCGTACAAGTGATGGAACCGATCATTGGACGAACTGGTCCACAAACCGATGAAATCGAACAAAGGGGAGAGAAAGTGAACTATTCTGCTTGCTTAGATTTTAAAATCATGACCAAAAGACTAGACTGATCGACAAATAGCTTTCGTAACTAAACGAAAACCAAGGTCTCAAAGTAGAACTAACAGAACTATGAATCGTGTATATCAAACTTTGTAAATAAATAGACATTGTTTTCATTTATTTGGCATTTTAAGAGCATTTACTTTTATTGCTGAAACTGAGTAAATTTTGAAAGGCTTTACTGTGTTTGTAAAGCATTTTCCATTCATTATATTTTAACTTCAAATTACGAAACCATCAAGGAATTGATATATATTATATTATTTTGTAAATATTGTTGAAACCATGTACAAAAATTGAACGTTTTAAATAAGATTACCACTAATAATCAAAATCACCAGACTCAAACTCGATTGATTATATGGACTATAATTAATGATCAATGTACATCAAAGAGCCGTAGTCACGGTTGGTCACTTGCGTGATTGCCGGCACGTGCCAGTGAAATTGCACAAAAGACTAATAGTGAAGGTTTGTTTGTTTGCTGGGGTTTAACGTCCGAGCAGCAATATTTCAGCTATATTGAGACGATGAATATGAAATTGATGATTAAATGAACATGAAATGGCAAAAAAAAAAAAAAGGATGGGTCACAAGGATAATAGGGTCGACAAATGTTGATTGCCACTGGAAAAGGGGGATGGGTAAGGTCGGGCAATTTAGCCTCCAGTGGCGGAGCGCAAAGGTACCTACTCCTATCGAATACCACAGCAGGGTTCTTTAACGTGCGAGGAACATGGCATCTTTCCCAACACGGTGCACCACTATGGTTTGCGGTCAGGTTTTCCGTATTATAGCCTGACAACCCCAGCATGTAACACGCCAGGGGTACCCAATTCCACCACCTGTGGCACACATCCAAGTTGCTCTGTGGGCAGAGCGCCTAGCCCCCGGCTAGGTTTCTTAGCACTATTTAGTCGCCTTAAACGACAAGCTTAGCGCTGCTGCAGGCCTATTCTTTTAACACCCGGACCTACACGGGGCCTAATAGTGAAGGATTCATTGACTTTTATTATATTAAATTCAGTACAATAGATGCATTTGTAAATAATCCTTCCAATGGAAATACTTCTACTTCGGAAAGATGTCATCTTATGGGTCTTAGTGCACTAAGACCGGTCTTTGCGGTGTTTAGACGTACCCGTTTTAATAACATTTAAAGTTACAAAAATAGAGTTGCCCCGCCAAAGATGCGCGATTCAAAATAACCAAGTAGCTAGGGGACTGCGGAAATAAACAGTGCTTCAGCGAATTGACTTTTCATGTGGTATATTAATTCGAGCTACTGTTTCTCGTTGATTTAGTAAAAAAAAATAAGTATTAACCGTAAATTTGTTTAGTCACCATTCATAGCATTATTATTTAAACGGTCCAAATACTAGAAATTTACGTTTTTCAATAATATTAGTTGAAAAATCAGCCAACTAATTTGTACCCTGGTTCATAATTAAAATTAAGAATACTGTTTATATCTACAATCTTCCTAATGTAGATCAAAGAGTCAGCTGACCCGTCAATCGAAGTCGAAATTAATTGTGAAACAAATAACTAAGCTATAACGTTCACACACCTTTAAATTTTAGATAATTGAATATTACCTGAGGACAAATCAGTTTCCTGTCATTTTAATTCACACTGCAATTAACAACCGTTTATGTCCAAACTTAGTTTGCGAATTTGTGAATTAGTCTCAACCGGCCCTCGCCGTTTCTCAGCTGATCGTTGCGACTCCGTTACCGCGACTCAACCGGTGATGGGACGCGCGGAGAGCATTGAGAATGCAATTTTTCTCAACCGCGTTTAGATGAGAAATTAAAATCCGCATTGCACCCACTGTATCAATACAAATATCATAATGAAACTACATCATATCTGTTACAAATATCTACCCAAAAACAATGTGGAACATATGATGTTAATTTAAAAGGTAAGGTCTCTTTCAAGATATATTTTTCTAAATTTTGTAAATTTGTGAATTTGTTATTTGTTGTATTTTCTAGGAGTAATTCTTTCTGATAAAAAAAGCCGTTGAAATATTTTTGTTTCCTTTGATTTTCCAATCTTATTATTCAACAAACCGCTGTACTTCCGAATCCGTCATAGTCTCCGACCATTTGGAATACATAATCGCCAGAAATTCTGCAATGTTAGATAATAGGTCATCGTTGGTCAGTTTTACATAAATTACAGTTTGTTTGTTTGTTTGTTGGTTGGTGTTTAACGTCCGAACAGCAATATTTCAGCTATATTCAGACGATGAACATGAATAGGATGATAAAATGAACATGAAATGATGATGAAATGAAATAGGGATGGGACACAAGGACAATGGGGTCGACAAATTTTGATTGCCAGTGGAAATAGGGAGAGATGCGCAGGGTCAGGCAATTTAGCCTCCTGTGGCGGAGCCCTATGGTTCCTACTCCCAGAGAATACCACAGCAGGGTTCTTTAACGTGCGAGGAACGTGGCATCTTTCCCAACACGATGCACCACTATGGTTTGCGGTCAGATTTTCCGTATTATAGCCTGACAACCCCAGCATGTAACACGCAAGGGGTACCCCATTCCACCACCTGGGGCACACATCTCGGCTAGGGTTCTGAGCACTATTTAGTCGCCTTTTATGTCAAGCCTAGCGCTGCTGCAGGCCTATTCGTTTAATACCCGGACCTGCACGGGGCCATAAATTATTAGAAATCAATGGAGTCATCAATGGCTATTTTGTACTTTCTGAAGTATATATATGATCACATAGTGGCGACATTGATACAAGCACACTGGCGATCTCAGATACTTTGACAAATTTATATATTTTGATTCTAGTAAACCGTTAACAAACAAACGGTAATTGAAATAAATTACAAAAATAGCATAAAATTTTACATGACAAACCCACGTGTCATATAAAGGCATAGAAATAGATTCAGTTCTGACGTTTTCTTACTATTCATCAGTTCTTGGAATTTTAAAACAGTAAATATTTGTTTATAATAAGGTTTAATATATTGTTTTGTATATTCCTGAAAATATGAACAGGCTATAAATGAAATTCATCCCCAGAGTAACAAACATCACACTTTCTGTTCCCCCTATTAATATTTTGCATCTTTCGATTTCTATCTATTTGTGTTCGAAATAGACCAAATATATTAATATTTTTGTCACTTAAGACTGTTTGTTTGTTTGTTGGGGTTGAACGTCCGAGCAGCAATATTTCAGCTATATTCAGACGATGAACAAGAAATTGATGATAAAATGAACATGAAATGAAAAATGGGATGGGATACAAGGACAATGGGGTCGACAAATTTTGATTGCCACTATTTAGTCGCCTTTTACAAGCTTGGTTCTGCTGCAGGCCTATTCTTTTAACACCCAGACCTGCACGGGGCTACTTAAGACTGTAAAATGTTCTCATTCCTTTCGAGATTTTCATTGTATCAACTATAATTTATCGTATTTGGTGATGTTTGTAACATGATATCATGCCATACTTGCTTAAAATGGTCAGTTTATTACTCCTTAATAATCTTATTCAAGGAAAATGTATCGTTAAATGATGTGAAATCCATATATATGACAATACACTGTTATCAAAAATATTTTGAAACAGTGTACCAAGGAATATCTGTATTGTGTTAGAGTGCACTAAAAAGTACAAAACAACAGGTAGTTTTCTGGCTTTCCAGTGATCAATTTTCCCAAATATTAACTGTTCTTGTTTAAATAGATATTTCAAGCAAATATCAGCCCAGCTGCCAATACACCATGAAGTTAGGTGTAGATTTATTTCATACTTAATATCAATATACAAAATTCAAAAAGTATTATTGACGTAATTTAAAATTGTTGAAGAATTTATAACTATAAACTTTCATTTGATAATATTACTATTTGATAAAAAATATAAAATGGGGAGATGGTTTATGGTGTAGACGTAAAATTTATACCATACAAGAGCTGTACAGCACTCGAATTCCTGTAAGACAATATTGTCGTACGCTTTGATAGAACTGTTTATCGACAAGTTATTGGTATTGCCATGTGAACCAATTGTGCACCACTTATTGCGGACCTCTTTCTGTGCTGTTGCAATCACAATTAATGGCTAGAATGAATAAAGACCCTCCAAAACAACAATTAGAAGAAAAGTTTAATAACACTTGTAGATATTTGGACGATATTTTGGCTCTAAACAACGATGACTTCAATATTTATACAGAAGATATATATCCTGTAGAAATGTTTTTGAATAAAGCAAATATTGATAATAAATTATGTTCGTTTCTTGAGCTAAGTATTCATATCTGTAATCGTAAACTAAATACTAAACAATAAAAGGGATGATATTTCATTCCTTGTTGTCAGCTATCCGTTTTTATTTGGTGACGTTACCTTTCACAATCATATGCTGTTTACATATAAAATAGGTTCGATTTCGATATCCGTTTTGTAGGTGGTGACGTTACCTTTCACTATCATATGCTGTTTACGTATACCAATAGGTTCGATTTGCTCGTATTTGTAACAATATTTCGAATTTTAACGAAAGGAATCTTTATATAACCAAGAAATTGTTACATCAAGATTTTAGATATTACAACACATAATATTCACAATTTTTTTAACCGATATAAGAAACCCACTCTGAAATACAGATGTACTTGTCCTTATCAAATGCCTAAGCAAAATATTAAGATGCACACAATAACTTTTTTTTCATAATTTGAATAGTTCAAATACAAAATGAAGGAAAAGTACACTTTCAATTGTCAAGTTACCACTTTGAATGGTTTCCTTTAATATCATAAAATTCTCCGGAAAAATGTTAACGTTGTGATTAAGAACACAAGAAAACAACTCCCCCCATGTAACTCAGAGTTGTGATTGACCTATAATTATTTTCACCGTTGTTCTTATAGAGAAGAATAGTATTTCCAACTACCCACTGATCTGAAATGAACAATATTTAATAGCTTAACATATAGAGGCATAAGTACATTACTTGTGGAATTTGGAATCAAAAAATGGTTGCCATCTGGTAGTATAGTTAAGGTTCTTATAAAATTCATAAACAAATATTAGTAGGGATTTTTATGCTTCTGTCTATCACCACTGGAATTGACACTATTCCAATATTCTTTAGAAATTATATTTTCTCAAAATATCCGTCTTTTTTCTGAAAAGTTTTTTTTTCTTTTTCTATATTCTCATATAGCGATATTCATTTGACATGTGGTGTATATGTGTGAATGTCCAATTGCGTAGCTATAGCAGACGACACTATCATGTTTTGAATTTTGGGGAAAAAGACATATTTTGATTGGGTTTTTTGTTGTCATTGCAGCAAAGATTAACACTTGCGTTATATACAGATGTATGTTTTCTGCAGGTCAAAATCGGTTTATCTCCTTTTCCCCTCTGTTGATCTGTGCAGGTTCACTTGTGAAAAGAATAAGCCAGTAGCAGCACTAAGCTTGTCGTTAAAGGTGTAAATAGAGAAGGAGCCTCTGCTGTGCATGTACTGATTAATGTATCCCATTTTATACATTGCCTTCGGTTGATAACACGGACAGACCATACGATATCAATTTAAGTAGGTTCGATATGCTAACAGTCCTGTAGTTTCCTGTCTTTGACTGTTATTTTTTATGCAAGAGAACAACTTGCTTTAGTTGGTCAGGAAACTTAAAATTCTCAAAGACAAATTAAATAATTCAGTATCAGGTATGGTTATTTTCAGTGTTTTAAAAGAGTAATCAAGGGAACCAAGATTCTAGCAGAAATCGAAAGAATGTAATCCATGGACAAAGACAAGACATTGAAAACGGACAAGCACAACAAAGAACATTAAGATACCAAAATAATACTCTATCAAAACCAGTGTCTTCGTTTATATCGATCTCAATAATTTGTTTTTCTACAAAGTCATCTTTGATTTAATTTGATTGAAATATAAAGTTCATTCTACTATTTCAGAAATACTTACGCAGCTGTCATTGTCAATATCTTTGATTACATTTGCGAAATAGTCATCGAATAATTCTGCAACATTCGATGATCGTTGATAATATCATCATACTCCTTTTTTTCACTGGTATGTGGTTGTTGAATACACACATAAGCTTTGTTTGAAAATTGTTTTAAGCATCATGGATATTTTTTGATGTCTATCATTTTAAAGAGAGTCATGCGGCAAGTTGTTTGTAACTTCTGTATATCTTGAATTGATTTCTGGTATGTCTGATTTTAGATGTAGAGAGATCATTTTATGGACGTCGCAACAACCGTAGGTAACATTTGGTGTGTTTTTGACTAGTACTTTTATGTTTGTGAATATGACATCGTTCAGTTTTGTAATTTTGCAGCCCCGTGAAGGTCCGGTTGTCAAAAGAATAGGCCTGCATCAGCGCTACGCTTGTCGTAAAAGGGAAGTAAATAGTGCTCAGAAACCTAGCCGGGGGCTAGGCGCTCTGCTCACAGAGCAACTGGGATGTGTGCCCCAGGTGGTGGAATCGAGTAGCCCTGGCGTGTTACATGCTGAGGTTGTCATGCTACAGTACGGAAAACCTGAACGCAAACTATAGTGGTGCACCGTGTTAGGAAAGACGCCACGTTCCTCGCAGGTTGAAGAACCCTGCAGTGGTATTCTATAGGAGTAGGAACCTTTGCGCTCCGTCACAGGAGGCTAAATTGCCCAACCCTACCCATCCATCCCTTTATCTTGTGGCAATCAACCCTATTATCCCATCCCTTTTTTCATTCCATCGTCATCATTTCGTGTTCATTTTATCATCCCATTCATGTTCATCGCCTGAATATAGCTGAAATATTGCTGCTCGGGCGTTAAACCACAACAATCCATCGGAACATTCCATATATAAACCATATTATTACCTTTTATTAATCGTTTGATTAGAAATCGTCTCACATTCCAGAAGTTCTTTTCACAAACAAATCGTAAGTGTAAAATAGTCAAAGTTCTCACGTCACAACTTACGGCGACATTTTGTGAAATCGACCACAGGTTCTTTTTTCTGTCGCATGCCAGATATGACGGCAGTCTACCATCATTGGCATCTCAGCCCTTTCTCCAAGTTGTGTACCTTAACAGGGTGTCTGATAAGGAAGCATTAATTCTAGTTTCTAAAATTATCAATAACAGACAAAATAAAGACTGACATGACCGTCCACTGTCGTTTTTTGACTGATACAAACTCAAAATGTCTCGATCGACGCATTATCTCTTTATGAGAAATACATTTTGTCTACCACAGCGGTAACAATTGTTGGATCAGTCAATTTTTTGTCGCCCCGTGCAGGTCCGGGTGTTAAAAGAATAGGCCTGCAGCAGCGCTAAGCTTGTCGTAAAAGGCGACTAAATAGTGCTCAGAATCCTAGCCGGGGGCTAGGCGCTCTGCCCACAGAGCCACTGGGATGTGTGCCCCAGGTGGTGGAATGGGGTACCCCTGGCGTGTTACATGCTGGGGTTGTCAGGCTATAATACGGAAAACCTGACCGCAAACCATAGTGGTGCACCGTGTTGGGAAAGATGCCACGTTCCTCGCACGTTAAAGAACCCTGCTGTGGTATTCTCCCGAAGTAGGAACCTTTGCGCTCCGCCACAGGAGGCTAAATTGCCCGACCTTACCCATCCCCCCATTTTCCAGTGGCAATCAAAATTTGTCGACCCTATCATCCTTGTGACCCATCCTTTCTTCTTTTCATTTCATGTTCATTTTATCATCCATTTCATGTTCATTGTCTGAATATAGCTGAAATATTGCTGCTCGGACGTTAAACCGCAACAAACAAACACAAACGTTAAAGCGTGATTACCATATTAGCCCTAATGATCTTAGCGGTAATGTTAAACAGAGAGGCAAACAAAACAACGATTGGGAAGTTACTCATCAGACTTTAACCTCTGAAGAAGGAAATTGATCATGATGAAATTAGCAAGATTAATCAACCCCAACCTCAACCTGAGTTTCTTACAAAATTTGATATCCATGAATTTGTAGACACCATATTTAAAGATGTCGAATTTATTGACAAACCAGTTCCGAAAATTTGTGATTCAAAGGCTGGATGAAAAGTAAAATTCACTAATAAGATATGCTGTAGAACCCTTGCAAAACACCTATCAATTAACAGGCTGTGATCATAGATTTAAAAAAAAAAAAGAAAATACAATTACAACTCATGTTAAGAAAATTATAGACCATGAAGTCCAAGTAAAAAAGAGTGAAAGAATAATATTTGGTCAGAATGAAACTGTTGATGATCTTAACAATGATATCAAAGACTTACACCATGAAGTAACTGATCTTGACTGGCGACTAGTACAGAACAGTATAATAGACGTCAATAACATACCCTATCCTGACCTACAAAATGTAAAGGATGAAGGTACTGACAAAATTATTACGGGTATCTGTAAAGAAAAGCTAAAAGTACCTATTACGTTGAATGTTTTTTTTTTAGAACTCGTCCTAACGAAAGTGCGTAATGACAAAGTTAGTGTGGTGCCACGATTTATCTCTTGCCGTCAAGGAAATGCTGTCTTAAGTGTTAACAAGAAATTAAAAGGCGACCTATATAAATTATTCATAACAGAAAACCTTACGACAAGACGATAACGACTGTTAGATGCACCAAACAACCTGCTTCGTTTTCAAAACCTAATTGAGGCATGTTTGTCTAACGACGGACGTGAATTGGCTCTCAGTATCGACAGCAAAATACACAGAATGATAGAAAATGATTAAGACATTTTGCATTCGATTCAGTTACTTCCATCAGGCAAAAATTCAGAAAGCAACCTAACAGGCACAGATCCAACATTCCAAAAATGACTAATATTATTACTCAAATTGACAAGATGCTAACTTTGTGTATGTAGTTGTTCTATTGTTGAACTTTGACCACAAAAAAAATCGATTATTGTAAACGTGAATAGGTCTTACCTTAAACCTTGATTGTTAAAATCCTCCTTCATCCGCGCCGTGCAGATCCGGGTGTCAAAAGAATAGGCCCGCAGCAGCGGTAAGTTTGTCGTAAAAGGCGACTAAAAAATGCTCAGAAACCTAGCCAGAGGCTAGGCGCTCTGCCTACAGACCAACTGGGCTGTGTGCCCTTGGTGGTGGAATGGGGTAACCCTGGCATGTTACATACTGAGGTCGTCAGGTTATAATACGGAAAACCTGACCACAAACCATAGTGATGCACCTTGTTGGAAAAGATACAACATTTCTCGCATGTTGAAGAACCCTGCTGTAGTATTCGTTACGAGTAAGAACCTTTGCGCTCCGCCACAGGAGGGTAAATTACATAGAAGAAATGCATATTAGTGAAGTTAATGATGTTAAAGTAAATGCACAAACCTTAAATACAGAAATAATCTCTAACTAGATTGGCAAAGTTCAATAAGTACTATACACTGATCAATGTCGACAGTTCGAAGACCAAAACTGAACAAAGGAAATCCGCCAAAATTAGAAATATGACCATGAACCCGTGAAAATGACTTAATTTAGACAGAAATAAGACTTATTATTAAACAAGTATTTAATAGACATGTACTAACAATACAAGTATATGCAATACAATAAATAATATAAATACAAGTACAATGATACGTAAATTTTTACTTAAAATATACAATCCATAAAGTTTGACACTGCCACACTTGCAAATAATTATGTGGAAAGCCCCCTTGTAATTTGCATTATCTTATATCCAATCCAATTACCTGTAAATTCAACAACAAAATATGTTTAAACCAACCACTTCAGTCTCAGATGAGACGCATTATGTAAAACTCTTGGGATATCAAATTCACAAGAAATATAAGTGTTATCTCCACTATAGAAAGTTATGATAATCACATTGATCCTGTACCTGTCAAATAAGATAAAATTAGGTTATTTTCTCTGTCCAGTCGCGAGTAAACAGTCTTTTATAAAGTCAAATTTAGTACATAACGATGAAAATACAATTTCTGTTAATGCATGACTATGAATTTCACTTATAACATCCATTCATTGTTTATGTATAATGTAGGCATGAACTATTTTTAGGTAAATGCTTCCCTCTGTAATCTTTGCAAACAGTTTTTGAAAAAAAATAAATCTTTGATCATTGAGGTTCAGCATTTTTATAAACAAGTCAAATATAACAATTTACGTCCACTCTTATTTCAAATATCAGATATCATGTTGTATGAGTGTGTGAATGTAATATGATACTCTGCGAGGGTCAATATTCATCAACATCCTTGCAAAAACCCCTTTATTATACAAGGCATATAATTTTCTGGTGATCCTGAAGTATTATTTTAGCAGCCCCGTGCGGGTCCAGGTGTCAAGAGAATAGGCCCGCAGCGGCGTTAAGCTTGTCGTAAAAGGCGACTAAATAGTTCTCAAAAACCTAGCCCGGAGGCTTGGCGCTCTGCCCACAAAGCAACTTGGTTGTGTGCCCCTGGTGGTTGAATGGGATATCTCTGGCGTGTTACATGCTGGGGTTTCTTGTTAGTTAAAGAACCATACTCTGGTATTCGATATAAGTAGGAATCTTTGCGCTCCGCCACATGATGCTATATTGCCTGACCCTAACCATCCCTCCCTTTTTCAAGTGACAATCAGAATTTGTCGACCCTATTATCCTTGTGTCCCATCCCTTTTTTCATTTCATCATTTCATGTTCATTTTATCATCCCATTTCATGTTCATCGCCTGAATATAGCTGAAATATTGCTGCTTGGGCGTTAAACCCCAATAATCAATCATTATTTTAGCAGGGGTATGAATGTTGGTCCAATAAAGTAATATCAGCACTAGTGCAATAAGACTGTAGTTTTCCTTTGACAATGTTTACAATCAATAAATATGTATCATTTTTTATAATTTTATTTTTTTCTTAAATTGAAACATGATGAATAAACCTAAACTATCAGACAAGTCGATTCGCAAAAAGGTTCGCTGCTTTTCCGGTCGCTCAATTACTGCACGGCTAGGACATTGTTAGAATATTTAAAGTTAATTGCACGGATCCTTTCCCAAATAAGTCGTTTCAAGTTTGACCGAGTTTGATACCAGCCACATGTGCACCATGTTCAAAGTCTCTTTTTGTACAGTTTACGGTTGTGTACTATTTCAGCTGGCCTTTAAAACCTTTACCTTAACAAATTGAGTGGTAAAGGCATCGCTTTGATTAAAAGAATATAGGTGACCATTGTTTTCAGAATACTTTCACTCTTTATTTTTACGTAAACTTTTCTTTATTCGAAATGCCGAGAAAACTTTGAAATTGTGACTTGATCAGTGTTATTCGACTTTTCATGAGCAACTCGGCGGGTGTTTCTAGAAAAGCAGAGGACGCTTACCCTACCGGTGCACCTGGTCCATGCTCCCAGTTTTCAGTGGAGTCCGAAAACCTGACCGCAAACCATAGTGTTGCACCGTGTTGGGAAAGATGCCACGTTCATCGCACGTTAAAGAACCCTACTGTGGTATTCTCCCGGAGTAGGAACCATAGGGCTCCGCCACAGGAGGCTAAATTGCCCGACCCTACCCACCACTCCCTATTTCCACTGGCAATCAAAATTTGTCGACCCCGTTGGCCTTGTGTTCCATCCCTTTTTCATTTCATCATCATTTCATGTTCATTTTATCATCAATTTCATGTTCATCGTCTGAATATAGCTGAAATATTGCTGCTCGGACGTTAAACCCCAACAAACAAACAAACATTTAGTGGAGTCCGAGTTGCTCATTTGCTTTTGTTACTTTGTATGTATGATTTTAGTTACTTTATGTTCTTTGTTGTGTATGTCTGTTGTCCATGTCTGGTCTTTGTCCCTGGATTACATTCTTTTGATTACCGCTATAACCTTGGTTCCCTTGATTATTCTTTCGAAGAAGTGTTACTTAATTTGCAATGTTTTTTATAGTCGTATTTTTTTATAACTGAAATAATGTGCTAAAATGAACATTACTACATAGATAGGATGAGTGTTATAACATTGATATCTGTAATGTATTGGTATCAATAGAAGGTACATAAAGGAAGCGTTGTGTTCGTTGTCTTAACATTCATTTATAAAAATGTATAATTTTTTCCTAAAATTTTTAATAAGTAGAATCTGCATTCCATTGTACTGTTTATTTAAAAATTTTACAGGGTATTATATGTTTACAGGGGAATGCAGTGTCGCTTCTTATTCAGACGTGGACTTACATGTGTTGTTTTCTTTACTCTTCTGTCGTTCTTATATAACCAAGTGGGGAAGGAGACATGGATGGGTTAGTAACAAAATTTTAATCGAGGCACGTTGTACTGGGAAGGAAACGTCCATTTGATACTCTGAGGAGGCTTCGAAGATTTCTTTGTCTCAAAATATTTATTTTCGTAATATTTCACGGTTAAATACATCGATTTTTCTATGTTCATATATGTAAAAGCTTTGGTTTGGACCAGAATGAAATATGTTTTACTCACATCAGCAAGATGGAAATAGTTAATTTTAAAACGTTCCAAGTCAAAATATTTATTCAAAAAGTAATTCACCGCCCTAAAAATCAAAAGTAATCCCCTTTATAATGCTTTCAATTCAATAGGTATAATACATGTGTAACGCTAACGCTGTAAAAATAATAAGGCAATTTTTAATTATACAGAACACCTTAAATCCAAAGTGGTTATTGGAGAGAACCAAAGCAAACAGCGTTCAAATATGTTCTTCGATAATCACCTACCGAATTCCAATATAATTACAAAAACGGAGAATAAAACGACGTGTCCAACACCGAATGATGGCAACTGGAGCTTCAACTGTACCGTACCTTGTCATCAGCTTCCAAGGTTTCCAGACAGGCAGACAAGGATACAGATAAATATTGACTGCCAATATTTTGGAACCTTTCGGTACATAACCAGTTATTCCACTTTGTCAGTTCAGACAATAGTCGATCAACGATGCTTATCCCTATACATCGAACAAAACTGCTATAATGGTAGTTTTCAAGTTCCGAATGTCGTCCATTATATTTGGTTTTCAAAGCATCGAATGAATTTTTATCACTTTCTGAGTGCAATTAGTGCAAGCAAAATATTAAAGCCATGTTTGATTTTATATCATGGTGAATTCCAGCCATTCGGTAAATATTGGAAGTTCTTAATACACATGGTACCAAATATAGTGCACGTCAAACTTTCGGCACCGGGATCAATATTCGGAAAACCCTTTGGATTTATCGAACACAAGGCTGATATTGCCAGGATGCAAACATTGCAAAGTAGGTGTATATAAAGAAAGTGGCTATGTTATGTTTTAGCTTCTACGTGTGTTTCTGCGTTTCTTTTAGTATGCAATAATACGTCTGTCACAACCATCAGTTAGTTTTTTTCTAATAAAGGAGTATTTTGTCCCCCCGTCGCTACACCGTCCGTGCGTCCGTTCACACTTGTTGATGCAACTCTAGAAATCCGCTTCAGTTGCTGGATTTATAGGATTGTTTATTACTGTAGTGGATCATAATGCAGCGCTGTTTTGAATCGACAATTTTTACACGAGATATGGCATTGTTGCATTTCAACTTTTTTCAGCCGGGGGGAGGGTGGGAGGGGTGGCATATGGTTTCGGACACGATACCACAATTAATTTTCAAGTGCATATCAATATACACATGTGGGCTGATTAAAAAAATTTCACAGGCACAAACTGAATAAAACTTCTCTCGCCTGAAGATATGTACAAACAGGATTTTACCTGTAAATTGTAGAAAATTTTACCATCATTTTCTGAAATTAGTACACATGACCTGGAGATGGGGTAAACATGACAAATGAGCTGAATTAAAAGTCCTAAATTGTAACCTTCTTCCACTGAAGCAAATCGCAGCTTTTAGTCAGAACTGATTAATTTTTAAAAAATCCCATTTAATTTTAACCTATTTTCTACCAATTAAAGGCAAAACGTCAGCAAATAAGTTTCCAGTAAAAAAATGAAAAACATGTGGAAGGAACCTACTAAGTTGTAACAATATTACAACGAAACCTAAGGGGAATTAATTGTGTTGTCGTACCTTCGAGTTGCTTGTTATGTTACTTTCTATTTAATCTGTTTGTTTTGATGACGCTTTTAGATGCAAGTTAATTATTCAAATCTAAAATTAAATAAAAAGTACGAAAAGTTCCTGTGAAAATATTTTAGGTTAAATTAAGGAAGAACATGTGATATAATAATGTAAATGGCACTGGATCTATTTCAGAGTATGGTGGTATCTACATTGATGCTGATGGGATCATTTTAAAATCCTTAGACCCACTAAGGAACTATTCTATAACCCTCAGCCATGAGATCGATAATAACCTCAGTAATGGACTGATTCTAGCTACCAAAAATGCTACCTTTCTAAATATCTGGTTCGAAAAGTACAAAACGTATGATGGAAAACAATGGGCCTACCATTCAACCATTATGCCTTGGATATTGGCCAAAAAGTACCCGGATTTGATACACGTGGAAAATGGAACCTTCGTTAGACCGAATTTCATGAAACTTGCTCTATTATTTAATAAGAACTTTGATTGGTCAGATAATTATGGTATTCATCTTTATATCAGATTCTATAAAAAGGCACATGACTTCGAGGATATAAAATATTTAAATACAACTATCGGATCTGTAGCCAGATACATTCTGTATGGGAGTAAAGAACTATGCTTTAAATAAAACATGATGTCTCATTCTTATCCCAGAATTTAGTCATCTGATCAAACAAATACTGTATAACTTCCTAGTACAAACATTCAAAAACGGTAAAACATAAGATGGATCTTTATTCACATTTATGACGTCATTAGTATAAAAAAAGACTCGTCAACTTATTAAAAAACTTTAGTTGGAACAAATCAAATAAATACATATATTATATCGAACTAAAGAGTAATATATAATAAGGTTCCGGAAACAAACCGAAACTTATGTTAATTCGACTCCTATTACATGACAATGTATTAGCACATTGAATTAGCAGGCTCTTACACTTCTGCTTTACACCCATATATATTTTTCACGAATGAAAATGGTTGTCCATTGCAGTATAAATATTGTCCTCGCAAGCTATTTCAATGAAATTACTACAATTATAAAAAGGATCATTGGTTGAAAAAAGTGAGAGAAAAAAATACTGTGATCACGAGTGCCGAAGAACCCCAAAATTCAACTCACTAGTTAAATCTTTAGCCTTCTTGGCATGAGATGTCATATTTGATTATTCATGATTACCAATTGATTTTCCCATTTATTATATTATATTGAGTTTCTCAATAGAAAATAGAGAGAACAATTGCAGAAAGCATTGCCAATGTTGATAAAAGGGCATTTTTTAACTTAAAACAAGTATAATTACAGATTTCTGTAAGCTAGTTGACCCGTATTGTAAATGTATGTAATGAATTTAATTTTGTAAGAAAACCCGAGAAAAATTAAGATACAAATCTAATATGCTAAATTTCGGTATGTGTACATGTAAAAAAAGTAACTTCTCATGGGCTGCATTACTGATTTATACGACATTTAGACATCAAATGTTGATGTGCATGAAGGAAGATTATTATTGTGTGGTTTCTCTGAAGATAACACCAAAGAGACTATGAGTATTAGACCACTGGCCTGCATAGCCCCCTCCTCCCGTAGAGGGATTTTTTCTGGACATATATGGGGTTCGTAATTGATGTATTTCAAGGTTACAGACCACCAATTCAACCAATGAGCATTTGGAACGTACGCAAAAATAGTCCTACGCAGAAATTACCCCTGTTCCTCATAGCCCCGTGCAGGTTCGAGTGTGAAAAGAATAGGCCTGCAGCAGCGCTAAGCTTGTCGTATAAGGCGACTAAATAGTGCTCAGAAACCTAGCCGGGGGCTAGGCGCTCTGCCCACAGAGCAACTGGGATGGGTGCCCCAGGTGGTGGAATGGGGTACCCCTGGCGTGTTACATGCTGGGGTTGTCAGGCTATAATACGGAAAACCTGACCGCAAACCATAGTGGTGCACCGTGTTGGAAAAGATGCCACGTTCCTCGCACGTTAAAGAACCCTGCTGTGGTATTCGATAGGAGTAGGAACCTTTGCGCTCCGCCACAGGAGGCTAAATTGCCCGACCTTACCCATCCGCCCCTTTTTCCAGTGGCAATCAAAATTTGTCGACCCTACTGTCCTTGTGTCCCATCCTTTTTTTTTCATTTCATATTCATTTTATCATCCATTTCATGTTCATCGTCTGAATATAGCTGAAATATTGCTGCTCGGACGTTAAACCCCAACAAACAAACAAACAAACAAACATAGTGCTGTGAAAAAAGTTTTCATCTCATTTAAAAAATTTAAACAGTTTCGTAAAAGGAAAAACATTTCTGTACATTTTATAGGTGCATTTTGCTTCTTGTGATGTGAAGCCTGATCTCCATAATGATTTCTAAATATACCCCTATCTTGTGAAAACACTGGGATTTCCCATGCTATTTATAGACACTTCACTTCCGATGACCAGTACTGCACTGCAAGTCTGCTAACCCCACATGCCATTCTGAGGATTGTGAGCCGACATATGTAGAATCATGCTGATATATAGTCCTCTGCAGGTTAAAGTTAAGGTAAAGTCCAGAGAAGCCATTGAATATTGTGAAATTAGCATAGAAGCCTATGGGAAGTGGAATTAGTGGTTTCTAGCCTTAAGCTGAGGCCATAGCAAAATGAAAAGTTTCTTGGAATAGCTTTAAACTACTTGAAGATCTTGTAAACTTTGCTATGAGAGGAATACACTACAAAAATCCTTCAAAATATGCATTTTTTTAAGTTATAGGTCCAAATTATGGAAAATTGGTCTTTTTGGCTGAATTTTATGTCCTATCTTGTGAAAAGTGTAGAAAATTTAGTAAAAATATCAAATATTTAACTTTGAGGGCTATATTTACCTAAATATGGTGGTAATCAGCACTTGAAATCAAGTTTTGTGTAAATTTGAGCAAAAATTTGATTAGAAATGAGGAAAAACTCACTTTCATTACTGCGGTTAAGGACATATAAGCATTTCCCTATGGCAAGATGGAAAATCCATTTTTGAGTACTTTTTTTGCTTTAGGTGCCCTTTACTTGTCATGTTTTATTGTGAAAACACTGTATTTACAAATTTAAAGCCAAAGATATCACCTTTTGTGAAAATGTAAAGATTTAGGGTTTTTGACATGTAATCAAGAAAAAGGGGGAGGCATGTCAGACATAAATTTTTAAAAATAGACCAATTTTCCAGAAAATGACTACTTTTAAAGGCTATCTCTTTATTAATATTGTTAAAAAACAAGTTGTGATTGATTTTTTTTATTTGAAAAGTCAGAAAAAGTTCTTTGCAAATATTTAATGCATTTAAGTATGGTAGAATACTGTCACTCTTTTGCTCGCGCAACTTGGTTACCCTATATTTAAAAATCAAATATTTAAAAATGTGCTTGTCACATTTCACTGAAACTTTGCAAATGCATTCAGTATGTGTATAGGAAGATACCTGTATAGTTATTTATTTTTTCTAAGACAGAAAGTGACTCTTTAGCTGAGGCCATAGCAAAATGAAAAGTTTCTTGGAATAGCTTTAAACTACTTGAAGATCTTGTAAACTTTGCTATGAGAGGAATACACTACAAAAATCCTTCAAAATATGCATTTTTTTAAGTTATAGGTCCAAATTATGGAAAATTGGTCTTTTTGGCTGAATTTTATGTCCTATCTTGTGAAAAGTGTAGAAAATTTAGTAAAAATATCAAATATTTAACTTTGAGGGCTATATTTACCTAAATATGGTGGTAATTAGCACTTGAAATCAAGTTTTGTGTAAATTTGAGCAAAAATTTGATTAGAAATGAGGAAAAACTCACTTTCATTACTGCGGTTAAGGACATATAAGCATTTCCCTATGGCAAGATGGAAAATCCATTTTTGAGTACTTTTTTTGCTTTAGGTGCCCTTTACTTGTCATGTTTTATTGTGAAAACACTGTATTTACAAATTTAAAGCCAAAGATATCACCTTTTGTGAAAATGTAAAGATTTAGGGTTTTTGACATGTAATCAAGAAAAAGGGGGAGGCATGTCAGACATAAATTTTTAAAAATAGACCAATTTTCCAGAAAATGACTACTTTTAAAGGCTATCTCTTTATTAATATTGTTAAAAAACAAGTTGTGATTGATTTTTTTTATTTGAAAAGTCAGAAAAAGTTCTTTGCAAATATTTAATGCATTTAAGTATGGTAGAATACTGTCACTCTTTTGCTCGCGCAACTTGGTTACCCTATATTTAAAAATCAAATATTTAAAAATGTGCTTGTCACATTTCACTGAAACTTTGCAAATGCATTCAGTATGTGTATAGGAAGATACCTGTATAGTTATTTATTTTTTCTAAGACAGAAAGTGACTCTTTAGCTGAGGCCATAGCAAAATGAAAAGTTTCTTGGAATAGCTTTAAACTACTTGAAGATCTTGTAAACTTTGCTATGAGAGGAATACACTACAAAAATCCTTCAAAATATGCATTTTTTTAAGTTATAGGTCCAAATTATGGAAAATTGGTCTTTTTGGCTGAATTTTATGTCCTATCTTGTGAAAAGTGTAGAAAATTTAGTAAAAATATCAAATATTTAACTTTGAGGGCTATATTTACCTAAATATGGTGGTAATCAGCACTTGAAATCAAGTTTTGTGTAAATTTGAGCAAAAATTTGATTAGAAATGAGGAAAAACTCACTTTCATTACTGCGGTTAAGGACATATAAGCATTTCCCTATGGCAAGATGGAAAATCCATTTTTGAGTACTTTTTTTGCTTTAGGTGCCCTTTACTTGTCATGTTTTATTGTGAAAACACTGTATTTACAAATTTAAAGCCAAAGATATCACCTTTTGTGAAAATGTAAAGATTTAGGGTTTTTGACATGTAATCAAGAAAAAGGGGGAGGCATGTCAGACATAAATTTTTAAAAATAGACCAATTTTCCAGAAAATGACTACTTTTAAAGGCTATCTCTTTATTAATATTGTTAAAAAACAAGTTGTGATTGATTTTTTTTATTTGAAAAGTCAGAAAAAGTTCTTTGCAAATATTTAATGCATTTAAGTATGGTAGAATACTGTCACTCTTTTGCTCGCGCAACTTGGTTACCCTATATTTAAAAATCAAATATTTAAAAATGTGCTTGTCACATTTCACTGAAACTTTGCAAATGCATTCAGTATGTGTATAGGAAGATACCTGTATAGTTATTTATTTTTTCTAAGACAGAAAGTGACTCTTTAGCTGAGGCCATAGCAAAATGAAAAGTTTCTTGGAATAGCTTTAAACTACTTGAAGATCTTGTAAACTTTGCTATGAGAGGAATACACTACAAAAATCCTTCAAAATATGCATTTTTTTAAGTTATAGGTCCAAATTATGGAAAATTGGTCTTTTTGGCTGAATTTTATGTCCTATCTTGTGAAAAGTGTAGAAAATTTAGTAAAAATATCAAATATTTAACTTTGAGGGCTATATTTACCTAAATATGGTGGTAATTAGCACTTGAAATCAAGTTTTGTGTAAATTTGAGCAAAAATTTGATTAGAAATGAGGAAAAACTCACTTTCATTACTGCGGTTAAGGACATATAAGCATTTCCCTATGGCAAGATGGAAAATCCATTTTTGAGTACTTTTTTTGCTTTAGGTGCCCTTTACTTGTCATGTTTTATTGTGAAAACACTGTATTTACAAATTTAAAGCCAAAGATATCACCTTTTGTGAAAATGTAAAGATTTAGGGTTTTTGACATGTAATCAAGAAAAAGGGGGAGGCATGTCAGACATAAATTTTTAAAAATAGACCAATTTTCCAGAAAATGACTACTTTTAAAGGCTATCTCTTTATTAATATTGTTAAAAAACAAGTTGTGATTGATTTTTTTTATTTGAAAAGTCAGAAAAAGTTCTTTGCAAATATTTAATGCATTTAAGTATGGTAGAATACTGTCACTCTTTTGCTCGCGCAACTTGGTTACCCTATATTTAAAAATCAAATATTTAAAAATGTGCTTGTCACATTTCACTGAAACTTTGCAAATGCATTCAGTATGTGTATAGGAAGATACCTGTATAGTTATTTATTTTTTCTAAGACAGAAAGTGACTCTTTAGCTGAGGCCATAGCAAAATGAAAAGTTTCTTGGAATAGCTTTAAACTACTTGAAGATCTTGTAAACTTTGCTATGAGAGGAATACACTACAAAAATCCTTCAAAATATGCATTTTTTTAAGTTATAGGTCCAAATTATGGAAAATTGGTCTTTTTGGCTGAATTTTATGTCCTATCTTGTGAAAAGTGTAGAAAATTTAGTAAAAATATCAAATATTTAACTTTGAGGGCTATATTTACCTAAATATGGTGGTAATCAGCACTTGAAATCAAGTTTTGTGTAAATTTGAGCAAAAATTTGATTAGAAATGAGGAAAAACTCACTTTCATTACTGCGGTTAAGGACATATAAGCATTTCCCTATGGCAAGATGGAAAATCCATTTTTGAGTACTTTTTTTGCTTTAGGTGCCCTTTACTTGTCATGTTTTATTGTGAAAACACTGTATTTACAAATTTAAAGCCAAAGATATCACCTTTTGTGAAAATGTAAAGATTTAGGGTTTTTGACATGTAATCAAGAAAAAGGGGGAGGCATGTCAGACATAAATTTTTAAAAATAGACCAATTTTCCAGAAAATGACTACTTTTAAAGGCTATCTCTTTATTAATATTGTTAAAAAACAAGTTGTGATTGATTTTTTTTATTTGAAAAGTCAGAAAAAGTTCTTTGCAAATATTTAATGCATTTAAGTATGGTAGAATACTGTCACTCTTTTGCTCGCGCAACTTGGTTACCCTATATTTAAAAATCAAATATTTAAAAATGTGCTTGTCACATTTCACTGAAACTTTGCAAATGCATTCAGTATGTGTATAGGAAGATACCTGTATAGTTATTTATTTTTTCTAAGACAGAAAGTGACTCTTTAGCTGAGGCCATAGCAAAATGAAAAGTTTCTTGGAATAGCTTTAAACTACTTGAAGATCTTGTAAACTTTGCTATGAGAGGAATACACTACAAAAATCCTTCAAAATATGCATTTTTTTAAGTTATAGGTCCAAATTATGGAAAATTGGTCTTTTTGGCTGAATTTTATGTCCTATCTTGTGAAAAGTGTAGAAAATTTAGTAAAAATATCAAATATTTAACTTTGAGGGCTATATTTACCTAAATATGGTGGTAATTAGCACTTGAAATCAAGTTTTGTGTAAATTTGAGCAAAAATTTGATTAGAAATGAGGAAAAACTCACTTTCATTACTGCGGTTAAGGACATATAAGCATTTCCCTATGGCAAGATGGAAAATCCATTTTTGAGTACTTTTTTTGCTTTAGGTGCCCTTTACTTGTCATGTTTTATTGTGAAAACACTGTATTTACAAATTTAAAGCCAAAGATATCACCTTTTGTGAAAATGTAAAGATTTAGGGTTTTTGACATGTAATCAAGAAAAAGGGGGAGGCATGTCAGACATAAATTTTTAAAAATAGACCAATTTTCCAGAAAATGACTACTTTTAAAGGCTATCTCTTTATTAATATTGTTAAAAAACAAGTTGTGATTGATTTTTTTTATTTGAAAAGTCAGAAAAAGTTCTTTGCAAATATTTAATGCATTTAAGTATGGTAGAATACTGTCACTTTTTTGCTTGCGCAACTTGGTTACCCTATATTTAAAAATCAAATATTTAAAAATGTGCTTGTCACATTTCACTGAAACTTTGCAAATGCATTCAGTATGTGTATAGGAAGATACCTGTATAGTTATTTATTTTTTCTAAGACAGAAAGTGACTCTTTAGCTGAGGCCATAGCAAAATGAAAAGTTTCTTGGAATAGCTTTAAACTACTTGAAGATCTTGTAAACTTTGCTATGAGAGGAATACACTACAAAAATCCTTCAAAATATGCATTTTTTTAAGTTATAGGTCCAAATTATGGAAAATTGGTCTTTTTGGCTGAATTTTATGTCCTATCTTGTGAAAAGTGTAGAAAATTTAGTAAAAATATCAAATATTTAACTTTGAGGGCTATATTTACCTAAATATGGTGGTAATCAGCACTTGAAATCAAGTTTTGTGTAAATTTGAGCAAAAATTTGATTAGAAATGAGGAAAAACTCACTTTCATTACTGCGGTTAAGGACATATAAGCATTTCCCTATGGCAAGATGGAAAATCCATTTTTGAGTACTTTTTTTGCTTTAGGTGCCCTTTACTTGTCATGTTTTATTGTGAAAACACTGTATTTACAAATTTAAAGCCAAAGATATCACCTTTTGTGAAAATGTAAAGATTTAGGGTTTTTGACATGTAATCAAGAAAAAGGGGGAGGCATGTCAGACATAAATTTTTAAAAATAGACCAATTTTCCAGAAAATGACTACTTTTAAAGGCTATCTCTTTATTAATATTGTTAAAAAACAAGTTGTGATTGATTTTTTTTATTTGAAAAGTCAGAAAAAGTTCTTTGCAAATATTTAATGCATTTAAGTATGGTAGAATACTGTCACTCTTTTGCTCACGCAACTTGGTTACCCTATATTTAAAAATCAAATATTTAAAAATGTGCTTGTCACATTTCACTAAAACTTTGCAAATGCATTCAGTATGTGTATAGGAAGATACCTGTATAGTTATTTATTTTTTCTAAGACAGAAAGTGACTCTTTAGCTGAGGCCATAGCAAAATGAAAAGTTTCTTGGAATAGCTTTAAACTACTTGAAGATCTTGTAAACTTTGCTATGAGAGGAATACACTACAAAAATCCTTCAAAATATGCATTTTTTTAAGTTATAGGTCCAAATTATGGAAAATTGGTCTTTTTGGCTGAATTTTATGTCCTATCTTGTGAAAAGTGTAGAAAATTTAGTAAAAATATCAAATATTTAACTTTGAGGGCTATATTTACCTAAATATGGTGGTAATTAGCACT
Source organism: Perna viridis (assembly GCA_037379345.1). NCBI lineage: Eukaryota > Metazoa > Mollusca > Bivalvia > Mytilida > Mytilidae > Perna > Perna viridis. Next base: position 32,168,812 of record CM074524.1, on the reverse strand, counting down.
TGAAATCAAGTTTTGTGTAAATTTGAGCAAAAATTTGATTAGAAATGAGGAAAAACTCACTTTCATTACTGCGGTTAAGGACATATAAGCATTTCCCTATGGCAAGATGGAAAATCCATTTTTGAGTACTTTTTTTGCTTTAGGTGCCCTTTACTTGTCATGTTTTATTGTGAAAACACTGTATTTACAAATTTAAAGCCAAAGATATCACCTTTTGTGAAAATGTAAAGATTTAGGGTTTTTGACATGTAATCAAGAAAAAGGGGGAGGCATGTCAGACATAAATTTTTAAAAATAGACCAATTTTCCAGAAAATGACTACTTTTAAAGGCTATCTCTTTATTAATATTGTTAAAAAACAAGTTGTGATTGATTTTTTTTATTTGAAAAGTCAGAAAAAGTTCTTTGCAAATATTTAATGCATTTAAGTATGGTAGAATACTGTCACTCTTTTGCTCGCGCAACTTGGTTACCCTATATTTAAAAATCAAATATTTAAAAATGTGCTTGTCACATTTCACTGAAACTTTGCAAATGCATTCAGTATGTGTATAGGAAGATATCTGTATAGTTATTTATTTTTTCTAAGACAGAAAGTGACTCTTTAGCTGAGGCCATAGCAAAATGAAAAGTTTCTTGGAATAGCTTTAAACTACTTGAAGATCTTGTAAACTTTGCTATGAGAGGAATACACTACAAAAATCCTTCAAAATATGCATTTTTTTAAGTTATAGGTCCAAATTATGGAAAATTGGTCTTTTTGGCTGAATTTTATGTCCTATCTTGTGAAAAGTGTAGAAAATTTAGTAAAAATATCAAATATTTAACTTTGAGGGCTATATTTACCTAAATATGGTGGTAATCAGCACTTGAAATCAAGTTTTGTGTAAATTTGAGCAAAAATTTGATTAGAAATGAGGAAAAACTCACTTTCATTACTGCAGTTAAGGACATATAAGCATTTCCCTATGGCAAGATGGAAAATCCATTTTTGAGTACTTTTTTTGCTTTAGGTGCCCTTTACTTGTCATGTTTTATTGTGAAAACACTGTATTTACAAATTTAAAGCCAAAGATATCACCTTTTGTGAAAATGTAAAGATTTAGGGTTTTTGACATGTAATCAAGAAAAAGGGGGAGGCAAGTCAGACATAAATTTTTAAAAATAGACCAATTTTCCGGAAAATGACTACTTTTAAAGGCTATCTCTTTATTAATATTGTTAAAAAACAAGTTGTGATTGATTTTTTTTATTTGAAAAGTCAGAAAAAGTTCTTTGCAAATATTTAATGCATTTAAGTATGGTAGAATACTGTCACTCTTTTGCTCGCGCAACTTGGTTACCCTATATTTAAAAATCAAATATTTAAAAATGTGCTTGTCACATTTCACTGAAACTTTGCAAATGCATTCAGTATGTGTATAGGAAGATACCTGTATAGTTATTTATTTTTTCTAAGACAGAAAGTGACTCTTTAGCTGAGGCCATAGCAAAATGAAAAGTTTCTTGGAATAGCTTTAAACTACTTGAAGATCTTGTAAACTTTGCTATGAGAGGAATACACTACAAAAATTCTTCAAAATATGCATTTTTTTAAGTTATAGGTCCAAATTATGGAAAATTGGTCTTTTTGGCTGAATTTTATGTCCTATCTTGTGAAAAGTGTAGAAAATTTAGTAAAAATATCAAATATTTAACTTTGAGGGCTATATTTACCTAAATATGGTGGTAATCAGCACTTGAAATCAAGTTTTGTGTAAATTTGAGCAAAAATTTGATTAGAAATGAGGAAAAACTCACTTTCATTACTGCGGTTAAGGACATATAAGCATTTCCCTATGGCAAGATGGAAAATCCATTTTTGAGTACTTTTTTTGCTTTAGGTGCCCTTTACTTGTCATGTTTTATTGTGAAAACACTGTATTTACAAATTTAAAGCCAAAGATATCACCTTTTGTGAAAATGTAAAGATTTAGGGTTTTTGACATGTAATCAAGAAAAAGGGGGAGGCATGTCAGACATAATTTTTTAAAAATAGACCAATTTTCCAGAAAATGACTACTTTTAAAGGCTATCTCTTTATTAATATTGTTAAAAAACAAGTTGTGATTGATTTTTTTTATTTGAAAAGTCAGAAAAAGTTCTTTGCAAATATTTAATGCATTTAAGTATGGTAGAATACTGTCACTTTTTTGCTCGCGCAACTTGGTTACCCTATATATAAAAATCAAATATTTAAAAATGTGCTTGTCACATTTCACTGAAACTTTGCAAATGCATTAAGTATGTGTATAGGAAGATACCTGTATAGTTATTTATTTTTTCTAAGACAGAAAGTGACTCTTTAGGTTACAGACCACCAATTCAACCAATGAGCATTTGGAACGTACGCAAAAATAGTCCTATGCAGAAATTACCCCTGTTCCTCATAGTGCTGTGAAAAAAGTTTTCATCTCATTTAAAAAATTTAAACAGTTTCTTAAAAGGAAAAACATTTCTGTACATTTTATAGGTGCATTTTGCTTCTTGTGATGTGAAGCCTGATCTCCATAATGATTTCTAAATATACCCCTATCTTGTGAAAACACTGGGATTTCCCATGCTATTTATAGACACTTCACTTCCGATGACCAGTACTGCACTGCAAGTCTGCTAACCCCACATGCCATTCTGAGGATTGTGGGCCGACATATGTAGAATCATGCTGATATATAGTCCTCTGCAGGTTAAAGTTAAGGTAAAGTCCAGAGAAGCCATTGAATATTGTGAAATTAGCATAGAAGCCTATGGGAAGTGGAATTAGTGGTTTCTAGCCTTAAGCTGAGGCCATAGCAAAATGAAAAGTTTCTTGGAATAGCTTTAAACTACTTGAAGATCTTGTAAACTTTGCTATGAGAGGAATACACTACAAAAATCCTTCAAAATATGCATTTTTTTAAGTTATAGGTCCAAATTATGGAAAATTGGTCTTTTTGGCTGAATTTTATGTCCTATCTTGTGAAAAGTGTAGAAAATTTAGTAAAAATATCAAATATTTAACTTTGAGGGCTATATTTACCTAAATATGGTGGTAATCAGCACTTGAAATCAAGTTTTGTGTAAATTTGAGCAAAAATTTGATTAGAAATGAGGAAAAACTCACTTTCATTACTGCAGTTAAGGACATATAAGCATTTCCCTATGGCAAGATGGAAAATCCATTTTTGAGTACTTTTTTTGCTTTAGGTGCCCTTTACTTGTCATGTTTTATTGTGAAAACACTGTATTTACAAATTTAAAGCCAAAGATATCACCTTTTGTGAAAATGTAAAGATTTAGGGTTTTTGACATGTAATCAAGAAAAAGGGGGAGGCAAGTCAGACATAAATTTTTAAAAATAGACCAATTTTCCAGAAAATGACTACTTTTAAAGGCTATCTCTTTATTAATATTGTTAAAAAACAAGTTGTGATTGATTTTTTTTATTTGAAAAGTCAGAAAAAGTTCTTTGCAAATATTTAATGCATTTAAGTATGGTAGAATACTGTCACTCTTTTGCTCGCGCAACTTGGTTACCCTATATTTAAAAATCAAATATTTAAAAATGTGCTTGTCACATTTCACTGAAACTTTGCAAATGCATTAAGTATGTGTATAGGAAGATACCTGTATAGTTATTTATTTTTTCTAAGACAGAAAGTGACTCTTTAGCTGAGGCCATAGCAAAATGAAAAGTTTCTTGGAATAGCTTTAAACTACTTGAAGATCTTGTAAACTTTGCTATGAGAGGAATACACTACAAAAATCCTTCAAAATATGCATTTTTTTAAGTTATAGGTCCAAATTATGGAAAATTGGTCTTTTTGGCTGAATTTTATGTCCTATCTTGTGAAAAGTGTAGAAAATTTAGTAAAAATATCAAATATTTAACTTTGAGGGCTATATTTACCTAAATATGGTGGTAATCAGCACTTGAAATCAAGTTTTGTGTAAATTTGAGCAAAAATTTGATTAGAAATGAGGAAAAACTCACTTTCATTACTGCGGTTAAGGACATATAAGCATTTCCCTATGGCAAGATGGAAAATCCATTTTTGAGTACTTTTTTTGCTTTAGGTGCCCTTTACTTGTCATGTTTTATTGTGAAAACACTGTATTTACAAATTTAAAGCCAAAGATATCACCTTTTGTGAAAATTTAAAGATTTAGGGTTTTTGACATGTAATCAAGAAAAAGGGGGAGGCATGTCAGACATAATTTTTTAAAAATAGACCAATTTTCCAGAAAATGACTACTTTTAAAGGCTATCTCTTTATTGATATTGTTAAAAAACAAGTTGTGATTGATTTTTTTTATTTGAAAAGTCAGAAAAAGTTCTTTGCAAATATTTAATGCATTTAAGTATGGTAGAATACTGTCACTTTTTTGCTCGCGCAACTTGGTTACCCTATATATAAAAATCAAATATTTAAAAATGTGCTTGTCACATTTCACTGAAACTTTGCAAATGCATTCAGTATGTGTATAGGAAGATACCTGTATAGTTATTTATTTTTTCTAAGACAGAAAGTGACTCTTTAGGTTACAGACCACCAATTCAACCAATGAGCATTTGGAACGTACGCAAAAATAGTCCTATGCAGAAATTACCCCTGTTCCTCATAGTGCTGTGAAAAAAGTTTTCATCTCATTTAAAAAATTTAAACAGTTTCGTAAAAGGAAAAACATTTCTGTACATTTTATAGGTGCATTTTGCTTCTTGTGATGTGAAGCCTGATCTCCATAATGATTTCTAAATATACCCCTATCTTGTGAAAACACTGGGATTTCCCATGCTATTTATAGACACTTCACTTCCGATGACCAGTACTGCACTGCAAGTCTGCTAACCCCACATGCCATTCTGAGGATTGTGAGCTGACATATGTAGAATCATGCTGATATATAGTCCTCTGCAGGTTAAAGTTAAGGTAAAGTCCAGAGAAGCCATTGAATATTGTAAAATTAGCATAGAAGCCTATGGGAAGTGGAATTAGTGGTTTCTTGCCTTAAGCTGAGGCCATAGCAAAATGAAAAGTTTCTTGGAATAGCTTTAAACTACTTGAAGATCTTGTAAACTTTGCTATGAGAGGAATACACTACAAAAATCCTTCAAAATATGCATTTTTTTAAGTTATAGGTCCAAATTATGGAAAATTGGTCTTTTTGGCTGAATTTTATGTCCTATCTTGTGAAAAGTGTAGAAAATTTAGTAAAAATATCAAATATTTAACTTTGAGGGCTATATTTACCTAAATATGGTGGTAATCAGCACTTGAAATCAAGTTTTGTGTAAATTTGAGCAAAAATTTGATTAGAAATGAGGAAAAACTCACTTTCATTACTGCGGTTAAGGACATATAAGCATTTCCCTATGGCAAGATGGAAAATCCGTTTTTGAGTACTTTTTTTGCTTTAGGTGCCCTTTACTTGTCATGTTTTATTGTGAAAACACTGTATTTACAAATTTAAAGCCAAAGATATCACCTTTTGTGAAAATGTAAAGATTTAGGGTTTTTGACATGTAATCAAGAAAAAGGGGGAGGCATGTCAGACATAAATTTTTAAAAATAGACCAATTTTCCAGAAAATGACTACTTTTAAAGGCTATCTCTTTATTAATATTGTTAAAAAACAAGTTGTGATAGATTTTTTTTATTTGAAAAGTCAGAAAAAGTTCTTTGCAAATATTTAATGCATTTAAGTATGGTAGAATACTGTCACTCTTTTGCTCGCGCAACTTGGTTACCCTATATTTAAAAATCAAATATTTAAAAATGTGCTTGTCACATTTCACTGAAACTTTGCAAATGCATTCAGTATGTGTATAGGAAGATACCTGTATAGTTATTTATTTTTTCTAAGACAGAAAGTGACTCTTTAGCTGAGGCCATAGCAAAATGAAAAGTTTCTTGGAATAGCTTTAAACTACTTGAAGATCTTGTAAACTTTGCTATGAGAGGAATACACTACAAAAATCCTTCAAAATATGCATTTTTTTAAGTTATAGGTCCAAATTATGGAAAATTGGTCTTTTTGGCTGAATTTTATGTCCTATCTTGTGAAAAGTGTAGAAAATTTAGTAAAAATATCAAATATTTAACTTTGAGGGCTATATTTACCTAAATATGGTGGTAATCAGCACTTGAAATCAAGTTTTGTGTAAATTTGAGCAAAAATTTGATTAGAAATGAGGAAAAACTCACTTTCATTACTGCGGTTAAGGACATATAAGCATTTCCCTATGGCCAGATGGAAAATCCATTTTTGAGTACTTTTTTTGCTTTAGGTGCCCTTTACTTGTCATGTTTTATTGTGAAAACACTGTATTTACAAACTTAAAGCCAAAGATATCACCTTTTGTGAAAATTTAAAGATTTAGGGTTTTTGACATGTAATCAAGAAAAAGGGGGAGGCATGTCAGACATAATTTTTTAAAAATAGACCAATTTTCCAGAAAATGACTACTTTTAAAGGCTATCTCTTTATTGATATTGTTAAAAAACAAGTTGTGATTGATTTTTTTTATTTGAAAAGTCAGAAAAAGTTCTTTGCAAATATTTAATGCATTTAAGTATGGTAGAATACTGTCACTTTTTTGCTCGCGCAACTTGGTTACCCTATATATAAAAATCAAATATTTAAAAATGTGCTTGTCACATTTCACTGAAACTTTGCAAATGCATTCAGTATGTGTATAGGAAGATACCTGTATAGTTATTTATTTTTTCTAAGACAGAAAGTGACTCTTTAGGTTACAGACCACCAATTCAACCAATGAGCATTTGGAACGTACGCAAAAATAGTCCTATGCAGAAATTACCCCTGTTCCTCATAGTGCTGTGAAAAAAGTTTTCATCTCATTTAAAAAATTTAAACAGTTTCGTAAAAGGAAAAACATTTCTGTACATTTTATAGGTGCATTTTGCTTCTTGTGATGTGAAGCCTGATCTCCATAATGATTTCTAAATATACCCCTATCTTGTGAAAACACTGGGATTTCCCATGCTATTTATAGACACTTCACTTCCGATGACCAGTACTGCACTGCAAGTCTGCTAACCCCACATGCCATTCTGAGGATTGTGAGCTGACATATGTAGAATCATGCTGATATATAGTCCTCTGCAGGTTAAAGTTAAGGTAAAGTCCAGAGAAGCCATTGAATATTGTAAAATTAGCATAGAAGCCTATGGGAAGTGGAATTAGTGGTTTCTTGCCTTAAGCTGAGGCCATAGCAAAATGAAAAGTTTCTTGGAATAGCTTTAAACTACTTGAAGATCTTGTAAACTTTGCTATGAGAGGAATACACTACAAAAATCCTTCAAAATATGCATTTTTTTAAGTTATAGGTCCAAATTATGGAAAATTGGTCTTTTTGGCTGAATTTTATGTCCTATCTTGTGAAAAGTGTAGAAAATTTAGTAAAAATATCAAATATTTAACTTTGAGGGCTATATTTACCTAAATATGGTGGTAATCAGCACTTGAAATCAAGTTTTGTGTAAATTTGAGCAAAAATTTGATTAGAAATGAGGAAAAACTCACTTTCATTACTGCGGTTAAGGACATATAAGCATTTCCCTATGGCAAGATGGAAAATCCGTTTTTGAGTACTTTTTTTGCTTTAGGTGCCCTTTACTTGTCATGTTTTATTGTGAAAACACTGTATTTACAAATTTAAAGCCAAAGATATCACCTTTTGTGAAAATGTAAAGATTTAGGGTTTTTGACATGTAATCAAGAAAAAGGGGGAGGCATGTCAGACATAAATTTTTAAAAATAGACCAATTTTCCAGAAAATGACTACTTTTAAAGGCTATCTCTTTATTAATATTGTTAAAAAACAAGTTGTGATAGATTTTTTTTATTTGAAAAGTCAGAAAAAGTTCTTTGCAAATATTTAATGCATTTAAGTATGGTAGAATACTGTCACTCTTTTGCTCGCGCAACTTGGTTACCCTATATTTAAAAATCAAATATTTAAAAATGTGCTTGTCACATTTCACTGAAACTTTGCAAATGCATTCAGTATGTGTATAGGAAGATACCTGTATAGTTATTTATTTTTTCTAAGACAGAAAGTGACTCTTTAGCTGAGGCCATAGCAAAATGAAAAGTTTCTTGGAATAGCTTTAAACTACTTGAAGATCTTGTAAACTTTGCTATGAGAGGAATACACTACAAAAATCCTTCAAAATATGCATTTTTTTAAGTTATAGGTCCAAATTATGGAAAATTGGTCTTTTTGGCTGAATTTTATGTCCTATCTTGTGAAAAGTGTAGAAAATTTAGTAAAAATATCAAATATTTAACTTTGAGGGCTATATTTACCTAAATATGGTGGTAATCAGCACTTGAAATCAAGTTTTGTGTAAATTTGAGCAAAAATTTGATTAGAAATGAGGAAAAACTCACTTTCATTACTGCGGTTAAGGACATATAAGCATTTCCCTATGGCCAGATGGAAAATCCATTTTTGAGTACTTTTTTTGCTTTAGGTGCCCTTTACTTGTCATGTTTTATTGTGAAAACACTGTATTTACAAACTTAAAGCCAAAGATATCACCTTTTGTGAAAATTTAAAGATTTAGGGTTTTTGACATGTAATCAAGAAAAAGGGGGAGGCATGTCAGACATAATTTTTTAAAAATAGACCAATTTTCCAGAAAATGACTACTTTTAAAGGCTATCTCTTTATTGATATTGTTAAAAAACAAGTTGTGATTGATTTTTTTTATTTGAAAAGTCAGAAAAAGTTCTTTGCAAATATTTAATGCATTTAAGTATGGTAGAATACTGTCACTTTTTTGCTCGCGCAACTTGGTTACCCTATATATAAAAATCAAATATTTAAAAATGTGCTTGTCACATTTCACTGAAACTTTGCAAATGCATTCAGTATGTGTATAGGAAGATACCTGTATAGTTATTTATTTTTTCTAAGACAGAAAGTGACTCTTTAGGTTACAGACCACCAATTCAACCAATGAGCATTTGGAACGTACGCAAAAATAGTCCTATGCAGAAATTACCCCTGTTCCTCATAGTGCTGTGAAAAAAGTTTTCATCTCATTTAAAAAATTTAAACAGTTTCGTAAAAGGAAAAACATTTCTGTACATTTTATAGGTGCATTTTGCTTCTTGTGATGTGAAGCCTGATCTCCATAATGATTTCTAAATATACCCCTATCTTGTGAAAACACTGGGATTTCCCATGCTATTTATAGACACTTCACTTCCGATGACCAGTACTGCACTGCAAGTCTGCTAACCCCACATGCCATTCTGAGGATTGTGAGCTGACATATGTAGAATCATGCTGATATATAGTCCTCTGCAGGTTAAAGTTAAGGTAAAGTCCAGAGAAGCCATTGAATATTGTAAAATTAGCATAGAAGCCTATGGGAAGTGGAATTAGTGGTTTCTTGCCTTAAGCTGAGGCCATAGCAAAATGAAAAGTTTCTTGGAATAGCTTTAAACTACTTGAAGATCTTGTAAACTTTGCTATGAGAGGAATACACTACAAAAATCCTTCAAAATATGCATTTTTTTAAGTTATAGGTCCAAATTATGGAAAATTGGTCTTTTTGGCTGAATTTTATGTCCTATCTTGTGAAAAGTGTAGAAAATTTAGTAAAAATATCAAATATTTAACTTTGAGGGCTATATTTACCTAAATATGGTGGTAATCAGCACTTGAAATCAAGTTTTGTGTAAATTTGAGCAAAAATTTGATTAGAAATGAGGAAAAACTCACTTTCATTACTGCGGTTAAGGACATATAAGCATTTCCCTATGGCAAGATGGAAAATCCATTTTTGAGTACTTTTTTTGCTTTAGGTGCCCTTTACTTGTCATGTTTTATTGTGAAAACACTGTATTTACAAATTTAAAGCCAAAGATATCACCTTTTGTGAAAATGTAAAGATTTAGGGTTTTTGACATGTAATCAAGAAAAAGGGGGAGGCATGTCAGACATAAATTTTTAAAAATAGACCAATTTTCCAGAAAATGACTACTTTTAAAGGCTATCTCTTTATTAATATTGTTAAAAAACAAGTTGTGATTGATTTTTTTTATTTGAAAAGTCAGAAAAAGTTCTTTGCAAATATTTAATGCATTTAAGTATGGTAGAATACTGTCACTCTTTTGCTCGCGCAACTTGGTTACCCTATATTTAAAAATCAAATATTTAAAAATGTGCTTGTCACATTTCACTGAAACTTTGCAAATGCATTCAGTATGTGTATAGGAAGATACCTGTATAGTTATTTATTTTTTCTAAGACAGAAAGTGACTCTTTAGCTGAGGCCATAGCAAAATGAAAAGTTTCTTGGAATAGCTTTAAACTACTTGAAGATCTTGTAAACTTTGCTATGAGAGGAATACACTACAAAAATCCTTCAAAATATGCATTTTTTTAAGTTATAGGTCCAAATTATGGAAAATTGGTCTTTTTGGCTGAATTTTATGTCCTATCTTGTGAAAAGTGTAGAAAATTTAGTAAAAATATCAAATATTTAACTTTGAGGGCTATATTTACCTAAATATGGTGGTAATCAGCACTTGAAATCAAGTTTTGTGTAAATTTGAGCAAAAATTTGATTAGAAATGAGGAAAAACTCACTTTCATTACTGCGGTTAAGGACATATAAGCATTTCCCTATGGCAAGATGGAAAATCCATTTTTGAGTACTTTTTTTGCTTTAGGTGCCCTTTACTTGTCATGTTTTATTGTGAAAACACTGTATTTACAAATTTAAAGCCAAAGATATCACCTTTTGTGAAAATTTAAAGATTTAGGGTTTTTGACATGTAATCAAGAAAAAGGGGGAGGCATGTCAGACATAATTTTTTAAAAATAGACCAATTTTCCAGAAAATGACTACTTTTAAAGGCTATCTCTTTATTGATATTGTTAAAAAACAAGTTGTGATTGATTTTTTTTATTTGAAAAGTCAGAAAAAGTTCTTTGCAAATATTTAATGCATTTAAGTATGGTAGAATACTGTCACTTTTTTGCTCGCGCAACTTGGTTACCCTATATATAAAAATCAAATATTTAAAAATGTGCTTGTCACATTTCACTGAAACTTTGCAAATGCATTCAGTATGTGTATAGGAAGATACCTGTATAGTTATTTATTTTTTCTAAGACAGAAAGTGACTCTTTAGGTTACAGACCACCAATTCAACCAATGAGCATTTGGAACGTACGCAAAAATAGTCCTATGCAGAAATTACCCCTGTTCCTCATAGTGCTGTGAAAAAAGTTTTCATCTCATTTAAAAAATTTAAACAGTTTCGTAAAAGGAAAAACATTTCTGTACATTTTATAGGTGCATTTTGCTTCTTGTGATGTGAAGCCTGATCTCCATAATGATTTCTAAATATACCCCTATCTTGTGAAAACACTGGGATTTCCCATGCTATTTATAGACACTTCACTTCCGATGACCAGTACTGCACTGCAAGTCTGCTAACCCCACATGCCATTCTGAGGATTGTGAGCTGACATATGTAGAATCATGCTGATATATAGTCCTCTGCAGGTTAAAGTTAAGGTAAAGTCCAGAGAAGCCATTGAATATTGTAAAATTAGCATAGAAGCCTATGGGAAGTGGAATTAGTGGTTTCTTGCCTTAAGCTGAGGCCATAGCAAAATGAAAAGTTTCTTGGAATAGCTTTAAACTACTTGAAGATCTTGTAAACTTTGCTATGAGAGGAATACACTACAAAAATCCTTCAAAATATGCATTTTTTTAAGTTATAGGTCCAAATTATGGAAAATTGGTCTTTTTGGCTGAATTTTATGTCCTATCTTGTGAAAAGTGTAGAAAATTTAGTAAAAATATCAAATATTTAACTTTGAGGGCTATATTTACCTAAATATGGTGGTAATCAGCACTTGAAATCAAGTTTTGTGTAAATTTGAGCAAAAATTTGATTAGAAATGAGGAAAAACTCACTTTCATTACTGCGGTTAAGGACATATAAGCATTTCCCTATGGCAAGATGGAAAATCCATTTTTGAGTACTTTTTTTGCTTTAGGTGCCCTTTACTTGTCATGTTTTATTGTGAAAACACTGTATTTACAAATTTAAAGCCAAAGATATCACCTTTTGTGAAAATGTAAAGATTTAGGGTTTTTGACATGTAATCAAGAAAAAGGGGGAGGCATGTCAGACATAAATTTTTAAAAATAGACCAATTTTCCAGAAAATGACTACTTTTAAAGGCTATCTCTTTATTAATATTGTTAAAAAACAAGTTGTGATTGATTTTTTTTATTTGAAAAGTCAGAAAAAGTTCTTTGCAAATATTTAATGCATTTAAGTATGGTAGAATACTGTCACTCTTTTGCTCGCGCAACTTGGTTACCCTATATTTAAAAATCAAATATTTAAAAATGTGCTTGTCACATTTCACTGAAACTTTGCAAATGCATTCAGTATGTGTATAGGAAGATACCTGTATAGTTATTTATTTTTTCTAAGACAGAAAGTGACTCTTTAGCTGAGGCCATAGCAAAATGAAAAGTTTCTTGGAATAGCTTTAAACTACTTGAAGATCTTGTAAACTTTGCTATGAGAGGAATACACTACAAAAATCCTTCAAAATATGCATTTTTTTAAGTTATAGGTCCAAATTATGGAAAATTGGTCTTTTTGGCTGAATTTTATGTCCTATCTTGTGAAAAGTGTAGAAAATTTAGTAAAAATATCAAATATTTAACTTTGAGGGCTATATTTACCTAAATATGGTGGTAATCAGCACTTGAAATCAAGTTTTGTGTAAATTTGAGCAAAAATTTGATTAGAAATGAGGAAAAACTCACTTTCATTACTGCGGTTAAGGACATATAAGCATTTCCCTATGGCAAGATGGAAAATCCATTTTTGAGTACTTTTTTTGCTTTAGGTGCCCTTTACTTGTCATGTTTTATTGTGAAAACACTGTATTTACAAATTTAAAGCCAAAGATATCACCTTTTGTGAAAATGTAAAGATTTAGGGTTTTTGACATGTAATCAAGAAAAAGGGGGAGGCATGTCAGACATAAATTTTTAAAAATAGACCAATTTTCCAGAAAATGACTACTTTTAAAGGCTATCTCTTTATTAATATTGTTAAAAAACAAGTTGTGATTGATTTTTTTTATTTGAAAAGTCAGAAAAAGTTCTTTGCAAATATTTAATGCATTTAAGTATGGTAGAATACTGTCACTCTTTTGCTCGCGCAACTTGGTTACCCTATATTTAAAAATCAAATATTTAAAAATGTGCTTGTCACATTTCACTGAAACTTTGCAAATGCATTCAGTATGTGTATAGGAAGATACCTGTATAGTTATTTATTTTTTCTAAGACAGAAAGTGACTCTTTAGGTTACAGACCACCAATTCAACCAATGAGCATTTGGAACGTACGCAAAAATAGTCCTATGCAGAAATTACCCCTGTTCCTCATAGTGCTGTGAAAAAAGTTTTCATCTCATTTAAAAAATTTAAACAGTTTCTTAAAAGGAAAAACATTTCTGTACATTTTATAGGTGCATTTTGCTTCTTGTGATGTGAAGCCTGATCTCCATAATGATTTCTAAATATACCCCTATCTTGTGAAAACACTGGGATTTCCCATGCTATTTATAGACACTTCACTTCCGATGACCAGTACTGCACTGCAAGTCTGCTAACCCCACATGCCATTCTGAGGATTGTGAGCTGACATATGTAGAATCATGCTGATATATAGTCCTCTGCAGGTTAAATTTAAGGTAAAGTCCAGAGAAGCCATTGAATATTGTAAAATTAGCATAGAAGCCTATGGGAAGTGGAATTAGTGGTTTCTAGCCTTAAGCCGAGGCCATAGCAAAATGAATAGTTTCTTGGAATAGCCTTAAACTACTTGAAGATCTTGTAAACTTTGCTATGAGAGGAATACACTACAAAAATCCTTCAAAATATGCATTTTTTTAAGTTATAGGTCCAAATTATGGAAAATTGGTCTTTTTGGCTGAATTTTATGTCCTATCTTGTGAAAAGTGTAGAAAATTTAGTAAAAATATCAAATATTTAACTTTGAGGGCTATATTTACCTAAATATGGTGGTAATCAGCACTTGAAATCAAGTTTTGTGTAAATTTGAGCAAAAATTTGATTAGAAATGAGGAAAAACTCACTTTCATTACTGCGGTTAAGGACATATAAGCATTTCCCTATGGCAAGATGGAAAATCCATTTTTGAGTACTTTTTTTGCTTTGGGTGCCCTTTACTTGTCATGTTTTATTGTGAAAACACTGTATTTACAAATTTAAAGCCAAAGATATCACCTTTTGTGAAAATTTAAAGATTTAGGGTTTTTGACATGTAATCAAGAAAAAGGGGGAGGCATGTCAGACATAAATTTTTAAAAATAGACCAATTTTCCAGAAAATGACTACTTTTAAAGGCTATCTCTTTATTAATATTGTTAAAAAACAAGTTGTGATTGATTTTTTTTATTTGAAAAGTCAGAAAAAGTTCTTTGCAAATATTTAATGCATTTAAGTATGGTAGAATACTGTCACTCTTTTGCTCGCGCAACTTGGTTACCCTATATTTAAAAATCAAATATTTAAAAATGTGCTCGTCACATTTCACTGAAACTTTGCAAATGCATTCAGTATGTGTATAGGAAGATACCTGTATAGTTATTTATTTTTTCTAAGACAGAAAGTGACTCTTTAAGCTGAGGCCATAGCAATATGAAAAGTTTCTTGGAATAGCCTTAAACTACTTGAAGATCTTGTAAACTTTGCTATGAGAGGAATACACTACAAAAATCCTTCAAAATATGCATTTTTTTAAGTTATAGGTCCAAATTATGGAAAATTGGTCTTTTTGGCTGAATTTTATGTCCTATCTTGTGAAAAGTGTAGAAAATTTAGTAAAAATATCAAATATTTAACTTTGAGGGCTATATTTACCTAAATATGGTGGTAATCAGCACTTGAAATCAAGTTTTGTGTAAATTTGAGCAAAAATTTGATTAGAAATGAGGAAAAACTCACTTTCATTACTGCGGTTAAGGACATATAAGCATTTCCCTATGGCAAGATGGAAAATCCATTTTTGAGTACTTTTTTTGCTTTAGGTGCCCTTTACTTGTCATGTTTTATTGTGAAAACACTGTATTTACAAATTTAAAGCCAAAGATATCACCTTTTGTGAAAATTTAAAGATTTAGGGTTTTTGACATGTAATCAAGAAAAAGGGGGAGGCAAGTCAGACATAATTTTTTAAAAATAGACCAATTTTCCAGAAAATGACTACTTTTAAAGGCTATCTCTTTATTAATATTGTTAAAAAACAAGTTGTGATTGATTTTTTTTATTTGAAAAGTCAGAAAAAGTTCTTTGCAAATATTTAATGCATTTAAGTATGGTAGAATACTGTCACTCTTTTGCTCGCGCAACTTGGTTACCCTATATTTAAAAATCAAATATTTAAAAATGTGCTTGTCACATTTCACTGAAACTTTGCAAATGCATTCAGTATGTGTATAGGAAGATACCTGTATAGTTATTTATTTTTTCTAAGACAGAAAGTGACTCTTTAGGTTACAGACCACCAATTCAACCAATGAGCATTTGGAATGTACGCAAAAATAGTCCTATGCAGAAATTACCCCTGTTCCTCATAGTGCTGTGAAAAAAGTTTTCATCTCATTTAAAAAATTTAAACAGTTTCTTAAAAGGAAAAACATTTCTGTACATTTTATAGGTGCATTTTGCTTCTTGTGATGTGAAGCCTGATCTCCATAATGATTTCTAAATATACCCCTATCTTGTGAAAACACTGGGATTTCCCATGCTATTTATAGACACTTCACTTCCGATGACCAGTACTGCACTGCAAGTCTGCTAACCCCACATGCCATTCTGAGGATTGTGAGCTGACATATGTAGAATCATGCTGATATATAGTCCTCTGCTGGTTAAAGTTAAGGTAAAGTCCAGAGAAGCCATTGAATATTGTAAAATTAGCATAGAAGCCTATGGGAAGTGGAATTAGTGGTTTCTAGCCTTAAGCCGAGGCCATAGCAAAATGAATAGTTTCTTGGAATAGCCTTAAACTACTTGAAGATCTTGTAAACTTTGCTATGAGAGGAATACACTACAAAAATCCTTCAAAATATGCATTTTTTTAAGTTATAGGTCCAAATTATGGAAAATTGGTCTTTTTGGCTGAATTTTATGTCCTATCTTGTGAAAAGTGTAGAAAATTTAGTAAAAATATCAAATATTTAACTTTGAGGGCTATATTTACCTAAATATGGTGGTAATCAGCACTTGAAATCAAGTTTTGTGTAAATTTGAGCAAAAATTTGATTAGAAATGAGGAAAAACTCACTTTCATTACTGCGGTTAAGGACATATAAGCATTTCCCTATGGCAAGATGGAAAATCCATTTTTGAGTACTTTTTTTGCTTTAGGTGCCCTTTACTTGTCATGTTTTATTGTGAAAACACTGTATTTACAAATTTAAAGCCAAAGATATCACCTTTTGTGAAAATTTAAAGATTTAGGGTTTTTGACATGTAATCAAGAAAAAGGGGGAGGCATGTCAGACATAATTTTTTAAAAATAGACCAATTTTCCAGAAAATGACTACTTTTAAAGGCTATCTCTTTATTGATATTGTTAAAAAACAAGTTGTGATTGATTTTTTTTATTTGAAAAGTCAGAAAAAGTTCTTTGCAAATATTTAATGCATTTAAGTATGGTAGAATACTGTCACTTTTTTGCTCGCGCAACTTGGTTACCCTATATATAAAAATCAAATATTTAAAAATGTGCTTGTCACATTTCACTGAAACTTTGCAAATGCATTCAGTATGTGTATAGGAAGATACCTGTATAGTTATTTATTTTTTCTAAGACAGAAAGTGACTCTTTAGGTTACAGACCACCAATTCAACCAATGAGCATTTGGAACGTACGCAAAAATAGTCCTATGCAGAAATTACCCCTGTTCCTCATAGTGCTGTGAAAAAAGTTTTCATCTCATTTAAAAAATTTAAACAGTTTCGTAAAAGGAAAAACATTTCTGTACATTTTATAGGTGCATTTTGCTTCTTGTGATGTGAAGCCTGATCTCCATAATGATTTCTAAATATACCCCTATCTTGTGAAAACACTGGGATTTCCCATGCTATTTATAGACACTTCACTTCCGATGACCAGTACTGCACTGCAAGTCTGCTAACCCCACATGCCATTCTGAGGATTGTGAGCTGACATATGTAGAATCATGCTGATATATAGTCCTCTGCAGGTTAAATTTAAGGTAAAGTCCAGAGAAGCCATTGAATATTGTAAAATTAGCATAGAAGCCTATGGGAAGTGGAATTAGTGGTTTTTAACCTACAAGCACATTGATTTTACCGGTCAAGTTTCAGTTGTTTACAGAGAGTAATTTTCAGCTCGGGGAAAGAAACTTATAACTGAGTCTGACTGAACCCTTGAAAACACCTTGTTGTAATTTCCTTCTTCCTCCGTCGTAGTATTTCCTAAATAACTATATTCCTGTTGAATTGTTTACATCTCGTATTTTTCAATGCCAACTATCACTTCGTCTATGCCGCCTTCACTGTTGTTGTGCAGCCGATTATGTGTAGGTTAAACTTGGGGAAAATCGGACAAACATTTTCGTAGATATTTTTCTTAAATTAAACACATGATAACGAACTAATTCAGATTTCGTGTAAATCTCTTTTTTATACATTCGGCGCTGTCGTCTGCTTTTCCTTTGTTTACGAACGGATATCAGGTGACATTTCCGAGGTCAAAAGTAGTGTAAAATGAGAGCGCAAACCCCTCAATTTTTTTTAGGATTTGAGGGTTTTGAGGATTTTAATGTAATTAGCACATTATGATGTCATCACACGTAATATTGCATAGGCGTTAACTCAATTACCATTGCCGATTTCATGGAAGTTGTCCAGATATCGATGCGTTCTTTTCCTGCTGAAGTATCGGAAAAGTTTATTTCGAATGGTTTGAATTACGCGTTGGGCGTAATTTGCTTTCTTCTCATTCTGCGTGACAAAGTGGCGTACACTGTATTCCCGAGCCCCGTGCAGGTCCGGGTGTTAAAAGAATAGGCATGCAGCAGCGCTAAGCTTGTCGTAAAAGGCGACTAAATAGTGCTCAGAAACCTAGCCGGGGGCTAGGCGCTCTGCCCACAGAGCAACTGGGATGTGTGCCCCAGGTGGTGGAATGGGGTACCCCTGGCGTGTTACATGCTGGGGTTGTCAGGCTATAATACGGAAAACCTGACCGCAAACCATAGTGGTGCACCGTGTTGGGAAAGATGCCACGTTCCTCGCACGTTAAAGAACCCTGCTGTGGTATTCGATAGGAGTAGGAACCTTTGCGCTCCGCCACAGGAGGCTAAATTGCCCGACCTTACCCATCCTCCTTTTTTTCAGTGGCAATCAAAATTTGTCGACCCTATTATCCTTGTGACCCATCTTTTTTTTTCATTTCATGTTCATTGTCTGAATATAGCTGAAATATTGCTGCTCGGACGTTAAACCCCAACAAACAAACAAACTGTATTCCCGAAACGATCGCTGCAGCAATTTCAACAGGAAACACCGGTCTTTATCCATGCGAACTTTTTCGGAGGTGTTTGTGCCCTTTGAAGGATTTTTCGGAAAGCCTTTTCTACTGCCGATTTTGATTTTGCAGCTTCCATCCAAAGGTATCGACTGAAAACGTCAACACATACAAGTATAAACTTGTACCCCGAATTTGAACTGGAAATATTACCAACTTCCATTAAAGCGGCATCCCATAATTTTCCAATGCCCGTCGTATACACGCGTAGTCTTTTGAAGGAACGACGCTGTGTTTTTTGCAAAGAATAATTATCTTGTGCACTTAACCATCATCGAATTTTGTGATATCCAACTTTTTTCCAATTAGCATTCACAACTTACAATTTAGTGGCTGAAGAAAACGCGCAAGGACTTTCAACGCTGTAATAAAATGATTTGTTTGTTTGTTTGTTTGTTGGGGTTTAACGTCCGAGCAGCAATATTTCAGCTATATTCAGACGATGAACATGAAATGACGACGGAACGAAAAAAAGGATGGGACACAAGGACAATAGGGTCGAAAAACTTTGCTTGCCACTAGAAAAAGGGGGGATGGGTAAGGTCGGTCAGTTTAGCCTCCTGTGGCGCGAAGGTTCCTACTCCTATCGAATACCACAGCAGGGTTCTTTAACGTGCGAGAAACGTGGTATCTTTCCCAACACGGTGCACCACTATGGTTTGCGGTCAGGTTTTGCGTATTATAGCCTGACAACCCCAGAATGTAACATGCCAGGGGTACCCCATTCCACCACCTGGGGCACACATCCCAGTTGCTCCGTGGGTAGAGCGCCTACCCCCGGCGAGGTTTCTGAGCACCATTCAGTCGCCTTTTACGACAAGCCTAGCGTTGCTGCAGGCCTATTCTTTTAACACCCGGACCTGCACGGAGCTGTAATAAATGGAAGATAGCAAATCGTTTAACCTTTCTCCTTGCATACTGACTTATGGTAATGTAATTTAACCATTGAATAATATGCTCCTTTTTAATAAAAAAAAATATCTATGTTTAAAAACAACCCCCCTCTTTTTTCAATACATCGCATCAATTTGAGGTGCCACTCTCTGACAATGCTACACCTACGTCATAACGGATCTTGTAAAAAAAAAAATACAGGTATTTTCATTGGTAATTTGGTGTAAAAATATAACTCGAATGACCCGAGAAACTTATTCACAGGTGTGAAATGACAAGCAGGTGGTCGTGATTCATTTGGTAACGTGTATTTACATGCCTACTTTGTTTTTATTTTAAAAAAAAAAACCCACGTTGTGTTTTCTATTTTTATTCGTAGTTTTTGGCTATGACACGGTGTTTTATTTCAGGATATGACTTCTGCTGAATTGCAAACGATTTATCCGGGAAAGAGGAATGCATCTCCCAAAAAAGAAGGCTGCGGATCGATATTTGAGGTGTCGCAACGCTAATTGAGTTTACTGCTTAATTGCGATCGAATTACGACTCCTCATTTTTGTCAAGTTGGAAGTTGGTAATATTTCCAGTTGTTAATGAGTTGACAATGGTAATTGAGTTAACGCCTATGCAATATTACGTGTGATTACATCATAATGTGCTAATTACATTAGAATCCTCAAAACCCTCAAATCCTCAAAAATTTCGATGACATTGGGAAAGTTAAGTTGCTGAGGCGATAAATACCTTACCCTTGTTCATCCCCTTATATAAAAGGGCGGGCAGGGGGTTCGGGGGTTTAGGGGACGTCACGGGCAGATTGGTGGTGAAAGAAATGGGGAGCGGGGGTAGAAGTGTTGGGGAACGGCAATGCATGGGACGGGGAGTGGGGTGGATGGAAAGGGGACAGATGTTTTTTTTTGTTTTTTTTTGTTTTTTGTTGTTTTTTTTTTTTTTTTTTTTTGGGGGGGGGGGGGGCGATGGTATAGTGGTGTGTATCGGGGGTAAAGGGGAGATGATAATATGGTGGCAGGGATACGGGACCCCCTGTCCACCTCTTCTTTTATGTCATTGGCATTACATTAAATTTACGTTTTAAATTTGAAAAGATGATATGGCAATGGGAATATCTTAACGAGGCAACAACCCAACAGTAGAGTAAAACACAATAATCATATGTAATTATAGATAATATACATAAAACTGTATATTCATTATATTTAAAATACTAGTATTTTTTTTATATTTATCACAAACTAACATGCAGTTTATATGGCAATAAAAGATTGATTGATTAATTGACATCGGTCCGTAACAAAAACATCATCTTTCGAGATATATCGATGTGCAATAGCATTTAATATTGAGATTTTACTGAAAAATATTGAGTATCACACATTATTTACTGTTATTATACTGTATCATATTTTTTGTTTTGTTTATGAATTTTATCTCTGTATATTATTACCAACAATCTCCAAAATTATTACTTTTATGATAAAGTTACTCGTCGTAAAATATATATGGTGCGTTGGGATGCATTGGGGACTGAAACAGCTGGCCGTAGGTGCGGGGTATAAATTAGAGGGAAATTAACAACCCCAAAAATACAGTATGTGTTATTGATGGTTTAAATAGGGAAGCATACTTGAAAAGGGAAGATGCCTTTGTTATCAGCAAAATTATAGATTTAGGATTGTCTCATACGTGGCTTTTGAAGCCAAAGGATGACGCAGTGGTAAAAAACAGAAGAACGGGACCTCAACAAAAATGCTCAATTGTTTGTAAAACATCAAGTTTAAAACTTGAAAACGCTGTGACATATCTAACAAATTATGGCAAGGCACTGTAGCGTATCTTAACAGCTGATTTTAATCAGATTGCAAATTATGGCTATGTATTTCAAATTAAAGATTGGTGAAGTACTTGGTGAAGGAACAATTATATTTCTAAAATATATGCACAAAATACATTGATTTTCAAATGTTGTTATTCATCTAAACGCCAAAAACCTTAGCATGTTAATTAGTTTCATCGATGAACTTTGTCATGTTTATATGTGGTTTGAAAACCTCATGGCGGTATTTTGGTGTAAATGGAAGTTGTGTTAAACTAAAACAAATTTGTATTAATATACAAAGCAAGGATTTTCCTGTACCCCATGTTGCCCCGTGCAGGTCCGGGTGTTAAAAGAATAGGCCTGCAGCAGCGCTAAGCTTGTCGTAAAAGGCGACTAAATAGTGCTCTGAACCCTAGCCGGGGGCTAGGGCGCTCTGCCCACAGAGCAACTGGGATGTGTGCCCCAGGTGGTGGAATGGGGTACCCCTGGCGTGTAACAGCTGGGGTTGTCAGGCTATAATACGAAAAACCTGACCGCAAACCATAGTGGTGCACCGTGTTTGGAAAGATGCCACGTTCCTCGCACGTTAAAGAACCCTACTGTGGTATTCTCCCGGAGTAGGAACCATAGGGCTCCGCCACAGGAGGCTAAATTGCCCGACACTACCCACCTCTCCCTATTTCCAGTGGCAATCAAAAGTTGTCGACCCCATTGTCCTTGTGTCCCATCCCTTTTTCATTTCATCATCATTTCATGTTCATTTTATCACCAATTTCATGTTCATCGTCTGAATATAGGTGAAATATTGCTGCTCGGACGTTAAACCCCAACAAACAACAACAATCTTTTTGATATGATTAGCTAAAAGGTCTGCTTCATGTACCTTTAACACTAGAAAATGGCAGTCTTTATACAACATGTTTATGACAATAGAGACGAGTTCCCGGTGTTAATTTCCCTTTCCAAGATGGTGAACGCAACAAATATGTTGTAGCTGGGGAATAGATATCACAAACTTCTAAAAACATTCACTAAACTTGTTCACCGTTACTAAACTTTGATACATCAATATAATTATAGCATATTTTTTAGTATTGCACTACGTAGATTCTTGCCTATTTCGAGATTGACACTATACTACTTCAAATCCAGTCCAATTGTAGTGACTGATTATTTCTAATGCTGACAGTTTTTATGGTATTGCTATTCTTTAATATATTCTGAACTACATGCACATATGAAAAGAAAACTGAGCTTTTCGGTTAGCAGTAACGTGCTTTCAATGCTGACGAAGAGTGGACAGTCTGAAGATAGAATGAGATCAGATACGGGTATATACTTGTATCATGATTTCGTTTACTTGTGTGTGTATATATTTAGTTGCTTTATGTCATTTTTGTGTTGTCTTGATATACCTGTTTTGTCACTGTGACGAAAGACGCGGGAGGCGACTGGAGGATATTGCTTTTTATTGCAACTTTGCAATACGGTGGACTCCAACCTAAAAAAGGAAAAGCGGTAGGAGAAAGGAGATACGGAGGAGGTCATTGAGAAAGAGATGAAATTAAAGGATTGGGCATGGGGACATGTCCCAATATGAACCACTTGTTTTTTTTCCCACATGCTACCTTTTCATATATATTACATTTGTATATATATAAAAGACACGATTTCTGGTACTCACGAATTTAAAAAAAAAATCACGAAAACAATCACGAAATCACGTTTTAAAGGTTCTACCGTCCATCGATAATGTCAAATAACATGTATAAAAACTTACCAAATGCAGATTTTATACTATTCATATTTTGTTGATATGCAAATTGGAGAAAATGAAAAAAATTAATGCTGTAACTAGGCTAATGTAATTGAAAAAAAAAAACATCACCTGTTGTGAAGATATTCGAGAAGAATAAAAAGAACGCTGCCAAGAAGTACATGTACATTGAAGAAAAAAGCAACAAAATAACAAAAATAACCCAAGAATTTCTGCGAGCGATGGCTCACTAGTACTTGGTAACACCACTTTCCATCCCGATTTTAGGAAAACAAACAAAGTCCTCGGTATGAACAGGATCAAAATTAGATCAAACCATATTACATACTTACAGGAAGAATGTATTTTTTACTGTAGCCGATGTGACGAGCGATCGTTGTTTTCGAGAAAACTGTGACGGAGGGAAACACGGACAATAGTACATGTATAACAGTACACCTCTCTCTTTCGGAGCGGGGTATAAAAAATCCCAAAAACAAAATGAATATATTTCTTTTTTTAAATATGACCTTAAACAAATACAAAAAAAAATCATCTTACTGAAAATACCTTGTAAATAAGACATGTTTTCGTAGATAATAAAATACATAATAAAAGAAAAAAAAATGTGATACGACCGGACTGCTAAAACCTGGCCATGAAAGCCTCAAAGTGTGAGACACTACATGGGAGTCCAAACAAAAAAAATATCTCCAGCAGCGAATTAGTGTTCAATTTTTTCAATTTGCATTCAATTTGTTAAATTTAACTTTAAAGTCATTTAGAAAAAAACGCGACTTTGCTTTAATTTTATATATTCCGTGATTTCAAGAATAAAAAATCCCAAAGAAAGCCTGGAACCCCCAAGTCCTTGGATTCGCGCTTGTGAAACAATCGGGGTCGTTGTATATGTAAGTTTACGTTTACGTTGGTTTTTAGACTGAATTGTAAGACCGGAAGTAGAAAGTTGCACATGTTTTGAAACAAGATAAGGCGGCATTTTTTCATTCAACAATTTGTTGCATTCCGCTGAAGGTTAAAATCTGTTGATAACGAGGTAAAATAAGTTTAAATTGATGCTATAGGGCATCTACCATCTTTTAGTGTTGCCTACAGGGATGGAGGTTAAGAATTGGTACGTGAGCAATGTTCACATACATACATTTGTACTACTGTACTTGTAGTTGTACCATTTAAAGCATCATTTCTGTCTCTACTGGAAGGAAAGTTAACAAAGTCTCTTAAAAGCTTATGTTGCTTGCATAATGTTCATGTAATGTTGTAAGACTAGAATCAGAGTTATATTGGTATGAAGTCCTTCTGAATTTCTTCCAAAAACATAACAAATGCATGTATTACAATATTAATTGTACACTCCTTGAGACGTTTAGGTTTCCTGCACGAACGCTATATGCACGATAGACAAAAGATGAAAAAATTATAATATTAACAAATAATGACGAAAGGTAAAATAGAAAATTGAATTAATTAAAATATATATATATTAATACTAGTAAATAATATAAAAATAACAGTTGAATCAAGAAAATAATCAAAGTACAAAATGAAACGAATGTTTCTATGGTGCGTTTAAACGAATGCTAATATAGTGCATTTTAACGAACACGAACAATGTGTAAACGCATGATAAATGATGCAATAACACTAAATTGGGAAACCTAAACATCTTAAGGAGTGTATATACTGAAATTGAATATATACACAAATTTGAAATAAAAAAAAAAAAACATTTAGTTTGATGCGTGTCTCATCATAAGCTCCAGACATTAACATCTACATAATACGACTGTCCATCACAACACTGATGACTATTCGTCAGCACAGCACTTACCATTTTAAGGGCCCTAGTCACTTCGGCACTTGGTCTAAACGGCTCCAGATATAGTCATTTTGGCACTTGATTAAATCAGCACCTGTTTTTCATTGGTCGAACATGTATATGATTGATTAAAAGTACCAAATCTGTGTTGTAACAATTTTGTTAATATATTTCAAAATGACTGATAATTAAAGAAATTGGGAAATCATATTTTTATCTTCTTTGAAATGACTTGGCCCATAAAACCAAATTTAGCAGGAATAATGAAAGGCATCTGAGCTGCTGGTATTATTATCTTAAGAAGGGATAGCAACTATTGTATAACCTGTGAAAGTAACGAGTACCTGTTCTGTTAATTAGTCATTTCTGTTGTGTATTGGATACAGGTAATGCTGGTGAATGGGGCTTTGTTAATTAAGTGCCAATAAGCAATAAATACAGAGGTGTTTACTTACACGGATTTTCTGTATTTTATACGAATTTTGACTGCAAATTACGATCTACAGATTGTTAATATTTCCTTCATTTGTTAAAAATTATAGAAAGTTCAGGATTTTATAAATCATTTCCGTAGAAAACTGAAAAATACAGTTTGTCATCAAGTAATATAAACAGATCTGTAAATACATGTACCTTGCATTGGATGCCAGGTATGAGGTATACCAGGTATTTATCAGACTATATTATTTGTTTTTATTTTTAACAAAATAAAATATATGGATTTAATATCTTTAATTTAAGGTAAATTCAATATGGTAGTATATATGATTTGTTCCAATGGAAATTCTCAAATTTACGAGAACGAATTATCTTTCATTACTGTGATCAGGTTGGTCAGTGGTTTCTGTCTTGGCGGCGATCAATCAGTCAATAGTCATCAGTTTGTCAAAAAGTTGCACAGATAAGTTCAGGGACTGTAAGGGCAAGTTTTACGACACAGACAGGCAAATAGTCATTGAGAAGCAATTCCAGTACACTCAGGGACATTTGTTTCTCTAACACCTCAAGTCAGAATTTCAAATCCGTGTTAGTCAGTGAAACTCCGGGTCAGTTGGATTTTTTCTTGGTGGAATATGAGTGTTACACCCACCCAGCTGGGACATCATGTATTTGGCATCAATTAAAGACTTAAAGTTCTAAATCTTTTAACAAAACCTATCATTAAAATAAAGATACTTGTACATGTATATATACATGTAGGTTGTATTTGAATGTCTTAGAGTAATCTGGAAGCATTTTTAGCAGTTGAAAACTGAACAAGGTCACCATCACATTCTCGTTTAGACAACATATTATGCAGTGTAACTTATTACCGACATTGTTCACAGTCCGGACTAAGGGCTTCTTTGAAATTCTTACGTATACATTATCTAGAAGGCTTGGGATGTGTAAGTAGATATTCTTGAAAAAACATTCAATTATTAAAAGTATTGGAAACAAAAAGCATCACCAGACTGTTTTTACAAGTCTGTTACACAAATCTCATTAAGTTCAAAGTGTTTTATGTGTAATTATTGTAGTAATTATCAATTTAAAAGGGCAGAATTAAAAAATCAGAAAATAACCTTATTGCTTGATAAAAATAGGATATAATATTTCTACATGATATATCCCACTCCTTGGACGTAGCTGTAAATAAAAAATAACACATCAACAAATGGTATACTTGTACAAAATAAAAAAAAATAGAGTGTACCAAATGTTGAATGATATGACTAAATTTTTATCCTAATTGGAGTGCTCCGAGTTTAAACAGGATATACACATGAGAAACAAACAGAATATACATCATATCTTATAATAAATTCCCCATTATGCCTCATTGAATTTTACAACTATTATAATATGCTAACAGCCAGTGATGGCTAGAATGGAATCTGGGTGATAAACACTGACTATATCAGTGCTTGGGTCGGACATAAGTGAACCATTCCATTCTGAGTGTAGTGTATACTACTGTCAATCATTCAGTCAGCAGGCTGATTTCATTTTGTCCAAAATATTTAGTTACTTACATGTATACATACTCATTTTTGTAGCTTAAAGAGATTAACGCATAAAAAATGCTCGATTTTGAAATTGTGTAACATACATGTATTGCTGCTGAAAATTAAGAATATGTTGGAAGAATGATTATTTTTGCTAGGTAAAACTTTCGCACATGTACGTGTATAACACTGATAAAGAGAAGAAAATGTTTAGTACTTTCAAAAGTATAATTTTGCTTGTAGCAAACATTTTCTAAAATTTTTTAAGCATTTGCTTCTTTGCTTGTTCTTAACTCTTACTCTCCAAATCAAGAAATATTTTTAATTTCATGGATTGGCACTATATATTTTGTAGATGAGTTGTGAAGATTTTCCAGAACTGGTCAAAGTATTAAAGGATGTTTGTAAGTAGAAAGTATTCATCAGAATCAGACAGTGGATGAAACATGGTCATAACAAATCAATTACCCTCAGCCACAAAGTGGTTCAAATTAGTGATGGTCTGAGGTCTCAGGTTCTCTCAATTTCTAACCAAGGACCTTTAGTGATGGTCTGAGGTCTCAGGTTCTCTCAGTTTCTAACCAAGGACCTTTAGTGATGGTCTGAGGTCTCAGGTTCTCTCAATTTCTAACCAAGGACCTTTAGTGATGGTCTGAGGTCTCAGGTTCTCTCAGTTTCTAACCAAGGACCTTTAGTGATGGTCTGAGGTCTGAGGTTCTCTCAGTTTCTAACCAAGGACCTTTGGTGACGGTCTGATGTCTCAGGTTCTCTCAGTTTCTAACCAAGGACCTTTTGCATCTCATTTTCATAGGTTCTTGAATTTCAACCCATTGAATTAACACTTTATTGAGGACTTTGTTTTCCTCATGGAAGGTCTAGGTTCCACATTTGAAAGGTAATTTTAACCCCCTGACTGTGGTTGTATAATTTTACTAGTGTGTACAGTCATTGTACAGGCTTACAAATAGAAATGCTTATGAAAATAATAAAACCTATATATTTACTATTTAGGAACAGGTGCAAATGTAACTATGTATATTAATATGCTTCATAATTTAGAAGAAGAAACAATAAACATGAATAAAGATGTCATTATTATTCTTTTCTTTTTTTTCAGTGAAAGAACTCCAAAAAATTACAGTCATTTTAGGCAATTCTGCGATTTTACCTAGTAAACCTGAGGTAAGATATATGTTTCATATACAAGTGATGTAAAGATATAGCAATCTGTGCTCCTGAAAATTTGAATTTGACAATGTACAAGAGTAATTAAGGGAATCAGCAATATACCTTAATCTTCCACATCTGGTGTTCATATTTCACAATTGATGTGCTGCGCTAGAACAAGTACTAACTACTCTAATATCCTTGAAAGAGTAACAATGGAAACCAAGGTTATAGTGGTAATCAAAAGAATGTAATCCAGGGACAAAAACCACACAAGGAAAACAGACATACACAACAAAGAACATAAAGTAACTAAAATCATATATACTAAGTAATAAAAGCAAATAAGCAACTCGGACTCCACTAAAAACTGGGATCATGGACCTGGTGCACTGGTAAGGTAAGCGTCCTCTGTTTTTCTAGAAACACCTGCCGAGTTGCTCATAAAAAGTCAAGTCCGGGGTAGACAAATGAGGAAAGGAAAACTATTACCTGTTGAATAAATCAGTTTTCATTGTGCAGATGGATACACCGTAACATTCCACGAGTTGATGATGACGACCATAAAACTTCTGAAGTGATAACTTCAATCTTGTAGCAACAGAAGCCTATTTTTAGAGTTCTAGCGCGATACAAATAGTCTGCGTAGTTGCAGCAAGCTCTGGCATAATGTATGAGTTGTGACATGAAAACTCCATACGCATGTGCTGAAGGGATGTTGCCACAGATGAAAGGAAAGTTGACAATTTTGAATGAAAAGTCATCACGTTTGTCGTAAAGTTTGGTCAGTAGTTTTCCTTTACCATCGATTTCTAAGTGTAGGTCAAGATATGGGGCTGACTTCACAGTGTCTGTAGTATCTTTTATCTAGAAAATGAAGTGAAATCCAAGAGCAGATCTCAAAATTCATATTTTGAAAATGTTGTATAATCTCTTGGCTAAATTAAACTTGCCTTTTGAAGTTTTTTGATTATTTGGAAATTCCAGAGGTATTCAAATTGTAGATGATCTAAGGGTTTGGACATTTATCATGTGACAAAAAAATACCATCATTCATCATACTGAAATAAGACAGTATAAGTTAATTATTTAAGCCTGACTTCAACAAAAATTTATTATGAAAAATTCTGGAAATTAGAGGAACAGTCAAGAAATGATCGATTGCATTCCACCAATTAAAACTTTTTAGTTGGAGGAAGGGGTTTCTGTAGGGTTGGTTGGACAGTGGTAAACAAACTTATTTTTAGATCACCTAACCTAAAGTTCCTGGTGAGCTATTGTCATCACTTAGAATCCGCCATCATTGTTGTTCATGATAACATTTTTAGCTCACCTGGCTAAAGGCATCGTTGTCATCATCGTTAACAATTTTTCAAAACTCTTCTTCTCTGACACGACTTGACCAATTGAAACCAAATCTGGTATGAATGTTCTTGGGGTATCATGCATCAAACTGATGTGGGGATTTTTGATCCTTTGAAAAACATGGCCGATGTTACTAAAAATGGAACATAGGGGTCAGACAGTAGTTTTTTACATATACCTCCAAAACCGTTAGGTTTAGCCAAATTCTGGCGTAGGGTGGAAGTGTTCAGCATGATGAGATCTATCTGTGGTATTAGTTTCATTTTAATATGTTACACCATGTTGAAGTTATCGCCCTTGTTAGACGTTTTTTTTTTGCTTTTTTAAATGTGTTGGGCATGGTGAGATCTATCTGTGGTCAAAATTTCATTTTAATCTGTTAAGCCATGTAACGATCCTTATGGTAAATTCTACCAAAGTCTTCTTGAGTCAAAATTGTTAGACAATTTCTTATTGAATTTATTGCCATTGGGAGACAAAATTTAACCAGGTGAGCAATTCGAGCTCCAGGGGGCCTCTTGCTAATTTTCACTTTATTGATACGGGTACTATGAAGCAACTTTCAAGAAGCACATGAAAATGAATTATGAACCATAGGCAAAACATGATAGTTTTTTATATATCTTCAGGAACGTGTTGGAAGTGGGGATGGTCCAGCAACTCCAGTTCCAGCTCCTGGAACTCCAGTCCCTGCAGCCAAGAAGAAATCAAAGAAGCATGATATTCACCTTAGGTATGTATTAACAGGTTTGCTTACCATGTACTTTTAAATAGTGCTAGTCATAAGCCTAACAAAATCAAGCTGCTTCTTAACTACAGATAAATACATCTATAAACATGTCGTAGATTTAGAACACTATTTGTTTTACTGCCCTATTAAGTCATGTTTATAATATTGGAGGGTAAATAAAGTATGAATATCAGGATCTGGAAATGTGGGAAGTTAAACAAAATTATTATCATTTTTTGGGGGGACTCAAACTTGTATGGTTGTTTCATAAACAAGTTGCCATACATGTTTATGTCCTGACTCCTAAACTATTCTATAAATATTACTTTTCAGCTCATCTGACCTAAAAGGCCATGTGAGCTTTTATCATCACGTGGCGTCTGTTGTTGTCGTCATCTGTCTTTAGCTTTACTTACAAAATGAAATATGGTCCCTTGCCAAAAAATATGGCTGCTGTTCCTAAAAATACAACATAATAACACTCTAAGACATATCAGGCCCTTTGGCTTGAAGAGGTCTCTCTTCCCTGACAATTTCAATATAAATTTCAATAAATATTTCAATATATTTCATTTTACAAATTTTAGGGTTATTGTTCTCTTTTTTTGGGCATTTTTTTACCTGTTATTTAGAAAATGAAAGCAGTTTGATGATTAAATTGTCACTTGCTAAATTTTTAATATATAATTAAATAATTTAAACAGCTAAAATAGATTCGAAATAGGTGATTGGGTTTTGAAATTTGTTCTCTCCCATTTTTTCATGGTCTTTAATGAAGCAGTAACAGTTTGGTGTTGTTATTGTCCAGCTGGCTTTTATTGTTTGTGGTGCCACTATCTGCATCTAGGCCTACTTCTGAGATTTTCAGTTTGTTTACCTTATTAAAAAATGCCAATAATAAAAAAACACTCGTTAAAATTTCCTGTCATGATACAGCTTCAACTTGGAGTAATATAAACATATAATTAGTCTATTTCAATTACAGTGACAGAGCGAAGGCCTTATATGTTAAAGCAATGCAGGAAAAGCATGATCCTGAACAGGTATGTTGTTAATTACTTTGTACCACTAAAATTTACACACATGTATTGTTAATTATGAAATTGTCATGGCAGTTGTACTTTTGTCTTTTCCGTGGTAGCAAAGTCATAATAGTAATCAAGGGAACCAAATTCTTGTGGGAATCAAAATAATGCAATCCAGGGACAGACCAGACAGAGAAAACATACACTCACACTTCACAACACTTCAAAATATGGCTCAGCATGTTCGTGTAGTAATAATTATGATCAGTTGTTCAACATTCTTGTACAGAACTATGTGAAATCTGTGAAATTGTTTGAAAAAAAGCCTAATAAAATTTTTCCAGTTTGTCAAAAAACAAATGGCTGAAAAATTATCCCAAATGAGAGAAAACTATTCCCAACTAGTAGTCAGATATGGTGTTTCAGTTCAGAATTATACTTTTTACTTTTGTACCATTCATCTAAATTTCCCATTTTTTTTAGGATGGGGTGGTATTAAAAAAAAACAAAAAAAACAAACAGTATCACTGGACTGAAATATATGGTTATAGACATCACATTACACTCAATCAAATCAAACTTGCTTCGAAAATTATTATTTAAACACAAATCAGTGCTTCTTAATGGTAGGCGTCATAGATGTCCAATTTAACAGACATGAGTAAAAATATCATGAAAACATTAGATTAAATTCACTTTGAACAAATGTTGAACAAGTAATACATTCCTGAATACAAAAATACTGATCATATAATTGTATTGCTAAATTTGATATGCTGTACACATGTTTCAAGGACAAAGCTGTTCAGAGGCTCTAAAATAAATTCCTAAAAATTAACCATTTTTATTCATTTTGGCTAAAATGTTTTGAAAAACTTGAAATTCAAACAGAATTCCTAAAAAAAAAGGCCTTATTATTCTGTGAATTCGTAAATTTTCTTGTTACTTCACTGCTGCTTAGGAGTTTTTAAAAATTATCCTTGCAGTTTTTGTTTCAATGATTGACTTGCTTTGTAATTAAGAGAATGCATCCTAATTGTCTATAAATGTTTGCTTCACTGCAGGAAAGTAGGTGTTCTTTCGTCAAAAATTCACGGAAGACATTTATAGAAGATAAATTTTTGCCCTAAATTAGCCCTTATTTTTTGCCAAAATGTGCTGTACAGCCTGCAAGTAGTAACCTTTCATCAGCAGCATTAGATTCAAATGAAATGAAGATCTAAATTTAATAAATATGATAAATAAAATCTGATATATTTTGGTTACAATTTACTGTGCTTAACTTCTAGCAAATTTTAGGTAATGTCTGGACTTAATAGACCTGTTTAGACAGGTGTTTTTTTTACACAGGTTAAAAAACAAAACTGACATATAACAGCTTCTTAGGAGATGGCTTGTTGAAACAAGCCTGTGTTTGTATATTTTTCTATGATATCAAACTGATTTTTGTCATTTAGGACTCAAAGGCAGAATCTGAGCAGAGGTTTAAAACCAAATGGTATGGTCTAAATCAAGAGAAACAAGCCAAGTGGAAGCTGAAAGCAGCAAGGATCTCTTCTGCTGAGGTAATAATGACCATAATGTGCTTGTTTTTTAAACTGCTTCACTAACAGTGAGAGCAAACACAGCATTTTTAATGTCCACAAGTCAACATAATCTTCTGAAAGCGAAAGAAAAAGATCCATGAACTAACAAAACTTCGTAGGAAGTAAGCAATTTCTAAAGATAAAGTCAAACTTCAAATTCCTGATAACTCGAACACTTTTCAGTGGTCCCTTGGAGTTTGAGCTGCCTAGATTTGACTAGAAAATACAGATATATAGTGGTAGGGGTGTCCATCTTCCCTTCATTCTTTCATTCCGTCCATTTCAAACATGGGTACCTCTCTCTTATCAGTTTCTCCTCCTTAACCACTGAATAAAATTAAACGGAATTTTCACAAAGTCCCATTGTGCACCTCATATTTTAGATTTTGCTGTGTCAATTTGGGGGTTTCATATAGCAAAACATGGACTATGTCATTTATGAATATGGGGACATGAGGAGTTGTATTTTTAACTTGCTTAGTGTTTAGGTATTCATCATGTTAATTGGACATATTTATTTGCTGACAAATATATGATAGTGGTGCATTTGGACTTGTTTAAAGCGATGTTTTTTTCCACCTTTTGTAGCGGAATTCCACTAATTGAAATCCAGATATTATTGTTACGATTCTTTCTTTATTGTTTATTTATTTCTGATTTTACTGATTACCATTTTGTTTGATGACCTCGTAAAATTATTCCTGTATTTAGAACACATTGAAACACTTATATTGATTGCCAGATTGAAAATATTTACAGGACTTAGTTCAAAGGTGGGGAAGCTCAATCTCACTTATCAGAGAAAGCATTTCGTTTGGGCCACACTTAAAAATATATATGTTTCCCTCTCCCAACCCTATACCACAGAATATTAGGTAGGTAGGTAGGCTCCCAAGTTTTTTTTCCCAAAGTACATGGTATCAGATCCATATGTGAAAATAAAGTACAAGAAAAAAAAAAGAATAATAAAAAGAGGAAAATGCAATGAAAACTCAAGGGTAGGGATCACTTTCAGTGGGTAAGTTATGTAGAAGGGAAACAAATGTTTTTTTAATTTTAGCCTTAGACCCTTATTTTGTTTCCTGGTTTTGTGGTTTGGATGTTTGAATTCATTTCATTTTCTGCTTCTATTTTAGGAAATTGCACATATGAGACCAAAGAAAAAGTAAGTTTAATTTGGTGACAATAATTCAGAAAAATTGGGACAAACTTTGCTCTTAAAACTCAATTCTGTTTCAATAAGTTAAAAATACAGAAATGGTACAGTCACTTCTTTTGGTAAAAAAATCACATGGTATTTGTGTATCTACAACATTTATGTCTTGAAAGTCAAAGGATCGCGATAAAGCAATTCATCAAGAGTCAGCTGAGATAAAAAAAACAGATATTCTTAAAAATCATACTTCAGAAGATGATCAGAAAATATTAACTGGTATTACTAATCAGTGTTCATTTCAGTAAATTGCATTGACACCCTTGACGGTAAAATGGGGGGGTCATTTTAAGAAAATGGAGGCCCAATAGGAGCCCCCTTGGCAGTAAGAAGGGGCCATTTTCAGATGACAGGTGGGATTCAAACCAAAAATGAGTTGTTGTTTATTTGCTGATACAAATTGTCATTATTTTGATGTTGCTACTCCATTTTGAATATTTCTGTTCTTATTGGGATCAGGTATACATGTACCCATGGATATTCAGTTTTTCCGTAATACTTGAAATTCTCCAGGTTCGCTGGCCATGCCCATTTGTTTTATTCAGTTCACTGTGCACCCTCAGGGCCCATGTGTCACAATTGTGTGCGGCATATGTAAAAAATCCACGCCGATGGCACAAGACTGTGGTCTAAAATGAACACTGTTTATACTATGTATAAGTCTATTGAAGTCTTAAGGTATTTGTTCACTCTTTTCAGATTAATAAGATTCATTTGTTTTCAGGACAGGTTACCAATATTTTACACATGTAACTGGAAAAAAGTTAGTTGCAGATGGTGTTGCCCACAAGAATATTTTTGCTGATGTTGGTAGACTGTGGAGCAACTTGGGAGATACCAAAAAAAAGGAATACCAGAAGCTTAGTGAAGAGGTTGTCCTTTAATATATAACTGAGCTTTTTTTTGTATGAAGACTTAAGCAGTACCCAGAGATCACTAAAAATGTTTTAACTAGTTAGTGGTAAATTGTAACTGTATTAATTTGCTGGTTGCTTATTTTCACAGATACTGTCAACTGAATATATTCATGATATTTGCAAGTATCAATTTTTGTAATTAAAAAAGTTACCAGTTCAAAATTGATTACACTAGTATACTTTTTTTCACACTTAATTGTATATCCATTGCAAAAATAGAACTTTGATATTAGGATCCCTTGAAAATTTATAACAGTATTAGAGTCACTTTGTCCCTCTATCCTTCTGTCCATCCAAATTGTGCAATTATCTTCCAGTGGATGGATTGATTTCAAATTTGGTATATGGCTTATGTGTTAATATTTTAATTTGATGAGAATCCTGCCATTTGATTGGTTTGTTGACAAATATCAACATTGTTTCAGTTGTATAAACTAACTTGCTATTTAGGCAACGCCCACCTTTTACGTAACTACTTTTTGTTTGTCAACATCCGAAACAACGTTTTCAGTCACATTGTAACGTTGAAACGTTTTTGTGACAATAAATTATTAACTAACTTTATGTCTGCCGGTTTATGTCAAATTCCTGCTTTAACAACTGTGTTCAATTTTGGAAAATAACATTTTCCAGTGATGAAATGACAGTGTCTTGCCGCTTAGTTTAAAATGGCGGCCAATTTGTTTACTAGAATTACTACACGGCGGGAAAATTAAAGTTGCTGTTTACTCAGTGTTAATGAAAGTGATGGATATATCATTTTTTTTATTTTTTAATTAAAATGTAATGAATGTATTCAATTTCTGATTAGTTAATACGCTATAACATAATTCGGGTCCGTTTACGCTGAAACATAATTCGTTTCGCAGATTATTCAGCATAAACAGACCCAAATTAGGTTATAGCGTATAAACTAATCAGAAACTGAATACATTCATTAAAGAAATTCTAGTATCTGTTGCATATTTTCTTCTGTATGAATTGGTGTATATATGCAACTTCATGTTAAGTATTCGTAGTGATTATTTCAAGTCAATAGGCCATTAGCCTTTCATGCTTTGGGGTGTTGGTTTCTGGTTAAGCTCAATTCAATTGGTGTTATGCCCACTAATTGTTCCATTCAGTCACAACATGTAGGATCCAACAAAAATCCAGTCTACTTTCTGTACTGAAGACCTATTCAGAATCTCTAGGACTTTAACATTTAAATAATGCTTTCATATCCAAGAAAGCTGAAATCTGAATGGCTGAAGAGAGAGGTAATATGAGCAGAAAATGAAAGGAAGTGTTGTGACTGAGTGGGTAATACAACTTTTATGCAATGGTTATACAGGGATGATTTTTTTTCTGCTTTTTAGTAGAATTCTGCTAATTGAAATCCAGATTTTACCATTACGATTCTTTTTTTAACTGTTTATTTATTTCCGATTTTACCAATTTCAACTTTGTTTGATGACCTCGTTAAATCACCGCTGTTTAAATCACAACTGCTTGACGAATTATGTGTTATATCAAGCATCGCTATGAAGCTAACACTAGATGTCCAGTCAAATGGAATGGGTATCAGGCAGGCCAGCAGAAATGTGTCGGGGAAGTGAATGCAAAATGAAAGGAGCCTTTAAAATGAAAAATTTAAAATGAAAACAAGCAATTCAAAAGCAAGAAAAAATAAAAATAATTATTTGCATTTTCCAGATCTGATACACTGAGTTATTTAAAAAAAAAAAAAATCAAAAAAAAATCATATACCTATCTAGCTCCTTTCAGCCATTGTCCTTTTTTCAGTGCTTTAACAAATATAAGAAAAGTGTATAAGTGTTGAGCTTGGATGTAGGCTATGCCTTACTTATATTTTTTTCCTGGTTATTGCAGCATTTCCGTACTGAAGTTGAGGAGTTTGACAACATTCTATCTGAACTGCCTGATGAACTTCAGGAATGTGTAGGAGCTGAGGAAAAGAAACTTCTAGATGAGAAAAAAGAGGTATTGTATCTTAAAGAAGTCAAGCTGATGTTTTAGAAAATATCTGCAAAAATACTGCAAAACTTGAAAAAAAAATTTAGTGTATGGACCCACAAAAAATGATGTAGTCTAAGTGGGTTTACAAAACTTAAAAGCCTAAAATTAAGAAACTTATGTTTGTTGGTAATTCTCTACCCTCCAATCTGATATACAATCTAGTATTTATTGAAATTAGATAAAGTTATTTTCATTTTTTTTTTAATCAATTAATGTGTGAATTTCAATGTAAGTGATGAAATGTATAACATCAAAGGTTCTTCTTTGTCTAAACTTCCCACATTTTTTTGCTTTTATAAATTTGGCAGTTTTTCATTGCTTGTATGGTTTGTGAAATAAGGGCTGATGCTCTTTATGAAATTTGATAAAAGGGGTAGATTAACCAACACTAGTTTCAGGCCTACTATTTTGTCAAAAATGCAACTTCTTGAAATGTTGTGTATTACTAAAGCAATATCCTGAATCCTATTATACAAGCAGTTTTGTCTTAATAAAGTCCCAATGGGGTCAACAAATGCTGTTTCTATACATTTTTAAAAAGAAGTTTTTACAAAAATGAATTGATTCAAAGTAGTATTATTAATAAATAGAATACATTGCAAGGTTTGAACAACAAAATATTTTATCATTAGTTGTATTCATACAGTAGGCCATTTATATGCCTCTGCCACAAAGTGGTCTGGGCATATTTTAACTTGGTCCCTCATTCTGCCATGATCAATTTTTCATGATTTTTCACCTTGAAATATTGAACTGATTTTTAATGCAGGTGTATATTGATGATTTAATTTGAGTTCTGTTACAGTTTCTTGATTGTAATTAGATCGTACTCCTTTAACTTAGAAAAATACTGTTTTGACCAGTTTTACAGACTTTTTTTCTGCATCCTTGAGGCAAAAAAAAATTATGTTTCCTGCTACTCTTCCTATCCATTTTTGTGTCTTCCCTAAAGATTTCATTGTCATTTTTACACAGTTTGTGCCCTTTGTACTATATGTGGGAACATTTGTCATGACGACACATCTAGTGTTTTATATAAATCAAATAATTTGAAAAAATGGGCTCTATAATTCTACATAAAACTGTGTCATGAAATAAGCTATTGCATTATGATTTGGCTCAGTTTTTATCTTCAGTTTTAGAGTAACTTATTCATGAACTGCAATTTAACTTTGTTTTTTAATGAAGGCACATATTTAACAAGTGAATTTTGCAATTTTCAAACTTATATTAAGTATTTAGTTTTTGGGGCTAATTCTATACCTGTTTGGATAAAAATATGGTTTAATCATTTGTACAGTGTAAGAAAACAACAAATTTTACTGCATGCTAGCCAGGCATGATACAAACATTACTTTTTTTCAGATTTTAATCAAAAATAGGACATCTTTAAATCTGGTTTTTACAATCATGTGTCTTTTTTTACTGTATATTTACTTCTATTTCATCAGTTTCTGTTTTCTTTTATTGGCTTTGGAAGGTCATGTCTGATAATAATATCAGTGTGGGAAACCATTTTTTCCCAACTTGTCATTCTGGCTAGTGGAATATTGATTGATCTTACTAGCCTAATTTTGGGTTTTTTTTTCTGTACTATCATCTGTTTTCTCTTGGATGTGACTATCTTCTGTCGTTCTTTTTCTTTCTTCAACTATTTTTTCATTTGTTTTTAAATTCCTCAAAACCTTTCCATTTACGGATATTCCCTCCCATTTAAGTTTTTCTTGTACTTTACAGCAACAAAATAAGTACTCTGTTTCTGAACTCATATTTTAAAAATAAAATTATATTTCTACAGATTCATCATTATGAAACAAGAAAATGTTTATCATTTTCATCTTGTTCATTTTTACTTAATATCTTAAATTACCAAGATAAATTCGTTTGAATACAAATACGAAATCGGGACCGTCGCATAGGTTTGGTACATCCCCTTTACCAAAATTATAGTGGCAGATCATAAACAATGCTTTACAAGTCAATAACATTGTGCATATCATGCAAAAATTTACTTGACAAATTCAAACTAAACTTCTTAAATTGTAGGGAACACATTTTTAATGTATGGTTTTAAGGGATGTTTTACTAAATAACCTGTTGGCTGGTTAACTTTCCTTGGAACTTGCCAATCAAATGATGGTCGCCAAATTGACAAGTGTAAGCTAATGAGAAGTCACCAAATTACACATTTACTCGTATTTTGCTGGTGAGTGGTGGTTTCCCCCACACTGCTTCAGGTTTAACATGTTCTAAGTAGAAATTTTTTTCAGGATAGTATTATTGACAATGATTTTTTTTCATTTCAGAAAACTTATTCCAAGAAGAAAAAACAGCTGGACATTGTAACTGCCTTGTGAGTTTATATTGTCTTACAGAAGTCACATTGCTCTAGAATTTTGTATAAAAAGTTGAAATCTGAAAAGTGACTTTCCAGTAGTAGACAACAGCCTAGAAAACTCCAAAGTTTATCTTTCTTTGTTTAAGTATGTCTTGTTGTGGGTACCAGAAAAACACAGAATTGGTAGTGCCCTTTGGTCCATTAAGATTAATTGATAGATTTTCACCATCACCCGCCGCTCAAACATATCCCTGCCCTGATTTTTAATTTTTTTGTAAATTTAAGATTTCCATACTTTTTACCTGTCCTCGTCTGATGAGGTATGGGTTTTAGAGTGTTTACTACACTTCTGTGTAACAAAAATGTGTTTACTATACTTTTTATTGTTGCCAGTTGAAATACAAAATAAGCAGGATGGTATGTGACCATAAAACATGGTTTAATATCAGTATGTATGGAAGAAGATCTCCCTATCTTTCTTATTAATGTTTAATGGTTTAAAATGACAATACTGTCTACATTTTGTAATTCTAGACAAGTCACAGGACAAAAAAGAAAATGAGACAAAAAATAATATCCTCCCACCTCTGGTTGAACATCTAGCTATTAAATTCAGTTGGCCTGGTGATAGTAACAAAAAGTGAAAGCTGCACTAATTAAAGTAGATGCTCATGTCTATACATGTTGAAGAGATTAGTAGTTATACAATGTTCTCAAGTACATGTACATAGTCTGAGATTTCTTTAAGTGTTGAATTTATTTTGATGAAATATTGTTTGAATGACTAAGCATCATATGTTGACTTGTATAAAGCATGAAATGTATTACAGTGTTATGTCACTGAAATTCTTTAAATTCATTTTTGAAATATATGTAACTGGTCTTTTTCCACTGTAGAATATATATATAATTGTGTAGTCTGTGTGTTTTTGTTGTGTAACTTGTCTACAAGGTTTTCCATAAGAAGCAACTGTATGCAACATTATTCAGTTTTAACCTGTTCATAGCTGTTTTATGTGGGTTCCAGCAGAAATTATGGAAAACCCAGTGTCTGTGCTTTTCTGCTG
The DNA here is from genome assembly GCA_037379345.1 of Perna viridis. NCBI lineage: Eukaryota > Metazoa > Mollusca > Bivalvia > Mytilida > Mytilidae > Perna > Perna viridis. The sequence continues at coordinate 32,128,384 of CM074524.1, read as the reverse complement.
TAAAATATATGTAACTGGGTAGTCTGTGTGCTTTTCCTTTTTAAAATATATTTTTCCCCTTTAAACTGGGTAGTCTGTAAAGGAATGTTAGTAGTATATTAAGTAGCAGGAAAATTTTGCAAGATTTCACCCATTTTTGATAATAGAGTGGCTGTCTAAAGATGAGCAAGTAGAAAAGAGTAATCAAGGGAACCAAGGTTATAGCGGTAATCAAAAGAATGTAATCCAGGGACAAAGACCAGAGCAAGTGTAATACACTGTATTTGTCTCTGTCATGATTTCATCTTTAAAAAATGAAGAATTACAACAAAAGGATGAGCAAGTAGCCTTCCAATTTTGTAGGTTTGATTGCTGTTTGTTTTTCCACTGTAATAATTAATTTCTTGTATTTATTTTTTCAGAAATATGTCAGGTGTATCAGAGAAATCTGTCAGGTCTAGTAAATCAGAGGTAAGATAAGAATAGTCAGAATCTGATATCTATGCATGTTGAAAGGAAGGGCTGATTATTCCTTAAAGTACTTTGTTACTTGGCAGATGCTCCAAAGAGCTTTGTTTGACCTCTGTCTCAACCTGTTAGCTACACTCTAGCCTTTTGACAGATTTTGATGTCTGCCACCTTTGGTAATTAAAATAAAACACTGAGGTATTTTTCATCAAATGCATGTTTTCATTGAAGGAAGCCCCTTTTTATACTTCGACACATAAAGTGGTGAAGTGTTATGAGATACCATCTAAAAAATTGTGTCTGTCAATATTAATTGGCAAGGGGACATGAAGAAATTGATTGGTGTTTAAATGTCTTTACAGGGTAAATCAATAGTTGTTGAAAGTGATCCTGAGTCTTCTGACTCTGGTGAGCTGTCAGAGGTCTTTGATGATATGTCAACAAGTGCCCCAATATACAAGACCACATCAGCCAGTACCCCAATACACAAGATTATTTCCAGAAGTGCCCCAATACATGAGACCATGACAGTTAGCACTCCAATACACAATATTAAACCACCCAATAAACTGTTTAAGGTGATTATTTTAGCATGAATGGTTAAGGATGTTAGTTAAGTAACTCAGTTTGGTTCCACAAAACGGAGACATTACTTAGTCATATTTTTTCCATTTAAAAACATTTTTATACAGGATTTTTGCATTACGTCTCCTATTTATCTATTGTATTCAACATATTGGATTACAGATTTCTATCAGCTATGTAAAATATTATTTTCTATGAAATACTATGTAGTAAAATTGTAAATTTGATAAGAATGATACATCAATACATGATTTTTTCCTGTTAAGCAATGAAATTTCACTCTTCAAATCTGGATTTCACTGTCACATCTTTTGTCCAAATACCTAGTTTTAATTTTACCAATGGCTGTGTTAGCAGAATAACACTTCAACTTAAGAAAATTTAATGTAAAAGATTAGTTTTGTGGTGCCATGATCAAGGTTGAATTTTTTAATTATCTCCAATTAAGATTTTCTTCCTCATTTTCATGCCACTAGATTTGAGTGGAGGGTGGATTTGATATATAAACTTACTATTTGTGATGCTTTAAATAATATTAGGCTCACTCCACATAGTGGCTAAGAACTTCTAAAAAAAAATTATAAAATTCTTACTTACATTTACATTTATATCAAATGTGCTTTTGGATTGTCTATTTAGAGGATACACTGCAGTGTAAATTTGAAAATTATATTGTGCATTTGTAATTGTGATTTCCATTTCAATGGGCAAATAAATTCTGTTTTTTTTTAATATCAAAGGAGAAATGAAGTGAAAAGTCCATTTTATGTTCAGTTTTGCCCTCTCCTTGGATGATGTAAAATTCAGTTTAACAAATAACTAAACAAATTGTTTATCCAAAGCCTTATTTGGTCTCTCATAAAAAAAAAATAATAATTTTTCACAATTTGCCTCCTTCCTTATTAATGCCTTTATATTCTAGCATGTGTTGTTATCCATAGTCTACTTACTTGCCAAGTTTTGCACCTTCAAACTGTCTTCCTTACACTTATACTGACAGTTGCATGTTGAATATCTACCCTTCTAACCCTTGTTAATTGTTTTATAGCGTGCATGAATTATGTATATCATTTTTCTGTTAGTTTTTAAATTTCAAGTAGAATTTACTCTCCACAGTTTCATAAATATTAATTTCCGTTTGTTTTCTGTCTGAGTTGTTCTCCTGTTTAAGAAAACATATTCTGATTGCTTAGACACTTCATATATACCTTTGGAATAAGCATTCAGGTTTCATAAATGTTATCGATCTTGGTTCAGATAAATCTTAGAGCTTCCAAAAAGTGAACGAAACATATTTTCATCTAATTCAAATTTGATTTGTCTTAGAGCCCATCTACTGCTGAAATTTCAATTTTAATGTTGATACTGATAAAAGTGCCAAAACTGACAACTTAATTTTTTATTTCTCATTGTTTTAAAAAGGAGTTGGCATTCATGTGTATGGTATCTCAATGTTTGTTTGTCTCCATGGGTCTAGTTATACTAAAAGAATGGTTTAATCAATTTTAATGCTACACAGTCAAAAGTGCCACTCATGAGAAACTTTTGAAGCACAGCATATGATGATCTTATGATTAATGCATGATTTACATTTATTTTTATTTTTTCCTGATTCCCGGTTTTTCATTTCAGAGTTATGGAACTTAAAATGTTATGAATATGTGAAAGCTTTAAGACAGCTATTTATTATGATTCTAAATTGCAAACATAGGATATTAATTGGCTGCAGCATTAAATTGAATTATTTGTGTTTTTAGACCTGATTTTATTATGCTTTTAGGCAGGAACTATGTTTTTCCAACCCAGATTTTACCATTTAGAATCTTTTACTGCATTATTTCTGATTTGCCAATTATTGATTTCTGAAAATAGGATCTGATTTTGCAGAAAAAGGTCAATTTATCAATGTAGCTGAACATGACATTGACTATATAATTTAATTTTATACTGAAATCAGAATTTTTTTTATTATAAAATCAAAATTCATCTTGAAGTTAATTAATGAAATAAAGGAAAGCTTTGTATAGACTTATTCTTATTTCAATCCTTTGGATATTGATAATCAATACTGTAGAAAACCAAGTGACAGTTTGACCTTATTTATTCTTATAATGATAAGCTATTCATTGTGAAAGGTTCTGACTCTTTTAACAGCAAATTTCTCTTGCAGTCTAAGTCAAAAGTAGGACAGAAAGTGAAAAAACAAAAACGACCTGCAGAGAATATATCTGAAGAGGAACCTGAATCTAAGAAGAAAAAAAAGACTTCCCCCAAAAAGTCTCAGAGAAAAACTTCATCAAGTTCTGAATCAGATTTAGAGAGTGACAATAATAGAACAGTAAAGAAAAAGATCTTGTCTCCAAGTAAGGCCAACAGGATAGAGAATACAGACTCTGAATCTGAGGCAGGGTATAAAAATCAGAAAATATCCAAACCAGTGACACCTTCAGGTAGTAGAAGTAAGCAGAAGTCAGCAGTTAATGACTCTGTCACCAAGTTTGTTAAAGAGGATGATGGTGACTCTTCGGACTCTGACAGTGATAGTATAGTTCAACCCAAAATAGGTGGGAAAGGGACTAAAGCAGGAAAATCGCCAGTCAAATCATCATCCAAAGGAAAGGTGGCTAAAACCTCTGATTCTAAATCTAAACAGAGTAAAGGGAAAAGTTCAGGTAGCCCTAGTAAGACCAAAGTCAGTCAGAAAAAAGGAAACTCCTCGTCATCTTCTGATTCTGACTCAGATGAAGAAAGGCCTTCAAAAAAAACAGCCAAAACACCATCTAAATCATTAGTGAGTTTAAAGACATGATTTATTCTACTTTTTTAAGGGAACTCCATCATGTCAAATCAGTATTTACTGTGACAATATTTTTTTTAACTCTATAAATAATTTCGATATTGCAAACTTCTGCATTGTTAGTTGACCTTGTAAAATCTTCCCTGTATTTGACAGTGTTAGGTATGAAATGAAAAGTTTGTATGTTATGTAACCAAGATAAGTAACAAGTTTCTTAGTTGTTCACTGACATTTTGAAGTTAAATAGCAGTTCAGGGTTTGATTTTAATGATTGTTCAATTGCCCAGGTTAAGTAAATGTGTTTTTTTTTGACAAGTGAAAATAGCACCTTGAGTGTCTGATTGGGCAAGTAAAAAGTGTGATGTATTGAATTTAACATGTTTAAGAAGAACAAACTTTTAATTGCTTTGTTTATCAGTTGTTGACATCATAGCAGAACTGTCATTGCATGTCATTTCCTTTCTTTGCAAATGACATTGTAAATATATTCTTAACTACCAAAGTAACCAACTGATTATTTTTATCGACCAATGATAAGCATAAGTTATTTTTGTTGTTCAACTTAGGAAATGTGTACTGCATTTAAGTTCAAAACATTGAAATAAAATTTCCTCAAAATTAGTTGTTATTTTGTGTACATTAAAGGCTCATTTACAAATAAAATTTCAATTATTGGCCCCAAAATGTTAGGTTAACAGATTTTAAAAAAATATTGTCAAATCCTGAACAGTTATATGTGGAGTAGGTGTCAGTTGTAAATTTGAATTTAGAAAAGTAAGTTTTGTCAGATGTTCATAAGAATGTAATGTTGAAATCATCCTCCAATTAGATGTAAAATTTGACATAGTCATTATTATGATAGAGAGTCTATATCAGTGTTGTGAGTTTGATCGCTGTGATATTTCCTTTCAGAATACCTCAAATAATCCTTATGTCAAACAGTTAATGCAATCAGACTCGGACAGTGATGAGCCAACAAAGGTATGATGTAAACTAATAGCGAGCTTACTTATTAAGAGAAGTGAATATGTTCAGGGAAACATGGATGTACGTACGTGTATCTCCACTGCTGCTGTAGCAAAGAACCTAACCTGCCTTGGAAAGAATATAACTCGGATTGTATTATTCAAATCAAAGCATAGTTTTTCTAAGATAGGAAAGGCAATCATTTTCTTTTTTGGAATTTGCTGCTCTCAGTTGCATCTGAATTTTGTTTACGTCACATGATATGTGTAAAATATTCCCACCATCCAAAGCAGCTGTAATATTTCGGCAATCTGTACAAATTTTGAAAGCGAATGGGAAAAGGGGGGATTGGGCTGGGATTTCGGAAAAATTTGTTCTATGCATTGACAAAAAAATCCTCCATTATTGAACAAGGCAGATGTTCAAATAAAAATATTGATTTCCTTTGATGCTGAAATCTAAATGCAAAATTGCACTTGCGAAACAAAAACTCTTATCCTACCCCACCCCTTTTTAATGTCTTTTACTATTTTTTTACGAGTCTCGCACAGATGGTATGCGTAAAGTAAAGCTCACAGTGCTCGCTGATGTAGGCAATGCCTACTCCATATCAATGCAGTATGCGTTCAGGGTTTTGTAGGAAAATGCCACTCTTTATGCCTAAGCTTTTGCTTTCTAGATTAATAAGTTTTACTTGTGATTGTACGTATGACAGTAAATATCCCATGAGGCCAAATAAAAAAGTGTCTTGTTTCATGAGTTGAAATGGTCATAAGATAGTTACAGTAGGTACAAGAAACAGGGTAGGTAGGGCAGCAGGAAACTGACATATTGTTTTTGTTTTACTTCATGGAAAAAGCCTTTTATAAATGATAGAAGGCACCTTCTAATAAGAGGACATAATATTGCAATCTCAAGCTGCTGTAGTCCTTTTCACAAAAAATTATAAGTGTAATATTAGTCGTAAGTTCATCCTCCCAAATCAGGGTTTTGAGTCCACCTTTGCTCCCTCAAAACCATCTAGTGAGCTACCTAAATTTAACCTGGATCCAACATCCAATCTAATCACTCGTAATAGAAATTCTTCGATATAACTTACAAAAGCGTTTGACAAATACATAATCTCTTTTTTTTTTTTTTTTTCGGTAAAGACTTTTAAACATAATTTACAGTTATCATTTTTGTCTATTATCTCGAGTTATTGTTTACCTTTCCACTGACGTTATATGTTAAATCGATTTTCATTGTTGCTTCATACCTGGAGAAGTAACCAATCGGAATTGGCTAGACGATACCCACTAAATATGAATGAGCGATGTCAGGGGTTTGAGGGAGCAATGCTGAACTCCAACCCTGACTTCGGAGGATGTCATAAGTTAAGATGTCTTAAGTATTGTGATGTCATAACTTGCAACTTATTTTACTCTGACTTATGATTTTTTTGTTTGAAGACAACTTTTATTTTATTTTTCTGTTGTTTTATTTGTTACACATCTTTGACTTGATAAGTGGTCCATGCTCCCAGTTTTCAGTGTAGTCCAGGTTGTTAATTTAGTTTCGTTTTTAAATTTTTGTTATTTGGGTTATTGGTTATTTTATGTTCTTCATTGTTTTGTTTATTTTTCTTGTCTAGTTTTTTTTTACTGTCTGAATCCTGGTTCCCTTGATTTCACTTGTACACAATACATTCTCTTATTTCAAGCTTTGCAGGACATTTTTTGTTTGAAGAAGTAGAAATTAAATTTGCTTGTTGAATATAATAATTTTCGTCTAAGATTCTCAGCTCTGTTGTGGTAAAATGATTGAAAATTTTGTACACCTTTTTTGATGTGACAAGTTATATGTGGTCTTCTATTTCAGGTATTCTTGTACTTCAACTTCCTGTACAGCTTTATGTTAGTACATAGACTTGGTTTTTATTTAGGGAATATACTTCAGTTGGGGTATGGCTATTGGGCAAGGCCAACATACCTTGTTATAGATAAGTGGTATATTTTTATTATTTTCAGAAGAAACTAGCTTCTCCTAAGAAGAGTAAGTTCACTGCCTTGAACAAGAAGACCAATTCAACCAGTTCAGGAAGTTCTTCAGACTCTGACTAAACTATTTTCTTGGTTAACTTTATCAAAGGATTTGGTAAAAGTATTAAGTGATTTAAAATTATTTCCAAAATAAGTTTTTTCCCTAATGAAAATTTGCCAGTTTGTTAGAAAAAAAATGGCTGAAAAAATATCCAAAATTAGAGAAAACTATTCGATTTTAATTACATACTTAATTTTTTGTACCATTAATCAAAATTTTGTAATTTAAAAAAAAAATGATGCATATTTTCCCAATTAAAAGAGGGTAGAGTGGTTTCAAAATAAAACAAAAAACAAAAAAAAAACGAATTACTGGTATCACAATTTTCAATTATTATCCATAATCTATTAGTGGTACAGCTAGAATAAGAATGCCTAAGTATCTACCCAGTGTATTCATTGATCAAGTACATGTAGTTAAATCATTTTCTAGTCAACTTTCAATGATAATTATATGGAAAATCTTTTGTTCTAAAACATGAAATTTGAAGGGGGGGCAAATAGTTTTGTACAAGACCTTCATATTTGAACATGAGAAGTTTTTATTTTTATTCTTTTAAATTGTTTCGAAGTTTCAATTATATATATTTGAATAAATTTGTGCAGTTAATTATTACAAGGTAATAATTTTTCTACAATTTATTAATACTTGAGCTAATTTTTTATTGTTATTGGTGTATTCTGATTAATCCAAACCCATTTTATTCAGGTTTTTTTTTTTTTTTGTTCTGGTTCAAATACATTTAACCTGGCACGAAACGTCTGGTTTAATTATGTATATTTTTGTTTATCAGAGTTATTTCATGATAGAATTATTTTATCAAAGTGACAGGGGAGATAAGTCACAAACATGTCAGTTATTTCCATTTCATTCAAGACTGGAAATTATTTTTTCTGGCCTTTAACTATTGAGGGTTGTGCAAATAAAAAGCTACAGTGTATGTGAGATAAAGATTGTTTTCTCTCCGATCTAAGGCCAAACCAATGTTTCCTGTCTCCAAGGCAACAAGATTTATTTTCTCTCCGACGAAAACAAAACCAATGTTTCCTGTCTCCAAGGCAACAAGATTTATTTTCTCTCCGACGAAAACAAAACCAATGTTTCCTGTCTCCAAGGCAAACAAGATTTGTTTTCTCTCTGATCTAAGGCCAAATCAAAACCAATGTTTCCTGTCTCCAAGGCAAACAAGATTTGTTTTCTCTCTGATCTAAGGCCAAATCAAAACCAATGTTTCCTGTCTCCAAGGCAAACAAGATTTGTTTTTTCTCCAATCTAAGGCCAAAACAAAACCAATGTTTCCTGTCTGTAGTTAAATCATATTATTTGAGCTAAATACTTATGTTACCCATTGTGAAATTGAAGTTTTTAATCACTGACTGTGTGACATAGAATCAAAGTACATGTAAAATATTTTCAACATTAACTTATCATTCTATATTTTTTTCCCTTTAGTCCCAGTGAAAAAAAAAGCATTTTGTTAAGCATGTTTTAAGCATTAGATATAAGGAATATTGTCTGTTGTACCAGATAAAGAAAACCTTCATGACTTGATTTTATAGAGGATACACTGTATTAGTTAGACAATAATTATTATTTTGATCTTCAATGTAGATAGTACATGTATACATACTTATTCTGGAAAACAGTCAAAATGTTTCATTTTTTTTAATGAAATGTTACTGTTATGTTTATGTATTTTTATTGTGACTGTGTCATTATTTACTGTCACTATGTAATATTTCTAATATTATTATAATGTTGATAATAATTGTTTGTTTTACAGTAAGCTGGAAAGGGAATAAGAGAAACAATTTGATTAAATGATTTGTTCTATCTGTAGCTATCAAGAATCCGACAGAATTTACAAACTTAACACTGAAAGTAACATATATTTATAGTTCTTCATTGTATTTTTTGTGTTAAGGTTGACAGTTTGGCATTACATGTACATGTATTTATTAAGTTCTTTCTACTTGTAATCTGAAGTGTAATTGTGTTTTTGTGTATTCAGTTGTTACATTTTACAATGAAAATGCCCTCAGTTTAGATTTACCAGTACTGTCTGAACCAAATCCTTAGCACCACACAATTTTAAGAGATTTAAGTATGAGAGTAAAAATTTCTTCCATGGTAACTCCAGTCAGAGTCCTACAGTTTTATGATTTCACAAGACTGGCTTCTTGCTAGATACTTATATTTGCAAAATGCTTGTAAACTTACATTTGCCTTTTTCCGCCTATACATGTAGTTACTGATACTCTCCGACTAAGTAGTTTCTTGTGTAACATGTATGTGGTGCCAGGCTTTTCACATATCATGCAGTAATTAAAATATGCATTAAACACGGTTTGACTATTTTGTTAGTACACTGCTTGTTTTTTTAATGTATTGGGATGAGAGTATCCACTATTGAAGCCCTGATGTTTATTTTGTTGTGGTGAACATTTATTGTTTTATTGAGTTTTGAATATTAAACTTTTCATTATAGGAATAAAACTCTCATTTGATATAGAATTTAAATGTGATGATATAATGACCTACACTTTAACCCTACATGTACTTGTTATACATAGAAGTTTAATTTGGTAAATAGGCTTCATAATATAAAGATTTTAATGATCTAATAAGTCAAAAGGAAGAAATTCGTGAATATAATGGAATTTTATTATAAAATACGGTGAAACTTGACAGTATATAATTAAGTGTCAGTCTCTGTAAGAATTAGGCATTGGATGAAATATATAATGAAAAAAAACACCTTTTTCGCTCACCTGCCCGAAGGCCATGTGAGCTATTGCCATCTTGGCGTCCGTCGTTGTCATTAACAATTTTTCTGAAGCAAACTCTGCTTCTCTGACACTACTTGACGAATTGGAACCAAACTTAGTATGAATGTTCCTTTGGGTATCTTTCATAGAACTGATATGGGGATTTTTGATTCGTTGAAAAACATGGGCACTGTTACTAAAAATAGAACATAGGGGTCAGACAGTAGTTTTTCCGATATATCTCCAAAACTGTTAGGTTTAGCTAATTCTGACAGGGTAAAATTGTTCAACATGATGAGATCTATCTGATCAAATTTTCATTTTAATCTGTTAAGCCATGTTGGAGTTGTTGCCCTTTTTTAACGTTTTTTGCTAGTTTTAATGTTATTTCTTCCAGAAATCTCTGACACTACTTGAACAATTGAAACCAAACTTGGTGTGAATGTTCCTTGGGGTATCCTGCGTAGAAATGATGTGGAAATTTTTGATTCGTTGAAAAACATGGCCGCTGTTACTAAAGATAGAACAGAGGAGTCAGTCAGTAGTTTTTTCCATATATCTCCAAACCGTGGCGTTTAGCAAAATTATTTCTATAGCTGAAATGACCCTTATTATAAGGCCTTCAAAAGTCTTCAGGGATCAAAGTTGTCAGGTGACTCCTTGTAAAGTTATTGCCCTTGAAAGATGAATTTTTACAGTTTTCAGCCAATATCTTGAAAACTATAATAGAAAGAAACATCCTATTGCTGAAATGATCCTTTTAATATTCCTACCAAAGTCTTCTTGAGTCATAACTGTTGGACAACTCCTTGTTAAATTTATTGCCCTTGAAAGACAAACTATCCAGGTGAGCGATTCAGGCTCTTGGGAGCCTCTTGTTGGAAGTTTACTTTGACCATTTGCACCACAAGAAAAAAAAAGACAGGATTTTCCATATCAATAGTTTTGTTTTTTGGGTTTAATGTCCGAGCAGCAATATTTCAGCTATATTCAGACGAGCCATATCAAGTTATAATTTCATTGAATTGCACTGAAAATAAACATTTTAAGGGAAGATAACTCTTTCAACAACCTCATTTTTTCTAACATTCTATTGAATAAAATTTGAGCAAATTTAGTAATGCAGAAATCAACTAATGATCTTTTCAAATAGAGAAAGCCCCCTGAAGTTACATTGTCAAATCGGTGGGTTTTCACATGCATGTTTCTGATTTTTCTCATTTTGCCTGATTCTTACAAAAAAAACTTACTCTTAAATATTTTGTTATGATTTTTTATTGTATGATTGAAATGCTATTGTATATATTTTAAGAATTTTTGTTGATCAGTAAGATTATGACTTATGTATTACTGTTATATTTTGATTGGTACAGGTTAATTTGATTACTAGGTTTTCATCCATTCCATGAATTGGCCTTACTTTAACCCATTCTTGCAGTATGTTCGAAGATCAAGTCATTTTTTTGCATAATTTTTTTCAAAAATTATCTTACTTGTGAAGTAGGCTGCAAGGTGTAATCAGTATGGAAGACAAGTAAAAACTACATACATTAGATATGTAATTAATGTATTTTACTATAATTATAAATAATAGAGTTGGTCTTCTGTTGTTTGAATGACGTTTAGCGATGTAATGTCTTAGGATAGTTAACTTGACAATTAACGAGATGATCTTTTTATCATTCCATAAGTATTTTAATCTAAGTTTGATAGAAAGTTCTGTTCTGTTTGTCAATTGTCCAATTAACTCCCAATGGAAGTTCATTAGGTGATTGTCTTGGAATATATGAATAACAACTCTATCCCTGGAAATTATAACTTTCACTTTCTATAACATATACAATTTTAACTAGAACTATGTTGGAGTTGCATTTTCTATAAAGGAGATTGAAATTCAAGAATGGTATATATTATTATGTGATTATTATTACATTTTGGTTTGTTGCTTTAGAAGACATAAAGAAAGAATTTGTAACCAACACTTTAGTATGCATTTACAAAATAATGTGACATTTTTCTATTTTTAAATGGGCTTGTTTACATTGAAGTCTGCCAGGTCATATCAAAATTAAAGTGACCTTTAAAGCATTATTGAATGGGATTTAAATTACTGGTGGTCTGAGGATATGTACCTTCAATAATTTACATAGGATTGGGATCTTTAACTCTATTCATTGACACTTCAATGGGCACATTTTGCTTTGCGAAAAGTGATCATTAATTTGAAGCTTAAAAAAATCCTGGACCCTCTCCTCTTGAAAGTAAATTTGGACCCTGTTATGAATAAATTTGCATAATAAATGTGCCACTTTTCTCCACTGGGTGGTGATTAATTTCTTGTTTTCTACAGTTTTTCACGGAAGAAGAGGTGATCTTTGCAAGTCTTGATTTGAAATTAAAACTCTTGTATCTTCTATAACTAATATAGGTATATGATTAAACTTTCTTGGATATGAGTTACTGAATATTTATGGATGAAGATTTTCAGATTCTATTCCAAACTTATGTTACAAACAGACACTGAGCTGTAGGTAAATATTATGAAATGTTAATAGAAAAAATTATTAAATTCTGTTAGATAATTGATTTTTGTTTGTAACTTTTTGTATATAGCACATCATCTGTGGCAGCTAGATACAATGTATCTCTGTATTGACAGGTATGAAACACAATTAAAAAAAACGATACGATTTAAGTAATAAACTGTAGTTTGGAAATTGAACTGTTAAACTTTATTTGATATTTTGTTCGCAATCTTTAATTACTAAATAACTTGTTTCAGATTAATGTTTCTGAATAAAAAAAAAAATGAATCTGGTGTTTTATTTATCAATAGTAGCTACACTATAGTGATTTATGTCAATCAGGAATCTTGACAATTTCTTCTTTTTTGTAGTCTTGAATAGGCATGTGTACTATAGTGAAATATGATGGTCTGAACATTCATTTTTCAAACACAAAATAATTCTTTTCTGTCTGTTAACAACTGATAAAAAAGTACTTTGAAAAAAGTTTTGTGTTGCATTACTCTCCCATAGGTGTATTAATTCAATGTTGATCCGGAAAAATTCGAAAGATCTTCTGGAAACCCTCAATTCAAGATTATTATCAGAATATGATAGCATTAAAACCTATGATTTTTCAACACTTCATACTTCTATTCCCCATACTCGGTTAAAATCCCGACTCAAAAACTTAAATTGTTTTTCCAAAAAGGATTTACGCCAAGATATAAAGTTCTTTGTAGAGATTATTCATCCTTTAAAAAATAATTCCAAATCATCTTTCCGAAGATGTTTTCATAATGCTTCAATATTTGTCCAGTTTGGAGGAAGCGTTTTTCAACAAATGGCCGGCATTCAAATGGGAACAAATTGTGCTTTCATACTTGCTGACCTATTCCTTCACTCTTACGAGGCTGAAATCATAGCTGATCTCATCCGAAAGAAAGAAATTTAGGTTAATGATGCTACAATGTGAAGTGAACCTTATATCTTGACCTACACTTAGAGATCGATGGTAAAGGAAATTTATTGACCAAACGTGACGACTTTTCATTCAGAATTGTCAAATTTCTTTCACCTAAGGCAGCATCCCTTCATCACCTGCAAATGGAGTTTTCATATCACAACTCATAGTTATGCCAGAGCTTGCCGTAACTACGCAAACTTTTTGTATTGTGCTAGACTTCTTACAATTAGGCTTCTGAAACAGGGTTATGTTGCTACAAGATTGAAGTCATCACTACAGAAATTTTATGATCGTCATCATGAACTTGTAGATCGTTACGGTGTACCCATATGCACCATTAAAACTGATTTGTTCACTTTTCCTAGTTTTCCTTTCTTCTTTCGTTTATTCCGGACTTTTTATTAGCAACTCGGCGGGTGTTTCATAAAAGCAGAGGACGCTTGCCCTTGCGTTGCACCTGGCTCATGCTCCCAGTTTTTAGTGGAGTCCGAGTTGCTCATTTACTTTTGTTACTTTGTATGTATTATTTTAGGTTCTTTGTTGTATTTGTCTGTTTTTCATGTCCGGTCTTCGTCCCTGGATAATATTGTTTTGATTTCCACTAGAAGCTTGGCTCCCTTGGTTACTGTCGGTCTTTGGTTTTGATGAAACGCTGAATCCCTCATCACTGCATTGATATTGAACACTGAACAATCATCCCAAACAAAGAGGATGATCACCTTTTCCGCTGACATGCAACTATGTTGAACCTGGCTATTGGTGACATTGACGAAGATCGTTATATTGTTAAATGGCAGGTGAAAAAGAACCCTATTAACTTAGGTGAAGATTTAGCATAGATCAGAAACACAAACTAAACGAGTCTGGAAGATGTCACAAACAAGTGGTTTTGGAAGAGAACTCGAATATGAGGATGAGAGGTTACTCCTAAAAACACGTGTAATGCATATAAAAATTAGTATTTGCAGGTCAGGATGTTGACTCTCGAAAAGTAATTTATAATAAATCACAAACCACTTTCACACAAGATCTTCACCCTGAAAATAATTGGTCACGCAACTATGTATATTTGATGTTGTTTCTTTCCGATATTTTAGTATTAGTTGAATAACAAATTACTTCAGTCATGATTGGAGAAGTTGATTGTTTTCTTCCCAAGGAGAATTTTTGAAATGTTTTTTCATGTTAACATCTATTTGGTTTAGATCTGAAAAGATACGTGATCTGCACGTACAACTTGTCTATCAACAGTTTTGACACAGGGATCGCTATCTTATGGACCCATTTCATCACCTTTTACCTCAGAATAGTGCATGTATATATTTAAGGGGAACAGAACAAACAGTTTTATCATTGTATCTAAGTAAATTTACTTTACGTTCTTAAACTACTCTATCAAATCAATGATCGATGCACACTTTACGGTAAGAAGACAAGCTTTTGTTTTCCTTTTCTTACTTTTATTTTGGCTTTACTAAAGAACAATATATTCCAGTAGGCTGTACATAATGATAATTAGGTAAACAACGACTATTTAAACTATGTTGGGACACAATGAACCAGAAAGACTTTCAAAACTACACGTCCATCAGGTTGTCTTTCCTTTGCGGTCACAAAAGTAAACTGACTATACTCCACCAATAAGCATCGCAAATACTCATATATTTATAACGTCTTGAAAAGAGGTAAAATTAGAAATTAGGTTGTTCAATTCTGCACATTCATGTACAAAATGAGGATGTAGACGAGCAGGTATTTAAAGTTCATGCATGTTTAGCTTAAATGTTTATCTATGACCTTTATTTAAAGGTCCAGATATTGTACTACATTGTCTTTTGAAAACGTAGTCAAACAAACGCCGTAAATCTATGAAGAATCTTTTAACTGACGTTGTCACGTGGCTGCATAAACAAAACGATTTGAATAGGTAACTTCCAACAAGTCCGATTGTTCATGCTTAAAATATTGATATATTCCTATTTAGATATAAAGAGATATTTTTGTTTGAAATAAAAAACTTTGCCATGAAATGTAATCATGGTTACCCTTCCCGTAAAGCTAGTATTATAACGTGTCAATGTAATACAAGTAAAAGGCTGTAGTATACGTCAATTAACAAAGACATTCTACTAAAACCAATTATGTAGATATTATACGAGAAAGATAACCGTGTTTACTGCACTTTACTTTAAATATGTCATGCTTATTTTAACTCAAAATGCTCTTGATAACGATATATGACGTAACGTGCTTTAGCAGAAGACTTGGAATGGGTGAAGTAAATCATGACACAGACGACAGTAACATCATAACAACAAATGGGCGTCATGAGCTTTCGCTACAAAATGAGAGACTGCTTGACAGAAAGGAATCCGAATCAAAAGCAAAAAATGCTCAGAGATATAGTGTTAAAGATCAGGGTTGGGCATGGATGATAGCATTAGGTATATTAAACTATTTAAACGGTTTATACTTTTAAGTGTGAAAATGTGAAAATTCAATTCTTTTAATTATTATGCGTGCATTACTAAATTCTCAAATACTTTTCATGTATGGTCAAAAATAACAGAAATATGACTCGCAATGGAAACATAAAAAATGCTTTCACAATATTTGCCCTACAGTAATATATTTATTATTAAAAAGGTTTCTTTACAGATATGCAACATAGCATGAATTAAAAATATGTAACATGTGTCTAAGATTATGGTTCCATATTAATATTTCAATTTGTTTCAGCTTATTTTATACACGTGTTCATATGTGTTGGTCTGGGTAAATCGTTTGGAATATTTTTCGTTGAGTTTCTGGAGGTTTACGACACTAATTCGTCTATGCTTTCTGTCGTCATATCAGCACAGAACTTGGTGTTGTGCGTGATGTGTGAGTATGATTATTACCAAGAACAATCAGTAAAATCAATATGATCTGAATGTCAAATGTTTTATGTAATTGCATGAAAAATGGGGAGAGAGAATTGAATTAAAAGATACATTTAATTATAAGTAAATGGGCAACTTATACTCAACAAAAACATTTGGAGCATAGACAAAACACTCAAGCAGGACAAGACGTTGACTGGTATATACCCATGTACAATCTACTTTTATGTGTAACTGTTCAGACATAATTACTGTCACATTATGGCTGTCACTAAAATTACACTGAACTCCGTTGAATCGTTTTTCTCTTTCTATTG
Organism: Perna viridis; assembly: GCA_037379345.1. Classification (NCBI taxonomy): domain Eukaryota; kingdom Metazoa; phylum Mollusca; class Bivalvia; order Mytilida; family Mytilidae; genus Perna; species Perna viridis. The sequence goes on along the minus strand of CM074524.1, from coordinate 32,112,069 downwards.
TTGAATTTGTTACCATAAGAATAAAACCCGGATAGAATGTCATGTAATATACTAATCGGACTCTGAGTTTGTGATCCCTAATTGGATTCTCGATTTTATTTACCAAGAAATCTCTCATTGGCAATTGTTATTTGAATAAGATTGAATAATGGTTTTCCGTGGTTTCACTTTCAGCACTATTCGTCCTTAATGTAGGACTGAAACGCTTTAAAGGCCGCCACCTTGTGTGTTCAGGAACATTCTTATTCAGCGGTGCTTACATTATCGCTGCTTTCGTACCCGGAGAATTTGCACTGATTTTGTCCCTAGGAATTATTTATGGTAGTATGACTTTATATTCATTACGAGCGTATTTATCTGCTAGTACAATGTATTGTACAGTAAAATCATTTTGGAAAAAAAAGTATTTCAATTCCCTCTGATGTTCAATTTTAACATAGCATTTGGTATTATGCAGTATTTATATAATTCTAAATGTCCAAATATACAAATGTACCACATTTTCATCACAATAAAAATTTATTTGTAAGAAAATCAGTTCTCGTGCCGATTTAACATACATTGTATGACCCACAATATCAAATAAACGATAAGGTTTTTTTTTGTTTCATTTTCTGTTACATATACCAGTATAACTTCGTTATAGAACTTCTCATGTTTAACACATTTGTTTTAGGACTTGGAGTTTCTCTTACAATATTAATCATATCTGTCGAACTGAACAAATATTTTGATAAGAAGCTAGGCTTTGCCTCGATGATAGCTGGATCAGGGGGAAGTGTTGGATCGTTTGTATTTCCTATCATCATTCGGAATCTCTTGGACCATTATGGTCTCCAAGGGACATTACTTCTCATGGCAGGAGTTTTATTTCATAATCTTATCGTCGGTTCTCTTCTACGCCCGTTTCGGCAAAATCCTAATTCAGCAAAACTATCTTCCGAATTTAATGGAGAACAAGATATAGATATAAAAAATCACGACAAAATTGAAAAAAAGACTAGTAAAAAGATGTCGAAATCAGAAGAAAATATGTCCACATACTATAGATCACAGGCTCATAGCGATTTAGTCAAGCCTTCCTATTCTAACCTAGAGGCAAAGTCTTCAAAAAGAGTCAGAAGCATATCGGAGAGTAATGATCACGAAATTATACATACAGAAATGAAGCAGTCTTTTCAGAGCCTAAGTACAGAACTAGGAAGAAGCGGAAACATCTACTCCAAGTTTGGTACATCTGCAATAATGTCTTCTGTATATAGTCTTAATGTACCTTCAATGACTAAACCGAGTCAAAGCAAAGACGGTGTCTGTAACAGAAACAGAAACTGTTGTTCAGAGATATTTGATTTGAATCTCCTAAAAAACCGACAACTTCTACTTGTATTTTTTGTTTGCCAGGTAAGCGCGGCAGGTTGTGGTCTTATCGTAATGTATGTTCCTCCATTTGCAGAAGATAACCACATATCAGACGGCAACATTGCTATACTTGTAACTATTATGGGTATATGTGATTTTATATCAAGAATCGGATTTGCATTTGTAATGGACAGAATCCGACCAAGTATTATTTTAGGTATATGTCTCGGTATAACAGGACTTTCCACAATGCTATGTCCATTGTTAACAACGTTCCAATCTTTCATACCGTACTGTGTCGTCTATGGTCTCTTTGGAAGCGTCTATTTCTCCATTACACCAATAATAATACGCCAATGTGTTGGGATGGAAAGTTATGCATCAGCTATGTCTATACTTGTACAAATACATGGTATAGCGTTTGTTGGCTTCACTCCTCTATTTGGTAAGATAAACCTATAATCTAGGGGTATGAATAATAGAGAAATCACGGTCTAATACAAAATCTGAAGTTTTAAAGTTAAAGAAAATCGAACAATCAAAAGAAAACAAAAAGAAAAACAAACAAACAAACAAACAAACAAACAAAAATCAAATAAAAATTAATCGTTTCAAATTAATCGTTTGAAATCACAATTCTTTATATTTCGTTGGAATCAAATCATGAATTTTATTTCATACGGTTTTAAATTGTTGCGCTTTAATTAGTTTAATTGACATTTTATCAACTGGTTGACAAAGCGGCTGTCCGTGGCAAAATTTTAGAAAGATGATTGAATTTATTTGAGTAATTTATAAATTGATAAGAAACGATGCATGAATCCAGTTAAACTGTTCGAAGTTACAATACAATTAACTTTCAACTTCAATACTGAAGTGTCTAGCAACTAATGTTTATAATTGTTTTATTTTGTAGGTATGGCACGTGACATGACGGGGTCATACATTTTGACCTTTTACATCATGGGATTGGGTGTTATCATCGGTGCTGTTGCAATGTTCTGTGAACCGATTTTTGAACGAATGGAATTAAAACGTAACAAACAGAGCAAAATGCCTCCTTGAATGAAGCTTTATCTGAATACAAAATTAAATTGTAGAAAACTTGCGGTGACGTAGTTTTATTTATCAAATTGAATGTAGGAATATTTTCTTATACATTATGCAAGTATAAAAATGACAGGAACACCATAAACTACAGCTGATTAGTAATTTAGAAATAAACACAAAATGGCGAATGTCTCAAACACTTGTAACGTCACAAAAATAATGAAAACAATCTGCCCCTTTGGAGAGACGATAACTTTCTTGACAGTGTGTGTGTGTGTGTGTGTGTGTGTGTGTGTGTGTGTGTGTGACCAATATAATGCATGGTTTATAATTTCTTCACGAAAGCATTTTGTTTTCGGGTAGCCCTTTTGTCGTCATCTGTTAACTAAGCCGATATTTAAAAAAAAACTTATCATACCGTTTCTACGATATGGCAGAGTACCCTTTAGCTTTTAGATGTTGTTGCCCCACCCTTTAGAAAATAAGAGTTGAAATAGGAAAGTAGGTTTATTATTAAAATAAATCCAAACCAGTTGCTGTGTCCATAACGAACTGTAAATCTATATGCTTTAGTGTGTCAAAAAACTACTATTGTATCAACAATTGCCCCAGGTGAACACAGAGTTCACCGTGCTGCGGTCGTATTATGCCAAGATCCGGCAATCTCTTTATTCACTCATGAATATGTTCTAATATGTTCTAAGGACAAAAACCAAACAAATAACAAATAGAAAAAGCCAACTGAAAACAAACGACTACTGTGGAAATTTAAAAAAAAAATGGCAGTTAACTTAAGTTATTTTGTTTGCACATATCCGGCGCATCTGAATCGTAAACGTCCAAGCATCAGAGTTCGTATTCTGAAGTTTTTATTTCCCCACAAAATGTTCACATTTAATTAAAAAATCTGCAGACACTTTATATACTTTTGGACACAAGTGAGTGATTTTAAATTGGGCGTTTGATTTTTTATATGTTTAATTGTATGTTGGTTTATTAGAACGCAAATCAGGTCTAGTTGTTAATTGAAATGTTTTGCAATCTCTCATAGTATTAAAATAGAAACAACCGTAATATTGTCTTTCCAGATATCGTATAAACTAATGTTCCAACAGCGTGGCATCGCTAAACTTTGTGCATAATTCGCCGCCTGTCTGATCATCTGATGTATTTATCACAAAAATAAAGTAACGTGTGTGCACATGGTCATGTGACGTATTATCGGACACGTTTGTGAAATCGGACATAATTGCGAGTCCTACGTATATAATTGCTTTTTACCTATTTTTGGTATTAAAAATTGCAAAACATGCAACATTCTTATAACAACCCTAGCCGGGGGCTAGGAAGCTTTGCCCATAGAGCAACTGGGATGTGTGCCCCAGGTGGTTGAATGGGGTACCCCTGGCGTGTTACATGCTGGGGTTGTCAGGCTATAATACGGAAAACCTGACCGCAAACCATAGTGGTGCACCGTGTTGGGAAAGATGCCACGTTCCTCGCACGTTACCCTACTGTGGTATTCTCCCGAAGTAGGAACCATAGGGCTCCGCCACAGGGGGCTAAAATGCCCGACCCTACCCACCTCTCCCTATTTCCAGTGGCAATCAAAATTTATCGACCCCATTGTCCTTGTGTCCCATCCCTTCTTCATTTCATTATCATTTCATGTTCATTATATCATCAATTTCATGTTCATCGTCTGAGTATAGCTGAAATATTGCTGCTCGGACGTTAAACCCCAACAAACAAACAAACAAACAAAAAAACCGACCCTTATTTCTCCCGTTCCCTTACAAACGTATGTTGTTTAATATATGTCGGAAAGCAAGAACGATTGAATAAAAGAATGTGCGGTCATCGTTAACACCATCAAATTCCCGACAATTTATCAACATTTTAATCAACAAGATCATTCAATCCTCTCCACGAAAGTTCGTATTTTAGAAAAAAATTACCATCCTACGAACAGTCCCGTTCTAAGTAAAAACTATCGTAGGGAAAGAGAGGAGTACTGGATACGCAGACTAGGTACTGCAATATCGTACGGATGCAATGACAACATCAAAAGTATAGGAAACCTTTCAAGCCAATATAACAATAGCATAAATGTGATGAATTTATTTGACAAAAATCCAAGACGGGAAAGGAGTCATGGCCATCGCCACTATACGTCACCTAAGTTACATGATGTCTCCATAGATGGTCTCCTTCATGTCATACAAAAACCTCGTGGACTTCATCACATTAGAACCAAACTTTATTCTATACCTCTCACTCTACTACACTCCATTTACAAAACAGTCATGACACTCCTGTTTCTGACCCCACCTCATCATTATACAAACTTGTTGCCATCAGTTTGGATATTGGTTTCCACAGACTCTTTAAACCAGTTTGTATGAAAAGTCAAGATGAAGGAAAAACGACCATTTCTTCCACTACTGTTTGTCAACAAAGGTATAGATGCAATGAATTTGGCTAACATCCTCCATCACAAAAACGTTACCAACAAAATCCCCCCATATTTCAAAGACAAATCCATACCAATTATTTCATATTCCTATACTTCACCCATTGCATCCAAAATTTTCAATTATAAAAGGCTATTGCAGAACCGCGAGATTGAGGACGTCAAGGCTAAACCACCTGACTGTTCTTGCAAAAGCTCTCCATTCAAATATGGTCCTTCTGGTCACGTCGTTACGGGAGATTTAACCGTTATCGAAAACGAATCTCTACGTAATATCCTTTCTAAAGGTCCCAAGTACCGTGAACCACGCTCCATAAATTGGAATTATAACTTTAAAGTTTTTATGGATGCCGTCGAGGACTATGCAAGAAAATGGATAAAACGAGAACAAGAAGACATTGATTCTCTGTGGTTAAAGGCCGTGAGGTCCTTAATATTGAAACGAATGAAAGTTTTAAATAGGTCAATGAGTGCCAAGGCTACATCAGTTTTCAAAGACTCCGATGTAGCAAAAACATTGCCTAATATACATGACAAATATGTTGTACCAGAAAACAAAGCCCAAAACAACATTGTTTTTGTCTGCAAAAGGTTTTATATCCAATGTTTATTAGAGGTTATCACGACTTAGAAATATTATACATCGTTGTTTTTTCCAAAAAAGATGATACTACAGACACTGTGAAGTCAGCCTCATATCTTGACCTACACTTAGAAATCGATGGTAAAGGAAAACTATTGACCAAACTTTACGACAAACGCGATGACTTTTCATTCAGAATTGTCAACTTTCCTTTCATCTGTGGCAACATCCCTTCAGCTTCGACTTTTTGTGTCGCGCTAGAACTCTAACAAATAGGCTTCTGGAACAGGGTTATGTTGCTACAAGATTGAAGCCATCACTACAGAAGTTTTGTGGTCGTTATCATGAACTAGTGGATTGTTATCATACATCCATCAGCACCATGAAAACTGATTTATTCAACGGGTCATAAATGCCTTTCCTCGTTTGTCTACCCCGGACTTGACTTTTTATGAGCAACTCGGCGGGTGTTTCTAGAAAAGCAGAGTACGCTTACCCTACCGGTGCACCTGGTCCATGCTCCCAGTTTTTAGTGGAGTCCGAGTTGCTCATTTGCTTTTGTTACTTTGTATGTATGATTTTAGTTACTTTATGTTCTTTGTTGTGTATGTCTGTTTTCCATGTCTGGTCTTTGTCCCTGGATTACATTTGTTTGATTACCGCTTTAACCTTGGTTCCCTTGATTACTCTTTGAGAACCTCTGTAGACTAGTTTACATAGTTTGCAAAAAGCGCACATTGTAAATGTATCTAAAATGTCGCGAACAAACATCAACATTTACGCTCAATGAATCATGTGCAAATCAAATTCGGTGTCTTTAATGTGTTAGTATGTAAATTCAATGTCATCATTAAGAAAAATATGAAATTCTGACGAAAAACATTAAATATCAACTTTATGACCATGTACAACTACTATTTAAGGATCTGACCTGAAAAGTTGAAAAAAAATGATAATTGGTATTCAAAAACAACATAATGTGGCCGTCAATTACTATATTTAGGTAAGGTATTAAGAGAAAAATTAAAATGATGGATTTAATTTCTTTTGCTGTTGACTAACATTCAATGTTTTCCTATTCACAAACAATCTGTCTCCTTGTATGAATAAAGTTGTTGATGTAGATAGTGATCAAGCTGCATTGTGGATTCATATTCATTATTTCAAGTGTATTTTAAATCACTTTTGAAACATAATATAACATTTACACAACAACATGTATTAGAAACATGTGGATTTATTATCACTGGCAGCATGGTGAACCCAACACAACACCATTTCCCACTAAACTTTTCACATATATGAACAGTTTTATTAATATACGTTCATGTGTGTTTCCCAAAATACTGCGAAATAAATGTTGTTAATTCTATTTATTTAAAAAACTACAAAACACATTTTCAAAAACGAATCAAACTCGATGATGTTACACATAAAATGAGAAGTCGCCAAAGTGAAATAACAACACAAGGTTAGATAATCACGAAAATCTTAAAGTTAGCCATAAACTAGTGGGTAGAATTGAAGTCCAAACCTAAAACTATTAGCTATACACATACGGTTTTTTCACTTTTTTGTGTGTCAAATATCAATAATATGATTCATTTAAGTTGTTTCCATAACATAAATTTTGGGTTTTGGGTTTCTATGGCTGAAAGAGTAATCACAGGAACCAAGGTTATAGCGGTAATCAAAGGAATGTAATCCAGGGACAAAGAACAGACATGGAAAACAGACATACACAACAAAGAACATAAAGTAACTAAAATCATACATAAGTAACAAAAGCAAATGAGCAACTCGGACTCCATTAAAAACTGGGAGCATGGACCAGGTGCACCGGTAGGGTAAGCGTCCTCTGCTTTTCTAGAAACACCCGCCGAGTTGAAAAACATCATTTCGAGAAATGAAAACCAAAATGGTAGAAATGAAGACCAAAAAAAAAAAACCAAATCTATAATTAGCCATAAATATATATTTATTTTACTTTTCTGTGTAGAATATCATTAATATGGTGCATTTTAGCTGCTTCCATAACACATATTTCAGGTTTTGGGTTTCTATGGCTGAAAATAGCTATTGCGAATTGTAGACACAAATGGTAGAAATTAACGCCAAAGAAGACCAAACCATCAAAATTACAATAAACATACTTTGTTTTATAGTTGGGTATCATCATACTAGTGCTTGTAAATACTTTTCTATGATTTTGTGGACAAAATTTAGGTATTGCAACATGAAGACCGACAATGGTAGAAATGAAGACCAAAAGGTAGAATTCCTGATTGATAAATACCCATAATAAGTGCGTTTATGATTAATTCTATAAAAAGTATACATTTCTAGTGCATTTCAGTAATTTCATCGTTATATTATTCTATGTTTGTGTGGTAAAGCTATTGAATCAATATCGGAATATATAAACCAAATAGGTAGAAACGAAGATTAGAGAAACAATGAAGGCCTACTTGAAAAAAACATGTAACGGTGTTTTTAGAATTATTATGCATTTTGTCAAATTAAAAATATGATTTTACTTGTATTATAGAGTATTTTTAAACATTAGAAATTCTTGTTCATATGTTCATGTGCATTTGATTTCTTCGGCCAAAGAAAAAAAAGTCACAAGACCCAAGTGATCGTAATTAAATGTTTTAAGATACAAGTCTTACAAAAATATTTCTACAAAATATCTTGATGTATTTTTAATATGATTGAGGACAAACGAAATAATTATTATACCTCTATTTCATGTTACATATCAGATAAAAATGGGTCGGTGGGTTGATATTTTATTTTATTTTATTTACTTATTTTTTTCCCAAATTTTATCGAAAACAACTTATTACATGTAATCTTTGTGGAAACCGGAAATTGACTACCATCTGTGAAATGTCAGGTAGTTTGGTGGTAATTTTTGTTGTTTGTTAAATTGGAAATGAGTCAGTCTGGGGTTTAATGCATGAGTTAGTAACAGGAAGTAGAAGTATAATTTTATTTGGCCTAAACACTATGTACGTACTATCTACATTTGTCATTTTGTATTGATAAAGATGTGAAAAATGTCAGAATATTATAGTCACACATGATGCTGGTTGTGTAGTTTGTAAACGGATAATATGGTATCATTTCCTCTATCAACAGAAGCCATACTACGAGTTAATCATGTCAAACAGGAATCTTGTCTATTTCTCCTTTATCCTAGTCTTTAACAATTAATGTTTACTATATTAAATTATCATGAATATGTCAGTCCGTTCACACTTTGTACAAATGCACAAGAATTTGGTTTGCTAACATCTAATTAAAATCACTTTGAAAAAGGTTTGTGATTCATTTCTCTCTGTCTTCTACCGAATTGTTTCTCTATCGTTACTTAATTGTGGTCCATTGGGTTTTGACTTAACACTGGGTTTCGTCAGTGGGCTTACCAGATGAGCATTTCTTCAATTTCATTGAGCATTGATCACACATCTCAAAAGAACAGAGTGACCACCTTTTACACTGAATTGCGAAGAATTCGAAATTGGCTATTGGGGATTTAAACGAACACTGGGATATTGTTACATGGCAGGTAAGAAAGAAAACTGTTGTGAACTTTTGTGACGATTATGCATAGGTCAGGACCACAACCCATATTAATCTAGGACATGCCACAAACAAGTGGTTTTGGAAGGAAACTCGAATATGAAGATGAGAGGTTATTTCTCAATACCGTGTAATACATATAAAAAAAAATAATGGTTGATTCAGTATTTCCGAGTTATGACACTCGATAAGTAATTTATGGTAAATCACATTTGGCTTTCACACAAAATCCTCACCCCTAAAGTGATCACTTAACTATTTTCATTTGCTGTTGTTTCACTATTATTCTGAACTGCGGTAATAGTTAAATAAAAACAAATCATTTGACCTCAATAACGATTTGGATAAGTTGATCCTTTTCCAAGGAGAATCTTTGCATACTTTGTTTTTTTTTTCATGCTATTACCTATTTTGATTTAGATCTTCAAAACAGCATTGATACAAGAATCGATATTTTATGGATCCATTTTATCACCTTTTACTTGACGATAGCGCATATATAAGTGGAGCGGAACAGTTTTATCATTGTATCTAAGTATATTTACTTTATGATCTTCTCTATCAAATCAATGATTGATGCTCACTTTAACGGTAAGGTGACAAACTTTTGATCTTATTTTGCTTTCCTTTTTTTATTTTATTTTGGCTTTACTAAAACAATATATTCAATTAAGATGTACATGTAGTGATAATTGGATAAACAACGACTAGTTAAACTATATTTGGACAAAATGAACCAGAAAGACTTTCAAAATCACATGTACATCAGGTGGTCTTTCCTTGCGGTCACACAAATAAACGCACTATACTCCACCAATAAGCATCGCATATACTCATAGATTTATTATTTCTAACTCTTTAAAAGACGTTAAATTAGAAATTTACGCGAAATCAATTCGTCGCATTCATGCACAAAATGAGGATGTAGACGGGCAGGTATTTAAAGTTCATGCATGTTTAGTGTCAATGTTTATCTATGACCTTTATTTAAAAGTCAAGATATTGTACTACATTGTCCCTTGAAAATGTAGTTAAACACACACTGTTAATCTATGAAGACTATTTTAACTTACGTTGTCACATGGCTGCATAACAGCTAACTTCAACAAGTCTTGGTGTTCTTACTTAAATAGAGTATTGATCCATTCCTATTCCGATGTAAATACATTTTTTTGCTCGGAAAAATATATTTTTGCCATAATATGTAAGAATGTTTACCCCTTCCCATAAAGCTAGTTATATAACGTGTAGATGTAATAATCCATCATAGTTTACGTCAATTAATAAAGTTAGCTTAGATATTCTAAAAAAAACAATAATATAGACATTATACGAGAAAAATCTATTAATATTCAGATGTAAAGAAATAGTTTTGTTTTGGGAAAAATGTATTTGCAATAATATGTAAGCATGTTTACTCTCATCCCAAACATCGTATAAAATCGAAAAAAGTTTCAGCATAGATTCCACCAGTTAATAAGTCGGATTAGACATTCTACAAAAGCCAATTGAGTAGACATTCTACGAAAAAGATGACCATCTTTACTGCACTTTATTTTGATTATGTCGTGATTATTTGAACTCAAAATGCTCTTCAAAACGATATATGAAGTAACGTGCTTTAACAGAAGACTGGGAATGAGTGAACAGAATCGTGACACAGACGAGAGTTGCATCATAACAACAAACGGGGGTCATGAGTCTAAGCTACAAAATGAAAGACTGCTTGATGGAAGGAAGTCAGAATCAAAAGCACAGAATACTCAGAAATATAGTGTTAAAGATCAGGGTTGGGCATGGATGATAGCATTGGGTATATTAAACTTTTTAAACGGTTTATGTTTTTTTACTTATGAACATTTGAAATTTAAATTCTTATAATTATTATTTTAGTTTAAATTCATAACAAACTCTACAATGTTTATCTTAAAAGGCTTCAGGAGTGTTTGTGAGCATTACTCAATTCTCAAATATTTATCATGTATTGAAAAATATAAACAGAAAAATGACAGGACATGGAAACATACAAAAATGCATTCACGACTTTTTGTTGAGAACCCGTACAATAAAAATGTATTATCTATTGGGTTTTTTCACAGACATGGAACATAGCATAAACTACGAAATATTTAACATGTGTCTAAAATTATCGTTCCATAGAAATATTTCAATTTGTTTCAGCTTATTTTATACACGTGTTCATATATGTTGGTCTGGGTAAATCGTTTGGAATATTTTTCGTGGAGTTTCTGGAAGTTTACGACACTAATTCCTCCACGCTTTCTGGTGTCATATCAGCACAGAACTTCGTGTTGTGCGTAATGTGTAAGTATGATTATTACCAAGGATAATCGGTAAACTCAATATGATCTGAATGTCAAAAGATTAATGTTATTGGCAAGGACGGTGAATAACTGAAAGATAATATACATTTTACTATAAGTAAATGGGCAACTTACACTTCACCATACTATTTAGTGCATATACTAAATACTTAGGCAGGGTAAGAAGTTGTTTGCTATATGCTATCTTATCATTTGTGACTATTCAGACAATAAACTTAAAATAACTACCACATTGTGGCTGTCCCAAAGAGTACTTGGAACTCCGTTTCTTTTTCGAATATAATTTTGTGTAGTATACTAGTCTGATTATATACCGGTATTTGATACATGTCTGTGACCCCTAATTGTATCCTCGTTTTTTTATGAAGACTTATTTGTAATAATTATTTGAAAATTGTTTGAATAATATTTACCCTTGAATCATTTCAGCACTTTTTGTCTTAAATGTAGGACTGAAACGCTTCCAAAGCCGTCACCTTGTGTATTTAGGAACGTTATTATTGAGCTGTGCTTACATTGTCACTGCCTTTGTGCCCGGAGAAGTTGCACTGATTTTGTCCCAAGGGATCATTTACGGTAGTACGATTTTGTATTCATGACGAGCGTATATGTTACGATTCTATATAAATAGAGTTCACATCCGAATAACTCCATAAAAATTAGATTTATAGTCACTTGTTACATCGGTAATGTACGGACATGAATCCGAAACTTGAATAATTTTACCCATTTAGATATTTTGAGTACAACATTCTATTTATCTGCTGGTATTTCATAGTTTAGCTATTTTGAAGAAAAAAACATATTGCATTTTCCTCCGATGAGTTTATTCAGCATAGCACTTGTTAGAAGAGTAATCAAGGGAACCAAGGTTATAGCGGTAATCAAAAGAATGTAATCCAGGGACAAAGATTAGACATGGAAAACAGACATACACAATACAGAACATAAAGTAACTAAAATCATACATACAAAGTAACAAAAGCAAATGAGCAACTCGGACTCCATTAAAAACTGGAAACATGGACCAGGTGCACCGGTAGGGTAAGCGTCCTCTGCTTTTTTAGAAACAACCGCCGAGTAGCTCATAAAAACTCAAATCCGGGGTAGACATACGAGGACAGAAAAACTATGATCCGTTGAATAAATCAGTTTTCATGGTGCAGATGGATACACCATAACGATCCACGAGTTCATGATAACGAACATAAAACTTCTGTAGTGATGACTACAATCTTGTAGCAACATAACCCTGTTCCAGAAGCCTATTTTTTAGAGTTCTAGCGCGATACAAAAAGTCTGCGTATATCGGCAAGCTCTGGCATAACGTATGAGTTGTGATATGAACACTCCATGCACAGGCACTGAAGGGATGTTGCCGCAGATGAAAGGAAAATTGACAATTCTGAATGAAAAGTCATCACGTTTGTCGTAAAAAATGGTCAATAGTTTTCAATCACCATCGATTTCTAAATGTAGGTCAAGATATGAGGCTGACTTCACAATGTCTGTTGCATCCTTTATCTCAAGTTCTTTCGGGTAGATGCGATGTATCAAATCCCCGAAATTAGGATTGTTTAAAGATAATACGTCATCTATATAGCGGAAACTGAGATTAAAGGATCTAGCTAAACAATATTCTTTCTTTCGGATCAGATCAACTCTCAACCATATGAATGAGATTTGTGGTTTGTTCAACTATTCATGTCTTATTTGTACGAATAGCATGATTTAAAATATCAAGTTAACGGTAAGATTTTCTTGTTTTTCTTGTTCACTTTGTATCCAATATAACGGTATTACATCGTAATTGCTCACTGTATGTTTGACAAATTTGTTTTAGGACTTGGAGTTTCTCTTACAACACCAATCATATCTGTAGAACTGAACAAATATTTTGATAAGAAGCTAGGCTTTGCCTCGATGATAGCCGGATCAGGGGGAAGTGTTGGATCGTTTGTATTTCCTATCATCATTCGGAAGTTCTTGGACCATTTCGGTCTCAAAGGGACATTACTTCTCATGGCAGGAGTTTTATTGCATGATTTTATCGTTGGTTCTCTTCTACGCCCATTTAGGCAAAATCCTAATCTTGCAAAACTTTCTTCCGAATTTAATGGAGAACAAAATGTTATATATATAGAAAATAAGGACAAAATTGAAGCAACGGCTTATAAGGAGATGTCGAAATCAGAAGAAAATATGTCCACATACTATACATTACATGATTATAACGATTTGGCCAAACCTTCCTATTCTACACCAGCTGCAAAGTCTTCGACAAGAATCCGAAGCATATCGGAAAGTAATTATCACGAAATTAAACATACCGAAGTGAAACAGTCTTTTCAAGGCCTAAGTACAGAACTAGGAAGGAGCGGAAAAATCTACTCTAATTTTTGTACCTCTACAATAATGTCTTCAGTATACAGTCTTAACGTGCCTTCAATTACTAAACAGAGTCAAAGTGATGGAGGCATCTATATCAGAAATAAAAACTGTTGTCCGAAGATATTTGATTTTAGTCTCCTAAAAAACCGACAACTTCTACTTCTATTTTTTGCTTGCCAGATAAGCGTGGCAAGTTGTGGTCTTATCGTGATATATGTTCCTCCGTTTGCCGAAGATAACCACATTTCAGACGACAACATTGCTATACTTGTAACTATAATGGGTACATGTGATTTTATATCAATAATCGGGTTTGCATTTGTTGTGGACAGAATCCGACCAAGTATTATTTTAGGTATATGTCTCGGCATAACAGGACTTTCCACAATGCTATGTCCATTGCTAACAACATTCCAATCTTTCATACCGTACTGTATCGTCTATGGTCTCTTTGGAAACGTATATTTCTCCATGGCACCAATAATCGTACGTCATTGTGTTGGGGTGGAAAATTATGCATCGGCTCTGTCTATACTTGTACAGATACACGGTTTAGCGTTTGTTGGCGTCACTCCTCTACTTGGTAAGATTAAACTTATAATCAAAGTGTATAAATATTAAATCAACTTTCTTAACAAGGTCAGAGTATTTAAGGACAAGGGACAACGTTAAAGCAAAACAATAACAATCCAACAAACACAAAAACAAAAAACAAAAAACAAAAACAAAAACAAAACAAAACAAAGAACGACTTATAAGAGGGAAAACATCATCATGAATTATTAGAAAATGTTCACGTTCAGGTTTCTTTACATAATTGAGATTTCTTTACATAATTCAGGTTTCCTTACATAATTGAGGTTTCTTTACATAATTTCACACTTTGCACAACTACAAAAATGCATTATATAGATATTGATGAATTTCTTATACCCTTTTTGCAGGTATGGCACGTGACATGACAGGGTCATATATTTTGACATTTTACATCATGGGAATCGGATTTATAATTGGTAGCATTGCATTCTTCTGTGAACCAATTTTTGAAAGAATGGAACAAAAGCGTAACAAGCAAAGCAAAAAACCTCCTTGAATAAAGCTCTTATCCGAATGCAGAGGTGAAATTTGAAAATATTGCTTTGATTCAGATCATTGTCCTACAAAACTTGAAATAAATCGACTTCACAAGGTGGTAATGTCTTTCTTTTATAAATACAAAATGATCAATTTATACAATCATCATTATAAACAAATGCAAGAGTGAAAACGGATTCAATACTAAATTATGTCATTTGTCAACGCGACAAAAAAATGAAACAAAAAAATACATACAATCAAACAAGAAGATAACTTCGATCAAAACAAATGTAAACAAAACATCGAAATGAACAATAACAGTACAATGTAACTGCGACAACTGACAAATAAAAAAGTAACAACCACAACAAAAATAAAACATCACAAACAAACAACACATAAAAATATACAGACGAAACACAAACATATACAGAAAATACATACAAAAAAATATACAGAAAAAACATACAAAAAATTTACAGAAAAAACACATAAAAATATACAGAAGAAACATACAAAAAATATACAGAAGTAACAAAATTAGAAATAAGAAGAAAACATAAAAAAAAATCCTGAAAAAGGTAATGTACATGGAAACAAACGAATATAATATCATTTTAATTGTTTGTTTGCTTATCAATACACTGTATATATAATAATCATTACTCAACACTTGAAAAAATATCATTTAGAGAAATAAATACCACATTTCTGAAACCTAGAACATAGATGTAACGCATTGAGTGAGAAAGGTAAATGTTAAAACAAACTAAGGTAAAAAAAAAAAAAAAATTAAATTATTTTGACAGAAAGTTATGTTCGCTACTTTTATGATAATTGGCGGGAAAATTAATTTCTATACAAATGTTATAGGAGTTTTTGGATACCGACTATTTTTTGTGTATGGAGATTTTCTTGATTTTCTATGTTTAATATAGGTTTTTCTTTGTATTTTAACTTTTTGTACCCCAAATTAAAAACAAGTTTTCACCCTTGAATCAAGATCAGCCATAATCACTTAAACCATCAAGCTCAAAAACATTAAAGCACCATATCATCATTCTATTCATTTATTACAATCAATACAATTGACTGAAAGAAAAGCAAATAAAAGTAAGAGAAAGTATTTACTTTATTTATTCTTTTTGAAATACGAAGTAATTTGCGAAGCAACTTTTTGGTCGTTCCCTCTGCGGCACTCGAACTCGTACCGCTGTGACAACGTCTCAGAATGTGACGACTCTATTCACTAAACTGCTCCATCGGATCAAATTGATACAGGGAAGATAATGTAAACGTATAGATAGGTCTGAAAATTCCCAACGATGTTAGAACTGTCACATTTGCGATGCAAATTTTTGGTCGTTCCCTCCGCAGGACTCGAACTCGTACCGCTGTGACATCTATGGCAACACCGCCTGCACAAAGTCCAGCGCCCTAGACCAATGGGTCAGCTAGGCTATATAAAAATATAGCTTTCGCTGGCCGGGTCATTCCTCCTCGTAATATTAATCTAGGGCTGTAACTTAGTACACGTTGTATGGTAGTACGGGACAGTTCATTTAGGTGTTATTATGTAGGAGAGAGAATCAAATTAATGATGCATGTCACAACAAATCAATATTATACAAACGTCTCAGAATGTGACGACTCTTTTCGCTACACTGCTCCATCGGATCAAATTGATACAGGGAAGATAATGTAAACGTATAGAAAGGTCTGCAAATTCCCAACGATGTTAGAATTGTCAAATTTGCGATGCAAATTTTTGGTCGTTCCCTCCGCCGGACTCGAACTCGTTTTTATATAAGCGTACATTCGATACATAATGTATTTAAACATCTATTCGGTGTCCTAAATATTACACTATGTCCATTTAAGGTCATCATTAAGAACGATATGAAAATTTAGAAAAAAAAAATAATAAAAAAGCATTAAATATGATCAACCTTTTGACCTTATACATGTGCCATTTAAGGATCTGACCTGAAAAGTTGAAAAATGATTTTTTACATTAAAAAAACAACATAATGTGACCGTCAATAAATATGTTTAGGTATGGTATTAAGAGAAATACGAAAATGATGGTTTTAATTTCTTTTGCTGTTGACATTCAATGTTATCCTATTCACAAACAATCTGTCTCCTTGTATGAATAAAGTTGTTGATGTAGATAGTGATCATGTTGTATTGTTATATATGCAGAAAAGAAAGACAAACCTATAAATGGATTCATATACATTACTTCGAGTGTATTTTAAATCACTTATGAAACATAATATAACATCTACACAACAACATGTATTACAAACATGTGGATTTATTATCACTGGCAGCATAGTGAACCCAACACAACAAGATTTCAAACTAGTATTCCCGCACATATAACAGAACTATTAATACTAAAATGTACACATTCATAAGTAGTTCACCAAATATCGCGAAATGAATTCTGTTAATTTTATTTATTTCACAGAATATAAAACACATTTTCAAAAATGAATTCAACTTGATTAGGTCATAAAAAATAATAGTTAACCATAACCTATTCGGTCCCTGCACTCCGATATAGTAGGAAATAAATTGCCCACCAATATTACATCTTTATGAGAGTATGAATTGTAAGAGACATAATCATCAAATTATCAACGCTGACAATGTTATTGCACAATTTTTGATTGGTGCAAAATACGGTTGTTATCCCCCTTTGTATATGCATTGAAACTTGAAAGTTTGTAATTTTATTACAATATATATTTCCTATAAGCTACCACATATGACTAAATATTCTGTTTTAAATTTCTGTATTGTAACTAAAATACAATAGAATAAACTGCAAACTGGTATAATGATCGTTGTTCGAACGCTGAAAGAAACATAATTGGGTCGAAGTCTAGGAAATCTACTTACATTTCTTTCACATAAAAAAAAACAATATATATTTGTGACTTTGAAAAAATACACAAAGCCGTCATTGTGTGAAAGAAGGAATGAGTACTTGAGACATACGACAGCGTCAAATTGGGGGATTCCTAAACTATAAATAATCTTGTGTAATAAAAGTAAACGGCAGAGAAAGACAAAGCTAAAACACACGATAACTAAATAGTACGACATGAGCATTATGGACTCACCGTATACGTAGCTAAACTCTGGATTTCTAATGAAATCCCCCCCCCGAAAAAAAACCCTATCGTCACCAGGAACAAAGCAGAAAACATAAAAACCTACCGACAAATAGCTTTATATAAAGTACGAATCAAATGCATAAATATTGAATATGAAAGCCTGAAAGTAATCATATATAATATCACTATAAAAAAAAATAAAAGAATTGAAACCTTGCGTAAACAAGTGACCCTTCATTTGAAGAAGAACATACTCATTCTCAATTATTTATTCTAGCGGTAGTATAATAAAATAAGGAAACATTGAAAATTCTGAAATTGTGCAGTCGACACAGTTTAATGATAACAATCCGGGAAGTGGTACGTATACGTATGTATACTAATGTGCACAGTACAAAAAAGTTTTGGCCAATACTGATATATTTTAAGCGAGAAACAAATACAACTATGGTTCTTTACCTTGAAGCTTGAAGTCTACATTGGGTCAAAATAATACAAAATTGCTAACAAGGGTTATTGATCTTGAAATACAAAAAGCGAATACTTTTTGTGTTTAAATATTGTCCCAGTGAATTAAAAAAAATGTTTGTTTGTTTGTTTGTTGGGATTTAACGCTTGAGCAGCAATATTTCAGCTATATTCAGGTCACGCGATGAACATGAAGTGGATGGTAAAATGAACATGCAATGATGAAATGAAAAATGGGATGGGACACAAGGACAATGGGGTCGACAAATTTTGATTGCCACTAGAAATAGGGAGAGAAGGGTAGGATCGGGCAACTTAGCTTCCTGTGGCGGAGACCTATGGTTCTTACTCCGGGAAAATACCACAATAGGGGTATTTAACATGCGAGGATTGTGGCATTTCCCCCATACCTTGTTAATAGAAACTGTCAATAAAAAGAAATATGCGCATAAAAGAAAGGGTTACAACTAAATAAGGTTCTACTGTAATTAATAATACATTTGGTGGAAATGTTTATATTTATATCAGGTAAAACCACGTAACAATATGTAAAATTTCCCCATGTTTGTGACTGGTGCGACCTTCAAGTCATCACAAGGCTTTCAACATATTTACCCAATTTCTTCCGCATTCATGACCGTCAAAGTATATGCTATAAGTCACAATTAACGATTATAGAAACATAGGAATGGAGGGTGGGGGTATCTAAGCTAATAAGTTATGAATAAAAGCTTAATTATTTTTCCCATTCTTTTTTTGCTTAATTTTAAGTAATGGATTTCTAATTTATCTCCTTTATGCTTACTTATTTCAACCTGGGTATTGAAACTCAATAAAGACTCAAGTTTTATGTAGCAAATTGTTTAAGTTTAACATCTATGAATCATTGACTGTTTTTTTTTATATCTTTTCTTGAACTGTACTATTAAATTTGCGATTGATATAATCCACACAATTTATTTCTGAGGCTTTTTCCTATCGTGTCTTATATTTGGACATATCTATTCCATATATTTCAAGACTTTAATCTCGGAAATAGATTATAACCTTCATTACACCCTCTTAACACTTTCCGTGTATCGACAAGTTGTTATCGCTTGATTCATGTGAATAAGGTCATTGTGAACTCAATTCGGAATATTTTTCGAATTAAGTCTCTTAAGAGACTGTCCGTGTAGAAAGCTGGCAAATCCTATAACATGAATGCCACATGGAAAATTCAATTTCGACATAGTCTTGTTCCAATGTAATATTAACCTCATGATAAATTACCTTATAATGTCAGAGACATTTTTGCTACATCAGAAGTAGATGACTCATGATAAAACAAAAAATTATCCCCTTACTTAACGTTTGTAATGCTTTTTTTATCATTTCAATCTTTTTATCATTGCAGATAATTACAAACAATCATTTATTCTGCTTAGATAACATTCATTTGTGATCTCAAATGAATGAAAATGATTAAATTTTGGCATGTGGCAAACAATGTCTAGGCCTTCCACTAAAATTGTGTTACAAAACCCAGATAATGTACACAGTGTTTGTATTCCCAATAGACTCATCTGAGCTTATACAAAAATAGGAGATGTGGTATGATTGCTAATGAGACAGTCATCCACGAAAAACTACGTTACGAACAATTAAACCTCTACGGGTCACAACACATGTTCATTAAACCAACCACATAGTTGATAGGCAAACTAAAACTCATGATAACTTCAAAGTGGCTGTGTTAAAATAACAAGGTTACAAAATATATAATGTTAAGAATATCCAAAAGAAGTACCACATAACTATCCGGAAATAAGGTATCAATGAACACAAGTTTAATGAACGGAAGATATTCAACAAGGGTTTTGTTTTAGATTGATGAAACTTTAAAAAGAAAAGATCCTATTTGCTTAAAAATGTCAAATTGCTTTTTCATGAGCAATTCGGCGGGTGTTTCTAGAAAAGCAGAGGACGCTTACCCTACCGGTGCACCTTGTCCATGCTCCCAGTTTTTAGTGCAGTCCGAGTTGCTCATTTACTTTTGTTACTTTGTATGTATGATTTTAGTTGCTTTATGTTCTTTGTTGTGTATGTCTGTTTTCTATGTCTGGTCTTTGTCCCTGGATTACATTCTTTTGATTACCGCTATAACTTGCAATTGTTTAAAGTAAAAAAGAAATGTCGAATTACTGTTTCAGTGTTTGTTGTTATAAACACTTTAGATAACTTAAGATATAAAATGCCGAATGAAGTATTTTATAAAAATAAAAACACAAACTAGATTACGTTTTTTATTACCAAAGTAGAAACTTAAGATCAAGAAACTATGGTTTTGCAATAAATATTCCTGTTATGTAATGACATCAAAGTTGAAATTAGTTTTAAATACACGACATGTGTAAACATTGCTATCAAACTGAAGTGCTTTATTAATTGTAGTGGTTTTGGTTGTACTTTGTAGATTTAATGCTCAGTACTACACACGAGTCCAAAGATAAAACGACACACAAACTGAATATAGTTGTAGTCAGACCAGATACTAATGGGTCAGGGAACTGGAAATTTAAAGTGAAAGTAAACTTTTTTTATTGAATATAAAATCATATCATGTAGATCATGAAAAAAAATTAACTTAAAGTGATATTATAAGAGCAATGATTAACATTGTAACGATTATGTGATTGTATTGTATTAACAAGTTACAACAGACACATTTAGATTTAATGGTTAAAAGCTTCATGATTTTGTTTGAAGATTATATGCCATGTTTTACGATTAAAAAAATGCAATAGTAGGAACCTAGTTTATTTACCTTTGAGTATTGATCGCAATATTTGTGATTTAATCGCTAGTATTCACGTATATCAAAACAAAGACCTTTTCAAACGAAACGCAAATTGTAAATCAAAATAAGGAAGTTTAATTACAGAAGCAAATGTTGGTCGTTCCCTCCGCGGGAATCGAAGAACTCGTTCCGCTGTGACATCTGTGGCAACATCGCCTGCACAAAGTCCAGCAGGGCCCTAGACCAGTCGGTCAGCTAGGCTATTAAAATATAGCTTTCGCTGGTCGGGTCATTCCTCCTCGTAGTATTAATCTAGGGTTGTAACTTAGTACACGATCTATGGTAGTATGGGACAGTTCATCTAGGCGTTATTATATTATATTTATATATAAATGGTCAAACAAAACCAAGCATGGATAAATAAATAAAATCAAAAGACTTTATATACTGCTAATTCTCTACGGTTTCGATGAAATAGACAATAATTGTATGATAGGGTTATTGGACGATTATTGGCAAATAATGTTCCCGAGAAATTATCTTCGAGTTGGTGAGTTTAATATCATGCTCTGTGAGGGTCAATATTCACCTATATTCTTGCAATAAAATTTATACTATAAAGTAATTAAATTCTAGTAAAGTACTATTTTTGTGGTTGAAGTGTAATTGACGTACTGTTCTTAGAATGCACTAGTACCAATATAGTGGTATTAGCATTGATGCAATATGACTTTGTAGTTTCCTTTGATGATGTTATTTTTTATTAATAAAGAAATGTTCATTCAATTTAATTTATTCTTTTAACGTCAACATGAACAATTTACTCAGTCCTGTGAACTATCAAATGAGTCCTATACTTTTATGTCGGTTGAAATTTCTTCACGACTGGGACATTAATAGAGATTCGGATTCTTTTTCTAAGGGCTCTATGTCTTTTGTTTTTGCTACTTCATTTTGTTAACCAGACAGCAATTGTGCAATGCAACAATCGACATTCGGAATATCTCCGTAATTTTCCTGGCATTAAAAAAGCAAGTTACGTATAAAATACAAGAATATATTGCACAATGATTATAAATGGATTTCATAGGAGAAAAAATGTAACTATGATAATAAAAGGAATATAATGGATGAATGCTTATTATACTTTTTGTTAACCTTGTTACAACAATATCAATTTTTATTAGACATTCAGAATTAATAATTTGATTTTCTCTTCTACAGCTACGTTAAGGGTTGATATGAACTAACATTGAAATCCATGGTGAGTTGATCATAAACGGAAGCATACCGTTGTGTTTTTTTTTGCATGTATTAACCGCTTCCGTAAAATTCATTCTCAATAATCGTATTTTGTCTAAAATAAACAAACAATTATTCATCTTTAATCATCCTTTAAAGTACTTTCTAGCTAATCACACAACAGACAAGGTTATTTTCCAAAACAAAAAAGAATTTATTTAAGGAATGACTGCTATATTTTATGAGGAAATAATCTCAATCACGTTCTGCACACTAAATACATGTAACTTACGTATTTCAGTCATTGAGAGTTAAAGATCTCTAACGTATTACAACAGAGAAATACTGTTTTTCTCATTATACTAAACAAATGTATTGGCTTGTCCAGTATTTGGTATATTAATACACTAGTTTGTATATTTTAACTATTTATAATTTAATATCGAAAGCGGGCCTAATGCATTTTAAAGGAAAGTTTTTTGCAAAAATGGTTCACTCTAAAAATGGTTCATCTATGTAAAGAAAATACATGATTCAGTATTTCCGATTACTTTAAGTTCCAAACAAAATATTTGCAATTCAATCAAACAAAATTACCACCACCTCCAAAACGGCCTATATCTTAGAACAGGAAGAGAAAAAAAAGTTATCAACTTTTTTTTTTTGCTTCCATATTATTTTTTTGCATTCTTTGACTTTCCACATGAAAACTCTGGTACGCAAAGCGGAATATTCGCAGATTTTCACCGGCATAACTAGCTTAATTTTAATAGCATAACGCTGTTTTATTGATTGTATTTGTTGTATTTCAAAGTACACGTACATTATTATTGTTTTGCCACGAGCGAGTGTGAGTATGACGTATACTACAACTATTTTTGACAAACAACGTTGTACGAGTTGTACGAAGAAAATGGTAAACGTAAAACAAACATTATCAGAAAACAATACATAAAGCAAAAAGTTATTTAAACATTTAAATATTCTGGTTCCATGTCGTCGATACTTGATTTGACTACATTGAATAAAACGGATTTTACACAATTAGTGTAAACTTATTAAATTTCGCATTTGCTATTTTTCACAGATTAAGTCCACTGAACATATTCCCGGGAATCATTTTAGCGTTATGATCAGCATTATATGAAGTTCAAAGTCAACTGACTACGCATTTTGCGATTTTTTGTACACCGCACAAAAGCTCAAATCAATACATTGACAGTATTTAATGTAAAAGCAACACATCATCAGACATTTTAATTAACATCCACTCTACCAAAGAATTTATACCATATATGAATGAGAGATATAAAGTATTTACTAATTATGTATGCACTTCGTACATATTTGCTATGCTAGTATATACTATAGTAGTACTGTAATCGTAATACGATTTCTAAAAGTTAAGGAAGTATATTTTTGCGTGGCTATGGTTGTGTGAAATTTCTTCAGCGACTTTTTAAAATGATATAAACATGGTAAAGGTGCCTTAACTATAACAAATGAAATGAAAAAAAATATTTTGGGTTTCGTCTATGCATGTTTATAAGCATACTTTATGAGCAAGACAAAATAACTTATCAGTTCCGTGCTTGTTCACTTCCACATTTAGTTTTGCTATAAATCTTCTCACAACCTCCTAGCTTTTTATATATTTGGCATTCACATGGAAGTAACAATACAACGGAGATTATTCTGTAATTCGCACATTGAAATGAAACACCTTGGCCTGTGCGATGTACATCTAAAATGTAGAGACCAGAAAACTATATACCTTCATTGTAGTAGCAAGAAAAAAGTTTTCCTGTAACAGATAGTACCAATACGCAGCGCATGAATGCCTCTGATGTAAAAACGTTTGAGAAAGGATCACTCTAAAGGGCGGCTACAGGATGTCAAGGTGAAAATAGAATTAAATGCCGAATTAAGATAGTCAAATCAATTTGTAGAATTTGAAAAAAAAAGGTTTTGCGTTATTTAACATATTCAGCATTTTTGTTAAGATTTTATGGGAGACGCCGATTCTCCTTCATGTGATAGAAATCATATCTCCATTATATTTATAATATTCTTTGCGATAATAATATCAAAGATTTTTATCATAGTTAAAAAAGAGGTTAAATATTAAGAGATATCAGTAGTAGAAAACTTTGTCGAAGTTGAAATGAAACGTAATGTGAACATCTTTTCACACATTTTTAGCATCCAGTAAAAGGTTGAAATGGTCATATAATCGTTTTGTTTACATCAAAAAAGCCCGTTAACTTATGATGTTCTTTACATATTTCACTCGCCTTGCAGAGGACGCTTACCCTACCGGTTCACCTGATCCATGCTCCCAGTTTTCAGTGAAGTCCGAGTTGCTCATTTACTTTTATTACTTTGTATGTATAATTTTTATTTACTTTATGTTCTTTGTTGTGTACGTATGTTTTCCATGTCTATTATTTGTCCCTGAATTACATTCTTTTGATTTCGTCTAGAATCCTAGTTCCATTGATTACTCTTTACATGTAGTATTCGTGATATAGAAAGTACTCGAATTCGTTTATTCGTTACGAAGTACCTCTATATAATATTTATGACATTTGATTACCGCGTTTTTGCCGCTTTATTCGTCTGTGCAAAAACAAAT
This sequence comes from Perna viridis, assembly GCA_037379345.1. Lineage (NCBI taxonomy): Eukaryota > Metazoa > Mollusca > Bivalvia > Mytilida > Mytilidae > Perna > Perna viridis. Next base: position 32,086,951 of record CM074524.1, on the reverse strand, counting down.
TGATTCCTAGTTCTTTTGTTTTCTTAATCTATTAATTTGAAGGTGAGTGTCGTATGATACAAAGTTTTGTATTGTTCATTTCTTATGTCTATTCTGTTCATGAGTTTATTGATAAAATTGTCCAGAAATCTTTTATGACTAAAATCTGTTAATAGATTGTAATTCCACTCTCGACTGCCAAATCAAGATTTAATAATCTCGAATATAATTGATACTAATTTTATAACACAGCTGTTTGAGTGCAATTTCTGCAGACCAAAAAAAAAAAAAAAAAAATGCATTACAAATTTAACATTGCTATATTCGTTATGAAGCTCTGAAATATTTGTATGCTTACGTCATTGTCTTATGTATTATGAAAATCATGATCAAGCGAGTCATATGTATATTTATTTATTGATGAGATGTAATACCATACAAAATGTACTACTAGGGACTCAAATTTTTACATGTGTTTAATTACATATATCTAATATTTTTTCCACAATAGCTGAATTTTAAAGGGAGAAGGTGTGATCACGCTAACATACTAGGCACGGCGCATTTTGTGCCTAAGCCAGGAATTTCTGGCATATGTATGTATTGTGTTGTTTTCACTGTCAGTTTACTTTTATGTTGCTGGAGTATGTAGGGGCAACTATTTTGTTGTACCTATGTATAATGATGCTTTTGAGCCAGCTGCAGCCTACCCGTGGTATAAGGATTTCCTCGTTGTTTATTTAAGACAAATAGGTGGCCATGGACTGATATTTTTACCCCGGTGAGGTTGTTGTCTTTTTGGTATATTCATTATACCTATTCTCATTATAAGTTAAAATTTTATATTTAAGGAATTAGACGGCCACCAAAATTAGTTATCATATAACCTAGATGGGTACTTTATCCAATCAGAGCTGCTATCAGTCAAATTTCAATTTTTGTAACGGTTACAACTTCCTTCGTTACATTTTTACTAAGATAGCAAAGTATCAGTATTTTGTACATTTACGTCCTTATCATCTCTCACTCACCAAACAATCGATGGACATATTGTTACATAAAAAAGGTTTTTTGAGTGGTAACACATGCAAGATCATCCAATTTCTCAGGAAATCATTACTTGCTCTTTCACCGTTACTGACCTTGATCTTGGTATTCTGCCTACGACATGCAACCGTTTTCACAATTGATTCGCTATGCTGCGCTATTGAAACAACTCTGAATTCCTTGAACACCATAAATATACAAGTTTGCATAACAGGCTCCGGAATCAGGGGTATGAGGAAATGCGTCTTAAAAGGTCTCATACCAAATTCAGACATCAGTCCTTGGTTGAAAAATGCGAGGTTTCTTCTAAAATGATTATTGTATATTTATTAATTGTTATTTGTGCTGATGTGACCGCTGATTAATCGATTATGAAGCAAAAGCATGCACATGTTATTTAATCTCCACCTGTACATGTACATTCACGCCGCAGTGATAGAGGGAGGTTCAGCGCATTGTTAGACCTAGATTTAAACTCCATTTCGTTTGAAATTCCTGTACTCAGTCAGGACTTTCGCGGTACCAGCTGTTCTGGGGGTGTAATATCTATTTTGCAAGATTTGTTTTGAACTTGACTTGATATATAGATCGGATTAGTGTTCGGTAATTTTGTTGCTACCCTTTTTTTCATGTCTCGTCTTTATTCTTAGAACAAATTCTTTTGATTTCCCCAAACTAAGATTTATCTTCAACTAGAAAGCTAAAAATGGTCTCTTTCGGTTTTGAGGTACATTGATTGCTCACAAGAGTACTTGATCTTAAAATACCAAAAATTAAGACTTTTGGTGTAACAATTTATCATCATATCAAATTGATGAAGCGCCTTTTGGGACACATTTTTGTAAATATTCCTTTTATTGGACTAATCCGATTAAAAGTAAACAAAAATGAAAATGTAATTCTGTTCGTTTCATATTATGTGGATCTACAAAAAAAAAAACAAATCCGAAAGAGGAAATGATGGAAGCTATGACACACATAACACTTCGGATCTCATATTGTACATCGATATACCAACAGTACCAACATAAAACTTGTAAACATGTGGCTGTAATGAAATAGGAAAAGTATCCTCCACCGGAAGGAGCCAAATTATGAGAAATCTTGCACTGTTTAAGAATTCATCGTAATTTTGGCAAGCTTTGGCGTATGAGTTGTGATATGTAAACTTCATATATAAAGGACTGTTGCCACAGATGAAAGGAATATTGACGAAAAGGAATGAGAGGTCATCACGTTTGTCATACAACGTATTCATGAGTTTTCGACTGACCTGTTGGAGTAGGTCATGATATGAGGAACTCTTTATAAATGTTGTCTGTAGCGTCCTTAATCTCAGGAGCTCTTCAGATGGATGTAATGTATAAAATCCCCGAAACTGTAATTGTTTAAAGAACACAAGTCATCTTCGTTGTTGAAACTTAGCTCACAAGATCTGGCTAAACGAAGTTTCTACTTTTAGCTTAGGAACATTGTCTGTTAAGGCCAACTATTATTGCATTTGTCATGCCACTTTAATTTGATATACATGTTCTTCATATCAAGTATATATGAAGTCTTAGATTATCAATTTAAAGATGAAAAAATTAAATAAACATAAACATAAACTTTTTTTATCTCAAGCTTATTTCCAAAAGTGTTTTCTTTTCTTTCCGAGGCTGAGACAAGAATTACGTGTTAGATGGTGAAGTTAAAGGTCAGATTGTTACAAATCTTGAAGTTGTGGTCTCAACTCCTATTTTGTTCGATAATTCTCTTAATGTTGCACAAAATGTAAGCACCATCTAGCAAGATCTAGAAATTAATCAAGTTAGTTGAGTTCCGGTGAGAAAGTTAATAGTCATGGTCTTCTAAGCTATAATTTACAAATGTGTGTTTACATTTTGTACAAAATGGACAAAATGAATTTCCTCCATTTGATATTTATATATTTTTCCTTATTGATACAGCGAAAGACAAGCTTCCTGAATACGATACTATAGGCGTATGCATATGATCTAGACCATAAACATACAAATAAAATAGCATGAAACATATGCAAAGGTTGGTTTGTAATAACTTTACCATCAAGATATAGTGGTCAAAATACGTTCAGATTACGTTAACATTTAGAAAGCAAGGTTATCCGACTGAAAATCTATTGTTTGCTTTGTCTCTGGTTACGTTAATATACAAGTGCAGGTTTATAAAGCAGATATCAATAAATGGATTGTAGTGTGTCATAGATGGAACCTTGTTTGAAAATTAATATCAAGTACAATATAAATCCTGCGGGGAGTTCGCCCTGTTATGTAATGGTGTTAACTGATAATAATTCACTCAAGGTAGTTGACGTGTCTTAACGCTACAGGCGAGTGTAATTGAATTGTTATATAGGTGGATGGGTTAAACTAAACACAAATTCTTGAGAAAAGTATTAGATCTAGGGAAATAGACATATTGGTTTCTCTGCATTACTCAATTAGGAAATAATAATCATTTAAATGGCGCAAACATGAAAGTTGATGAAACAGTATAAATATAATATAATATCATTCTATCGGTTTTGTTTTTAACATCTTTAGAGCGGCCTCAACTTTTTCTAGAAACACCCGCCGAGTTGCTCATAAAAGTCAACTGCAGGATAGACAAACGAGGAAAGGAAAACCATGACCCGTTGAATAAATCAGTTTTCATGGTGCAGATGGATACACCATAACGATCCACAAGTTCACGATGACGATCATAAAACTTCTATACTGATGACTCCAATCTTGTAGCAACATAACCCTGTTCCAGAAGCCTATTTGTTAGAGTTCTAGCGCGATGCCGGAAGTCTGCGTAGTTTAGGCAAGCTCTGGCATAACGTATGAATTGTGATATGGACACTCCATATTAAACAACGGTATGAATTGCGTTGGTATTTCCTATATTTGTTAGAATTTAATTTGAGTTCCCTTGACCATTTAACCATTTCCGCATTCTTTATCTTAGCAATTTGTGCTATGATTCAAAATGTAGAGTAATATAGAATTAGGAATAAGGGTGGGTATACGTGATAAACGAAATAAATGAAATACATAACTACTTCAATTTTATTAACTTAATACCATATCTCATTTCCAAGACTTTCATTTATATTCACTTTCAATATATTGTTATTTGGTTTTTTTTTTACAATTTTTTTTCGATCCGGGAGATATTACAGCTTAACATTGACTTGATTTAGTATCCATACAGTATTGTAACATATTATGATACAATCGTTATTTTTTGTTTGATCATTTTTGAATTGACAAAAAGGTTTCCAAAATGATAAAATGAGGTGACTTCAAAAAATATAAACATTGTATAACCAACACATGTATCTATAAAAACCTATTAAAGAAAGAAAACACTGGATATTTCAAACCCTAATTTATTTCACGATATCTCTTAGACAGTTATATAAATTTACTTTTTTGACTCGAATTTTATTATACCTTTTTAACAAAATGATAGATAAGAATTTTTCTATTCGTTGCTATTTGTTTCAGGTTTTTAAACAAAATACATATAAAAAGTAAATTTTAAAATTTTAATCGTCATTACATAATTCTTATTATTTCTGCATTTGTATTGGACATGTTTGACATCTATTTATTTGGCATTTCGATATAACTGAGGAAAATCTGAACAGAACCATTAATAGTATGATCTTCAAAATTAAAGATAACCTGTTTGATAATTAGGTCTATTTTAGAATACTAATGAAGTTGTCACCTTAGCAATAATAAAACGAGGAAGACAAGTATCAGTGAAGTATCAGAGTTGAGATAAAGCAAATAATTTTCGATAAAATCACACTTTTCAACAAATGCTGGTCACGTACACGGCACATGTGTTTGTGATGTATGATTTTGCAAGGTTTGAAACAAAAAGCAAAACAGGCAAAGTAAAAAAAAACCATCTAAAATAAGTTAATTTACAAAAGACAACACAAGCTGACAAATCTCACAGACAATGTAAACAATATTAAAATTAAGACAACATAATTGTTCTTAATTAGGTTGTCATAGGATGTATACTTAGTGCTTTTGTATAATTGATGTCTTTGAAAATATTCTAATTACTTTACTTTTGTCATTATGGAACTCGATATTGCTTAATATCGTAGTAACCTACGGGGTGTTTGTGCTTTCAAACAGATTTGTTTTTAAATTTCAGTGTTGAAGCCGATAAGGATAACTCGAAGTTTGCAATCACAATAAAAAAATAACAATTCAACTTTGTGGATATATAGATTGGGTGGTTATCATATACACGTACCAGTAAATAAAGTACATTAATAAATCACCGGACTGATAAACTTTAGGCAAAAGTAAAAATGAACAGCCAGTTTGGCAAGTTCCGTATATACATAAACTGGCACTTTCAAGGCAAAAACTGGAAAGTTGGAAACAACCCTTATTGTTATAAATTGGTAGAGGTGTTTTCGATGGAAAATGTGGGTTAAACAGATAAGGATTTATAGCACACAGAGCTTTCAGCATTTATCATATGCAACTATATGTTTTGTACTGAGTGATTCACCGTCGTCGAGTTCGAGGTGAAGACCTACATAGGACGCACAGAACGATGTCAGTGTTTTCTTTAATTTATAATTCTGGTAGATGATGACTGCAAGCCATTTTACAGTTTTAGTATTGTAGGCGGAGGAAACAATGTCAATATATCGATATTTGAATAAAAAGAATCTAGCTCTTATAACTTACGTTGCTATTCCAAAATATTGAAGAAAGTCTGGGGTCAGGGGACACATTTTAAGGTCATGTGATATCAAAACATTTTTATCAAACCATGTGATGTAATGAATTGCATTTCCAATGTTTGGTGTTCTAATCACTTAACATTACTTAACAATATACATACCATATGCAGATGTTTATAATAACTTATTTGCAGAAATAAATAAACAATCTCAATTACGTAATGTGATTACCGCAAAAGAAAGGTGATATCAAAAAGAAATGTTTTCGGTTTACCAATACATATTCCTGTTATATAACAATTCCAAGGTAGTTATCAAACATCGTCGTCAAATTCATTTGAATTATTAAATATGGTGAGATTTTGTTTCTTACAAGCTATTTTTTGGTAATACATGTATTATCACACACAAAGACTACTATTTCGGATTCCAAATAATAAAAGAGTTTCTAGGAAAAGTGAATCAGTCCTAGTATTTTCTCATATGTCTTGTCCAATTATATCTCAATTAGTTGAAAGAGTAACCAAAAGAACCAAGATTTGATATGTCATAAAAAGAATTGATTTCATGTATATAGACAGAGAAACATAGCCAGACACAACAAAGAGCAGAAAATATATCAACCATAATAAACTGTACAAATAATCAAATATGAAATATTGTTTCAAAAGATATGTTTATCTTAAAATTCAGCATCAGAAAAAACCTAGATTTTAGTTTGATACGAAATTAAACATTAGATATCTTTGTTTCTCCAAAACAGATGGCACACCTAGATACAAATATACAGTTCCTGGTAGAGTTTCCACAAAATTCCAAAAATAATTCCAAATTATCTTCCTAATAAACAGAAGAAAACGTTTTCAAAATGCCGGAATTTTTTATCGACAACTTAGTGTGCTGGACGCGTTTTACAACACACGGCCGCCTTTTCAATGGGAACAAATTGTGCTACTCTACTTGCTGACCTATTCCGCCATTCTTCTGAGGCTGATTTTATAGCTGATCTGATCCGAAAGAAAAAAAAACACCGTTTAACTAAATCCTTTAATCTCAGTTTCCGCTATATAGATGACGTATTATCTAAGAGTAATCAAGATCAAAGAGTAATCAAGGGAACCAATGTTATAGGGGTAATCAAAAGAATGTAATCCATGGACAATGACCAGACATGGAAAACAGACATACACAACAAAGAACATAAAGTAACTAAAATCATACGTTATACAACTCATACGTTATGCTAGAGCTTACCGAAACAACGTACACTTTTTGTATTGCGCTAAACTTCTTACAATTATGTTCTTGGAATAGGGTTATGTTGGTACAAGATTGAAGTCATCACTACAGAAGTTTTATGGTCGTCATCATGAACTCGTTGATTGTTATGGTGTATACATCTGCACCATTAAAACTAATTTGTTCATCGTCATAGTTTTCCGTCTCCTTTCGTCTACCCCGGACTTGAATTTTTATGAGCAACTCGGCGGATGTTTTTTTTAGAAAAGCAGAGGACGCTTACCCTACCGGTGCACCTGGTCCATGCTCCCAGTTTTTAGTGGAGTCTGAGTGGCTCATTTACTTTTGTTACTTTGTATGTATGATTTTAGTTACTTTATGTTCTTTGTTATGTATGTCTGTTTTCCATGTCTGGTCTTTGCCTCATTTGTTTTTTTTTATTCGTAAACGTAAAAAAGATGTATTGTAACTGAAATGGCAATATTGAACACAATGGAATCTTTTTAAATGACCAAAGGTATGTTTATATCAATTATTGATATTATATAGTATGTAATGGTGTAGAAATAAATCAAAAGTTAAAGTGATCATAGTTAGATTGCCTTTCTATCTGCTTCACATGCATTCATGTATCATATGATAAGTCGTCATCATAACTCCCATGACTGTGTTCGTTAAACATTTGATCACATGATGAGTTGTTTCGCTGAATATGATCATAGATACTTTCAAGCGGAGTTTTGTCACTTTGGCTGTACAATGGACTTTCCTGTGAAGTAGATTCAATCTCAATATCTTTGTCCAATTTAAAATGTTTTTGTACCATTGCATATCCATTGTTAGTTATCATGGCACGGATCAATTATTACGGTTTGTCTGGTGCTGTTGTTATCTCCTCCAGTTTCGTTATGCATTTCCCCATAAAGATCTTCCTGTCTTGATGTGAAGTTCATTTTCCTGAAATGTTAAACAATATTTGAATATTTTTCGAACTATTTGTTACTTTTGAAGTTTTTGTAGTAAAATGTTACTGTGATTACATTAATATTATCGACATGCTCGTTGATTTTGGTTAAAAAAATACAATCGATAGTTATAAAAAAAATTGGGTTAATTCTAAATCAATACTCTTATGAAAACCATTACGTATTTCGTTTTTCAGTTTATCTGATTAATTAGTAGTGTCTAAAACTAAATGATACTACTAATACAAAATTGTAACGACTGCCTCTCCATAATTAATTTTTACATTACAACATCATCGTACCTAGCTCTGATCACAGCAATAATTATAACCACTATACATATAGGTAATCCGAGACCACATCCAAGACCTACAATTACTGAAAATTTGTAAATAAATTAGAGTATGATATGAAATTTCCCCACATTTCCTTCTTGTGAAATATATTCTACAATAATGCGTAAATGAGCAGATAATAATGCATGCAGTTATATATTACTAAGTTCTTCTTCAATCGAAAAAATTAGATCAATTGCGTAATGAATTGAAAACGTGCCTAATATAACGCTGCGTTCGATTTACTAACTGATGTTTAATAATGTCACAAATTTTAGAAACAGATCCCCTACTAGTCCAGTTAATGGTGAAATTACCATGCTTCATATACAATTATGACATTAATACATGTATCGGATTTCGTACCTTCTGTGCTCGATGATCGATCTGTATTGCCCTCATTATTATGATTAGTCGTTGATATTGTCTGTCGACTTGTTAGTCGCGTAGAAAAAACATCGGTGAGATAAGTCGTTTCTTCGGTTGTAGAAAACTGTTTTATTAATCCCAAAGTTGCCTTTCCCGCTGTTTGTTGACTTTTTTTATTCATATTTACTTCCTGTGTTTGTAAATTGGTTTCACTCATAGCTGTAGTAATTTTCTGCACTGATTGACTGGTTCCACTATTATGTGAAGATGCTTCCTGTAAGTGTTGACTGGTATCGCTCATAGCTGTAGTCATTTCTTGCAACGATTGACTGGGTCCATTAATATGTGAAGATAGTTCCTGTTTTTGTTGACTGGTATCACCAACAGCTGTAGTCATTTTCTGCATTGGTTGACTGGTTCCACTACTATGTGAAGATGCTTCCTGTGTGTGTTGACTGGTATCGCTCATAGCTGTAGTCATTTCCTGCAACGATTGACTGGTTACATTAATATGTGAAGATAGTTTCTGTTTTTGTTCACTGGTATCACCAACAGCTGTAGTCATTTTCTGCATTGGTTGGCTGGTTCCACTACTATGCGAAGATGTGTCCCGTATTTGACTGGAATCGCTCGTAGCTGTTGTTAATTTCTGGATTCGTTTACCGTTTCCAATTCTATGTGAAGTTGTCGTCTGTATTTGTTGACTGGTAAATCTCTCACTTTTATTTATTGTCTGTCTTTTGTCACTAGTCTCGCTGGTTGTGCCGATAACATCTATATTTGCAAAGGTTCTTCCTACATGTGATTTTGATACAGTCTGATTTACAATGTAAATTTCAGTCATTTGTTTGTCTGTTTCATGATCGCTAATAGTTTCTGTCGAAGTGAAATATTCTGTGCTTAGAGAGCTCAATGTAGTATCTTCCTGACTACCGTCAGAGCTCGTATCAGTATTAGATTGGCTTGTAGTTAACATTAAGATTAATGGATTTGATGTCGTTGTCGCTGCTGCTGTTGTAGTAGTTGTTGGAATAATATCTGCTTGAATAAACATATAAATATAATGATGAACCTATATAATAATAAATCTCTATATGGTGTCATAAATTTTTATTTGGTGAATGGTGAAAATATTCAGTTCATATTAATACTGCATTTACATGTTTATATGTATATAGCGTAAAACATGTTTTGCAATATTTCAGAAAAATAAATTTCAATGATCCATTTTACTTATTACATTGACACAGTGTGTGTGTGTGTGTGTGTGTGTGTGTGTGTGTGTGTGCACTTTTTTGTAGAATCTTATTAACTGTATGACAAAACATTATCATTATATATTTTTTTATGTTAAAAACTTGTACACTAACTTCATAGACAAATTGAAAGGCTGCACCAAGTACTCCAGTGATGCGATATCTATTTTGGACCTGACTTGATTATGGATCAATATTGTGTTCGGTAATTATGTTGTGACCTTTAAAAAACAACTGACGATATAATTGAAAACAATATCTTCTAAAAACAAAAAATACCACCATATTTATATTTCAAATTTTGGTGTGCTGTACTTGAGTTTCAAAGAGTATCCTCTTGTCAGCAACATATCAACCAAATACATTTGAAGATCTAAATCCAAAAATGAATTGTAGATCTAAAGCATTCAAAACCAAACATTTGGAAATAAGACGCTAAATCCACCACCAAGAAGTTCTATCCAGTGCATTACAGTGAATAATATTAAGCAGAAGTAGCACCCTTTAAACGTTACAAAAACAAATTATGTATATGTCGATGGTGAAAATTGTGTGTTTGGGTCTAATATATAAATCCTTATTGCCACGGCCAATAATTGAGTCGTTCACTGAAATATAATAATTTTATTCTGAAATATATATGGTAGAGCATTTACATTATTGAAATGCAAATTTAGTGTAGCAAATTAACACTCGAAAATATAATGGATGGAAGGAACAACCAGGGAAATTCAATAACATGCAATGGTCGCATCATGCAAAATCTATAAAAAATAACTCTATCCAAAAGTACTTCCCGCAGAAGTAAACTATCTTGTAATTATGTTCGAATAAAAAAAAATGAACGACCGTCCGTACCATAGTCAGTCATACTTTAACTGATTCAGTCCATATATTACTGATAATGATAGTCGAAAGCACTGAGATAGACTGATAAAGTTGGTACAAATTTTGAAGTAACTGTTTAAATTAAAATATCACTTGCTAAGTCACTTTTTAACTGTCTAAACTTATCTTTACATCTTATCAGACATATATTGACTGATTAAACGTATTTTGTGTGTAATCAGATGTTTTTGGACTGACTAAACCTGATTTGCGTTTAATCAGACGTTGGCGGACTGACTAAACTCATTGTGCCCTTAATCAGACATTTTTTACCGTCTTAACTCATTTTGCGTTAAATCATACATTTAAGGCTTATTTGAACACGCTTGTATATAAAAGAGTAAATTCATATTGCGTTAATTCGTTCCCTCTTTATACTCTTTTATCTGGTATATTATGTTTTGTTGCTTACTTAACAATACATCATGTATTTTCTTTCTAAAACATGATTTTGTTAAATATCATCATGATCATTACAACTAACAATTCAACTGCCTCTTTCGAAATCATAATATAACCTTAACTAAGAACAATGTGAAACTGTATCCACGCCGGTGTGGGATACTGCCTTAAGGCGGTACAGTAATGTCAAATATTAAACTTCCGGGAACCTCTAGCAAAACACATGCACATGCATGTAGACTATAGTCAGATCTATGTGGAGGCAGTCCGTCAAATCCTACCCTAGAAAATATTGAAATTCTCAGTAAATCCCTGACCGCTGGCCCCTCTCGCTCCCCCCTCCATATTATAGATCCGCAATTGTACATACGTTAAAGGTAAAATTCACTATCGTAGTATTAATTCAATATTGCTTTATTACATCAGCGATCCCTGTGGGATGACACTAATATTTAATACATCACACTGTATACCGATATGCTGCCAGTAAAGCCCGTTATTCGAACATCTTTAAAATATGGCAATATATGTATCTTTAGAAAAAAATCCAACCCAACCGAAACCACACCTCTGATCGATAACCAGTGTAAATGAAATACTAGCCTTAATCTTTTCTGGTTTCTTCAGTTTCAAATCAAACTCCGTGCAAGCTAAGTCAAATAATGAACCAGATCATATAACTTAAAATATGTACAATCTTTGATCTACATGTACAATGTACCTATCAACTAATCACATCTATTTCTTAGAAATACATACATAGCTTCTATGTTAGGTATCGTCTCATACACAATGAATCCTGTAAAACACAGCTCTATCATCACAAGTATTATCTTTAATGCATGTATATCATGTATATCTAATTTTAAAAACGGGCGCGCATTTTCCTAACACTTGTAACTGAAGTTTCGACTATTACAACACCAGATCACAGATTGTCACCATTGCAGAGATGCATTATCTAACTTTTAACAAAATCAAGTTTTAACTGTCATCTCTCTCCAATGTTACCAGGCGGCAATCGTAAAATATTTATTCAGACTTGATTAAGTCCAGAACACCATTTGTTTTAAACTGTTTAATTCGATGTTTTCTGTTATTTGTTTGCATGTTGTTTTTTCGTTTAGGGAGAAAACCTTTTCGTGCAATGCAAAATAGTCTTACTCTTAATTGCACGTCAGTGTGATACGATGAAATGTTCCATTTTCATAAATTCCACCGTTCAGAAATTCACGTAAAGATAACCAATACCAATGAACTTGTGTATTTTTGACACGATTTACAAGGGGTGAATAATTCAGGTTAGTTGGCTTTAACGCAAGGCGGAGCGCTGCAAATGTGTGGGGGATTTTTGAAAATCAAGATTTCGTGCTAAAATATACATTGTTTCAATAAAACAGTGGCGTGATCATCCTTTCCGCCCCATATGAATCATTCAATAGACGGTATTTAATGGATGTTTTGAATTTAAATATATAAATCAAGTGTCTGTCGTCGACCTTTTTCAAAACTCAAAATGTCTTGTAGAACCACAAGTCTTTGGCCTCGCAAAGCAAACATCCAATATGTTACTGAAATCAAAAGGCTTTATTTCCCAACTCACATAATGTTCTAGGCAATTGTCATGTTCTTATACATTGTATCATTGACGATAATGTTATATTACTTAAGAGTCGCTTTATAATTCAATTAGTTTGCAGTCATTTATTCACCTAAACGTGTATCATTAATCGTTTACCTGAACATTGGATATTTATCTGTTTATGAGGTACATGTACTTGTATCGAAACACGCCCTTCAGTAGTCATAAGACATATATTTCACCAGCTATACACACACTGTGTGTCAATTGGTTTCACTTATAGTTGTACGAGATAAGACGAATTAAGTTATATGACACTTGTAACTTAATTTTATGGTGATATAAATCCTCCGTCCTACATATAACAAAAACACAGGACAACAAATATTGTCCTATTCTATTGCGTTAAATGCCAATAATGTACCTATGCTCATGCAGTTTATTTAGCTCGCGAAAGCATAAACCACAAAATATAATCTGTAATCATTCAGAGTCATTTTCTTCGCACTGCCCCATTGAAGGCATTAATATGATTGAAGTAAAGAAAACACTGGAAATTTCAAACCTAATTTATTTCACGATATCTCTAAGCAAGATTTATAAATCTTACTTTTTTTACTCGAATTTTATTATACCTTTTAACCAAAGTAATAAATAAACTCTTTCAAATTGTTGGTACTTATATCAGGACTTTAATCAAACTAGTTATCTAAAATATATTAGATATATATCGTCATTACATAATCCTGATTATTTCTGCGTCTGCATTGGACAAGTATGATATCTATCTTTTCGACATTTTGAGGTAACTACGAAAAATATTAACACAACTATCAATGTTATGACCTTCACAATTAAAAATTAAAGTGTTTGGTAAATAGGTCTATTTTAGAATGACAATCAAGTTGTCACCTTAGCAATAATGAAATGAGGAAACCAAATATAAGTAAAGTATTAGAGTTTAGATACAAAAAAATATCAAATCAAACCTTTCAACAAGTGCAAGGTCAAATTGTGTCCTTGAAATATTCTAATTATCTAAGCTTCGTCATTATGGATCTCGATACCGCCTCATATGATTTTATGCTGAAAATGTTTTTTTTAAAGTTTTTTTAAAGAGTAATCAAGGGAACCAAGGTTATAGCGGTAATCAAAAGAATGTAATCCAACAAATCTGACTAAAAACTGGGAGCATAGACCAAGTGCGACGGTAGGGTAAGCGACCTCTGTTTTTCACATCTGGAATGGAAAGTGCCCCGACCATTCCAACAAAAAAGTACCCAATTACACATTCTGACTATTTCAAAACAATCAAACCATGTTCCATCACTTTAAATGATACATTTTGCTATAACGATGGCGAACCAAATTGTACTAGAACAAAATGTGGTATTAAAATTTGCAAAACATGCAACATTCTTATAACCGACTGTTACTTCTCTAGATCCCATACATACAAAACCGTCCATACAAAAGGCATGATGACTTAAGTTGCAAATCAATAAACTTAAAATATGGATTAAAATGCAAATTATGCGATCTAGTATATGTCGGTGAGACACAAGAACGATTAAACAAACGATTGTGCGGTCATCGTTCGGGAATTAATACCACCAAATCCCCGACAGTTTATCAACATTTTAATCAACAAGATCACCCATTGCATCCACATTTTTCAATTATGAAAGGCTTTTGCAGAACCTTGAGATTGAGAACTTCAAGTCTTAAATTCAAATATGGTCCTTCCAGTCACGTCATTGCGAGAGATTTAACCATCATCGAAAACGAATCTCTGTGTAATATCCTTTCTAAATATCCCTTATGCCGTGAACCACACTCCATAAATTGGAATTATAACTTTAAAATTCTGATGGATGCCGTGGAGGACTAAGCAAGAAAATGGATAAAACGAGACCAAGAAGACATTGATTCTCTGTCAGAGTGGTGAAAGACCGTAATGTCTTTAATATTGAAACGTATAAAAGTTTAAAGTAGGACAATCAATGCAAATGCTGCGTCAGTTTTCAAAAACTCCGATTTAGCAAAAACATTATCTACTATACATGACAAATATGTTGTCGTACCAGCAGACAAAGCCCAAAACAACATTGTTTTTTCTGCAAAAAATTCACATGTAAAGTTTATTATCAGAGGTAGACGTAGAAAAAAATAAAATTTATAAGACCTATACTGCTACCACACTATCTAAAGAAGAGATTGTGCTATCCTCTTTTTGTCTCTCTATCAAGGACGATGATTGTGATTTTCCGTCTATGTACTGGATTCCTAAACTCCACAAGAAACAATACAAACAACGTTTCATAGCTGGATCTGCAAAATGTACCACCAAACCTCATTCAAAACGTTTAACTTCTATACTCACAGCCGTCAAAGAGGGTCTGCAGACCTACCACAACACTTGTTACTTCCGTTGTGGTATTAATTCAACGTGGATCCTGAAAATTTCGAAGGATCTTTTGGAGACAATCAGTTCAAGAATAGTATCAGAATATAATAGCATTAAAATCTATGATTTATTAACACTGTATACTTCTATACCCCATACTCAGTTAAAATCCTGACTTAAAAACATTATACATCTTTGTTTTTCAAAAGAAGATGGTACACCTAGATACAAAGAGTTTCACATCCAATGTTTATTATTATCAGAAGTAGACGTAGAAAATGAAAGAAGTGATAAGACCTATACTGCTACCACACTCTCTACAAAAAATTGTGGAAAATCATAAATCGACTACCATCGATTTCTAAGTGTAGGTCAAGATACGACTTCACAGTGTCTGTAATATCCTTTATCTCACTTTCTTTGGGGTAGATGCGATGTATCAAGTCCCCACAATTAGGATTGTTTAAAGATGATAAGTCATCTAAATAGCAGAAACTGGTATTAATGGATCTAGCTAAACGATATTCTTTCTTTTAGAACAGATCAGCTATAAAGTCAGCCTCATGAGAGTAAAGATACAGGTCAACAAGTAGAGGAGCACAATATGTTCCCATTGGAATGCCGACCGTTTGTTGAAAAAAGCGCCCACCACACTGGACAAATATGTTCCAGCATTTTGTGAACATCTTCCTCTGTATATTTGGAAGATGATTTGGAATTATTTCTTACAAAGTATGAGGAATCACTACCAAGAACGATACATTTATATTTATATTTACTGATTTGTTCAACCGGTCATAGTTTTCCTTTCCTCTTTCGTCTATCCCGAACTTGACTTTTTATGAACAACTCGGCGGATGTTTCTAGAAAAGGAAAGAACGCTTACCCTGCCGGTGCACCTGGTCAATGTTCCCAGTTTTTAGTGGAGTCCGAGTTGTTCATTTGCTTTTGTTACTTTGTGTGTATGATTTTAGTTACTTAATGTTCTTTTTTTGTGTACATGTATGTCTGTTTTTTATGTCTGGTCTTTGTCCCTGCATTACATTCCTTTGATTACCGCTATAAACGTGGTTCCGTTGATTAGTCTTTGACTTATTATTCTTACGTACTGCATGTGTATTGTTTTCTTTTTTTGTAGAATCGTATACACATTATGACACAACATTGCAAAGAAGTAACTTCATTTCTGCAGCATAAGGACCATATACATTCAAAGATCTGCATCCAAAAATGAATGCATAAATAAAGTATTCAAAACCAGTAGTATCGGAACCAGAACCAAACCACCACCGACAAGTCCTATCAAGCCTGAGTATTTTAAGAACTACAATTTTAAACACAAAAATAATTATGTATATGTCGCAATGTGTTTGGGTCTTATAAATACATCCATGTAGCCACTGTGACATGTAATAAGCCCTTCAAGGAAGTGTCATGATTTTATTCTGAAGTATATACGGTACAACTTATACTCCGTTGAAATCCAAATAAATTTTAGCAAAGTGATACTCGCAAATAAAATGGATGATAGGAACAATTCATAGTCGGGATATTCAATGACATGGAATGGGCGTGTCATGCAAAATTTATGACAAAACTCTATTAAAAAGTATTTCTGTTATTATGAATTATGTAAATGCTCGAATCAGAACAAATTTCAATTTCTATAGTGTAGAGCTTTCTATTCAAAATGTAGACGTTTTAGTTTCATTATGCTGAAGTAAAATCTATAAGTTAACTCTCTAAATCATAAAATTATTTACCAGATGAATTATACAAATAAAACTTAAGATAAATATCTGAAAGAAGGCAATAAAAATCATCCGTCCTACATGTACCAAAATGCCAGACGGCGAATATTGTCCGATTACATTTTGTTTAAAACAGCGAATGCTCATGCAATATGTTTAGCACAAAGGCATATACTGTTAGATATAATCCGCCAACTACTTATAATCCGTCCCTTCATACTGTCCCGTCGAATGCATTAATAAAATTGAATTAAAGAATGAATGAATAATGGAATGCAATGATGGATGTATGAATGAATAATTAAAGAAATTTATTACACAAATCAACACACACACTAATACTAATATAACTGGTATATTCTGTTCCATATTCAGCGTTACCTAGAAATCGAGTACCTATGTCATCTATACTATAACTGTCCCGATATTTAATATTTGACATCACGGTTTTCTCCCTTTTTTTGCTTACCTGTGCCATTAACAGTTCTTCTAGAATTTGTCAGAAACAATAGAACTGAAGTTGTAGCAAGTAATAGATTCCTGTGGACATTTCCCGTGTATGACAGTACTCTAACTGGATCACATACACATCTGGTATGTTTACTAATTGCAAGTTATGGATCTTTACACCACTTCTTCTCAAGTTTATGCTTACCTATGTAGGCATACTTTTCAAAAATACTCGGTCGCCTATAGTTATCTCAAACACAGATTGACATACCTTAAAGTCATAGCAGACTTTGTGACATCTACCCGCTTTTTTATCAGAAGAGTCTGAATTATCCAATTATTATTAAGATTAATGAAGGGAACCAAGGTTATAGAGGTAATAAAACGAATGTTATCCAGGGACAAAGACCAGACATGGAAAACAGACATACACAACAAAGAACATAAAGTAACTAAAATCATACATACAAAGTAACAAAAGCAAATGAGCAACTCGGACTCCACTAAAAACTGGGAGCATGGACTAGGTGCACCGGTAGGGTAAGTGTCCTCTGCTTTTCTAGAAACACCCGCCGAATTGCTCGTAAAAAGTCAAGTCCGGGGTAGACTGAGTGTGTATTCTTTTTATTATTTTTTTTAGTATAATTTGTTTTGTTTTGTCTGTTTTTCTTGAACTAGTTATTTTCCTTGGTTTTGGATACGCTTCGTTCATTGCTACTTATTTTTTTCTTGCCTTTACGCTAAAAATATGTTCACTTATTTTTATTATCATATGTTTCACTCACCTAAAGTACAAAAGAAACCATCCGTACTGTTGTCACAGTTTTGGACAAATATCTTCCTGTTCTCTTTCCCTGGACATACTTCCATTACTGAACAACGATTTGATTTTGTTAATCCTATTAATGAAACTACAAAAATAATTAGGAATAAGACTGAAAGGTTAATAAAATAAGTGTCAGTCTTTTTAAGAACATGATATATAAAACATCATTTTGATAGCGTAATATGACTATTTGCACCATCAGAATCAAGGGAATAGTTTTCATAGCATGTTGGTACATTAGATTATAATTTCAATGCAGTGCACTGAAAATGAACATTTCAAGGGCAGATAACACTGTCATAAGCCTCAATTTTCTACCATTTTATTGAAAAATTTATGAGCAAAGCCAGTAATTAAGTGAACAAATAATGGCCTTTTCAAATGGAGAAAGTTTCCTTGAGTGATATTACATTGTCAGATCGATGTGGTTTCTACATGCATATTTCCGATTTTTCCCATTTTGTCTGATTCTTACAATTAAACTCAAATGTTTGGCGTCAATGGATATAATTATTCTCAATTAAAAAAAAAAATCACTCTGTTTGTAATACTATACAACTAATGAATGATAAATTTAGTAAATGGTAGGCTATCATAGTCCTGTGAATGCAAACTAAATTGGCTAGTTATAACATTTAATATGTTAAGTAATAGGGCAACAATTTTCCGAACGTAGACAAGCTGTGTTGTTTCCAAACGTCACGTAACTGCCAAGAAATGCAACATTACAAGTCACATTGAAGAAAACAATTAAATGAACGATTTATATATCAGACAATGAGTGAGAAAAAAAAGTACAAAACCAGATTTCCATTACGTTGCAACAAAACTGTCTTTAAAGCTACATTAGCTGCCAAATTTGTTCAGTTTTGATTCCACTGAATTTTGCTGATTCAATAAAGTAAGTAATAACAAAACTATAACTTCGAATTTTAAAAGTACATTTTGTTGTGATCATATACATTTATTGTTTATCAAATACTTTGAAGCAGAATGTTCTATTTCTTATAACTTGTACAAAGTAATACGACAATGGTCATGCATTGGTCTTGTACTCTTGCTGTGACCATTGATGAGTTATAAATTGATTTAAAATTATCTAAATTTTCTCCCTTTGCATTCATGATACCTGTATTAATTGAACCGTTGATGGTTCTACAAAATTATTTCTGCAAAAGTTGACTTAAACTGGAACAATATTTTCAAATTTGAAATGAAAAGCGCATGTTTAGCTGAAGTCAACAGAAACAAAAAAAAAAATAAATAAAAATAAATAAAATAAAAAAAAAATAAATAAAATAGATAAAAGGTTTTCGTAGACTATCTTACCGTTTACAGCAGTCGTCCTGAATGGAAACCGAAAGTATTCAACAACTAGACTTCCATTTGCCAATAAGTTATCTATTGAGCACATCTTAGTCTTCTTTTTCCACACATCTAAACTGTTTTTGTGGTAACCTATACTGCATACTTAATGAAAAGAAATACAAATACAAGGCTCAGCCAAAAAAAAAAAAAAAAAAAAAAAAAAAAAAAAAACAGGCCGAGGCTTATAGTGGGTGATTTATGTATTTCTTAATCCAATATATTTTTTTTATTACAAATCCTTCTGTAGGCTATGCAATAAATGTATTAGAAAACATTATTGCGAGTAGTAGTTACCTGGAGTTATTAAAACTAAATAAAAAACAGGTTATAAAGGTATGGGAATTTTTTTTACCATAATTTTCACACTATAACCAGTCAAAAAATATTTGAAGTTATATAGGAGATCCCAAATATTTTCAATTGGAAATCTTTCAGTGGGTCTCATAGAAACTGCATAAAAAGTGCAAATAAAACTTGGCCACTGGAGATATGAACACTTATATTTTGCTATGTTCTATTTCGGAAAAAGTACAGTAAACTTCCCACCAGAATTTATGCCTTTAACTAGTCAGAAATATATCACGATGAGTAGCAAATCCAAGGACACGAACATATGGAGAGTTGTTTTCGTATGATCTAACAAATGTTTTTATACAGTTTCTCTGATTATCTTAAGATATCATCAATCACCCCTGCCATGTTTTAAGAAAGAACCATACTCAACATGATATTGTACACAAATGATCATTGAGATGGAAATGCGATGAAAGCAATTTAGTCACGTTGATGTCTATTCTTCCAAGGTGGCCATCATCTAATTCGAAATATACCCCATTGTACATTACGTTCTCTATCAGGAATAAAGAATTTGTCAAATGAAGACCAGTTTTCATATTTATGGTCGTTTGTTGGAAAAGGCTTCTTTGTGTTTGAATATTTGAATAGAACCAGCCTGTGAGAGATTGGTGGACTAAGTATTAATTTCAGAGTTTACATATTTAACAGATGTTTCATTATTATGAATAACAATATTTCATACGGTGAAATTAGATATATTTTTATACGCCTCTAATCCAGCCTTAATCTTTAAGATTGAAAGATTTGCTCGACTAAGACAAGTGTTCTGATGATACATTTGTACCGATTGAAAAAAAAATCACTTCAGAAGATGTTCACACAGTTGATTATTTGCTTTTGTTACTTTTTATATATGATTGTAGTTCTTTGTTGTGTATGTCTGTTTTCAATGTCTGGTCTTTGTCCCTTGATTACATTCTTTTGATTACCGCTGTAACTTTGGTTCCCTTGATTACTCTTTTCGTTTAATAATTATTTCTATACAGGTTTCTACTTAATTCTAGATACAAAAAAAAAAAAAAAAATATAGGAAATGAGTCGTAAGTTGGAAAACGCATGATGTTTAATGGGACATTTAATGCTTCTCGAGTCTTTACTCAATTTGACAGTCGAGAAACGGTGTTACTATTTTCTTATCTCCATGGGTTTCAATATAGAATAAGTTATTCTTTTATTAATCTACACTCATGCTATCATATTCTTTAACAACAGGTTAAACGCTTGAAACAAATCGACGAACTATTTCAAATTAAGTTTCTAACGGTGTATTGTACTTTTGGTACAGTGACCCAACTATTATAATCAAAAGCTTTATATTTACCAAATATATTACATGAGTTAGTTGTTTTGATTGCAGTGGTGGTTTTGCATGTTTCATTTGTTGCAGCAGCAATAACTGAAGAATTGAAATGGACTGAAATGAAAAGGTAAATTGTTAAAAAGAAACTATGATATTGTGGAAGAATGATATATATAGTGCACACAAATGAATGCAAAACACTATGATAACAAATTAATTATATCTTTTTTCTATGATTTGTAAAAATGATATCATCAGATGTCGTGAACTTTGAAAATGAAATTTGCGCGGCATCTCGTACCCAAGTGTACTTGTGGTAAATGTGGTTACAATAATTAAAAAAAAACAATTTTAGTCAAAGATCATTTTATATGAGAATGATATTATTTCAACATTACCTTTGTATGTATACAGGAACAACAAAGAAGTATGGGTTTCATTATTGCATTGATCGAAATTTTGTGCTGTTCCCAGGCATTCCAATGACTGAATATTGCATATGCAAAGATAATTATCCTAAATGAAAACGTAAGGATATTTTGAACGCATCCAACATTTGATATATATTATTGCTAGCAAGTGAGCTCTATATCAATATGCTTGTGTGTATGAACCACGTTTGATAGTTGTCAGTCACACTGGATGAGGATCGGTAATGATACAGACAGAACAGTTTCGAGAATAAAGTAATTTTGTATTATATTGCGTTATGTTGACCACCCTAGATTGGATAAAAAATTCGTCCAAAATAACCAAAGCAGCAATATGCAAATAGAGACCTTAGATAGAATGTACATTGAACCATATAAAAATGAAGACCATAAAGGAAAAATCCATCCACCAATGATAAAAAAAGTTTAATAATCAATAATTGAAGATTGGCGTTGAGACTTAATATAGCTCAGTAAATAAATGAGTGTGAGTGTGCACTTTCAAACAATTTCCCCTGGACATCGTGATCACGTTACCGGTCAGTGTGTACTGTTAAACACTTGTTATTTCCATAAATTCTCCAAACACATCACCAATGGACATACCTTGTAAACACTCTTTAAATCCATGATTTTTGTTTGCTCTTTTGCATTGTTCAACATGCCTTGATTTAGTTTGCACTACATGGTAAAATGGTAAAATGCCACTGAACAGTAATGGTTTAGGCCTGTATTGTTATAGAGATCACTATTGAATTGAGCTTTTGTCATAGATTCTTTGGTTATTCTATATTCTTTATTTAAAATGATAGGAAAGGGAATGCTTGGTGCACTTTCTAACGCTAAAGTTTAGCAGTTCATTTGTGATGCTGCTTTTCAATGTTTGTCCCATACGAATTTTATAATCATCAGCGACCCCTTTATGTCCAGTAATAGCCATGATCTAAGAATGACAGTAGGAGTCCTTTGCTAATACTGTAGCACCCATAGCTCGAAAAGAATGATTGGTATATATTATATTATACCGGGCTGGTGGAGAAAAAAAAGTTTATCCACAAATTAAAAAAAAAAACACAACAGAGAAATCAAAAGCAAAATGGCTAGCCGTAAGACAAGATGACAAAACTAAGAGATCGATGCAGAAAAGTGTACATGTTCACATCTGATACATATTGGCTAAAGCGCTATGAATTTGACTGTAATTACTTTGATATGATATCTTGTTAAGAATATACGATAATAGCGATGTACTTTTCGCATCTTTTTAAATTTGGTAATGTACAATGTACGTATATAAGTGCTTTTCAACACATTAATGATCCTAATAAATAGCTATTGTAATGTTATACAAACGTTGCTACTATACAAGTTAAATATATTCATAAAACATATTTTAAAACAATTGCTTTTTTTCTTAAAAAAAACGAAAATTGCCTTTTTTTCCTCATGCTACTTAAAAATAAAATTTTGTTGGTTTTAATAAAGTTAATCGTTTGTTTACAAAAGAATTCTGGCTACTCCAACATAGACTTTTTACCTTTTTAACTGTAAAATTCAAAATGTTGGAAAAACCAGAATAACCCTTTCTTCGTGTGATAAGATTTACAAAGCCAACAAACAAAACAAACATGAAAATCTTGAGCATCTATACTAAAACCAAAGTATCAATTTTGTGATATTTAACTATACATGTAAACTAGTAACACATATTTCTGCAATTTTACCTAGGATATAAGTGTTCTTAAATGCAATATACAGCAAATCCAAAACAAAAGCAAACGTTCGACATCAACAAGGAATTACATGTACTAAAATAATTCAAAAATATTTGTAATAAATACATGTGGTATAATAGAGTAAGCGCGTGGCGTAATGGCCGGAACAACACTACATTGACATAAGGAAATATGGACAACTCAGATTTTCCTACTGTGACAGTAAAGACTCAAATCAATAGTAAAAATGAAGCAACCATCTTTATACATAAACATATACAGTGTGAAGGAAAAAAATAAATTTATATTACTGCCTGTGTATAACGGACGTCTCAACAATCACAGATAATGCAGAACATATACACGCCGATATATTCAAATTCATTTTTTTCTATTTTACTCTTTGTGTGCAAATCTAATGATATATGGCTTGTTCTCTTTATAACAGCGTTATTTGTCGATAACAGGAGCCATATAAGCTTGCGTTGTATGTTTCATATTAGCCGTTGAGTGAGAACAAAAACAAATATGCATTATAACTTACGCCATATCCAATGATATCGTAATTACCCTCACCGATGCAAAATACGATGCATTCCGACAATGTACCTTTTCGAATGTTGTAAGAATGCTGTTTGAAAAACCTGTAGCAGCCTGTAAAAACACCCCTTCTTAAATTCTTTTTCACATATTAAAATTGAGATTTCTACTAAATATCTCAGTCCTAAATTATGGTTACAAGAATACAATTATTTAAAAAAGCTAACATTATGATTTTAGAAATCAACTTCCTTAGAAAAAATAATGTATATGATGTTCATCTTTAGATTGCGAATGCCATTGCATCGTTTAATATTTTTACTTGACTTATATTGAAAAAACAATATTTGTCCAATGAGTATCACAACAAGCCATTGTCGTTGTCAATGTAATGTTATAGACTGGCTTAAAGACTTGCTATCGTGTGTATAAATCTTACCTAATAGTGAAATCCAAGGTGAAAAAGTCTCATATGTGTTTTCCCAAACAGTGACCGGGTTGTTACTAACCAGCATACCGTTTGTATTTCTGCAGAATATATCTGATTCTTGTGAAAGTACCCCATTATCACCTTTGCATACTTTCTTTGCTTCAGTGAAATTCAACCTTTGCTCGTAAAAACGAGTTTCTACAGAAATATATATGAATAAAATGAATGGTACGAAAGAAACATTTAATTTATTAAATGAATTTATCACTAAAATAAAAATATTATATTAACGTACCTTCTTAAGATAGTCCCAACAATAAAATTTGTTTTAGCTGTCAATGAGTAATGATTTATTTTTGTAAAGTATTCTCTGTGCAGGTGTGATCACTGATTGACACTATAGCATGTAAATACTACTAAATCACTACCGGCATACACGTACCGATATAGAGAATGGGGGCTTTTGCGCGCTATAAAACCTACTCACCATATGGTTTGAAATGCTTGAACAAAGTCAATATCATTGTGGTACAAACTACTTCAGTGGTGTATTATATATTTTGTCTGATTGAAGATGGACTTGGCTTAATTATAGATTGGTTAAGTGTATGGTAATCTACTTGTTTCCCTTATTTGTAACACACACACACACACACACACACACACACACACACAAAATCAGCAACGTTAGTTACAAGGCCTCTCCAAGTATATTAGATTGTAAGCTATATATGTTAGGTCTCTCGTGTTAAGATATGTAGCATGTACCACCACATGTTTTGGTAAGTAATTGAAAACGTGCTTATAGAGTATTTTTGTTACATCTAAGGCTAATTCAATTTATAAATTTGATAGTTTTACTTCAAGGATGGTGTTTCTAAATATCAAACTGTTTGCAACTTAAGGTCATATTTTACTTGAGCATATCCTTTTGGGTAAGACAAATTCTCTTCGTTATTATTGGACAATTATTTTGTTCCACATCAAGAAAAGGTCATCATTTTAGCAATAAAATATAATTGTAACTTATCTCTAATGTGATATACTTCGTATTCATGGTTCACTATATCATGAATATTGAATTTTGACAAATTGACATTAACTTGAAAGGATATCTCTATCTATTAAGCAATAACCTCATAATTCAAAAGAAATTTGTATCAACTAAATCAGCAGGTTTAATAGTATCTTTACAGAACTAAAAACAAGAAACATGTTCGAACATCATATTATTGTGCCACTTTAAGACATAACTGACAACACTTTTGTATTACACATTGTATACAAAATTTGAAATTTTACTAAATCTACTAATACTTACGTTTAGAACCATTCGAGTCCGGAAAAATTGTAATCAAGAAAAATATAAGAATTGCCATACTCTACAACCTTCTTTGAAAGAGTCCTGCTGATCAAAAATGATAAAACAACACCACAGGTAATAAAGTCTGATATGCATTTGAATCGGTTATCTCTATCGACCCAGAAACAAAATCATGTGACTTTGGGGAAATAACCTTTTGGAAGAAAAATGAGAAAATTCTTCTACCTTGTAAAATAAAGGGGATTACACTTTACTAAAAGACCATTTTAACAAAAAAGGTTCAAAGCATATTCTAATCTATCAAATGAGGTCCTACCGCTTGTTGCATATTATGATGCTAGTAATGTGATATAGCTGAAATTTGTGAATTTGTTTTTATGAACAGTATATCATTGGAAGTAGTCATGTGTATCTGTATACGATTTATTTGTGTGATCTGTATTTGAATAAATCTTAGTTTTATCAGTTTCAGTGCTTAAAATTGTAATTGTTACTCCTTTAGAGTGTATTTATAGTCTGCTATATCCTTATTACTCAGATATTCCATCTCCTTTCTTGTTTCTTATTGGTCGGTTTACCCTTTGGTAGGAACTTCTTATCTGGCCAGTTGACTCAAGGTTTTAAGTGAGTGGAGAAGTCGTTTTGGTCTTGTGGGAAATCTTATTCTCATCTCGACTTTATATCTTTGTGATATAGTTCTATCCATTTTGAGGTTTGTTTCTTATCAACTATGAATAATTTATAACATGCATTCCTTTAATTCCTCAGAGTAAGTGATATTTGTGGAGTAAATTGGTGATTAAGTTTGAATGCTTTGTATGATTGATTTGAGAGTTACATAAATCTTATATAAACTTGGGATTAAAATTATTTCAACTAAATAAGTTTATTATAAGAGTTGCATTAAAATGATTCAAAACATCTAAACAATTAAAGTCCACAATTCTATAGGGATCCAGCATACTTCTGATGGAATGTATGAATGAGTGATAGATCATTTAAAACTTATTACTACTTAACTTTGATAAAAATGTAAATGACCTGTATATTTATGAATGTAAATATTGTTACTTCAGGTTTACATAATTTTGATGGGCTGAAACTGAATCTTTATTAACGAGCTGTCAGTTATACTTATTACTGTGGAAACTTATGCCTTTGTCTGTATTCACATGACGCTATGTTTAGTTATACATGTATGGATATATCACATATTAGTATCTGTGAGAATAGATTAATATGTGTAGTTAACAAATGCATATCATACATGATATTATTTACACGATTTACGCATCGTGAATTAGAGTTTAAAAATGGGATGTTTACGTACTAAGGACATTACTGAAATTAATTTAATATTATAAAGAAAATATTGTTTTTTTTCTATTTAGATCACCTTGAATATTTCACAACTTGCATATTGATCATACCATGTATTTACAATGATTATTATTATAACAAGGTATTTTTCATTGTTTTCTATGATTCTGATAAGTTATGATGATTAATAAATAATCAGGACCCTACAACCTGACATTTGTGTTTTTATTACAGTTAAATGATCATAATATAAATGTCAGTAAGAGCATCGTACAAATGCTAACTTTATTCAAGATCAGAATGAGAACGCATTGCACCCGATTTTAATTGCATTATACATTACAAAGTTTGCTCATTTGTTCCAAAGGGACTTTATGTCTTGTTAGGACAGATACGGTTAGATGGTTTAGAGTATGGTTAAGGTAGCTTATACTGGACGCCGGAACAATGAATTTAGGAATGAGTCTTTATATGTGGTCTTCATGTGAAGTTACCTTTCATGGCACGTATCCCCTCCTTATTAAAGTAAGCAATATTTAATAAAAATTGTGCATACGCAGGAAAATTAACAATCATTACATAACATATAGGATTTGCCCTTGTAAGCATTTTAAATCAAGCTTAGCTATTTCGTTACTCAATAACATAGAATACTTGGCAGTCACTTTGAATTACATCTATGTTTGCAAGTCAACTAAATGCGCAAAGCTTGTATGTTGAAATGTGAATATCAAGTTGAAATAAGGAATTCTACGCAACACGAAAAATCTACTTCACCCATCGAAAGGTGAGACTTTAGTTGTTTTTCTCTCTGTGGAATTGCATGATTAAAACTTGCTTATAAAAAAAATAATAAGGCATAAGAAATACATCGTATGTCTGAATAATTGGTCAAACTTGTAAATATATTAATAAGGAAAGAAAGAGAACAATTAATCGATTCAATAACGACAAATTAATAATAATTACATAAACAGGATATGAAAATAAAAGACACACACACACACACACACATATATATATGAGCATAATTGATTATTTGCTGTTAATAAATCGATTTTGTGCTTAACAAGTGCGTATGTAAACATTGACAAATGAAGACAATATTTAATTATTTGCTGATGTTGTGAAGTGACTGTAATCATTGTCACCAGAAGTAACACCTTCATGCAAACTTATATCATATATCGATCCATTCGAATCTGGACTTCCAGAAGAGTTGTCAATTATTTGTGTCCATGTTTTCTGAACAATATTTGAGTTCGTGAAGGTGGTTATAAGTGTCTTCATCAAAATGAGAACCGATTTCATTGGAATTATTTGTACAAGTGTTGGAAAAAGACTTCGTCATCTTTGTACTTGCGCATTAGTATTATTGCGCGTGTACGTTTTATCCATTTTGTCTACATTAGTGCATTCCTCTTCCCATTGGTTAGCATGACTAGACGAGATATCATTCGTGTTATAAGCAGTGGAACATTCTATAGTTATATGTACATTCGGCAACATATTATCCTGGTAAATTCTGAAATCCTCTTGAAAGTTTGCTGATTCTTTTTCTTGATAATTGTTGCATCTGTTACGATTTATGTAATGACAGAATCTGATGTAGGTAATCATTTTAATTCAAGCCATTGTTGTTTTTCTGTCAATGTTAAATCATATTAAAGCAAATGGAAAAAACATAGGGTAATGAAAAAAAAAAACGTCAACTATAGAATACATGTACACCAATAACTAAAAACCTGTAGAAAGTACACGAAAAACATGAAAAAGCGCCGACCCTTTGTAGTAAAAAAAAAACAAAAACAAAAATAAAAAAGAATAACTTATTACCAAGGTATTAATTCAACTGGAAAATAAGAAAAAAAATCCAAAGTATATGGTTATAAAAAGGTTATCAAACTGGTAATATTTGATTTATAGTCAATAAAAATAACCAAAGGGAAAGTCAGAGGCAAAATAAAATTAAATCAAATAAAAAAAAAAACAATAGTAAATATGCAGAAAAACGCAATGGACTTAACAATACATTGTCAAGTCAAACTGTTACCAGAAAAGGTTGGTAAAACCGGTATTCCAATCAGTCCAAAAAATATATTGACGATATTATGAAAGTCCATCGTCTTTAATTTTTTTGTCAGAAACGGAGCATTTCTCAAAAATATATATTTCACACCCTTGGTCTGAAGGCCTGTCTCTTAGGCAAATATGGCGCGCTCAGAATTGTTACATCTTTGTTTGTTTGTTTGTTTGTTGGAGTTAAACGTCCAAGCAGCAATATTTCAGCTATATTCTGACGATGAACATGAAATGGATGATAAAATGAACTTGAAATGATGCTGAAATGAAAAAAAGGATGGGACACAAGGATAATAGGGACGACAAATTTTGATTGCTACTAGAAAAAGGGGGTGGGTAAGGTCGGGCAATTTAGCCTCCTGTGGGGGAGTGCAAAGGTTTTTACTCCTATCCAATACCACAGTATGGGTCTTTAACGTGCGAGGAACGTGACACGTGCACCACTATGGTTTGCGGTCAGGTTTTCCGTATTACAGCCTGACAACCCCAGCATGTAACATGCCAGGGGCACCCCATTCCACCACCAGGGACACACATCCCCATTGCTCTGTGGGCAGAGCGCCTAGCCCCTGGCTAGATTTCTGAGAACTATTTAGTCGCCTTTTACGACAAGCTTTTAACACCCGGACCTGCAAAGGCTTGTTACTTCTAGGCCATGCATATAAAACCATATGTGAAATATAAACACCATATGCTGGGGAGGCTGGTATATCATTGCATATAGAAGGTAAATTATAATGTTAAAACCAAAAATGTTGTGTCGTCTTATAGCTTGTATTGAGATGATTTCTGTCATCAAATTCGAGGAAAAACTTAAAATGACAAAAAGGAAGCTTTTTTCTGAAGCCTTTTTAATCTCCAGCTCTGGTGGATAAACGAACATAAGCCATAAGAATTTGGATTGTTTAAAATGTACCGAAATTAAAAGCACTGTCTGTCTTTCTATAAATTATGCAAGATCTCAGATGAATAAAAAATGGATAATCATATAGTGTCCATTCTAATATCTTTAATTTGGTGTTAAAGTACCACTTTAAAGAGACAAAGTGACAAAGTAATTCTTAGTTGTGTACTGCGCTTTTTTTCACTGATTTGCTGCATCAGTCATGTGTGTTAAACAATTTTTTTAACATGATATATAGTATACATTTCACCTTTTTACCGCAGCATGTAACAAAACCAAATTATACAAACAAAGACATAAGTTCTATGCTCCAGTTAGCAAGTCGAAACTCTTTTCAAAATCAGTCAGTGTAAAAATGATGCGAACAAACATTGCTATGTGTTACATGCTACATTGATCGTTTCTAGTCATGCACCTATAACAGAACACTGCATTGTAATGACTAATTGAAGAATAATTAATAAAACCGAATCCCGGAGATTTTGATTTCTGATAATGAAACTAACTTGCCTTAGTCTACATAATATAACTGTTAATACTACAATGATTACTATGCTTCCGAAACCACCTCCGACTACAATCCATACTATAACAGATCCTCAAAATATATTAAGGAAAGTACACTTAAACATATGATTAGGACGTATAAATTTTTATGGAGTTTAATTAATGTTGTTATTTTTGTTTTGTTATCAAGAAAACAGTATTTCTTGTTTTAACACATATTAAGTATTATTAAGAAATAATTGGTTCCTTCATATTATTTTACTTTATTTTTTGTGTTTCTATGTATGATTTTAGTTACTTTATGTTCTTTGTTGTGTATGTCTGTTTTCCATTTCTGGTCTTTGTCCCCTTGGATGACATTCTTTTGATTACCGCTATAACCTTGGTTCCCTTGATTACTAGTAGCACAGTAACACAATCCAATTAATCAATAACTATTTCAATGAATAATGTTGTCATATAACTGTCCGATTAAATATTCGAAAAATTAGAAAAGTAGCATCTTCAAAATATAACGTCAATAGTAAGGAAGATCATATCAGTGTTGGAAAACAATAATAGCAACTACAATGAACAAACTTACCTTTACCTTTATTCGATGTTGTTACTTCAGTGACTGTTCCTTCGGTGGTGGTTTCCATTGGCTTGGTGATTTCTTTCAAATTGATTGTCGTTGTTCCTTGATCTTTGGGGAAAATGTATGAATGATTGAAACTTCTTTGGCATTTTAACTAAATATATGAATATCGACAATAGTAAACTTGAAAAAAAAACTGTGAGGATCTCACTAGAAATAACAGCCCTATAAGCACCTTAAATTTGTGCAATTATCTTTAATATTACGCTTTGTCAAAGTTTTCATTTAAAATTACACATATGTTAATCATATTCCTTTCGTAATCTATTAAAAATCTATAGATGGGTTTAAGAGGGTTTACCATGTAGGATACTTTATTGACAACCCCCTCTGCAGACATATATCAATAAGTATCTTTCTTCGTGTGCACCTACGAACTATGCATTATCTTCCTATACGTTTTCACAAAGACATTAATATAAAGAGGAATTTATTTCTTTTAAAATAAAACCTTTGCAGCAAAGTTGGACGATGTTCCCTTCAAGTGGACTTATACAAACTTTTTCATTTCAAGCGAACTGAAATCTGTTGCTTAACCTTATATAAATTCAATACCATATATTGAACATCGTATCTTCATTCACTATATTGTTTTTGATAAAGAGCAATCAATCGTAGGATTGCTTCAAAGGACAAACTAACATTCTGTTTTATTCAAGCCTGATTTTATCGTCTGTCTTAGTTTGGGGTTTGCTGTCTTGGTACTAGATTGCGATGTTTGGTAATTTTCAAATACATCTAAACTTGCTTTATTTGTCGAAAAGGTAAATAGTGAATACATGCTTCTAGAAACAGAGTTTTTCTTTGAAAAAGAAACAATTGCTTGAGGTGTTTGCTGATTACGTTTGACGTTATCACTGTACTTGTACTTTTTTCTGCAATGTAAATTAATTTCAATCTATAATAACTATTAACCTTTTTCGCGTAATATGAATGGTTGTTCGCCTTTGATAGACTTCACATTGACATTTTGCAATTATTTGACTGCTTTAGCTTCAACAAGAAATAAAGTAATTAACTGCTTAAAAGTAGTAATTCCCTATTTGAATTGACAACCATGTCACAGTATTGGTTGGATGCCACCTTTTAGAATTGCACTCTAACTAAAGGCGAGTGTCCAAGAACTTCCCAGATTTTTTTTAATAGAACTATAAGCAATAATTTTTTTAAAGAATTAATCGATTTGTGCAGTCGAAATTTTAAGTAATAAAAGAAGTAAAACTTTTTCGGATGTATGGCCGATACTAAACATGTAAAAAAATCTGGAAAATAATGTTTTAAAGTTCTATGATTCAATACAAATATGTGGCATTTTTATGCAAATCAAAAATTCTGACAAAAATTATTCAAACTTTGCATCAGACTCTGATTCGGAAATATCTAGGTATAGTAGTTGTTAAACCATTACATGTCTTTTTTAGTTATAAAAAAATAGTTAGGCACTTGATGCCACTCCTGGTTTTTGTGAGAGATCATATTGCTAGTGCTTTAGTTGTTCATGAGAGGTCTAAATGTGTTCACGTTTAGGCCACATTTTTTGGGGGTATTTTTACGTATTTGAATCATCCCGCTGGTTATATTTTTGTACTTATTCGCCGATATTTAATTTCTTAAACGATCATTTAAGAAGTCATTTTAAGAGGTTTTTTTTTATGTTTTGTTTAGATTTAACAACAATGCCTGGTTAATATTTTAACGTATAAATTGTTGTGTTTTAAATCATGTCTATAATCTTTTGAGTTCGAATAGGTATTTGAATTATGGTTTCAGTTTAGCTACATTTCTGATAACATTTTGAACTTTTTGTTATTCAAATTACCTTCTATGCAGAAAAACCCATTTGTATAATTGCAATTAGTTTGTATCGTTCGACGGTTTTCGACTGTGCCAGTAAATCTAAAGCATGCTTTGTCGTCAATATCATTTACTGAAACTTTAAAAATATAGCACACCTTTATGATCCTTTATGTTTCTATTACAAATTCACAGGTTTTTAATTTGAGTAGTTGATGCGTTATTTCTGACAATCGGTTACAATCAAACAATGATGAACATTGAGAACTTTGAAAACATAGGAACGCGTTAACATGATGAATTTCCCTTTCGGGCGGAAAATATTTATGATTAACAGGAACGAGTGCAAGAACGTATTTCCACATAAAGGTACTAATTGTTTGATCGAATACTTAGCAATCCAGGTTTTTCTATTTTGAAATCACGTGGATTGCTAACTTAGATATAAATCAATCTTTTCAAGAAGAGCTTCGTTTCATTACGTGTAAGTTTTTGTAAGAATCAGGCATAATTCAGCAAATCAGAAACATACTTTTCAAAAACACACCGATCTGGCAATATAATTTCTCTAAAAGATTCTGTCTCCTTTTTAAAAGACCAGTTTTGACCTCTGCTTCACTAGATTTGCTAACAAATCAATATCAGTGGTAGTAAATAAGGTTTTTGGTAGATTTATCTGGTTTTGAAATGTTCATGCTCAGTGTCTTTCATTGAAATCATATATATGTTTACCGCAATGATATGGGAAATCTTGTTTTTCCCTGATTCTGAAGGTGCAAATAGTGTACTAAAGAAATAAAACTGGTATGTTTTATCATATCATGTTTCACCCACTGCCAGAGACTGACACTAAATGAGTTTATTTTTTAGTTACCATTATAAACCGACGATTCGATAACAGGTATTCTGACAGCTACTAAAACTTTATTTGTAGCTACCGAGTTATTGTCAGGTATTTTGCAGAAAAACGGATTTCAACTACTTCTGTAATAAAACATACATTTTAGGGTAATACAAAGGGTTACATAAAAACGATAATGTATTTACAACAGGCGACATTTATTATAATATGAAGCATGTATTTGTGTGAGATATTATGTTTTGTAGCCTCGGTTTTAATAAGAAACATTTTTGGGTAATCAAATCATTCATTATTTACAATATATTGTAAAGATTAAGCTAAGGATTAAATGTCTTTAATATTTGATTTATTTTTATTAACGATAACATTATACCTTTCGTGATTTCATTAGCATCATGAGCTGCTGTAGTGCTAGACACATTGCATAAACATCTTCCACCAATATGAGCTATATTTGAAACTAAAACATATGTAATTTGTATGAAACTATTTGAAATATGACACATTTAACGTAAGATTTTCATTGCTATTTTATATGCGTAATAAATTAATATGATATAATAATAGTTCAGATAAAATTACATTTATAATAAAATGATGTCTTAGCACAAAGGAAAATTAAAATTCTAAAGTAAATTAAATACGATTATGGTGAAAATTATGACAATCCTTCTAAATTTTTCTGACCTTCAAATTTCAAGTAGCATCAATTTAAAAAGGTTGTACTTTCGTGCTTTGTATATTTTAAGACTGCAACATATTGTGTATCTGTTATTGACATTGCCAGACATTCCATTAAACAAGAGTTAGTAAGCATGCAGAATGTCGATGACTCCTATCAGAATAGCTACATGTATCAGACTGTTTGCTTTTTTTCTCATACCAACATTTCTTTTTGAAAACTTGAAAATGTCATAGCGAGTGTTGTGATAAGGAAAAATCAGCAATTTGATTTTCAATATAGTTTATATATTTTTAATATAGGCAATATCATTTGAATACAGAAATAATGTCTAAGTTATACTGGAAGTAACAAATATATGTAAAACATGATTGTGTTTGGAACAAAGAATATTTGAGGAAAACAAATCTTTGAATTAAAACAGAGCATAACGTTTAATTTCCTATAAATAAAATAACTCAATCGGACATAAAGAAAAGCAAAAAATTACTATCCATACTAGATTCAAAATCAAGTGAAATCCAATAGGAAGCCAACAGCAAGACAAGTATACTGATTACATTATGAGACCAAATCAATGCGAAGGTTTTTGCAAAGTCCGAGAGGGGTAACTACTCTTATGTTACCAAGGTAGAGAGTTGTCTGTCTTTTTATTCATAATTAATTTGGTTTAAAAAAATACAAATATCAGTACTTATGGCAAAATACTCATATTCATTAAAACATGAAAAGAATGAACAGTAGACAAAACAAGGCTGTTTATGTCATCACTTTGACTTTTTATGAGGAGCTTGGCGTTGATTCTAGGATTTTAAAAAAGCAGGAGACGATTACCCTACCGTTGCACCTTGTCTATGAGTCCGGTTTGCTTATTTGCTTTTTTGCGTATTATTTTGGTTATTTTATGGTTTCGTTGTGTGTGCCTGTTTTTCATGTCTGGTATTTGTCTGTGGATTACATTTTTTGACTTCCGCTAGAATATTGGTTCCCTTGTTTATTCTTATAAGTGCTGTAGAATGGATAATGTGATAAACTTTGAAATACAAAGGTATCAAGAGGACTTTTTGTTATTTTTTGAAGATCTTTACTACGCAGATGACATTACCGTACTGCCAAATCTTGAAACACATATGATAAAAAAATACAGTACAGTAAAATGCTGACTAATGCGGAATGAAAATCAACCTGCAAGAATGCAGGCTATTTTGTTGAACATAAAGCTTTAACAAATAAATATAGTTAGATGGTCAGAACCATGTAAATGAATTGAAAAAAAAATCTTTTAATCTTGGAAGTAGTGTTACGACAGATGCTGACATCAAAACAAAATTCTGGAAAGGAAGAGGTAACTTATTATATCGTCAGAGGATTTGGATGTTCAACAGAACTATTTTGAACTTCTATCAGACCAGTATTGTTGTTTTGAGCAGAATGTTGCTAGACGACATGAAGACAGAAATGAAATGGTAGACAAAAACAAACTCACAAATATTTCACAAAGGATTCTGGAGACTAATCTTGAAAGTGGTTTTGCCCACAAACACCTCAAATTTAAATCTGTAGGAGAAAACCAGCTCCTCACACTGGCTTACGTATTCCTTGAAATGTATCGATCATGTTCTGAGAAAACTGACAAATAGCATTATACGAGTTTTTTGGAGGACCACAGACGACAAAAGTTGGATTGTTGTTTTAAAATGAAAAAAAGATCTAGATAAACACGACTTTAAGGTAATTAAAACTTAAGGCAAAAGACAGGGAAATGCTGACTAAACCTAGTACTTGCACAATGAAAAATCAAGGTTAAAAATTGCCTAGGTAGGAAGGTCGCTGGTCCAAAGTAATGAATATAACAATGAATGTCGCGGAATCATATATATGGAAATTAAATGTATAATTAAACATGTATAGGGAGAATGTAGAATCACAAATTCGTGAAATATCAATATATTTTATTGAAATTGACTATTAGTTCATACGAAGGAATAAGGACTTGTGGAGAGGTTTTGTTAATAAATCTAATAAAACAATATTTTACACACATTATGTGCCATTTCAACTCCTTGAAACGTCAGTTCTTGGTCAAATGCATCTTGACACGCATTCTTGAAATGATCCATGACTTGATGAAATATTTGAATTATCATTGACTCTTGCGCATCCTGAAAGAGTAATTTTCAGAAATTATAAAGATGTTTTAAACAGACGCAAAATAAACAATTCATAAGAGGAAATGGAGAAAACAAAAGCAAAAAACAAAGCTGAAATCCGACTCTACCAACAATGATGAGTACAAACAACGCACCAGTTACTACTTTAACGTAATAGTACTTGCAGTCAGTTAAATTGATAATATACATTTTGTATGAGTTTATATCTATAAGAATTTTTAAAAAAATTGCAGTATCGATCTTATCGTAGGGATGCTCAGCTTTTTATTCAGACACTACCTTTCCTAGGTAATTTATCCTATTTTAATTATGTCGTGATAGTTTTCATAATCAGTCTGCATAACAAATCACATCACATCGCACATATGCCTTTCTGAACGTCTATGACATTTGAGGGAGAACAAAGATGAAACAAGAGTAACAACAGCATTACAGAACACTAATCCGATTCGTAATCAAGTCAACTCCAAAACAAATCTGGCAAAATAGATATTACACCACTGGAGCAGCTGGTACCGTAATGGTCCTGACTTGGTACAGAAACTTCAGACAAAATGGTGGGTTAAATCTAGGTTTCACAGAGCGCTAAATCTCATTCTTCCGTTGCGTCGTTAGTATATCAGTGGTGATTAAAAAAGCATTCGCATGGTTTTGTCATAATCGGTAAATCAGCGGTCACATCAACACAAAAAAAAAAAAAACAATGGACAAAAACAATCACTACTTATTGTTTTACAATACATTGAGTATTTTTAATCAAGGACTGCTATCTAAAAAAATAATTTGGTAAGAGACCTTTAAGACGCATTTCCTCATATCCCTGAATCAAGAGTCTGTAACGCAGATATTTATGTGGTTCAAGGAAATCAGAATAGTTAGTACTTGCTGTAGTGCAGCGAATCAATCGTTAAATATAAACACCATATGCAGGAGAAGGGTTATTGCTGCGCAGGTAAGGAAAATTTATGATATTAAAATCGTCTTTTTTATCATAAATCGTAGTGCTGAGATGACCACTGTTTTAAAATTCGAGATGTAGGTCCAGAACAGATGCTGTTTCTGTAGCTCTGGTTGATTTATTGACGGTAACAATTTACCAAAAGCAGTTTCGATATCCCTAACTGTAGTTATGAATATCATTTTTATTGCAGTGGTTTTTAAGAATGCATATTTCGAATATTGTGTAGTTTTCTTTGGGAAACACATAGATTATCGTTTTCACTCACAAATCCATCGTTTAAAGTCGTATTGTAGCATATTTTCAAGGTTTCTGTGACATTATCTTACCTTTAATGATCAGCCAAGGAGAGTATGGAAGGTAATTTCCCGACCGCACAGTTTTGCCATCAAGGTTAATATGATCATATTCATTTGCAATTCTCAGTTTGGAAAAGCAATCTTCAACAGCTGCAGTCCAATTCATTGATGTGTTAGCATAAGCATCTACACGACACAAAATATACAATGAATCAAACAATTGTCATTGCGTATATGATACTTTTCCCGGGTATGAATTTTAGTAACACAGATAAAACACTGATATTATTTTCATTGTAATATATAGACTAATTAAATGTAACATAATAAAAATTGCAAATGATACAGGATTTGTACTGTTTTAACTTATATATAAGCTACTTGAATACCGACGCTCATATAAAGATATGTTGGTAAGTCATGTTACCTTTGTTATAATTCTTTAAGTACTAAAATAAATAAATGTATCTGGTATACTCTATTGAGATACAATGTTGCATTGTTGCTTAATTTAACTTTTTTAGTTAAAAACGTTACAAACGCTTTGATACGTTTTGAAGGTGGTCACATTTATCATAGTGCCTTTTTAAATTAAAATTGTTTTAAAACAGACATTAAATATCCATACTAAACTATAACGAATAATTTAGTTCTGGTATTTATTAGAATTTTGTTATTGATGATCTTTTGTTGTTTGTGTTCGGAACAACTTACTAATACAACCAAATTAAAATATCAATAGTTTCCTTTTACCGCTACAGTATAGACAAATAACCTTTAAATATTTGAGTTGTCAAGATCCAACACTGCATGAATCGAAAAATCGATGTACATTTGCAATCGAAAGATAAAACTCTTCTCTATTTGTAGCTTATCTAATCCTACTGTTGTGTAAGAGTAATCAAGGGAACTAAGGTTATAGCGATAAACCAGACGTGGAAAACAGACATACACAACAAAGAACATTAAGCAACTAAAATCATACATACAAAGTAACAAAAGTAAATGAGAAACTCGGACTCCACTAAAACTGGGAGCATGGACCAGGTGCACCGGTAGAGAAGCGTCCTCTGCTTTTCTAGAAACACCCACCGAGTTGCATATAAAAAGTCAAGTCCGGGGTAGACAAACGAGGAAAGGAAAACCATGACCCGTTGAATTATTCAGTTCTCATGGTGCTGATGGATACACCATAATGATCCACGAGTTCATGATGGCGACCATAAAACTTCTGTAGTGACGACTTCAATCTTGTAGCAACATAACCCTGTTCCAGAAGCCTATTTGTTAGAGTCTGGCGCGATACAAAAAGTCTGCGTAGTTTCGGCAAGCTCTGGCATAACGCATGAGTTGTGATATGAACACTCCATACGCAGGAGCCGAAGGGATGTTGCCACAGATGAAAGGAAAGTTGACACTTCTGAATGAAGAGTCATCACGTTTTTTTGTAAAGTTTGGTCAATATTGTTTTTTACCATCGATTTCTAAGTGTAGGTCAAGATATGAGGCTGACTTCACAGTGTCTGTTGTATCCTTTATCTCAAGTTCTTTTGCGTAGATGCGATGTATCAAATCCCCGAAATTAGGATTGTTTAAAGATAACACGTCATCTATATAGCGGAAACTGCGATTGAAGTATCTAGCCAAACAATATTCTTTCTCTCTGATCAGAGCAGCTATAAAGTCAGCCTCATAAGAGTGAAGGAATAAGTCAGCTAGTAAAGGAGCACAATTTGTTCCCATTGGAATGCCGACCGTTTGTTGAAAAACACGTCCACCACACTGGACAAATATGTTGTCGATTAAAAATTTCAGCATTTTGTAAACATCTTCCTCTGTATATTTAGAAGATGATTTGGAATTATTTCTTACAAAGTATGAGGAATCTCTACCAAGAACTATATATTTGTATCTAGGTGTACCATCCTTTTTGGAAAAACAACGATGTATAATGTTTTTAAGTCGGGATTTTAACTGAGTATGTCTGTCGTGTTATATATAAGTCATTGGTAATAGTGTTTCAATGAGAGACAGTACATGCATATATTGAACATGAACTGTGCAACAAATTATACGTATGTGCATAAGAACAACGACTATGATATTTCTTTAAAGGAATAATTTGATACACACTTAGACTTATGTTTCAAGTATCGGAATTAAATAAATATGCGCACTACTTTCAAAAAATTAATTATAATAACAAATTGTGATACGTATTGCATTTTAAGTATTCAGTCACATGTATGAAGCAATTTACTTCAAATGCAATTGTCTCATTTTCTTATTTATGAAATAAATACAAACACGAACAAAGAACAAGTGGCCTTAAGTTGAGACCAAAAAGACATTTGTTCCTTTTTTTCTGATGAACAGAAAGTTCTTTCAATCGATCGGCGTACTATATTATGCTATTGGTACATGTAACATAATAAAAGATAATAAATCAAAATGCACTTTTTTATTTACCTTCAGGAATAATTGCAATGGTTCTTCTCTAGACAGACAGAGAGTGCATACATGTTGCGTTTGATACATGTACAAGTAAAGACTATTACTATTCTAATAACAATTTGAACTCAGTAGCAGAAGGTATAAAAACAAAGACTTCCAATGGCGGATCCAGAAGAAGCTGCTCCGATCCAAAGATTTTGTGAAGGGCCCAGGCTATCATTTGTTCATTTCTACCAAAATTTAAATGCACAAAAAATTCCAACCTGTACCCATAACTTGCGGAACCTTCATACGAAAACACCACACGTATACCTGGCTTTTGTAGTAACACATTTAAAACTCTTTTATAGCTGTGGCTTCGTTACATTGTAAAATCTGTAAAACATAAATAAATATGATGAATGGAACTAACAATGTTTACCCACACACAGTCACGCGGTCCTCGGGATCGATGCAATCTACTGTTTGTCCTTTTGACAGATTATGTTTAGTGTAGCTAAGTTAAGAGTTATATTAATATTCATAGTCAGGGTTACATTCCACACTCTGGTGTACACGCATGTCCAAACACATAGCACCAGTTATCGGTTTAATATTTCTTTTCTAAGAAATGTTTCATCTATTTTGAATTACTTATAATGTAAAACTACATGTACCAATCATATAATTATTGTATATTTCGCTATACTGTACACATGTTTCAAGGAGCGAGCTAATTCCCCTTTAACGCCGAAACGAAAAGTGTTGCCAACATTGAGTGATAAACTTCGAATTCCGACGCTACCTTTTATGTTGCAATAGCGTGCGTAACATCTATGCCCAGAGAAGAAAAAAACTGATTTATTATACTTTAGTGATAAAAAAGATCCTGGTACCAAAGGCCTGTGATATAAACAACAACAACAACAAATAATAGATCTCGCCCCTTTTCATCTTGTGTCCTGCATTTTTATTTTTTGAACTTTTTTATTTCCAATTTGATCCAAGCCTTCAATCTAAGACAGCAATTTGAAAATGTAAGATAGTAAGTACAAAATTCAAGATAAGAAGTTGAATTTTAAACCAGTGGGTCTATATGCCATGGATTCTATAAGGATCCGGAGCCCAGCGGGCATGTAAATGTATGGTCCAAGTACAAAGTCGTGTATTTCACAATTAAAGTGAATCTAGCCGTCAATACCAGTCCGCTTGAAAGGTAGCCGTCGTTAATATTTATAAGCGGTGCGTTCAAAATTTAAATTAAGTTATTCATATGATAAAAACGTTGAAAAGGAATAAAAATAAGTAGATTTTTTTTTCAATATTGTTATTTTTTTTTTGTCTTCAATAGTACTATCAAGGGTTGGACCGGGTCCAGAAGTTTTGGAAAAGGAGGTTTTAGATTTTTACCAGAAAAAGGGGGGTTCGAAGATATCTGCTCAGTTTTGGCAAAATTTTCCTCGGAATTAATTAAATTCCTTAAATTCCCCAACCAAAAAAGGGGGGGTCCGACCCCGCCTCGTGGATCAACCACTGCATATGAGATTTAAATGAAATTTTCATTTATTTTGTAACTCGCGTAATACAAATTAAAGAGTATTATCAATGTTGGCTATTACTTAAGTAGTTAGGGGCCCCCTTTTTGAAATTTTCTGAACTAAAGATAAAGACATAGAAATTCCCAATATTTGAGGAATTGATAGTCATGAAGTAGGCCTAAAATCGTGGTAAGGAGGGGGCTTTTTGAAATTTTCTCAACGACAGTGGAAGATATAGAATATCACAACACTTTGGGAATCAATATTGCTCAAGTAGGCCCAAGATGGACTAACAGACATCGGTCCCAGTCACCAAACTGAAGTTGGTACATAATTGGTAAGGGGCCCCCTTTTTAAAATTTTCTCAATGACAGAGGAAGATATGGAAATGCCCAATATTTTGAAAATTGCAGTCCTCAAGTAGGTCTAAAATCTCATTCAAGTCCCAGAATGGACTGATGGACCTTGGTCCCGGCTACCGACTTCAAAGGTGCTCAATAAGTGGTATGAGGGGTCTCTTCTTAAAATTTTCTCAATGACAAACGAAGATAATGAAATTCCCAATATTCTGCAAATTGATAGTCTTTTAGTAGGGCTAGAATCAAATTCCAGTTTCATGATGGACTAATGAACTTTGGTCCCAGCCACCATAATTGGTAAGGGGCCCCCTTTTTATACGACCGGAAACAATTTGCGGTCAAATAATGTTATAGCGCAGTTGTCGTCGTCGTTGTCTTGTGACACTTCGTTTATATGTGATACATTAAGTTGTGTGTCTAGAAACACCCACCGAGTTGCTCATAAAAAGTCAAGTCCAGGGTAGACAAAAGAGGAAAAGAAAACTATGACACGTTGAATAAATCAGTTTTCATGGCGCAGATCGATTTCTTAGTGTAGGTCAAGATATGAGGCCGACTTCACAGTGCCTGTAGTATCCTTTATCTCAAGTTCTTTGGGATAGATGCAATATATCAAATCCCCTAAATTAGGATTGTTTAAAGATAGTACGTCATCTATATAGCGGACACTGAGATTAAAGGGTGAGGAATCTCTACCAAGCACTGTATATTTGTATCTAGGTGTAACATTTTGTTTTTGGAAAAAAAAAAACGATGCATAATGTTTTTAAGTCGGGATTTTTACTGAGTATGGGGAATAAAAATATACAGTGTTAATCCAATCATCGTCCTTAGTAGAGAGACCAAAAGAGGATAACCCAGATTTATGGTTTTTCACAATCTCTTGTTTGGAGAGTGTGGCAGCAATATAGGTCTTATCACTGCTATTATTTTCTACGTCTACCTCTGATAATAAACATTGGATATAAAAGGTTTTGCAGACAAAAAACGCTGGTACGACAACATATTTGTTATGTATAGTAGACAATGTTTTTGCTACATCGGGGTCTTTGAAAACTGATGTAGCATTGGCACACATCAGGGGCAGTGGTAAAATTAGAAAGAAATTAAAGTTTCAACCAAAAACCGCCTAAATTTACCCCTGACATCTGAGCATGATACGTTTTAATTCCGAATTGTAATAGTCACTGGACAAAGACTGTCGACATGTAGTACTAAGACTGGTAGATTTGATTTTAATGGGGTACATAACAAATATTAGTCAATAAAAGATTAAGGCATATTAAAAGAGAGGATTGCATTAATTGTATAGTTCCAACAAAACATTTTGGCTTTGTTCCACAAAATTTCCGCTATATCCACAAAAGTAGGAATTCATAAATGATGTATCCATTCTTATGCGGGGCTCCAATTACATGTAATTCAGAATATCTGACTCCAAAAGTCGTTTCATTATGGTACTATGTTGGTGGTCTAAGAAGAAAATATATGTTATTTTCATGTTTCTCTGTTTTTTAATATTTCTGTTTCACTTAATTTTACGTGTTGCAAAAAGCATTTTACTTTACCATTAGGCTCATATGAAGCATAAACTAAACACGCATAAGCCAAACTTACTATGAGTTAGATTGACAATATTCAAATATTTATATTAATCATGTTAACTCACACCCAAGCAACAAGTATGAATATTAATATTACATATATTTAGACATCTTCACAAGCAATCAAGCCTCCCCGAAGTCCCTTTCTGTTTTTTTAGTTCCTTAGGTTATAAAAATATTCAATAAAAATTTATCAGGTTGGTAAACAGCGGGGTAGAACAAATATCTATCTTCAATACTATCCTGCCAAGAGGCCGGTGCACTAAAATTGGAATATCCTTTCTTTTCCGCAAAGAAATAAATATTCAGAACCTATTCTTTCCAAACCTGGGTACTATTAGTAAAAGGTATGTTCTTTTAAGAAAGTAGTCAAAGTCAACTTCTTATAAGTTTTCGAAACCGATAAAAAAAAAAACTGGTCGCCGACACAAATAATCGAACTGGTCAGCAAACAATGTCTTGGTGGTGCAGTTTTTCAAATTTCATGACCTATTTAAATGCCCTAAATAATAAGATGGAAGTCGTTTTGCTTCTTTCTTTTGTCTTGCACTGGAGTTTTGAAGACAAATATGAGCGATATAAGAAAAAAAAATAAAACCAAATTAATGAGGATACATAATGCACTATTTTGTTATGTGTAATAAGATCAGC
This sequence comes from Perna viridis, assembly GCA_037379345.1. Lineage (NCBI taxonomy): Eukaryota > Metazoa > Mollusca > Bivalvia > Mytilida > Mytilidae > Perna > Perna viridis. The sequence continues at coordinate 32,042,460 of CM074524.1, read as the reverse complement.
TTTGGCGAATAATGATATGTTCTTTCTGCTGTTTTCTTTGAATTGCATTTATTGCATTATTGGTATTATCTTTTTTTTTTCAAAGTTAATCATGCTTTTCGTTTCTAGACCAAACTGAAAGTTTTCGTTGTAGCCAGGACAGCAATAAATTATAGACAGGTTCAGTCGTGTTCTTTTGAGTTTTCCATGTTTATCAAAAATTTTGTCAAGAACTGAGATGGTTATAGAAATCTTACGCATACTTAACAGTTTTGTTTAGTATTATATGATGATTGATTGATTGTTGATTGTTGGGATTTAACGTCCGATCAGCAATATTTCAGCTATATTCAGACGATGAACATGAAACGGATGATAAAATGAACATGAAATGATGATGAAATAAAAACGGGATGGGACACAAGGACAGTAGGGTCGACAAATTTTGCCACTAGAAAAATGGAGGGATGGGTAAGGTCGGGCAATTTAGCCTCTTTGGTGGAGCGCAAAGGTTCCTACTCCTATCGAATACCACAGCAGGGTTCTTTAACGTGCGAGGAACGTGGCATCCTTCCCAACACGGTGCACCACTATGGTTTGCGGTCAGGTTTTCCGTATTATAGCCTGACAACTCCAGCATGTAACATACCAGGGGTACCCCATTTCACCACCTGGGGCACACATCCCAGTTGCTCTGTGGGCAGAGCGCCTAGCCCCCGGCTAGGTTTCTGAGCACTATTTAGTCGCCTTTTATGACAAGCTTAGCGCTGCTGCAGGCCTATTCTTTTGACATCGGGACCTGCACGGGGCTATTATATGATGATATACGAAATATTCACAAAATGAACCAAATAGAAACTTGTATTTGAACTAATGGAGAAATGGCACTTTCAAAGCTGCTATTTAAATAGAAAATTCGATATATTACTGCAAATGTTTGATATTGAAAAAAAATAATTTCAGAATGTGCTTTTTCAATATTGAGTTTCTAATTTTACATTCCGATATCTCAAAAGTCAATGTCGGCCTTCCATTTCGGACTGTTTAAATTTGAAAGTTTTTGGCGTGTTGACCAAAAACTGCTGCGGACGACACTATTTGTTTACACCTTTTCTAAGTAAGGAAAGGCAATATTTTGTTAGAATTTAGGCCAGGGTACCAGTTGCGTCAGTCTGATTTGTGTTTGCTTACGTTAGAGGTTAATTACAAAATATTCCCGTCATCCGTGGAGAACTGTTACATGTATGTATTATATATGTATTTATTGCACTTAAAAGGGTATGGGTGGAATTGCATGTTAGTTTAGATATGAGAATTCGCGTTAATCTTTTGTTCTGTTTTTTTCTTGAGTCCCGCTTTTTACTGACTTGAATATAAACTAAAGATCTGATTCATCATGTTTTTCATATTGTGTTAAAAATTGCTCGTAAAATAGAAAGGTAATCTACTTTTGACAATGCAACTTTCCAATAGGAATCTACGCTATTGCACTGCCTAACATACATTTTGTATTTGTAGAATTTTAACAAACGTAGTTCAGAAAGGAGAACTACAATTATATGTTTCTTTATTATACATTTAAAAAAAAACAACCAAAGTTCGATATTATTATCATAAATATATTTACTTTTAGATGTTTTAAACACAACAACAAAGTCGAGCGTCGTGACAAGCCCAAAAGATTTAAGTACTGAGCAAGCTAGTATTATTTCGTCTCACAATGTTCTAGCAAGTATTCTTCTAAGCACACCTAAAACCGAAATTTCAACCACCAGTCTATCATCAAGTAAGAAGACTATCCGCGATACGACTACTGATGATGTTAAGACAGGTGATGAAACTGTTACAGCGGCTGTCACAGACAAATCAAACAATTTTGAAGCAGGTAGTACATCGCTTAGAATCAGTCAGCAACCGAAGAACAAAAACGTGCATGGTAAAAAAAACATTTCACAATTACGAGAAAGCACCATAACTACTGTCGGGAGCTATACACACGAAACACACACAAATAATGTCGAAAATTATTCTCCATCACAAGCAACAACAATACAACACATCGGAAGCAATGCACAACAAGTAACAACCAAAATTATTGTAAAAAACAGCGCACGACAGCAAGAAACTATGAATAATAATGTAAGTAGTGCTCGACTACAAGAATCAACTATCAATAATATTGGAAGCAGTTCACAAACATTTTCACACGACACAAGTATAAATACAATCGGAAACAATAGACAAACTACGAAAACAACTGCAAAAGCAATTAGAAGTAGTCGACAATCAGTTTATTCAACTAGAGTTACAAGTTTAGAAAGCAGATATACTAAACTAGTGGATACTACAACATCCTCATCGAGTAATCCTACTGAATTCCGATCGTCACAACTAGTGGATACATCCTCAACGAGTAATCCTACCGAATTCCGGTCGTCAAAAACAGCATATCAACAATCAACTACACTAAATGTTTACGAAAATACAAAAACGAAAAGACTGTTGAAAATCGCATCTACTGCTGTGACTGCAGAAAAAAACACAAAAAAATTCTTTTGAAACTCGTGCAAAACATACACTACACAATTCTGATACGCAAACAACCCTGGCATCTATCTTTATTGATGCCACTGCGAAAACGACGAAGGCAGATAGTAGAGAAGGCAAAACAGCTAAATTATTAAGCTTTGAAGGTAGGAAACAAGCCTAAATTATGAACTGAACAAAATTCAAAAAACCTTGATTAGGTTATTTTATAGCCAAAATTTAACTTTTAGAGTTTATCTTGGCGGTTTCATTACGATGTTTTTCAAACTGAAAGCGCTACATGTTGTACATGGATAGGCATTGAGTTGTGTCATTACCTAATTTTGTTTTTTTATGTAAATGTAAATATTAAAGATGTTGTATTTTTTGTTCTTTTAATTTAAACTTTTGGCAAATTTACATGCATATATTTGTAATCAAAACTGATTAATTTTACGTTAATTCATATATTTGTTTTTGATTTTTTACATGATTAACATTCCGACATTTGTTTTTTTCCTACAATGGTTATATCCATATGTAAAAAAAGTCATTATACAGGTAAATGTTTGTTTGTTTGTTGTGGTTTAACGTCCGAGCAGCAATATTTCAGCTATATTCAGACGATGAACATGAAATGGATGATAAAATGAACAGGAAATAATGATGAAATGAAAAAAAGGATGGGACACAAGGATAATAGGGTCAACAAATTGTGATTGCCACTAGAAAAAGGAGGGATGGGTAAGGTCGGGCAATTTAACCTCCTGTGGCGGAGCGCAAAGTTCCTACTCCTATCGAATTAAACAGCAGCATTCTTTAACGTGCGAGGAACGTGACATCTTTCCAAACACGGTGCACCACTATGGTTTGCAGTCAGGTTTTCCGTATTATAGCCTGACAACCCCACCATGTAACATGCCAGGGGTACCCCATTCCACCACCTGGGACACACATCTCAGTTGCTCTTTGGGCAGTGCGCCTAGTCCCCGGCTAGGTTTCTGAGCACTATTTTGTCGCCTTTTACGACAAGCTTAGCGCTGCTGCAGGCCTATTCGATTAAACACCCGGACCATTACACAGATAAAAGGGTATTTGAATACATCAAGATCTTGCGTAAATACGTTTGAGATTGGCAATAACATTAATTTATCAATTAATTTCTTTTGGTGTTTAAATTTTACCACAACAAAATACCACAATAACTTAATGTCATTTCTGTTTAAAGTTGCATAATAAGTTTTTCATTCACTATTTGTCTGTCAGAATTTTTGTTAAGTTGAATACTAAAGTAAAGTGTTATCGATGACACCTTGTTATTTTTCTTATTTGATATGTTATGTTATCAACAGGAAATTCTAACAAATTCTGTATTTTCAGCGATTGTAGGTCTCGGATCTGGTTTTGGTTTACTTCTGTTTATTGTAATTGTTATTGTTGCTGTTGTAAAAATAAGGTAAATATATCTGTAAGCATTGAAGGGTTTTATTCTTCAAGATACTTCCATTTTTTGTTTATTTAGTTTTATAGAATAGTCCAACATCCATGTATGATCCCTAAACGATCAGTTCTTTATGATGACTATTAAAAGTTGATATATAGAGCAATATATAGAGTACTCGATAACAAATACTTTTTTTTCATGTATGACCAAATTAATTTTATCTTTTCATGGAATTCAGGTTTATACTGAAACTAGCTATAATTAGGAAACGAAAACCTGAATTATGTTATGGAATCATGAAATTTAATGCGTGCAGTGCTTCAGTTCAGTTTTTAGTGGAGTCCGAGTTGCTCATTTGATCTTGTTTCTTTGCATGTATGATTTTAGTTACTTTATGTTCTTTGATGTGTATGTCTGTTTTCCATGTCTGGTCTTTGTCCCTGGATTACATTCTGTTGATTACCGCTATAACCTTGGTTCCCTTGATTACTCCTTTGCAAAAAAGACATCAAAATATGTAAATATTAAAGATGTTGTATTTTTTGTTCTTTTCATAACTCTTTTGATTTAAACTTTTGACAAATTTACATGCATATATTTGTATTCAAAACTGATTATTTTACGTTAGTACATATACAATTCATCCAATGGGAAATGAAACAGATATGGTGAAACGCAACAAACATTGCAAATATTGCAGCGCAAAACCTAAATCCTAAATTATAAAACTTTTATTAAACTGATACTTTAAAGTCGTCTTCAATCAATTTGAGAGAAGTAATCTTTCAACCTTGTTGTAAATATCTTCCTTAGGCTAAGATAAATAAAATTAATTTTCCAGCGACTAAGTGTTTTAGAATTTTATTGCAAACAAAAATACTAAAAAGTAACTTAATTCTTTGTACTTCATAATTTTAATTTGAAGACATAATCCTAAAATATTATGCTTTTAACAAGAAAATTCATGGTTTCATGGTTTTCACAAATGTCAAACGGATTCTATTTTCAAGCAAGACGAAATTGGAATCAAGAGCACATATCACACAAGTAAACACAATCAGAGAAACCAAAAACGAGTACACAAAAATTTGAAATGGAAAGCACATATACATAGAAATGTATATATTATGAATGCCACAATTCGTGAATATGGGTAAGATTTAAAGTATGAATAAGATTTACCTTAAAGAGTTATCTTTTTATTTCTAGGCGAGCAAACAAAAGTACTTTTGAACACGTGTGTATCGATGAAAACTTCATGTTAAGACAGAAAGATGCATCTGTCGAAAACAATTAGAACAATTGTGACACAAAAAGGACCATAAATGGCCCGTCTCATGATCACAATGCATATGCCATTGTCCAGAAAAAATAGTTCGTTGCATATTCAATCTGAAGAAATAAAAATAGAAAGCAATTATGATCATATTCAGCGATGAAACCCATATGAGCTAACGATAAATGAACATTTTTAAACAGTAATGATGATTTCTTCAGAATTTGATACAACTCTTGCAAAATAAGTATAATATTGCAATGACAAATGTCAGAATAGTTTTTTTTTCCAGGAAAATAATTATTTGAAACTTTTGGCTGTGAACTAAATCTTGCGTCCAGGAAATAAAGTTTTTTCAAGTGACATGTATCAATCAGTATTGAAAGAACTTGTACTTATAGCGCTATTTTATTTATTTATCCTATTACAATTATTATTTCATTTAAAATATTATGCTGACATGTGAGTTTATGGTTAGTGAGTGAAATATATAATATTGCAACTATTGTAGTTTTATCGTAATTCAGTTCAATGTATTCAAATACTTGTAACACACACACACACACACACACACACACACAAACACACACACACACACCTATTGTAAGAAACAGTAGGAAACTTTTTTTATTCTTGGGAAAGTAATCATTTTTTTTAATGGAGGGATAGGGGTAGGAATATTATATTTGATATGCTTGTGGCACAAGGCAAGCAGTATTTGACATGTCACTACACATGCTATTTCATAGTAATTTCAATTTTTGTATGTTTATCTTATTTGTTTGTTTGTTGGGGTTTAACGTCCGAGCAGCAGTATTTCAGCTATATTCAGACGATGAACATGAAATTGGTGTTAAAATGAACATGAAATGATGATGAAATGAAAAAGGGATGGGACACAAGGACAATGGGGTCGACAAATTTTGATTGCCACTGGAAATAGGGAGAGGTGGGTAGGGTCGGGCAATTCAGCCTCCTGTGGCGGAGCCTTATGGTTCCTACTCCGGGAAAATACTACAGTAGGGTTCTTTAACGTGCGAGGAAAGTGGCATCCTTCCAAACACGGTGCACCACTATGGTTTGCGGTCAGGTTTTCCGTATTATAGCTTGACAACCCCAGCATGTAACACACCAGGGGTACCCCATTCTACCACCTGGGGCACACATCCCAGTTGCTCTGTGGGCAGAGCGCCCTAGCCCCAGGCTAAGGTTCTGAGCACTATTTAGTCGCCTTTTACGACAAGCTTAGCGCTGCTGCAGGCCTATTCTTTTAACACCCGGACCTGCACGGGGCAGAACATTCAGAACAGAATGAGAAAGTAAGAGTATGCACACGGAGCCAAACTGTAAACCAGGGGGAAACTGAGGAAAGCAATGGACACACCATGATTGGATGGGAACCTGGCCAAATAAAACAACAACAACTTGAAGGCAGGGATATAGCTAACATCATGATTAAATTACAAGAAGGATATGAAAAGCCTAACTGGGATAAGGTGTCCGGTGGCACTTCATCATTGAAAACACTAAGGAGACAATGGGATAGGCTGAAACTAATAAACGGAATTTTATACAGAATATATTTCACTGGAGATAATGGGAAGTCTGTTTACCAACTGGTTGTCCCACAACAATACAGAGATACAATCTTTAAACACTACCACGATATACCATCAGGATGACACTTGAGCGCAGACAAAATGCTGGAAAGGATACAAAGATCGTTTTACTGGCCTGCCATAAGGAAATCAATTAATGATTATTGTCGGAGATGTGACAAATGTGCTGCACGCAAAACTTCAAAACAGAAAAACCGTGCTCCACATGGACAATACGTAGTAGGAGAAGCAATGGAACATGTTGCTGTGGACATCCTCGGACCTCTGCCAAAAACTTTGAAAGGGAATCAGTACATTCTTGTCTTGTGTGACTGTTTCACAAAATGGACAGAAACGTATCCAATTCCAGACCAATAATCCTTGACCATATCTAGAGTAATAGTAAATGAATTTATATCAAGATTTGGAACACCACTGCAGTTACACTCAGACCAAGGTCGGATGTTTGAATCAAAGTTGTTCCATGATATCTGTGACCTCTTACACATAGACAAGACTAGAACCACAAGTCAACACCCACAAACCAATTGAAATGTGGAAAGATTCAATAGGACATTAACATGCATGTTAACATTCTACTGTGAAAACAACCAGAAGCATTGGGATGAGTTCTTGTCACAACTCCTCATGGCATATCGCTCTTCGATCCACTCATCTATTGGTCAAACTCCAATCATGATGATTCTAGGCAGAATCATTACACTTCTAATGGAGGCAGACATTCCCCGACCACCTCGACCATAATTGGAGGACAAAACACTCCTGAAAAAGATCAATACATTGATGATTTACAAGAGAAAATAGAAAAGGCTCACAAAATTGCTAGGGAGAATCTTAAGAGAAACTCAAATTATCAGAAAAAGCATTACGATCTCAAGGCAACTAAACGTCAATTCAAAGTAGGACAAGTAGTATGGATTTATGATGCCAGCAAGAAAGTTGGAGTTTGTCACAAACTGACCTCAAAATGGAAAGGACCTTTTGTTATAACAAAACAAAATAGATGATATTACTCACCTTGTTAAGAGATCAAAGACGGCACTTGCCAAGGCATATCACGTAGACAGGTTGTTGCTGTATGTTGGAAGGAACAAGCCAGCATGGTGCAGTTAAGGAGCAATTGTAATTTTCTAATTTATGTGTACAAATATGTTTAGCAGAATCATATTTTTATTATCAGAAGGAAGATTGTACAGCAACTTGCTAAAAGAGGCTGTAGGAGTTTAAATATGGATGCGCATTCACGTATTTTATGTATAGAAATATCTGGCCAATATCTTCTTGTACATTGTACTGCTCGGAGGCAATATATTGATATATTGCTCGGAGGTAGTATAAAGATACACTACTCGGAGGCAGCTGATTGGAAATTAATCGACATACTCGATTCACGAATCGTCCTAGATAATTTTTGTAAGGTTTGGATGCGATAAAATAAATCACTTCTGATACATGAAATTAGGAGAAGGATAATAAAAGGAGATGTACACACTAGACCAACTGATAATAACAAACAAGGGATTTGATTGAAATTGGACGGACAATCAAATTGATTAACATCGGGAGAAATGCTCTAACCTATGATAAAAGAGTAATTTATGCGGTATATAATCGTGTCGGTCCGTGAATTACGCTTGCATCTACTCACATCACACACGCACACACATTTAATAGCTTTTATGAAACCCGCTCGACTATCAAGTTTTGTTTTGATAACTCTGTTTTTTTTTTTCAGAATGAGACCTGCTTCGGAGGTTACTCTTAAGTGTTATCATTAGAATTCTAGAGCGATACAAATGGTCTCCGTAGTTTCAGCTAGCTCTGTGATATGAAAACTCCATACGCAGGTGCTGAAGGGATGTTGCCACAGATGAAAGAAAATTTGACAAAATTAAGAAAGTTCTATTTACCTTGTCAACGTAAGGTATTCAGATTCTTCATGTTGCTAATTGTGACTGTCGCCGATATCATGATAATCTTCAGGCGTCGCTTTCACAAAAAGTCGTGTGTGAAATTGATCGTAAGTAATGACGTCACGATAATGTTTAAGGTTGTGACGTCATTACTTATGATCAACTTTACACCCAGGAGCGTAAAGGCTAAACAAAGTTTTTGTAAGGGTTGATATCAAAATGTGTTACGAAGTGGGATTGCGAGGGACGATAAAAATCATCCACAGTTTGAAATATATACTTGAAATAGAAAAGAACAGTTACACATTCTTAAAAGCCATGGTCTGCGAGGTGGCATTTTTAATATCCTACAATAGAAAAAGAACGGATAAGGTAAAATGTAACAATGTATCAGCGACTAGCCTAAATACAAAATACTAAAAACGTTCTGAGATTACCAAACAAAAAATTAATTTAACCAAGGGATAACGCACATCACATTCCCAGTGTTTGATATTTTACAACGTCAAATAACCTAACATTTTAGATACCGAATTCATTTCTTTTCAATTACATCTTTTTCAGAAATAAATATACAAATTAGATTACGTAATGTTATGACCGTAGAAGGAAATAAAGTCGAAGAAAAAGTACTTTTGGTTTTCCAATAGAAATTCCCATTATGTCACAACATTAAAGTTTTAATAAGATAAATAGTACTTGATCATACACGACATGTACAAACATTGCTGTCAAACTGAAGTGCATTATTACTTTTGGAGTTGTTTTCAGAAAAAAAAGTTATTTGTGATACATGTGTAAAATCACTTACGAAACAGTTTTTATAAACATTGGTGTCATTGTCCATTGTATAAAAACAAATATTGGGCTTCAATCCTTTTGTTATCTGATGTATGAAACTGACTAGTGCGCATATAGTCAGACATAACACATTTATCATAAATCTTCACAAGGGCAATCAATTTAAATGCACGTTAAATAATATACGTATATTCGATTTGATTTCAAAAAGAGTTTTGATAAATACATAAATGAAAGTAAATTCAGTTTGAACACAATCCCAGAGGCATTACAGAGATCATTATTCAATAAATTAATTGTAATCACCTAACGTCTTGGAGAAGGTCAAATCACGAATTCCGATACAATTATCAACGTGTAAGTCTCACTAGTTGCCGAATTTTTTTACTGAATCGGCAATTTCCTACTTAGCATCTACTGAAAACTCTTAACAAATTTAATTTCACTAGTGTTAAGAGTTTTAGTGTCTTTCCGGTGGCAATTCAGTGGAAAACCGTATATGTCGTTCAGAATTGTCAAGAGCAATTTCAGAAAATTCAGTAGCTTCACTCAACATCGATTCAGTAGTGTTAAGAGTGCGGTAAGAGTGTTCAGTATTTTCTGTCAAGTGAAAACAAGTATATGTCTAGTATTGTTAAGTGCATACAATTTCAACAGACTAACATTGTATTTATACTAGAATTAGATATTAAATAAGATCATTTTAAAGTGCAAATTTAAAGTGTAGTTACTAAGGTTTTTTTTTATTGTTCTTGACTGTCCATTTCGGGTCTCGTAAGGACGGCTTAATTTAGTGGGCTGTAATTCATAAATCATTTTTCTTATTTTCTTTATCAAAGTAAGATAAATAAATAAATAAATAAGTAAATAAACTAACTATTTAATATTTGATAAATGAAGGTAACAAAATTATTAAAATTGTAATTTAGGGATAAATATAGAATAGAATATAGTTTTAGTGTCAGAAATTTCATGGGTGAATTTGATTGATGGATGAACATTGTTGGCATGTGTGATAAAATTGTCTAAATTTTGTTTCGACTCAGTCCATTTCATGGCAACATCATCGATGAATCGAAACCAAGAGAGGGGTTTCGATAAAGATGTTGAAATTATTTGATTTTCTAATTTACCCATGAAGATATTAGCATACGATTGATTGATTGATTGATAATTGTTGTTTATTGCCGTTTCGGCGACCAGGGCCATATCACGGCAAGAGCATTTAATGCAAGGAAAATATTAAAAGCAAGATCAAAGTCTTTTCATAAAATAATGAAATTAAAACAGCTATTTACATATAAAAAGGTACATAAAAGGTAAACCTAAGACATAAAATACATATAGAAACATAACTTCGATAAAACATTTAAAATATTGAAAAATCAAGGAAGGTATCCAATTTAGATTGTATTAAATAAACCGATGTCCCGCAAGAAATCGATGATGTTTTTAAATGAAACGGTCTTGAACAAATCAAATATATTGGCGCAGTCAAAATAATTTTGCCTGATGTTGGCAAAATCCACACAATCTAGAAGAACATGTTTGATAGAGAAAGGGCAATCACATGGGATACACGCAGGTGGAGGATCACCAACAAGCAATTGGCCATGTGTAAATCTAGAATGTCCAATGCGGCATCTAGTCATGACCACTTGCTCTTTGCGATTGCCCGACCCGGATTGATGAACGCCTAGATCGGGTTTTATGGAATTGAGTTTGTTGTGTTCAAGACCGTCCCATCGGTCCTGCCACATCTTTAAAATATATTTCCTTATTAAAGGCTCTCAATAGGAGAGGTTCTGAAGGCACCAAGGCAAAGTCGCAACCCCTGGTGGTGAACAGCGTCTAAAATTTTAAGGTAAGATTTTTTGGCGGAACCATAAACAATAGATCCATAATCAAGTTTAGACCTCACCAAAGATCTATATAAATTTAATAAAATTGAGGTATCAGCACCCCAATCGGTACTGGACACCATTTTTAAAATATCTAGTGCCTGAAGACACCTAGATTTAAGTAATTTGATATGGGGAAGAAAAGAAAGTTTACTATCAAAAAGTAATCCAAGGAATTTTGTTTCTTCTACTATTTTGATTTTATTACCATAAAGAAAGAGATCTGGGTCCGGATGCAGCTTTCGCTTTGGACAAAAGTGCATACCAACAGTTTTAGATGTAGAAAACTTAAACCCATTCTCCAAAGCCCATTTCTCAATTCTTTTGAGGCAAAGTTGTAACTGCCTTTCAATATTACTTATATTTTGTCCCCTGTAGCAGATCAAAAAGTCGTCTACATACAAGGAACCGTCAATATTGTCCTTCAAAACTTGGGCTAAACTAGTAATTTTAATACTGAAGAGAGTGACAGAAAGAATACTTTCCTGAGGAACTCCCATTTCCTGTTCCTTCTCCTCAGTAAAAGTCGAATTTACCCTCACATTAAAATGACGATCTGACAAAAAATTAGACAAGAACAGAGGAAGTCTTCCTTTCAACCCCATATCAAATATATCTTTTAAAATACCATATTTCCACGTCGTGTCATAGGCTTTTTTTAAATCGAAAAAGACCGACACAACATGTTCATTTTTAGCAAATGCATTTCTGATAAGCGTTTCAAACCGGACTAAATGGTCAAGAGTACTTCTGCCTTGCCTAAAACCACACTGAATATTAGTGAGTAAGTTGTGCTTCTCAAGGAACCACACAAGGCGATCATTGACCATTCGTTCCATTGTCTTGCAGACGCAGCTTGTCAATGCGATCGGGCGATAATTTGAAGGATCCGTATGATCTTTTCCTGGTTTTGGAATAGGGACTACTGAAGCCGTTTTCCAGATGGACGGAACGTTACCAGAAGTCCATATCTCGTTCATTAACGCAAGAAATGTATGTAGAGATTGATCAGGAAGATGTTTCAAAAGTTGATAGTGAATATTATCTAGCCCACTAGCTGTATCGTGGGCTTTAGCCAGTGACGATTTAAGTTCCTCTATAGAAAATTGAGAGTTGTAGGATTCGGCATTATTTGACTTGAAGTTTAATTTTGTCTTTTCTGCAGATGATTTAATTTTTTGAAAATCCGGTTTGTAGTTAGTTGAGGATGAATGTTTAGCGAACGTTTCTGCTAGCTTATTGGCGATATCTTTTTCGGTGGTTAGAGTGGTATTACCAACTTTAAGGTGTTTCACTGAAGAATTCGAATTTTTTCCTTTTACTTTTCTAATAAAATTCCATACTTTATTGAGGGGAGTGTGAGATTTAATACTAGAAACAAAATTTTTCCAAGAGGTTCGTCTGGCTTGTTTACATGTACGTCGAGCTTTTGCTCGAAATATTCGGAAGTTTGACAGATTTGCTGGTGTAGGACTTTTGTCAAACCGGCGATGGGCCTTGTTGCGTTCTTCGATCGCTTTGTCGAACTCATCAGTAAACCATGGTTTACTAGGCCTTTTTGGATTTGTCGAGGTTTTAGGTATTGTTTTATTAGCAATTGATGTCAGTCTTTCATTAAATAATAAAATTGGATCTTCAACATCCTTCATCGTTTCTAATCGTAATTCTTCAAGACAGTGGGCTTCAAATGAAGCCCAATCTGCTTTCTCAAGTTTAAAACGAGGTTGACGTTCCTCCGTTTTGGAGGATAAATGCTCCAAAAAAATTTGAAAATGATCACTCCCGCACAAGTCATCATGTACTCGCCATGTAAACTCTGAAAGTACAAGAGGATCAAAATGCTTAAATCAATAGAAGAATACGATCCATCGACTGAATGAAGGAACGTTGAAGATCCGTCATTAAATATGCACAAATCTTCTTGCTGAAGGAGCTCCTCAACTTTTGTACCATTCGTATGATTACTTCCCCATAAAGGATTATGAGCATTAAAGTCACCCAAAATAATAAATGGTTTGGGCAACTGTTTAACCAAATCAACTAATTTATTTCTGCACAAAATTGAATTTGGGGGAATGTAAATGGAACAAACGGTTATGGTTTTATCAAGGGATAACCGAACGGCCACTTCTTGTAGATCGGTAGTTAAAGGAACTGAACTCTGTATTACTCTGTCCCTAATAAATATGGTAGATCCACCAGCAGCTCGTTCATTTGCCTCAGCAAATGTACTATACATTATATATCCTTTTACGGAAATTTGATCCGTTTCTTTTAAATGAGTCTCCTGGAGACATAATGCAACTGGTAAAATAGACTGAACAAGAAGAGTTAATTCCGAAATATTAGCCTTTAAACTTCGACAATTCCATTGAAGTAATTTGGCCATTTTTATGGGTGACGAATGGGGGATATTTTCTCTGACTTGGATCCGCGACCACGACTCGATGACCATCTAGTACGAGTGCCACCATTAAGGTCAATTCGAATTGACTGAGCGCGCAGCACCTTGTATTTTTTCATGGCAACAGGATCTGTTTGGTCAATCTGATCAAGGTCGGGACCCAGCCAGTTTTCACCTGGACAAAGTCCATGATTTGTTGTTTCCATGTCAGACTCGGAATCCGGAATTTTGGGATGACTGAGTCTGGGAACATTGGTGAGATTTCTCAGCTCTGGCCTTTTTAATTTCCTCTAAACATTTTTTGGATGGTTTCATTATTTTGGTGGATACCTCAGTGGATTAGCATACGAAGGAGCCATTTTTGTTCCCATAGCTGCACCATTGATTTGGAGGTAGTGTTCATCGTTGAAAGTGAAGTTGTTACACTTCAAAACTGAAGTGAGGAAATTTACTAGGCAGTCAGTAGGGGGTTACAAAATATCTCGTTATTCCCAAGCTTCTCTGCAGGCTTCTATACCGTCATCGTGTGGGATATTAGTATAGTGTGAAGTGACATCGAGGGAGACCAGAAGTGTTTCGGGAGGTAAAGCATTCATCGATTTCATTTTCCTCGAACAGTCCGTGGTGTCTTTTAAATATGACGGGAGCTATTGAACAAGGGATCGTAGATGGTGATCAACAAATTCAGAATTTTTTTTCAGTTGGGTGACTATTAGTGGAAACTATAGGCCGTCCAGGGATATCTTTTTTGTGAATTTTAGGCAAAATGTAAACACCTCCGGGTCTTGGATGCTCTGGTTTTAAGTATTCCAACTGTTTTTCAGTAATGGTGCCGTCCATGAACATTTTGTTCAGTTCTGCTTTTCTCTCATTGGGCGTGATTTTGAAGAAAGATAGAATGTAGCTGTTGGATAAGTGTTTGACATCTGATTTTATTTCGTCAATGACATGTTCTAGCGTGCCACATATATATGTTGTGGGAAGTTGTCTTGGACTTCAGGGTAGTGATTTCTTAAATTAAAGGTACAAACAAAATTACCGAAGGCATTTTTTAAAAAGGATCTGTATCGCAATTCGGTGCAACTAAACACAGCTCGGGAGTCCCTGGGTCAACATAAAACTATATGAAAACAATCTTTGTACCTGTATGTATGTTACGTTTAGAATAGAATATACTAGAAAAAAATATGTACGAGTTTTAACGCTATTTATAAAATATACAGTATACCGTGCAACCGGTTCGGTCCGTGGCAGAGTTATTATAATCCGCGAACTCACAATATGCCTTCTATTACTTGAATTTCATAAGAGATTAACATTCTGACGCGTAAAATCTTTAATTTCATTACAGATCTATGATGATATATTATGTTCGCTTGACAGATTAATTTTACAAAAAAAATAGTTTTCTTCTTTTTTTTTCTGTTCTTTGTTTTGTGTTTTTTATGTTGTGTATGTGTGTGTTTTATTATAAAATAATACAATATAAATTATAAAAAGAACTCAGTAGGTTACCATCCCGGAAGAGAAACAAAAATATATTTTATGCATTAAAAAAAAAACAAATGAAGATATGAGAGATGACAGATTCGTCCCGCGAAGAAAGGAAGTACGGATGGACAGAAGGACGGACACACCATCACTATATTCCCCACTTTGCAAGTTGGGGTATAAAAACGATCTTCAAACATATGACCATTTACTGATATGGTTTAACGTTCTTTGGCAGAAAGAACGAGAACTACTTTACTAATTGAACAGACCCTCCCCTGAACTAGTCGTTCAGCCAAAGTAAAGGAAGTTGACAACCTCTCTTGCACCGAAAACAATGTGTCTGGCTAAGTATTAAGATATGTAACATACAAGTATTACGGGATGCCAAAGCCGTAGCCAGGGGTGCAATGGGTGCGATCGCACCCCCATTTAAAAAAAAACCAACTCAAATTGATTTACATCTAAGTCTACAATTAAAGAGAAATCATACAAAATAACCAAGTAAAATTGTTCATCAGTGATCAGTTCACATCCCATTCAGAACTGCTGGCTATGGACATGGATGCGTATTCAGAATCTGTAGCGGGTGTTCTACGTTTGATGTATGGAAGCGAACCTTGGCATGATAACGGAAGGAAATATCATAATTAAATGTTTAGTGGACACTTATACAAGTGGAAATCTTCTTATACAAAATGTTTGTGAAATATCTCACTTTCTATCTAGTAAACAAAACAGACAAGTGAGTGCAAAACTATAAGTTACATGTATAACAATATACATGTTAAAAACGTAATTATACTCTATTCACTTTGCTCATGCATTATATAATTGAATGTAGGAACTTGAAATGTTAACAACAAAACACAATCATCCTAATCATCTGAGATGTAAGCGGGTTGTTTCTATGGTTTATAAGCTATCGTTTTTTAAACTATCTGGTAAAGTTTTCATACATGTTTAGACCCGTGAAACTCTTTAAGGTTGGATCCCCGTTTGACTCAGGCAGGCCATCTATAATAATATATCAACATGTATTTCGGACATCTATCTAAAAACATCGTTCAATAGATAACACACAGTAAACATCCCTGGTGCACTTCGATTTTTGTTTGTTGTTTGTTGGGGTTTAACGACCGAGCCGCAATATTTCAGCTATATTCAGACGATGAACATGAAATGGATGATAAAATGACCAAAAATGACCAAAAGACAATCCTTTGTTTGAATATTAGCGTAAGCTTGTTAAATTGAAACAACGTTTTTAAACACTTTTTCTTTTTGATTAACTAAGGGATGAATATGTTCACTTATGAATATGTTATTTTGAATTCAATTTACCTATTGTTACCTTTATCTGTATATTTAGATAATTAGAATATCTAGTTTAGATTTTTATTGGATTATCGCACTCTCTTTATTGCTCTTAACAGGGAGTGGACAGAGGGGTTAGTTCTTCTCGGTTCCCAACCCCGTACTCCCGGTTCCCTCCCCACTTGGCAATTTTACCCTTATTCCATTTAAACATGTTTCAAGTAAAGGAGGGGTTCTTCACAGTTTGACACCGAAACAGTGATAAATAGCAGACCCAGGGAATTCTAAAATTATTATATTAGGAGTATCATTTGTTGTCGAGGCTCCATGGACCATGGTGCTTTCGGATAAAGAATCATCATATAAACTAGTATTCATCGCTCAGATTGGCACTACGTGGCGGCTTAGGATCATGAAGATGAAATGCAATTAATACTACCAAGCATTTACTCGACGCTAAAGGCCGTCTTGATCTCGTCTTAGGGTATGTGTTACTCTCCATTACTGAAGGTCCTACACCAACTATCACGTTAAGGGCTAGGAATTACAGGAATAACAGCTCTGTTTCTTGATATTTTAGTTTTTTACCATGTTATTGACGTATACTATAGAATCATTATATGCACATAGTTGTATATGCTCTTTTTATTACGTATATTAACCAAAAAGGTTTCGAATGATCTAAATGGTCCTTGCTTGTGTCAGCATCAAAGGTTTTTGTAAAAGACGTGATTCGGTACTGGTTACGTAATCTCATCTGGGGCAATTTTGAGTTTGAAGTGTTTATTAATTTTGTTTTTACCCATCTTTGCCTTGTTTGTTTGTTTTTTTGTTACTCATCGGTACTAGTCACGTGATCCTTTTTCAATTTTGATTTTGATTTTGCATTGTTGTTTGTTGAACGGTCTTGTTGCTTTGTGTAGTCAGTGTTGCCATAGATCTCACAGCGGTACGAGTTCGACAGCACATCGTTTGGAATTATTCAGACTCTTCTATGCTTACGTATTATCTTGAAACAATCCTAATTTCGGGGATTTGATACATCGCATCTACCCCAAAGAACTTGAGATAAAGGATACTACAGACACTGTAAAGTCAGCCTCATATCTTGACCTACACATAGAAATCGATGGTAAAGGAAAACTATTGACCAAACTTTACGCCAAACGTGATGACTTTTCATTCATAATTGTCAACTTTCCTTTCATCTGTGGCAACATTAGCAGAGGACGCTTACCCTACTCCTATGCACCTGGTCCATGCTCCCACTTTTTAGTGGAGTCCAAGTTGCTCATATATTTTTGTTACTTTGTATGTATGATTTTAGTTACTTTATGTTCTTTGTTGTGTATGTCTGTTTTCCATGTCTGGTCTTTGTCACTGGATTACATTCTTTTGGTTACCGCTATAACCTTGGTTCCCTTGATTACTCTTTATCTTCCCTATATCAACTTGATCCGATGGAGCAGTACAGCGAATAGAGTCATCACATTCTGAGAAAAGTTGTTTTCAGTTCATTTCAATATCATTACTATAGTTCATGTTAATTTTACTTTTTACGACAAAAGGATGGTATCGCATTAAAGAAATGACAAAATTACGTTGAAATACAGTATTTATATATAGTATCAATAATGTATAGGATGATGGTATTTTCATTCCACTGGAACAAGGGAAATGATTACAATGATCCATTTTCAACGTACATGTATATGAACATTGTTCACATAAAAAATACTTTCCTATCATATTTAAATGGTACCGCATAAGTACAAAATACTCTATTATATAAAAGTTGGGTATGGTTTGCCCTAATTTTATTAAATGTTAATATATTCCCAATGTACCATGTACAACAAAAATGGATATTTTCGATATCCAAAATGAATTTTTTTACATTTTTAGACAAATAAGACGGAATTGCATTAAATTAAATGTTAAATTGCTTCGAAATAGAGTATTTTTTAACAATACTCTAGGAACTTTTGGTATTTTTATTCTCCTGAAACAACAAAAAGTATTCCCATTGATCCATATACAACAAACATGGAATTTTTTAATAAGAATATCGGGCCAATTACTCTGAGAGGATAGATTCATTTTTACTTTTTATAACTTGATATACCTGTCATACTGTTAGACGGTTAATGTTAGTGTAAGGCTTAGATAAGAGTAGAGTAAACGTTTTGGTTAGAGTTTGGGTTAGGCGTTACAAATACATGTACATGTGCACACTACAAAAATGTACATTTGTGCTTTTGTCAGTAATTATCGAAATGTTTTGGGCTATATATTTTCTATTTTTCAATATATATATATATAAATATAATGTAATGAATATATCAATACATATGTCTTACTTGTGTTTATTCAACCAGTCAGTGTTTTGTCGGTTCTGTCCAACCTTCCGCAATTCCCCATTTTGATCTACCTGATTTAACCCACTTTTTCGTTTCAAATGCCTGTATCTAATCAAACAATTGCGGTACCAGCTGCTGCGGTTGTGTAATATCTATTTTGCAGATTTTGTACCTGACTTGATTATGAAACGGATTAGTATTCTGTAATTTTGTTGTTACCCTTTTTTCAAACACTACATCAAAAAAATGTTGCTCTGTGTTCTCTCAGGGCCTTTATTTTAAGCATTGCATCATTCATGCGAAATTACAGTCCGCGTCGGACTCATAGCCAAATGTTTGAATGTTTAACAGTGTTTCAAAACAATCAACGATCTCCACTACTCCATCATTACACGTCGCTATCTGTTCGTGACAAAGTAACTAATTAGGAGTTTATTGTCTTATTCAAACTGTGAAAGTTTTATTATTCCTTAGCATATGAACATTTTGTCAAACATACAAAGGAGGAACCTAATGTAAGGGATAAAACATTTTTCGCCCCGTGCAGGTCTGGGTGTTAAAAGAATAAGCCTGCAGCAGCGCTAAGCTTGTCGTAAAAGGCGACTGAATAGTGCTCAGAAACCTAGCCCACAGAGCAGTGGTGGAATGGGGTACCCCTGGCGTGTTACATGCTGGGGTTGTCAGGCTATAATACGGAAAACCTGACCGCAAACCATAGTGGTGCGCCGTGTTGGGAAAGATGGCACGTTCCTTGCACGTTAAAGAACCTTGCTTTGGTATTCGATAGGAGTAGCAACATTTGCACTTTACCACAGGAGGCTAAATTGCCCGACCTTACCAATCCCTCCCTTTTATCTTATGGCAATCAAAATTTGTCGACCCTATTATCCTTGTGTTCCATCCCTCTTTTTTTCATTTCATCATCATTTCATGTTAGTTTTATCATCCATTTCATGTTTATTGTCTGAATATAGCTGAATTATTGCTGCTCGGGCGTTAAACCCCAATAATCTATCATTCATTCATATTTTTTTTTAAACGTGAATTCAAAGCATAACTGATCTATATTAAATTTGGACCGTTACTTTGGCTATAAAAAGTTTCCAAATACTATAAATCTTACTTTCGTTAATTTAAACCTTTAACATTTCTGACCAAATAAAATACCTATTAGCACAGATACTTTTTATAAATAGAGCACCCATAATGTCATTATAAATTGTTAGTGACATATCTTTTGCTATAATTGTGCTTATCAGAATTTATTCCTTGAAATAAGTTTACAGCATACATACATTTGTAATTTCGATACAATTGGTACTTTTTAACTTTAACCGAGTATCTCTAACATACACATCTATAGAAGTTAACAATTATTTAGCTGTTAGTTCCCTTTGTATGAACATTTTTTTTAATATATTGCATCGAATCTTAGTATGTTAGATGAAGGCGGAGAATGATTCTTCTTGCGTATTATTCCTATCAATAATTTAATTGTAATAAGTATTTACGATTATGTAATTTGTGAGTGACACACTACCATGCATCGGAATGGGAATTTTAAACTTTAAGTTATTTCGTGAAAAGTATCAGATGGAACAATGCGATCATAATTTTGCAGGTAGCAAGCTAAAGTTATATATTCCATTAAGTTGTAGAATTACAATCTATGTCTTAATTCCAATCAAATACCACAGTATATAGTTAGAAAATTCAAATCAATAAAATGCTTCTAGTAACACTTTTTGTAAGATATCCTCTTATGGTATTATTCCCACCAGATAGCAAAATACAAAATTGCGATTTTAGTTTCCATGTTTTATCATACAACACTTCCATAAGTATCCAATTAAACAATATTATTTAATCATATCATTTGGAGAATCGCTCCTTGGAGTTCAGAAAATGGTACTTTCTTGCCTTTTTTCCATCTTGAATACCATTAGAAACAAATAAAGTGTCAATTGATACACTATTCATGCCTGTGCTAATGTAAATCATTAAAAAGTATTAAGTCTGCTACATGCCAACTCATGGCCTACTTTTGTACAGATGTGTTTTCCGTTTTCCTTTGTCGGTAAAAGAATCCTTGAAAAAAAAGCCAGATATGAAAGTTGAAGATTTCTTTTAAATTCTATTTAAACTTTTATGCTTTTAAGACCTTCTATCGTTCTCATTACTTCATAAATCTTGTATTTATTTCACTTTTGTTTTTTTTTTATCATACAGTGTATATTATTAATAGGACTATCAATTAAATTGAAACAATTAAGACACAAAAAGAGTAGATAAATGCAAGATTTTTAATTGAATCAAAATTAAGTTTAAAAAAAAACTATTTCCTTTATTTCTTCCGTATTTGTTTTTTTTTAGACATGATAATTTCAAGCGGGTTATTTCCCAATGCCTTGTCAGTAGAACTTGTCAATACAAAGCTTCATTTACAATAAAGGATAGGCTACAGCTAAATGATTTGCTGGTCTGATTTCTAATAAAAATATAGGAAATGTCAGCAGGTAAAACAGATTAACCAATAGCAAATCTTCTAATGTAAGTGGCTAACACGACATTCGAAATTACATGAAGGCTCCTGGCTTGGCCAATGTACATGATTTCTTCCGCATTCATGATCCTTATAGTACCAATAGTAATTTACAACTTTAGATGATAGAAACGTAGGAATGGTGGTTGGAATGCCAGATGCAACTAATAATTCTAACATTAAAATACAAAGTTCATCGTATAAACATATTTCCTTCTATAATTATTTTGTCTATTTTATTTGTTAAATAATGGTATTCTCATTTATCTGTTCTGTTGTACCTAATTTCAATCGATGGTGTATTTATGCAGACGTAGGTATCAAGTACTAAATTGTTAATGTTAAAGGTATAAAATGAATTATTGATTGTTTCTTTGAATATGATTTCTTTATTGTTGAATTTGCACGCACAGTGAAATGTTAAGACAATTTACATTTGAGTCATCACAAAATTTAATGTAATACATGTCATAAAGGTTATTAAATTTTAAAGACTAGATAGTTTCACAACTGGTTATTGTTTAAATTAACGGAGCTTAAATTACTATGAATTATTTTTGAGTTCGGCGGTTGGTTATGTCCCCTTACGATTCGATTATTAGTTAATCTAACAGCACAAACAAAAGGTATCACTTTCACTCGGCTGACATCCCGTTGTAATGAATGACGAAAGCCGGATGAAAATTGAACAGGGAGAAAATAGCCAACTCATTCCCAAAGAAAGAAGCTATTATATTAAATTTGAGGTCTCTGCGACTAAACGTTTTTGGCTTCTTATTTTATTCCTTTCACTCTATTCCTCCTTCCGGAAGGGACCTGGCTATTTTCTCCCACAGTTTTTGAGTAAAGTTTTGAAATAATGTAGGATGTTTGTAAACAGTATGATGATGTGCATGGCAAATGAACTAGATGTTTATTAAAAGTGCCTAAACTTTATATATTTTTTATGTTGAGTATATTGTTTTCCCGAAATTTTGTAGGTTATTTATATTCATGATGGATTACTAGGGAGCCAAAAGGGTTTAAATTTGCATACGTATTGACCAAAATAGTTTAGCCTAATTTTCCATTGGAGTACATGGTACTTAAATTTACAGTATCACTTCATTGTCCATGTATGTCCTTTTTTGATAAAAGTCTTCGTCTCCAGGGAAGAAACATCACTAGTGTCTTCAAGTTTATGTGGTTCTTTTAATCTATAATTTGTTTTTTTTTTTCTACACAAGCTTCCTGAATTAGACACTATAGGAACATACATTTAAAAACCCACATGGTTTGAAACATCAAAAGGGTTGGTTTATGGTTATGTAAAAATTAAATAGCAATGTTATTCAGTTGCTATTTATATGGTTACGTGTAACTACAGTAATTTGAATTAAATAGCAAAGCTTACCCAGTTGATGAGTATCTGGTCACGTATAACTACAGTAATTTGATGTATAAGTGCAGGTATATACAGCAGATATCAATAAACGGATTGTATTGTGTAATTGTAGGAACTTCGTTTGAAAATTCATATCAAAAACAATGTAGATTCTGTGGGGAGGTCGCCTTGTTATGTAACGTTTTTTAAGTTGGTATCTGAAAATAAAATAAATCGAGGTAGTTGACATATCTTAATGCTGCAGTCGAGTGTAATTGAATTATTTTTTTGGTGGATGGATTAAACTATTAAAAATAATAAAAAAAAACACACACACATTCGCGAAAAAGAGATAAGTTATCTTGGTTGGAGGCACGAAACTCTTTTCTGTATCATTTCTTTGTAATATTATCATGTAATTTTAATTTGGTTTAATGTCAATTTTATAATTAATGTTGTAAATATGTATATGTTACGGGACCATATTGTAAACTAGTAATGTAACTAAAAATGTTTAAATAAAAGATATTATTACTACTATTACAACAGATCCCCAAAGTGCACTACGATAGTCTGTATTAGGCAAAATATAAGAGTTGTAAAGTTACAGCCTCGCATGAGTTGGTAAATACAACTTTATGGCAAATTTGTTTTTAAAACAGAGCTGTACTTAAACCCTAAAAAATATTTCGTTTTATCCCTAAAACAGTTATGTCAAGAGTTTTTTTCCAAATGTTAAAAGTTACTTATTACATTATGTACAAAGCTATAAAAAATAAATAAAAAACAACAATATCCGACGTTTTTAAACTTTAATTATACCAAAGGCTTCCTTGAGAAAAGAAATTAAACAGACGAGAACGACGGACGCCAAGTGGTGCCAATAGTTACGTGGCCTTTTGTTTTCAATTTTCTATGTAATGTATTGACATTTGGAAATAGAAATCACGAACACATGAGGACGACTTTAAGATCTTATTTTCAATAATAGAGATTTGGTTTAATAAAGGGCAGGAGTAAGGGTTCATTTGTTGTTTGAGAACAGTTTTCAGAACAGGTCCAACTATGCAATCCTAAAACGCGAAACATTTTTCTAGCACCAGTGTTGCTATGATTCTATTTTTGAAGGCTACTAAAATACAACAGTTTTAGAGCTGACTCTGCAATAAATGAGAGAATATTTCATTTACGGCTTAATTCATACGATTCTACGTTATCTTTAGGACCTCAAACGTTTCTAAATATGTTATAAAGCATGTGTTTCATTAAAACGCAATTTCATATAAGTAATATGTCTTTATTGCTATTGACATGAGCTGTGATAATTGAAAACACGCTCTGTCAATACAAATACAAATTGACTAAATCAAGGTATGAGTTGCGTTGGTATTTCCTACATGTGTTAGAATTTCATTTGGATTCTCCCTGTACTATTTAACCGAAGTTTTTTTCCGCATTCCCGATTGTAGCAGTTCGTACCATGATTCAAGATTGAAGGTGATTTAGAATTAAGAATGTTGGTGTGTCTACGTACAAGATAAAAAAAATAAATAAAAGACATAACTACTTCAGTTTCATTACCTTAATACCATATCTCATTTCCCATGCTTCAATTTATATAAATATATTTTTCTTTGTTTTCGTTACAAACTTTTTTCGATCCGGGAGATATTACAGCTTAACACTGACTTGATTTATGTAAACATCGTTTTAACATATTATATGCAGTTATAATCATTATTTGTTCACTATTTTTAAATACATTTTAATCGGTATAAAATGTTCAAAATATCATTAGTAAAATGAGGTGACATTACAAACATTTTAAACATTTATAATATAATTAATACATGTATTTATAAAAAACGATTCAAGAAACATAACACCGGATATATCAATCCTTATTTATTTCCCGATATCTCTCAGACAGTTTTTGAAATTTTACTTTTTTATTTGAATTTTTTTGGGCCTTTCCAAAAAAAAAATTATATCGGGACTTTGATCAAACTACCTATATCTAAAAATATATTTTAATCGTCATTGCGTAATCATGATAATCTTCGTGTTTGAATTGAACATATGTGACATAGTTTTATTTGGCATTTCGATATAACTAAGGAAAATATGAATACAACCATTAATGTTATGACCTTCAATATCAAAATATAAACCTGTTTGATAATTAGGTCTATTTTAGAATACCAACCAAGTTGTCACCTAAGCGATAATGAAATGAGGAAAATCATATAATATTATTAGTGAAGTATCATATTTGAGGAAATCGAAAACATACCTTCAAATTCTGGTCATTTACATGATATATGTTTTTGTGATGTGTAATTTTTTAACCATTGTAAAGGATGGATCCACATGTTAACAGCCAAAACAGACATAGAAAATTCATAAAAAAATCACAATTATTTTTGTACAAAAACACAAGCTCATTAGCCCAACAGACGTTGTGAACAATATTAAAATGAAGACCACATAATTGTCCTTAAATAGGGAGTTATAAGATGAATAGCTCAACTGTTGTGTTCTATTGATCAATTGCTGTCTTTGAAAACATCCAAATTGCTTCAGCTTCAGCACTAGGGATCTTGGTCGTCAATATCGTGATAAACTGAATATTTATTTGCAGGAAAAATCGTTGAAGGGTTGTTTCCAAACATACTTTTCTCAATTGCAGTGATGAGGCCGATAAAGCTAATTTGCAGTGTGCAATCACATTTAAAAAAGAAAATTGAACTTAGTTGATATATACATTGAGTGGTTATCATCCAAAATGTATCACTGAATAAAATATAAAAGCAAAATTACCGGACCGGTAAACTCTAGCCTATAGTAAAAAGACATAGCCAGAGTAGAAAAATGGCAAAATCAGGAAAATTCGAAACAACCCTGATGGTTATGAATTGTTCAGGCATTTCCGCTGGGAAATATGGGTGAAATCATGTTAGGCTTTGATGCATAACAATGTTAGCCACAATTGCGTTTAGTTGTTTCCGGTTTAATGCAATATGAACATGAAGCATACGTTTGTCACCATTCAAAAAGGATTATTCAGAAGTCAAAACCGAACAGACGATAATATAAAATCCATCGTCTATACATTGTTGTAAAAAACAAAACATTTCCCTTAAAAATCTGTATGTTGAACTCTTACATAAAATTCATGGTACATATTTTTTATAGCTTTGTTCTAAAAACTTATCTCTCTCTGGTAACTAAGGCGCATTGAAAAGTATGGTCACTGGCACTACAGAGAAATATCATCACCATTTGTTGGGGAAGCCAGTTTATTTCTGCACATTCTTCAAAATCTACCGCCTATCGAATTAATTATAAAGATCGAAACATGACCAACAGAAAACTGGTTTCTTTATTTCTAAATCTGATGTATGAACTGAACGTCATTCTACAAATGTAGGATTGTTAATAGAGAAAACAACGGGTTTGGAATATAATTTTGATTTATATATGTTGTTACAAGTTGTAATTTGTAAATGCACAAATCATAATTTGTATTTTACCTTTGTACACATTATAATTTGTTCAAAATCTACTTGGACAAATTATGATTAGTACAAAACCAGTTGGAAAAACACTTTCAAGAGCACCTCGGTGGGTGTTTCTAGAAAAGCAGAGGACGCTTACCCTACCGGTGCACCTGGTCCATACTCCCAATTTTTAATGGAGTCCGAGTTGCTCATTTGCTTTTGTTACTTTGTGATTACTCCTTCAATATTGTAGCAACATAACCCTGTTCAAATAGCCTATTTGTTAGAGGTCTAGCGCAATACAAAACAACTGGGTAGTTACGGCAATCTTTGACAAGGTTAGAGTTGTATAAAAACTCCATGCGCAGGTTCTGAAGGCATGTTTTGTTACATGCATGTAAAAAAAAAACCAAATTCACCTTTTCTTCTAATTGAAAATGAATGTACAGACCACCAGTCTTAGATTCTCCTTGTTGCTGCACTTTTGGTATGCAAATTATGCAGATTGTATATGATATAAGAACTAAGCAAAAGTTATCGTTTTTTATTTGCTTTGAGCTTAAGTTAGTTTATGTATAGTTTTCTAAAAGAAATACAGATCTGATTAAAAGAGATAGACTATTATTTCATAAATATATAGCATCTGAACGCCAATAAAACATCATTTGGTTAGTAAATATTTTAAACCAATAGCCACCTCTACCATTAGCAGTGTCATATGGAATGGTACTTATATGCTTAATTGTAAAAGTTGAACATATAAAAACACTATTAATTTGCAGACTGAAATTTTCTACACAATGTACATCTAACCGGATGAATATCAAACTTGCTAAGCACCCACTACTAAGTTATATAAGTCTGAATAGGGTACATTTTGTTCTAACTTGTGCCAACTCTGTCTTAACTTCTCTAAATATATCTGAAAAATACTAGGATTGTCTCGACTGAGTCTCACTATCTCCAATCAAGTCTAAAAAAGTCTTGACTGTGTCTCGACTTGTCTTATCTTGTCTTGACCAGTCTCGACCAAGTTTTCACCAGTCTCAACCTGTCTCGAAGAGTCTTGAACAGTCTTACCAGTCTTGAATAGTCTTAAAGAAGTGTCGACCAGTCTCAAATGAATCTCAAATTGTCTTGATAACATACATTTAACAATTAAGGACGATTGATTGATTGATTGGTTGGTTGTTGGCATAAAGGCTCTCAATAGGAGAGGTTCTGAAGGCACCAAGGCAAAGTCGCAACCCCTGGTGGTGCACAGCGTCTAAAATTTTAAGGTAAGATTTTTTGGCGGAACCATAAACAATAGATCCATAATCATAATCATTAACGCAAGAAGTGTATGTAGAGATGGATCAGGAAGATGTTTCAAAAGTTGATAGTTCCCGTGCAGGCCCGGGTGTTAAAAGAATAGGCCTGCAGCAGCGCTAAGCTTGTCGTATAAGGCGACTAAATAGTGCTCAGAAACCTAGCCGGGGGCTAGGCGCTCTGCCCACAGAGCAACTGGGATGTGTGCCCCAGATGGTGAAATGGGGTACCCCTGGCGTGTTGTATGCTGGGGTTGTCAGGCTATAATACGGAAAACCTGACCGCAAACCATAGTGGTGCACCGTGTTGGGAAAGATGCCACGTTCCTCGCCCGTTAAAGAACCCTGCTGTGGTATTCGATAGGAGTAGGAACCTTTGCGCTCCGCCACAGGAGGCTAAATTGCCCGACCTTACCCATCCCCCCTTTTTCCAGTGGCAATCAAAATTTGTCGACCCTATTATCCTTGTGACCCATCCTTTTTTTTCATTTCATGTTCATTTTATCATCCATTTCATGTTCATTGTTTGAATATAGCTGAAATATTGCTGCTCGGACGTTAAACCCCAACAAACAAACAAACAAAAGTTGATAGTGAATATTATCTAGCCCACTAGCTGTATCGTGGGCTTTAGCCAGTGACGATTTTAGTTCCTCTATAGAAAATTGAGAGTTGTAGGATTCAGCATTATTTGACTTGAAGTTTAATTTTGTCTTTTCTGCAGATGATTTAATTTTTTGAAAATCCGGTTTGTAGTTAGTTTAGGATGAATGTTTAGCGAACGTTTCGGCTAGCTTATTGGCGATATCTTTTTCGGTGGTTAGAGTGGTATTACCAACTTTAAGGTGTTTCACTGAAGAATTCGAATTTTTTCCTTTTACTTTTCTAATAAAATTCCATACTTTATTGAGGGGAGTGTGAGATTTAATACTAGAAACAAAATTTTTCCAAGAGGTTCGTCTGGCTTGTTTACATGTACGTCGAGCTTTTGCTCGAAATATTCGGAAGTTTGACAGATTTGCTGGTGTAGGATTTTTGTCAAACCGGCGATGGGCCTTGTTGCGTTCTTCGATCGCTTTGTCGCACTCATCAGTAAACCATGGTTTACTAGGCCCTTTTGGATTTGTCGAGGTTTTAGGTATTGTTTTATTAGCAATTGATGTCAGTCTTTCATTAAATAATAAAATGGGATCTTCAACATCCTTCTTCGTTTCTAATCGTAATTCTTCAAGACAGTGGGCTTCAAATGAAGCCCAATCTGCTTTCTTAAATTTAAAACGAGGTTGACGTTCCTCCGTTTTGGAGGATAAATGCTCCAAAATAATTGGAAAATGATCACTCCTGCACAAGTCATCATGAACTCGCCATGTAAACTCTGAAAGTACGAGAGGATCACAAATGCTTAAATCAATAGAAGAATACGATCCATTGCCTGAATGAAGGAACGTTGAAGATCCGTCATTAAATATGCACAAATCTTCTTGCTGAAGGAGCTCCTCAACTTTTTTACCTTTATCATTCGTATGATTACTTCCCCATAAAGGATTATGAGCATTAAAGTCACCCAAAATAATAAATGGTTTGGGCAACTGTTTAACCACATCAAGGTCACCAATCCTGGTTAATTTTAACAAATTTGATGATTGGCCAGGTCTGAGGCATTCAATTAAAATTCCTGATCTTATTTTCTTTGTATCTTTAACATCACGAGCTACACCCTTGATAGTTTTCTGTATTAAAAAAGGAGAAAGGTCATTAACATTTTTGTCTTTATCTTTTGCATAAATTACAATAAATCTTGGCCAGTTTTTATCACTTTCGTCGGAAGAATTGCAGACATCACTTTTTCGCTTTTTTTAATAAGAAACATTGGACTCCCCGTTGTTTTTTGTCTCCATGTTAAGTCTGTATAAGTTTCATCGTCTCTGTTCCCCACCCGCCACCGAGTGCCAACACGGGTGATGCTAGGACTCTTCGGATTTCCAGCAGATAGCATCAGGGATTCCAGAGATGACATACTCGAACAGAACGTATCTATCAATGGCGCATAGACAGCGTACTACTCGATTGACCCATGAGCCACCGCCTTCTTCATTTGCCATTTGTAAGCTTTTGAAATTCTTAGAAACATTGGATTTAACAAAATGCCATCAGTAAAGCAGGTGGACAAATGAAGGGCATGGCGTGACCAGCCGATTGATCGAACCGGGTCCATCCGATCCGATGACCTAAGAGCCGAGTGGCATATACAGCCGTATCCTCGATCATCCAGCCATCGATGACACGGGGATTACGTCACGACTGGAGTCTAGATACGACCTTCATCCACTAGGACCTCCTCGCCCACCAATAACTCACGGGTTGCAACTCACGGCAAACAAGTAGGTGAACCCACTTTTTATTTTACACACCGGGCCCACGGTCGATGTTCGGATCGCTTTAGTCTGGCCTCTAACCTTTGACCTTTCCAGCATGGGTAACCCTACCAGGAGAAAAAACTCCAGCTGGCATAGCTCTTAGGATCACTGAGGCACGCAAGCCCCCCTACCACGACAAGGATAGCGATCCACAGGGGGGTAGCTATTATGAGGTAAACATTGTATCCATAGTTTTTTGAAGCAACAATATTGTTTTTGGTTGCCATTTTCCCGGCAATATTTTACTTGCTGGGATTTCAATGATATTTGGTTTAGATAGGAGACATGGTGTCCTGAGTAGAATGTCGATGACACAAATTTGTTTTTGGCGGCATTTTCGAAATGCCTGCCATTTTCCCACATTAAACATCACTTCTCGCGTCTCCCATACACAAACATGTTTATTTGGCATTCTTCAAACGAGTTGTACGTAAATTGCAAGCTTCAATGCCGAGTGTATGGCATCTTTAGTCTTTAATGTCTGGCATATGGAAGAATAATAGATATATTTATTTGACTTTGCAAAGGGAGATTTTGCATTTTGGTTAACATAACATTGGCGTAACAGATGGTGAAGTTATAGGTCAGAATGTTTGATATACCCAGTGCTTAACCGGAGCATCTTCTATCTAGCTGGATCCACAAAATTGATCAAATTAGTTGGGGTTAGGTACGAAATTTAATAATCAGGGGGTTATAGGCTTACATTTACCCCTTTGTGCTTTCATTTTGTGAAAGAGTCACAATATCAATTTCCTCTATTTAAGATTTCTATATTCCTCTTTTCTGTTGAAACGAATAAAGACAAGCTTCCTGAATCCGACCTTATAGGTTCATGGATAAGCATTAAAAAAGCAAGGTTTTCCATTCGAAAATCATTTGTTTGCTATGTATCTCGTCACGTATAACTACAGAAATTTGGTTTATGTGTGCAGATATATTCAGCAGATATCAATGAACGGATTGTATTGTGTAATAGTTAGAAACTTGTTAGAAAAATAATAAAATAATATCAGGAACAATGTAGATCATGTGGGGAGTTCTCCCTGCTATGTGCTGGTGTTTAAGTTGTTATCTGATGATAATTTCTCTCAAGGCAGTTAACATATCGTAACACTGTACGCAAGTGTAATTGAATTGTGGATGGGTTAAACCAAAAAAAAAAAAAAAAAAAAAAAAAAAAAAAGACATGCAAGTATAAGTGCAATAGACTATTTATTTCTCTGTATTTAACTGGTTAACTAATGCTAACAATATTCAGATAAAGTCAAACTTTGAGAGCACTGATTGCAATAGGGATGACTTTTGTTTCTTTTAGGACGTACAATTAGTATGCATTGGTTAGGAGGCAGGATTGATTTATCAATTTCAAGATAATCAGGGAAACTGTTCAAACACATATGTTACGTCATCAAAACTACTCTTCCCGTGTTCATTTCCTTGGTATGCTATATAGGCAGTTGCATGAATCACTTATCGAAAGATTTTAGTAAAAGAGTAAATAATTCTTTATTAAAAGACGGTAATTTAATTAGATTTTTATTTGATCCCATTAAAACATAAATGAAATTTAAACAATTGTACAACCCGAATACAGTTATATAAACTACAATAATTTATATAAGGTAAAACATAAGAGTTGTAAAATTGCGCGACTTGGTAAATACAACTTTAATTTCTTTTTGTAAGGCAGAGATGCACAATGAAACTAAAGTTATTTCGTTTTATCCTTAAAATAGTTATGTTAAGAGTTTTTTTTTACATTTTGTACAAATCTATATAAAATGTAGGAATGAGGGTGATGATACAAGAAAAAAAAATAATAAATGGAAGACATAAATATTTACTACATCTCATTTTCCGTGCTTCAATTTATGTAAATATATATTTTTCATTTTTCCTTTACAACATTTCATGTTCAGTCCGGAATATAGCACAGCTTAACAGCGACTTAATTAATTATGAATACAGTACTTTAATATACAGTTGCAATCACCTCTAACCTCTCTTATAATCTGCCAGAATCTGTCAGGATTTCTATTCTACGACAGCAGATAGAACAGAAATCCTGATAAATCCTGACAGGGTCTGATAGAGGCTGTCCTGGGTCGTGACAAAGATAATACGAAAAGCTGTTCTAAACTGTCATACCCCTGGACAGTTCCTGACACTAAATTTGTCTATTCTGTGTGACGTGGTTTAGAACAGGAAGTCCGCGATTAATAAATGAAACAGTGTGAATAATGTGAATTAACTAACCCGATTAGAAAACAAATCTTGATTTCAAAATTTACATTGACTTTCCAATTATATATAGAAAGCTCATCATGATCATCATCCCACAATCACTCGAATCGTTGTTCATGTTCCAATTTCGTCGATCACGGTCCAGTCACTCATCGTTCAAAAATTATCATTGTTTACATGTATATTTTTTTTTACATTCTGTCATACACCTGTGATATTAATAAAATCAAATTATTTAATTATAAAATTAATGGTATATGTTTCTGTTCTAAGTGTAAAAGTCGAAACAGATAACTGTCAGATGTTTGGTAATTCTCACGAAGTTCAAGATTGACACAATAATTTTTAAGTGAAAGCTACTTTAAATAACATAATGGTCACAAATCATTCTAAAAATAGTTAAAATTGACAATTTTGCATTAAATGGGTAACTGATACCTAAATATCTCGGTCAAAATTCTTCAAAAACCCACATTTAGCAACGAATATGAGTGATAACACTTCCAATGTCCCTATATAGTCTCATATGTAGAAAATGTAGAAACTAAAAATGTTAGTTTTATATTAGTGACTGTGACACCATTATGACAGTAAAACATCTGCAAAATGTACGAGTGCAGGCAGTTTTATTTTTCATGAGGGTCTACAACTATTGACTAAAATGCTTATTTTTTTTTCAGGACAACTAACATGTGGGAGACTGTGGCTCATACATTTCTGTCAAAATTCTACAACAATGTCATATCCCAGTGTATGTATGAGTGCCCACACTTTCTATGAGATCCTAAAAATAATGACTAAAATGCTATTTTGTGTTCAATATAACTAACATGTGGTTGCTGTGACACATTTGTTTAGTCAAATATCTTTAAAAATGTCATATTCTTGCAAAATATATGTGTGTGCACACTTTTAATTTTCCTGAGGGTATAAAATTATTCAATAAAATGCTAATTATTTCGATAAAACTATCATTAATTTGAGTCAAAATTCTTTAAAAATGTCACATTCTTGCAAAATATATGTGTGCACACACTTTTAATTGGTATGAGGGTATAAAATTATTGACTAAAGTTTTCCAATATAACTATCATAAAGTGGCTTTGACATATAAATTGTAGTCAAAATTCATAAAAAATACCATATTCTTGCAACATGTATGAGTGTCTAAGAATAATGACTAAAATGCTACATGTTTCAATATAACTATCATGTGGTGGCTGCAATATTTTATTTTGAGTCAAAATTCTTTAAAAATGTCATATTCTTGCAAAATTTATTATTGCGCACACTTTTAATTTCCTTGAGGGTATAAAATTATTGACTACAATACCATATATTTCAATATAACTATCATATAGATCAAGTCTGAAGATGGCTGATGAATTGCCAACACCTACTACAAGCTGCATCAGCTCTATATCTTCAAATATGGTTGGTCTTGAAGGTGAGTGAGTTCTTTTTGTGGCAACAAAATTATTTGCATCTTTATCTTCCTTCATTTCATTTCATTTGCACTTCCAACCTTCAATCCATTTTCCCTTATTTCTTGTTGTTATGCTGACTCTTGAAATAAATGCCAGCACTTCAATTCTGGCTATTATCGCGTCTATCGAATTTTCATCCGATGGTGTTACCACCTTGGCATAACATTCTGGGAAATGTGACATCCAGAAACCATTGTTTTCTATTAAGAAATTTGATGGCATTAGTTCTATTTTTGACCGATGTTTCCCAAAAATGTGCTCTTTTAAGTCCACCAATCTTCTAAAGCTACTCTCAACATCGCATCACACACACACACACACACCGAACTCAGCTTCCTGTGTGGAAGGGCGGCAATATGGTTTTTCAACAGTCTTTTGTTTCTGAAGGTCTTGTCACATATCCAACACTTAAGAGTAACCTCCGAAGCAGGTCTCATTCTGAAAAAAAAAACAGACTTACCAAATCTCAAAACAAAACTTGATAGTCGAGCGGGTTTCATAAAAGCTATTAAATGTGTGTGCGTGTGTGATGTGAGTAGATGCAAGCGTAATTCACGGACTGACACGATTATATACCGCATTATTTACTCTTTACCACGAGGTTTATCATAGGTTAGTGCATTTCTCCCGATGTCAATCAATTTGATTGTCCGTCCAATTTCAATCAATTCCCTTGTTTGTTACGATCAGTTGGTCTAGTGTGTACATCTCCTTTTATTATCCTTCTCCTAATTTCAGGTATCAGAAGTGATTCATTTTATCCCATCCAAACCTTACAAAAAATATCTAGGAAGATTCGTGAATCGAGTATGTCGATTAATTTCTAATCAGCTGCCCCCGAGTAGTGTATCTTTATACTACCTCCGAGCAATATATCAATATATTGCCTGCGAGCAGAAAATCCTTCTACTGCCTCTTTATGTACTAGAAGATATTGGTCAGATATTTCTTTACATAAAATATGTGGATGCGCATCCATATTTAAATTCCTACAACCTCTTTTAGCAAGTTGCTGTACAGTCTTCCTTCTGATAATAAAAAAACATGATTCTGCTAAATATATTTGTACACATAAATTAGAAAATTACAATTAATCCAATTAACTGCACCATGCTGGCTTGTTCCTTCCAACATACAGCAACAACCTGTCTACGTGATATGCCTTGGCAAGTACCGTCTTTGATCTCTTAACAAGGTGAGTAATATCATCTATTTTGTTTTGTTATAACAAAATGTCCCTTCCATTTTGAGGTCAGTTTGTGACAAACTCCAACTTTCTTGCTGGCATCATAAATCCATACTGCTTGTCCTACTTTGAATTGACGTTTAGTTGCCTTGAGATCGTCATTGAGTTTCTCTTAAGATTCTCCCTAGCAACTTTGTGAGCCTTTTCTATTTTCTCTTGTAAATCATCAATGTATTGATCTTTTTCAGGAGTGTTTTTGTTCTCCGATTCTGGTCGAGGTGGTCGGGAAATGACAGCCTCCATTGGAAGTGTAATGATTCTGCCTAGAAAAATCATGATTGGAGTTTGACCAATAGATGAGTGGATCGAAGAGCGATATGCCATGAGGAGTTGTGGCAAGAACTCATCCCAATGCTTCTGGTTGTTTTCACAGTAGAATGTTAACATACATGTTAATGTCCTATTGAATTCATGATGTTAGCTATATCCCTGTCCTCAAGTTGTTGTTGTTTTATTCGGCCAGGTTCCCATCCAATCATGGTGTGTCCATTGCTTTCCTCAGTTTCCCCCCTGGTTTACAGTTTGGCTTCGTGTGCATACTCTTACTTTCTCATTCTGTTCTGAATTTTCTCTTCCATCTTGATCATTGGTTTCTTCTTGAACTTCATCGTCACTTATATGATTGCCACTTTCCTGTCTGATGCAAGACTTACATGGTCTCCGTGAGAGGGCATTGTCATTGGAATGGCTTCTCCCTGCTCGGAGGGTGACCTTAAGGTTATATGTTCCTAGCTCCTGAAGCAATTTTGCTGTCTGCCCAGAAGGCGTCTTTAAGTTCTTCATCCAAGATGCAGCAGCATTATGCAGAAGTATGCATGAAATGTTTTTAAAGCTGTAACAACTGCCAAAAGTTCCTTCCTTGTCATACAATATACCTGTTTATGTACATTCATTGCCTTGCTCATATAAATAATTACCTGCTTCTGTTTCTGTGATAAAACAGCTCCAGTTGCATTATCACTGGCATCAGAATCCAAAATAAAAGCATTTCCAGTTTCAGGATATGCTAATACTGGTTGTGTAGTAAGAGCTTCCTTCAAAAAGGCTTAAGTGCTTTCCTCATTCCAACTGAACTTAGAATTTTTCTCACAAATTTTGTGGAGAGGCCTGGCGATTTCCGCAAATCCTATAACAAATCTCCGGTAATATGAACACAGACCAAGGAAACTTCTTACTTGCTTTGCTGACTTTGATATTGCCCATTCCTTTACTGCATTTATTTTTCCAGTATTTGTAGATATTCTACTCACTGAAACTATGTGTCCCAAAAATCCCACCTCATTTTGAAAGAAGATACACTTGGTCGGTTGTACCTTCAGCTTAGCATGTCGCAGGCGCTGAAAGATCCTTTCGATGCGGTTGATTCTGTCATCAAATGTATTGCTTATGGATATGATGTCATCCATATATAGCAGAAGTTCTTTCCATTGCAGTTCTCTGAGTACATTTACCGTTAGCCTTTCAAATGTTGAGGGAGAATTAACCAGTTTAAAAGGCACGACTGAGAAATGGTATAGGCCTAAACTTGTTAGAAAACTGGTTTTGTGTTTGTCCTCGGGAGCCATACTGATTTGCCAAAATTCTGAATTAAAATCCATTGAAGAGAACCATTTTGAGCCAACCAGTGCATCAAGGCAGTCATCAACTCTTGGTATTGGATAGGAGTCCTTAGCAGTTAAGTCATGAGGCATTCTATAATCCACACAAAATCTTGTTTTTCCATCCTTTTGTACTAAGACAATGTTGGAGGCCCATGGGCTGTTTGATGGTTCAATGATTCCTTAGTATACCATTCTTTCCACTTCCTTCTTTTCTATTTATCTTTCCGATTGGCATTCGTCTTGGTCTCTGTCTAATGGGTACTGCATTTCCAGTGTTTATCCTTTGAGTCACTAGATCGGTGCGTCCTATATCCTCTGATGTTTTAGAGAAGACATCTTGATATTTTGTAAGTAGAATGGCTAAGGTCGTACTTTGATCCTTTTCTAAATGTGTTTAGCTTCTGGTCCATAGTTCAATCAAATGGTCCGGTACATTTCCTGTTTTCCTCGTTTCCGTTTCTATCCGTTTGTTGATAGACTTTGCGAGTCTAACCATATCCTTTTGGTCCCATTTTCTATGTATGATTCACATGTTCCGATTGATTGACTCTTGTAAAGTGTTACTTCATCATCAGTATAGTTCATAACATTCACCATTATGTCTTCTTATGTAGTGCTAACAATGCTTGGTGTAGTTAATAAATGTCCGTCTGAGTGTCCTTCCACTATTCCTAATTCTGTGAGATAACCAGCTCCTGGTATTTGTACAGGTACCATAGCGCTGGTCATAGAAGTTAGTGTAATTGTCTCCTTTACTTTCACCCTACAAACAGCATTCACTAGCCCTCCTATCCAGCATTGTATATCCTGACAACTCCTTGTATATAAAACCATACTTTTGTAATTTATTTTGTTGACTTCTGTAAGCAGAAAGTCTTGTCCTAATATTCCTTTATGTTGGATGTCACAGATTAAAAATTTCTGTTTTATACTCCCATGTCCTATTTCTGTGTCCAGAACAATTGATCCAACTGAGTAAATTTTATTCCCGTTAACGTCATTTATTTCTGCCTCATTAGGTTGTAGTGACGTCCAAACATTAGAGGGCAAAGTGTCGAAAATGTCCAGAGACAGTATTGATGTGGTCGATCCACTGTCTATCAAAAATGTGTCTTTTATATCAGAAATAAAACCATATGCGTAAAATCCATTATCCCATGCCTTACATTTCCTGCTAACTCTCGGCCTATCGAGTCAGCATTATCGCGTTTCCCTGGTTGTTGTGGAAATTAGTGTTTCCTGAAATTCCATGTTCTCTATACGTCCTTGGTTCCGTCTATTTCTTCGGCAATTATTTATAAAGTGGTCAGGGGCGTTACATGCGTAACATGTCTTTGTGCTGTCTCTACCCATTTTATCAAATGTCTTTTTCTGCTTTTCTAGTCTCTCCATTCTTTCTATCAAATCTTGTAACTGCTCTTTTTCTTTTGAATTTCCTGACTCAACGGCTCTTACTGTGCTCTTTTGACCTTCTCCGGTTATTAATTCATATCTTTCAATTACGTCGACTGCCTCGGAAACTGTTTGGCACTCCTTGTCAATACATCGGCATTTCATTTCTACCAGTATTATCTTGAAAAGTTGATTCAATGCTAGTGATTCTTGAGCGACCATGTCCAGATTACAGTACGCCTTCTGTGCTAACTGTCTAATATCATCGCCCAGCTCAGTACTACTTCCCCCTGGTATGCGCTTACGCATTTCTAGTTTTGATAGCCACTTGTTCTTATTCTTTGAACTTCCAAACCTGTGGTCTAGTTTTGTACCAATACTGCGTACTTCCTTCTATCTGCTTGCGTCAGACTCATGTAGAATGATCTAGCCTGACTCCTAAGGCTTGCGGCTAAAAATAAAAGCTTTGTGCGGTTATCCCATTGTCCTTATTCTGCACAGTCTTCAAAGTGCGAGTGATATTCTTCCCAACTTTCTTTTCCATAATAAAGCTCTGGTTTGAATGTCATGTTCATTGGATTAGTGATTGGTGTGTGATAGTCACGGTGATCGCCATTATTCCTGTTTTGTCGTAGACCTTGCATTGTTCTCTGGACTCCTTCATTTGCGTTCCTATCCCGCTCATCGTCTTCCGTATCTCCTTCGTATTCCTCACAGTCTCTAAATTGGTTCTGTTCAATAGCTGCAGGTCGACCGCCTCTGTCCATGTGAAATTATATTTCCGAATCTGGGGAGAATGCTCTACAATCGGCCATAACTCGTTCTAACTTCTATTATTCTAATAAAAAATTCCGAATTTTTTTTTTATTTTTATTTATTAATGAAAGCACAGTATGCACCATGTCGGGCCTTTTCCATCTCGGTTGTTATTTAGATGTACGGACAGCTTTAACTTTCTAGGTTCGGATCCTGGATACTAATTAGAATTTTAATATCCCACTTCTGACACCAAATTGTAAGCCGCTCGCCGGTATGCTGTCCGTAATACCTTCCGTTGGTTACCGTAATGTACATGTAGAACATGTAGCGCCATACTCATATAACTGTTCGATTATAATAGTTGTATTTGTAGTTTCCATTTTTTTGGGTTAACTTTTTATAGGTTTTACTTCTGTGCGTGTGTATGAGTAATCAAGGGAACCAAGGTTATAGCGGTAATCAAAAGAATGTAATCCAGGGACAACGACCAGACATGGAAAACAATCATACACAACAAAGAAAATAAAGTAACTAAAATCATACATACAAAGTAAATGAGCAAGTCGGACTCCACTAAAAACTGGGAGCATGGACCAGGTGCACAGGTAGCGTCCTCTGCTTTTCTAGAAACACCCGCCGAGTTGCTCATAAAAGTCAAGTCCGGGGTAGACAAACGAGGAAAGGAAAACTATGACCCGATGAATAAATCAGTTTTCATGGTGCTGATGGATACACCATAACGATCCACGAGTTCATGATGACGACCATAAAACTTCTGTAGTGATGACTTCAATCTTGTAGCAACATAACCCTGTTCCAGAAGCCTATATATAAGGAACAGATACAAAAATTTGCATCGCAAATTTGACAGTGATTACATCGTTGGGAATTTTTCAGACCTTTCTATACGTTTACATATCTTCCCTGTATCAATTTGAACCGATGGAACAATGTAGTGGATAGAGTCGTCACATTCTGAGACTTATAAATATATATATATATATATGAATAGGATTTTCTGGTATTAGTCTTTGGTCTTTGTCCCGTGAGATCGGATCTGGTATGCGTTCCTTTGTTTTATTGTGACCATGGATTCCCAATGTTTCTGGTAATCCAGATACTGTTCATAAGATAGGATCTTTGCTGTTAACTTCAAAACGTTTATTATAATAATAACAATGTTTATATATAACAACTATACCAACTGCACGATTGGTGTCCGACGTGGTGGGAGATAGCACTGGTTTCACGAAAGCGGTTTTATTATTCCGTTAAACTTCCCGCATAAATAGAGAGTAATATTAGCTGCTGACATACAAAATCATTATCTTCCTTAAGTTAAATAAAATCCGTATTTGGTATAATTTCCTCACCTAAAACGACCAATGGTAGATTGTTCTTTTTGTAAAGGGCGGGGTGTATAGACAATGGGAAATGCGTAAAACAGCAAAAAGAAGTTATGTCAACTTGTCCGCTAACTGTCCTTAGTAATATATTAATGAAACAATTCGGGTGAAAGTAAGAAATGGACAAGTTGTCATAAGATAAACGATCGGACACCACTCTCATAAATGCGCATCAATATTGCAGATGAAACAACGATGCGTAAGTTTCCTTTGACAAAATAGTACCCTCTACTATTCTTTATCACAAAATGCATGTTCAAGTGTTTCACTCCTATCCCCGAAAATGGCCTTGTTGACGCTGAACAAAACAAGTACAAAAAAAATGTTGAATAACCGCCGTGAATCATAACAAGAAGTGATATGACATGATTGACTACTCCAAAAATCTTGTGC
The DNA here is from genome assembly GCA_037379345.1 of Perna viridis. Classification (NCBI taxonomy): domain Eukaryota; kingdom Metazoa; phylum Mollusca; class Bivalvia; order Mytilida; family Mytilidae; genus Perna; species Perna viridis. The sequence continues at coordinate 32,001,766 of CM074524.1, read as the reverse complement.
AGCTTCAAAGAATGGCATAAGCCTATAAAATGACACAAATCAATGGAAGTGAGTAAGTGCAACCTTGCCATAGTAAACACTGTTTTTGATAAACATACAAGCCCATGCAGGTCCGGGTGTTGAAAGAATAGGCCTGCTGCAGCGCTAAGCTTGTCGTAAAGGGCGACTAAATAGTGCTCAGAACCCTAGCCGGGGGGTAGGGCGCTTTGCACACAGAGCAATTGGGATGTGTGCCCCAGGTGGTGGAATGGGGTACCCCTTGCGTGTTACATGCTGGGGTTGTCAGGCTATAATACGGAAAACCTGACCGCAAACCAAAGTGGTGCACCGTGTTGAGAAAGATGCCACGTTAAAGAACCCTACTGTGGTATTCTCCCGGAGTAGGAACCATAGGGCTCCGCCACAGGAGGCTAAATTGCCCGACCCTACCCACCTCTCCCTATTTCCAGGGGCAATCAAAATTCTCGACCCCATTGTCCTTGTGTCCCATCCCTTTTTCATTTCATGTTTATTTTAACACCAATTTCATGTTCATCGTCTGAATATAGCTGAAATACTGCTGCTCGGACGTTAAACCCCAACAAACAAAGAAACAAGACAAACATACAAAAATTGAAATTACTATGAAATAGCATGTGTAGTGATATGTCAAATACTGCTCACCTTGTGCCACAAGCATATCAAATATAATGAATTCCTACCCCTATCCCTCCATTAAAAAATGATTACTTTCCCAAGAATAAAAAAAAGTTGCCTACTGTTTCTTACAATATGTGTGTGTGTGTGTGTTACAAGTATTTGAATACATTGAACTGAATTACGATAAAACTACAACAGTTGCAATATTATATATTTCTTTCACTAACCTTAAACTCACATGTCAACATAATATTTTAAATGAAATAATAATTGTAATAGGATAAATAAATAAAATAGCGCTATAAGTACAAGTTCTTTTAATATTGATTGATACATGTCTCTTGAAAAAAACTTTATTTCCTGGACGCAAGATTAAGGTCACAGCCAATAGTTTCAAATAATTATTTTCCTGGAAAAAAAACTATTCTGACATTTGTCATTGCAATATCATACTTATTTTGCAAGAGTTGTATCAAATTCTGAAGAAATCATCATTACTGTTTAAAAATGTTCATTTGTCGTTAGCTCATATGGGCTTCATCGCTGAATATGATCATAATTGCTTTCACTTTTTATTTGTTCAGATTGAATATGCAACGAACGTTCCATTGCAGTAGGGTTAATGTCAAAATTATTATACTAAGCATTTTTCTGGACAATGGCATATGCATTGTGATCATGAGACGGGCCATTTATGGTCCTTTTTGTGTCACAATTGTTCTCATTGTCTTCGACAAATGCATCTTTCTGTCCTAATATGAAGTTTTCATCGATACACACTTGCTCAAAAGTACTTTTGTTTGCTTGCCTAGAAATAAAAAGAAAACTCTTTAAGGTAAATCTTATCCATACTTTAAACCTTACCCATATTCACGAATTGTGGCATTCATAATTTATGCATTTCTATGTATATGTGCTTTCCATTTTAAAATTTTTGTCTACTCGTTTTTGGTTTCTCTGATTGTGTTTACTTATGTGATATGTGCTCTTGATTCCAATTTCGTCTTGCTTGAAAATAGAATCCGTTTGACATTTGTGAAAACCATGAATTTTCTTGTTAAAAGCATAGTATTTTAGGATTATGTCTTCAAATTAAAATTATGCAGTACAAAGAATTAAGTTACTTTTTTAGTATTTTTGTTTGCAATAAAATTCTAATATACTTAGTCGCTGGAAAATTAATTTTATTTATCTTAGCCTTAGGGAGATATTTACAACAAGGTTGAAAGATTACTTTTCTCAAATTGATTGAAGACAACTTTAAAGTTTCAGATTAATAAAAGTTTTATAATTCAAGATTCAGGTTTTGCGCTGCAATATTTGCAATGTTTGTTGCGTTTCACCATATCCGTTTCTTTTCCCATTGAATGAATTTTATATGTACTAACGTAAAATAATCAGTTTTGAATACAAATATATGCATGGAAATTTGTCAAATGTTTAAATAAAAAGGCTTATAAAAAGAAAACAAAATACAACATCTTTAACATTTACATATTTTGATGTCTTTTTTGCAAAGGAGTAATCAAGGGAACCAAGGTTATAGCGGTAATCAAAAGAATGTAATCCAGGGACAAAGACCAGACATGGAAAACAAGATCAAATGAGCAACTCGGACTCCACTAAAAACTGAACTGAAGAACTGCATGCATTTAATTTCATGATTCCATAACAAAATTCAGGTTTTCGTTTCCTAATTATAGCTAGTTTCAGTATAAACCTGAATTCCATGAAAAGATAAAATAATTTGGTCATACATGAAAAAAAGTATTTGTTATCGAGTATTCTATATATTGCTCCATTTATCAACTTTTAATAGTCATCATATAGAACCGATCGTCTAGGGATCATACATGGACTATTCTATAAAACTAAATAAACAAAAAATGGAAGTATCTTGAAGAACAAAACCCTTCAATGCTTACAGATATATTTACCTTTTTCAACAGCAACAATAACAATTACAATAAACAGAAGTAAACCAAAACCAGATCCGAGACCTACAATCGCTGAAAATACAGAATTTGTTAGAATTTACTGTTGATAGCATAACATATCAAATAAGAAAAATAACAAGGTGTCATCGATAACACTTTACTTTAATTCTGACAGACAAATAGTGAATGAAAAACTTATTATGCAGCTTTAAACAGAAATGACATTAAGTTATTGTGGTATTTTGTTGTGGTAAAATTTAAACACCAAAAGAAATTAATTGATAAATTAATGTTATTGCCAATCTCAAACGTATTTACGCAAGATCTTGATGTATTCAAATACCCTTTTATCTGTGTAATGGTCCGGGTGTTTAATCGAATAGGCCTGCAGCAGCGCTAAGCTTGTCGTAAAAGGCGATAAAATAGTGCTCAGAAACCTAGCCGGGGACTAGGCGCACTGCCCAAAGAACAACTGAGATGTGAGTCCCAGGTGGTGGAATGGGCTACCCCTGGCATGTTACATGGTGGAGTTGTCAGGCTATAATACGGAAAACCTGACCGCAAACCATAGTGGTGCACCGTGTTTGGAAAAATGTCACGTTCCTCGCACGTTAAAGAATGCTGCTGTTTAATTCGATAGGAGTAGGAACTTTGCGCTCCGCCACAGAAGGCTAAATTGCCCGACCTTACCCATCCCCCCTTTTTCTAGTGGCAATAAAAATGTGTTGACCCTATTATCCTTGTGTTCCATCCTTTTTTTCATTTCATCATTATTTCATGTTCATTTTATCATCCATTTCATGTTCATCGTCTGAATATAGCTGAAACATTGCTGATCGGACGTTAAACCACACAAACAAACAAACATTTACCTGTATAATGACTTTTTTTACATATGGATATAACCATTGTGGAAAAAAACAAATGTTGGAATGTTAATCATGTAACAAATCAAAAACAAATATATGAATTAACGTAAAATTAATCAGTTTTGATTACAAATATATGCAAGTAAATTTGCCAAAAGTTTAAATTAAAAGGGTTATAAAAAGAACAAAAAATACAACATCTTTAATATTTACATTTACATAAAAAAACAAATTTAGGTATTGACACAACTCAATGCCTATCCATGTACAACATGTAGCGCTTTCAGTTTGAAAAACATCGTAATGAAATCGCCAAGATAAACTCTAAAAGTTAAATTTTGGCTATTAAATAACCTAATCAAGGCTTTTTGAATTTTGTTCAGTTCATAATTTAGGCTTGTTTCCTACTTTCAAAGCTTAATAATTTAGCTGTTTTGCCTTCTCTACTATCTGCCTTCGTCGTTTTCGCGGTGGCATCAATAAAGATAGATGACAGGGTTGTTTGCGTATCAGAATTGTGTAGTGTATGTTTTGCACGAGTTTCAAAAGAATTTTTTTGTGTTTTTTTCTGCAGTCACAGCAGTAGATGCGATTTTCAACAGTTTTTTCGTTTTTGTATTTTTGTAAATATTAAGTGTAGTTGATTGTTGATATGTTGTTTTTGACGACCGGAATTCGGTAGGATTACTCGTTGAGGATATATCCACTAGTTGTGACGATCGGAATTCAGTAGGATTCCTCGAAGAGGATGTTGTAGTATCCACTAGTTTAGTATATCTGCTTTCTAAACTTGTAACTCTAGTTGAATAAACTGATTGTCGACTACTTCTAATTGCTTTTGCAGTTGTTTTCGTAGTTTGTCTATTGTTTCCGATTGTATTTATACTTGTGTCGTGTGAAAATGTTTGTGAACTGCTTCCAATATTATTTCTAGTTGATTCTTGTAGTCGAGCGCTACTTACATTATTATTCATAGTTTCTTGCTGTCGTGCACTGTTTTTTACATTATTTTTGGTTGTTACTTGTTGTGCATTGCTTCCGATGTGTTGTATTGTTGTTGCTTGTGATGGAGAATGATTTTCGACATTATTTATGTGTGTTTCGTGTGCTTAGCTCCCGACAGTAGTTATGGTGCTTTCTCGTAATTGTGAAATGTTTTTTTTTTTTACCATGCACGTTTTTGTTCTTCGGTTGCTGACTGATTCTAAGCGTTGTACCACCTGCTTCAAAATTGTTTGATTTGTCTGTGACAGCCGTTGTAACAGTTTCATCACCTGTCATAACATCATCAGTAATCGTATCGCCGATAGTCTTCTTACTCGGTGATAGACTGATGGTTGAAATTTCGGTTTTAGGTGTAATTAGAAAAATACTTGCTAGAACATTGTGAGACGAAATAATGCTAGCTTGCTCAGTACTTAAAGCCTTTGGGCTTGTCATGATGCTCGACTTTGTTGTTGTGTTTAAAACGTCTAAAAGTAAATATATTTATGATAATAATATCGAACTTTGGTTGTTTTTTTTAAATCTATAATAAAGAAACATATAACTGTAGTTCTCCTTTCTGAACTACGTTTGTTAAAATTCTACAAATACAAAGTGTATGTTAGGCAGTGCAATAGCGTAGATTCCTATTGGAAAGTTGCATTGTCAAAAGTAGATTACCTTTCTATTTTACGAGCAATTTTTAACACAATATGAAAAACATGATGAATCAGATATTTAATTTATATTCAAGTCAGTAAAAAGCGGAACTCAAGAAAAAAAAGAACAAAAGATTAACGCGAATTCTCATATCTAAACTAACATGCAATTCCACCCATACCCTTTTAAGTGCAATAAATACATATATAATACATACATGTAACAGTTCTCCACGGATGAGGGGAATATTTTGTAATTAACCTCTAACCTAAGCAAACACAAATCAGACTGACGCAATTGGTACCCTGGCCTAAATTCTAACAAAATATTGCCTTTCCTTACTTAGAAAAGGTGTAAACAAATGGTGTCGTCCGCAGCAGTTTTTGGTAAACACTCCAAAAACTTTCAAATTTAAACAGTCCGAAATGGAAGGCCGACATTGACTTTTGAGATATCGGAATGTAAAATTAGAAACTTAATATTGAAAAAGCACATTCTGAAATTATTTTTCAATATCAAACATTTGCAGTAATATATCGAATTTTCTATTTAAATAGCAGCTTTGAAAGTGTCATTTCTCCATTAGTTCAAATACAAGTTCCTATTTGGTTCATTTTGTGACTATTTCGTATATCATCATATAATACTAAACAAAACTGTTTAGTATGCGTAAGATTTTTATAACAATCTCAGTTCTTGACAAAATTTGTGATAAACATGGAAACCTCAAAAGAACACGACTGAACCTGTCTATAATTTCTTGTTGTCCGGGCTACAACGGACACTTTCAGATTGGTCTAGAAACGTAAAGCATGATTAACTTTGAAAAAGATAATTCCAAAAATGCAATAAATGCAATTTAAAGAAAACAGCAGACAGAAGATATCATTATTGGCCAAAGCTGATCTTATTACACATAACAAAATAGTGCATTATGTATCCTCATTAATTTGGTTTTATTTTTTTTTCTTATATGGCTCATATTTGTCTTCAAAACTCCAGTGCAATACAAAAGAAAGAAGCAAAACGACTTCCATTTTATTATATAGGGCGCCAGAATTTAAATAGGTCATGGAATTTGAAAAACTGCACCACCAAGTGCTGACCAGTTCGATTATTTGTGTCGGCGACTAGTTTTTTTTATCGGCTTCGGAAACTTATAAGACGTTGACTTTGAATACTTTCTTAAAAGAACATACCTTTTAGTACCCAGGTGTGGAAAGAATAGGTTCTGAATATTTATTTCTTTGCGGAAAAGAAAGGATATTCCAATTTTATTGCACCGGCCTCTTGGCAGGATAGTATTGAAGATAGATATTTGTTCTACCCCGCTGTTTACCAACCTGATAAATTTTTATTGAATATTTTTATAATCTTATAGATTGTTTTAACTTTGCCGCTTTGCCGAAACATGAAAATAACATATATTTTCTTCTTAGACCACCAACATACTACCATAATGAAACGACTTTTAGAGTCAGATATTCTGAATTACATATAATTGGAGCACCCGCATAAGAATGGATACATCATTTATGAATTCCTACTTTTGTGGATATAGCGGAAATTTTGTGGAACAAAGCCAAAATATTTTGTTGGAACTATACAATTAATGCAATCCTGTCTTTTAATATGCCTTAATCTTTTATTGACTAATATTTGTTATGTACCCCATTAAAATCAAATCTACCAGTCTTAGTACTACATGTCGACAGTCTTTGTCCAGTGACTATTACAATTCGGAATTAAAACGTATCATACTCAGATGTCAAGGGTAAATTTAGGCGGTTTTTGGTTGAAACTTTAATTTCTTTCTAATTTTACCACTGCCCCTGATGTGTGCCAATGCTACATCAGTTTTCAAAGACCCCGATGTAGCAAAAACATTGTCTACTATACATAACAAATATGTTGTCGTACCAGCGGTTTTTGTCTGCAAAACCTTTTATATCCAATGTTTATTATCAGAGGTAGACGTAGAAAATAATAGCAGTGATAAGACCTATATTGCTGCCACACTCTCCAAACAAGAGATTGTGAAAAACCATTAATCTGGGTTATCCTCTTTTGGTCTCTCTACTAAGGACGATGATTGGATTAACACTGTATATTTTTATTCCCCATACTCAGTAAAAATCCCGACTTAAAAACATTATGCATCGTTGTTTTTTTCCAAAAACAAAATGCTACACCTAGATACAAATATACAGTGCTTGGTAGAGATTCCTCACCCTTTAATCTCAGTGTCCGCTATATAGATGACGTACTATCTTTAAACAATCCTAATTTAGGGGATTTGATATATTGCATCTATCCCAAAGAACTTGAGATAAAGGATACTACAGGCACTGTGAAGTCGGCCTCATATCTTGACCTACACTAAGAAATCGATCTGCGCCATGAAAACTGATTTATTCAACGTGTCATAGTTTTCCTTTCCTCTTTTGTCTACCCTGGACTTGACTTTTTATGAGCAACTCGGTGGGTGTTTCTAGACACACAACTTAATGTATCACATATAAACGAAGTGTCACAAGACAACGACGACGACAACTGCGCTATAACATTATTTGACCGCAAATTGTTTCCGGTCGTATAAAAAGGGGGCCCCTTACCAATTATGGTGGCTGGGACCAAAGTTCATTAGTCCATCATGAAACTGGAATTTGATTCTAGCCCTACTAAAAGACTATCAATTTGCAGAATATTGGGAATTTCATTATCTTCGTTTGTCATTGAGAAAATTTTAAGAAGAGACCCCTCATACCACTTATTGAGCACCTTCGAAGTCGGTAGCCGGGACCAAGGTCCATCAGTCCATTCTGGGACTTCAATGAGATTTTAAATCTACTTGAGGACTGCAATTTTCAAAATATTGGGCATTTCCATATCTTCCTCTGTCATTGAGAAAATTTTAAAAAGGGGGCCCCTTACCAATTATGTACCAACTTCAGTTTGGTGACTGGGACCGATGTCTGTTAGTCCATCTTGGGCCTACTTGAGCAATATTGATTCCCAAAGTGTTGTGATATTCTATATCTTCCACTGTCGTTGAGAAAATTTCAAAAAGCCCCCTCCTTACCACGATTTTAGGCCTACTTCATGACTATCAATTCCTCAAATATTGGGAATTTCCATGTCTTTATATTTAGTTCAGAAAATTGCAAAAAGGGGGCCCCTAACTACTTAAGTAATAGCCAACATTGATTATACTCTTTAATTTGTATTACGCGAGTTACAAAATAAATGAAAATTTCATTTAAATCTCATATGCAGTGGTTGATCCACGAGGCGGGGTCGGACCCCCCCCCCCTTTTTTTGGTTGTTGGGGAATTTAAGGAATTTAATTAATTCCGAGGAAAATTTTGCCAAAACTGAGCAGATATCTTCGAACCCCCCTTTTTCTGGTAAAAGTCTAAAACCTCCTTTTCCAAAACTTCTGGACCCGGTCCAACCCTTGATAGTACTATTGAAGACAAAAAAAATAACAATATTGAAAAAAAAATCTACTTATTTTTATTCCTTTTCAACGTTTTTATCATATGAATAACTTAATTTAAATTTTGAACGCACCGCTCATAAATATTAACGACGGCTACCTTTCAAGCGGACTGGTATTGACGGCTAGATTCACTTTAATTGTGAAATACACGACTTTGTACTTGGACCATACATTTACATGCCCGCTGGGCTCCGGATCCTTATAGGATCCATGGCATATAGACCCACTGGTTTAAAATTCAACTTCTTATCTTGAATTTTGTACTTACTATCTTACATTTTCAAATTTCTGTCTTAGATTGAAGGCTTGGATCAAATTGGAAATAAAAAAGTTCAAAAAATAAAAATGCAGGACACAAGATGAAAAGGGGCGAGATCTATTATTTGTTGTTGTTGTTGTTTATATCACAGGCCTTTGGTACCAGGATCTTTTTTATCACTAAAGTATAATAAATTAGTTTTTTTCTTCTCTGGGCATAGACGTTACGCTCACTATTGCAACATAAAAGGTAGCGTCGGAATTCGAAGTTTATCACTCAATGTTGGCAACACTTTTCGTTTCGGCGTTAAAGGGGAATTAGCTCGCTCCTTGAAACATGTGTACAGTATAGCGAAATATACAATAATTATATGATTGGTACATGTAGTTTTACATTATAAGTAATTCAAAATAGATGAAACATTTCTTAGAAAAGAAATATTAAACCGATAACTGGTGCTATGTGTTTGGACATGCGTGTACACCAGAGTGTGGAATGTAACCCTGACTATGAATATTAATATAACTCTTAACTTAGCTACACTAAACATAATCTGTCAAAAGGACAAACAGTAGATTGCATCGATCCCGAGGACCGCGTGACTATGTGTGGGTAAACATTGTTAGTTCCATTCATCATATTTATTTATGTTTTACAGATTTTACAATGTAACGAAGCCACAGCTATAAAAGAGTTTTAAATGTGTTACTACAAAAGCCAGGTATACGTGTGGTGTTTTCGTATGAAGGTTCCGCAAGTTATGGGTACAGGTTGGAATTTTTTGTGCATTTAAATTTTGGTAGAAATGAACAAATGATAGCCTGGGCCCTTCACAAAATCTTTGGATCGGAGCAGCTTCTTCTGGATCCGCCATTGGAAGTCTTTGTTTTTATACCTTCTGCTACTGAGTTCAAATTGTTATTAGAATAGTAATAGTCTTTACTTGTACATGTATCAAACGCAACATGTATGCACTCTCTGTCTGTCTAGAGAAGAACCATTGCAATTATTCCTGAAGGTAAATAAAAAAGTGCATTTTGATTTATTATCTTTTATTATGTTACATGTACCAATAGCATAATATAGTACGCCGATCGATTGAAAGAACTTTCTGTTCATCAGAAAAAAAGGAACAAATGTCTTTTTGGTCTCAACTTAAGGCCACTTGTTCTTTGTTCGTGTTTGTATTTATTTCATAAATAAGAAAATGAGACAATTGCATTTGAAGTAAATTGCTTCATACATGTGACTGAATACTTAAAATGCAATACGTATCACAATTTGTTATTATAATTAATTTGTTGAAAGTAGTGCGCATATTTATTTAATTCCGATACTTGAAACATAAGTCTAAGTGTGTATCAAATTATTCCTTTAAAGAAATATCATAGTCGTTGTTCTTATGCACATACGTATAATTTGTTGCACAGTTCATGTTCAATATATGCATGTACTGTCTCTCATTGAAACACTATTACCAATGACTTATATATAACACGACAGACATACTCAGTTACAATCCCGACTTAAAAACATTATACATCGTTGTTTTTCCAAAAAGGATGGTACACCTAGATACAAATATATAGTTCTTGGTAGAGATTCCTCATACTTTGTAAGAAATAATTCCAAATCATCTTCTAAATATACAGAGGAAGATGTTTACAAAATGCTGAAATTTTTAATCGACAACATATTTGTCCAGTGTGGTGGACGTGTTTTTCAACAAACGGTCGGCATTCCAATGGGAACAAATTGTGCTCCTTTACTAGCTGACTTATTCCTTCACTCTTATGAGGCTGACTTTATAGCTGCTCTGATCAGAGAGAAAGAATATTGTTTGGCTAGATACTTCAATCGCAGTTTCCGCTATATAGATGACGTGTTATCTTTAAACAATCCTAATTTCGGGGATTTGATACATCGCATCTACGCAAAAGAACTTGAGATAAAGGATACAACAGACACTGTGAAGTCAGCCTCATATCTTGACCTACACTTAGAAATCGATGGTAAAGAAACAATATTGACCAAACTTTACAAAAAAACGTGATGACTCTTCATTCAGAAGTGTCAACTTTCCTTTCATCTGTGGCAACATCCCTTCGGCTCCTGCGTATGGAGTGTTCATATCACAACTCATACATTATGCCAGAGCTTGCCGAAACTACGCAGACTTTTTGTATCGCGCTAGACTCTAACAAAAAGGCTTCTGGAACAGGGTTATGTTGCTACAAGATTAAAGTCGTCACTACAGAAGTTTTATGGTCGCCATCATGAACTCGTGGATCATTATGGTGTATCCATCAGCACCATGAGAACTGAATAATTCAACGGGTCATGGTTTTCCTTTCCTCGTTTGTCTACCCCGGACTTGACTTTTTATATGCAACTCGGTGGGTGTTTCTAGAAAAGCAGAGGACGCTTCTCTACCGGTGCACCTGATCAGAAAGAAAGAATATCGTTCGCCTAGATCCTTCAATCTCAGTTTCCGCTATATAGATGACGTATTATCTTTAAACAATCCTATTTCGGAGATTTGATACATCGCATCTACCCAAAAGAACTTGAGATAAAGGATACTACAGACACTGTGAAGTCAGCGTCATATCTTGACCTACACTTAGAAATCGATGGTATTCAGAATTGTCAACTTTCCTTTCATCTGTAGCAACATCCCTTTGGCTCCTGCGTATGGAGTGTTCATATCACAACTCATACGTTATGCCAGAGCTTGCTGAAACTACGCAGACTTTTTGTATCGCGCTAGAACTCTGACAAATAGGCTTCTGGAACAGGGTTATGTTGCTACATAATTGAAGTCATCACTACATAAGTTTTATGGTCGTAATCATGAACTTGTGGATCGTTATGATGTATCCATCAGCACCATGAAAACTGATTTATTCAACGGGTCATATTTTACCTTTCCTCGTTTGTCTACCCCGGACTTTACTTTTTATGAGCAACTCGGCAGATGTTTCTAGAAAAGCAGAGGGCGCTAACCCTACCGGTGCACCTGGTCCATGCTCCCAGCTTTTATTGGAGTCCGAGTTGCTCATTTACTTTTGTTACTTTGTATGTATGATCTTAGTTACATTATGTTCTTTTTTGTGTATGTCTGTTTTCCATGTCTAGTCCTTGTTCCTGGATTTCATTCTTTTGATTACCGATATAACCTTGGTTCCCTTGATTACTCTTTGATACATGTTGTTTCTAACAAACTGATTATATAAAATGTGTTTTAATAATGCCTACATATAAATTTCACTTGTTTATTATTAGTTCATCTTTAAATTGACGCACCTTCCCCACAAACTTCAAGACTTTTTGAAACTTTTCTTTTACTTTCACCCATTGTTCATTTTGTACCGCTTTTTAACAGGCGGAAATTTTGAACTGCCATTTGAATTAAAATACCGGAAATAATGAACCGTAATCGAAAAGGGTTTTTTTTTTTATATCTGTGTAGATTTTAGGCCTAAATGGGAAGTTGTGACCAAGAGGAAATATGTCATGGTTTTTCCAAAGATATTCCCGTTATGTGGTAATATGAAGGCATACACTGCCTATGCCATCATTACTATCAAACTCAAGTGGATAATTGACAATAATGATTGTTTTTGTCTGTTAAGCAAACCAGGGGTTCGGCTTTGTTCTTCAGGTTTGTGTCGGCCACATAAATGAAGAAAAATACCCAAAACAAGACCAAAACAAACAAACAAACAAACAAACAAACAAGCAAACAACGTCATACGAAACGAACAATACATAATGACGGAATCTTAAACATAACTGAACTAACGCATAGAATTCGGTGTTTGGACCAGCTGCATCAATAGGGTAGAACGTTATTTTTGCAGCGGAATCTGATGTTTATCAGTGTTACCTTTCAATAATAACGAACATGTTAAATACCTTTCATTCGCCCTGCAAGACTTCCAAGTAATGCGAACTGCATTAGCAGCTCCGGTCGACGATTGAAGTACAGTTTACACTACAAATCTCGCAAAGGGTGATACGTTCATACTTCTATAAACTTTAAAAATAGTGTAAATATATCCCGTGTGTCCAGTTATTCACTTGTAAAACAAATACAATTATGGAAAAGACTGAGGGAAGTGATGAAAGTGTAATCAAGGGAACCAAAAATGATGCAATGCATATATGAAACATACTTTTCCTTTCAATTTAAATCAACTATACTACTTTGACTAATGCCATTACTTTTTCAGAGCAATAGATGTACATTCATTTGGCATTTCGATCATACATGTCAATTCCTGAATACTTATATGTGGTCAAAGAAATATTTCATTTGCATGGTTCTAAATTGAGCTTCTTTTTGGTAAAAGTGTTAAATTAAACTTAAATGTTAACGGCGTACAAATGAGATTGGCAATGTTTCATGTACAAAAAAGAACTTAATTGTTTGAATCAAATCATGACACAAAGTCAGTCAATAAATGTTCAAATGATACTAACAATGTGAATCCTGTAAAAAAAAATAAGTGAATGTTATTAAACTTGATGCTTGTTTTTGCATTATGATCAAAACAAAAAACAAACAAATAAACAAACTAACTAACAAATTAAAAGAAAGACAAACACACACACGAATAAAAAATCAAAGAAGAAACATTTCATTATGCACAGCTGATAACAATGAGATAAAAGGTAACATTCTCCCTTTACGTCGCATGTATACAAGTATAAACAATTGTTTTATTGTCTTTACATTTAATTTCAAAATACTTAAACCAAATGACCAAATCAACAAATACGACATATTCGTCATGAAAACTGGAAAACTGTTTTGAATGCTTACAATATATATATATATATAAAAAACCAAAAAAAACAAAACTTGGATTTTTACTTAAGATCATCAATATTGGTATCTATATAGCTGGTCTTTGCGTCCACACAAACACAGAAATCAAAAGGTAACATGGTCATAATATATTTTGTTCATAATGTTTTTGTTTGAAATGTTTTGTACTGTTATAAGTCTAGCCTTCATCACAGCTTCCATTATAGTAGGTAAAATCTTCTTCAGTTATGTTATTCTTCAAAATATGGTCATAATCACTTTCATTGTAGAGAAATTGTGGTGGAATTTGCAAAACACATTCCATTGAGTTTGTTTGCTCTTTTTCGGGTTTAAAACTTTTTCTGGACCATTGCATATCCATTATTATCTCGACAAATTTCGTTAAAGTCATCGATATTCTCTTCTTTTACTTCATTAAACGACGGAGTTTTCGTATTAGAATTGTTCCCCAAAATAGTTTCATGTTTGCACAGTGCCATTTGTTGCCTGAAATGCATTCATAACATACCACTAAAAAGCTTTTAAACTAACTCTACGGAAATTGTATTTGATGTTCATTTTTTAACTGCAAAGCAGGTTATGCCTGATAGAGATCATTTTAATAGCCTTTACTGAAAAGTGTATTAGTACATTGAAAATCATGGCAAATCATAGAACCTTTTTCAATGTTAGCTTCAAATCTACTTTAAGATTATTTTGTATGATCTTCGTTGTGTCTTTTTATATTTCTTTTCAATTCAATATATTTAAACTTTTTTTTAAAATATGCGAATTAAAAAAAAAACAAAACAAAACAAAAAACAAAGGAAAACAAAAATAAAAACATAAAACGAACGTATATTTAATCAAAGTGTCTGATTAAGGTGTTACTAAGTTTAAATAAAATTAAGATTTAAACACAAATTGACGATTACAGTGTGTTGCACGTATATTTTCAAAGAGTACTTCGTGAAAATCTCATGATTTAGTCTCGTATGATAAAGTTAGATATCACAAGTTTGCCGTTATCGGTACACGCATTTGTTTTATTCATGTGATTCTAACCCTAAAATTATATCGATGCAAGCGTTCATAATACTTACATATTTATAGTATATTCTTACCTTCTTTTCACAATAAGTACCAAAATAATCACAATTATAAGCGTAACAACCATACCAGATCCTATACCAACAATAACTGCAAATAAAAACAAATCAAATATCAATAATATATGTTGTGAAGTGGCTCAAACAAATACAGTATAAATAAAACAAAATTAAAGAATATGGGCCCAATGTGACAACCGCCGACTGAAATACCAAATCAAATATGGTATTTTGAACTTTCTAGGTAAATTAAAGACTTTTACTCAATTTGAAAACGCCGGAATTATAAGGATAAAACTTGCTTTTATAATATTATTTGACTTTTTGTTCATACTAAATGGAGAGTCTTTGTCATATTACCATGGATTTTTATTACGTTTGTTGTCGGGGTCTTTTAGAATTTACTTAGAAAGTGTGATGACCTCTGTAAGTATTTACTATCTGTATATAGATTGTATCATGGTGCATTTGTTGCGTTTCACCACATTTGTTCCGTTTTCTATTTAATGAGGCCTGTGTTATTTAATTTTCTATAAAAATATATTGGTTATCGAAAACGTTCGATATTTTTTCATTCATACCTTTGGTACTGAAAACGTTTTCCATGTGACCCCCGCCTTCAGTGTTTTGTTTGGTTGTTGGTTCTACCATAGTTATTGTGTTCACATAATGTGTCGCTGTTACTGTTGTCTCTGCAGATGAATTTCCACCACTATGTTGTAGATGACCTTTATATTGATGGTCACCAGTAATTTTGAACATATCGCCAGTGGTATGATAGTTTTTAGTATTTTTAAAATTCGTTTGTGTATAATTTTTTATAGATAGCGAACTTTTGCCGCTAAACAATTCCGTAGTTTCTCGAATTTTGTTGATCGTTGTTACTGAATTTGTAGTGATGTCCTTTAATAATTCATCGCTGCTTTGAATGGAGTCGGATGTCGGAGATAATTTGCTTGGTGTCGGAACTGTAGAACGGACAATTATAGATCGAGTTATTCTAGCTATATCGCTGGTACGTAACTTTGAACCGAGCTAGCATCATAAGCGATTTGTTCTGTTGTTTTTGGAATTAAAATATTAGTTTTTCCCTGAAACGGAGAAGCGTTCTCTTTAACTCCACTGGAAATGCTACTTAATGCATGACTTCCTTCAGTTGCAGTACCTATCATTTTACCTGAGGAATGTTTATATGATGAACCTGATAAAATGGTTGATGCTATTTTGGTCGAAACTTCCAGAGTCGACTCTGTTGATGTTTCTATGTGGTTCTCAGCAATTGTTGCACTAGATTCAAGTGTATCTTTACCTGATAAAACTGTTATAGCTTTGTCAGTCAAAACTGCAAAAAGAGACAATGTAGGCGATTTTGAGGTCTGATCTTCAACAATTTTTAAACTATAGTCAGTTGTTTTATTTGATGAAATGGTTAGTGCTATGTCAGTTGAAACGTAATTGGGAAACTTTGTAGGTAATGATTCGATTTGGTACTCAGCAGTTGTTGTAATAGAAACAGGAGCAGTTTTTCTTGATAAAATTGTTGTTGCTATTTCAGTTGAAACTTTACTAGAAGTCGTTGTAGGTAATGTTTCGGTTTGATTGGAAGCAGCTGTTGTAAAAGATTCAGTGGTTACAGTTAACTTACTTGTTTTGCATTTCATTGGAGTTGTTGACGGTTTGTTTTTGTGATCTATGTTAAAGGGTAAAAACGTATATATTTTCTTATCAATACAATATAGACGTAATACATATGCATGAATCTGTGTCGGTTATCTTTAACATATCTTATTGAAAATATTGTCGTTGAAGTGTTTCTCACACTCTACTTGACTGTTCATTATACATATATTAGCTTGTTGTAGTCTGCCTGTGGTGTGAGGGTTTCCTGGCCATTCGTGGAAAACCATGTGTGGCCTTAAGTTTATGTCCCCCTTGGGGTTGTTTTCTCTTCGACAAAAAAAAAAAAAAAAAAAAAACTAAAAATATAAAAAAATAAAAAGCTATGAAGACAATATGTAGACGGGGACCCACAGGTGCCATTAAATAATTGTACCACAAAAGACCGCTTTTTTAATATATATATACTGGTGTATATGTTCGATGCATCTCAAAGCAATAATGATTATTAATAGAGATTTTGTATGTGTTTATTTTTAACTGTCTCCCAAATTTGCTTCATTTTTATCTGTTTCTCTGATAATGAAAATTGTATTATTAATTTTATTTTCAGAAGAAAGTCACCTGTCACTTTTTTATATCTTATTAAATGTATAATATCGTTATTTTCTGGTCAAAGTTAATTGCTACATACAACTTCACAACTCTAGTATTACAATCAAACACAATGAACAAAGAATACAGACAATGCATCCGTATCAATTTTGTCTTGATCGCTTGCTTTACATTTTAGGATTGAGCTATTACATTTTATTTACCAACTGAACACACGAATCCATCAGCAGATTTACTGCATTTTCCCTTCCGTTCTACACGACTCGTGCCACTCTCACATTCATAAAAGTAGCACGTATTAAATGTTTTCAGTTCATCGTCATTGCCTGGAATAAATGTATTCGAAACCTCATGTTCATTTGAGCTATAAAACCAACGGGTTATGTGTCTTATGTTAGTACAATATGGTAAGCAATAATATGTTTGTCACTTCTTCCTGCATTATATGTAGTTTAGAAGTATAAACATAATTTGCATATATGTAAGTTTGCTCAAACACAATCATATAACAACGGTGTTACATGTACATATAAACTGATGGAGAAAGAAAACGGATATAAGTTACTTAAATGATTTTTCTTTTTCAAGAAGAATTTTGTACAGCTAAAGTCGATTATTATATATCTATTATATTTATCCATTTAGATACAAAAAATGATCTTTAAGGATTATATATATAGTGTATAAACACGACTTACCATTGAATTTAGTCACGTTTTGTGGTATGCGGAAATACCTATCCACGTTTTGAATTTGTGTGCTCGGACATGACAAACCATTTGCCCTGTCCCATTTCTGTAACTCTTCATTAGTAATATTAGTTGATTCTAAATAAAAGAGTAATAAAGGGAACCATGATTATAGCGGAAATCGAACGAATGTAATAAAGGGACAAAGACCAGACATGGAAAACACAACAAAGAATATAAAGTAACTAAAATAACATATACAAAGTCACAAAAGTAAATGAGCAACTCAGACTCCACTAAAAACTGGAGGCATGCACCAGGTGCACCTGTAGGGTAAGCGTCCTCATTTTTCACGGTCCTTAACTTTGAACCGACAGTCAAATGATACATATTAAGCTAGTAGAACTTGGCATACGAATACAGAATTAATTTCTTCTTGATAAATCAAATTTTATTTTTAGAGAAATGCCATGCATCAAAGTCAATTTGAGTAACATTACAAAATCATAATATTATCAAGTTAATTATAGGAGAGAGTAATCAAGGGAAACAAGGTTATAGCGGTAATCAAAAGAATGTAATCCAGGGACAAAGACCAGACATGGAAAACAGACATACACAACAAAGAACATAAATTAACGAAAATCATACATGCAAAGTAACACAAGTAAATGAGCAACTTGGACTGGGAGCACGGACCAGGTGCACCGGTAGGGTAAGCGTCCTCTGCTTTTCTAGAAACACCCGCCGAGTTGCTCATAAAAAGTCAAGTCCGGGGTAGACAAACGAGGGAAGGAAAACTATGACCCGTTGAATAAACACGTCCACCACACTGGACAAATATGTTGTCGATTAAAAGGAGGCTTGTAATAAAATCTATCAATCAAAATCGAATATTTTTTTTCAAAAGCGTGTCCTATATTATTCTTACTACAATTGTCATTTCCAAATATAACTTCATTGGTATTTTGGTGTTGTACTGAATGACATTCTTTATCATCTTTTGGATTGATAGGCACATCATGAACTGTTAAAAAAGATTGATAAATATATTATGTAACGAAATGAAAAACTATTATTCATGTAATAATTTGCATTGTCTTTTTGCACTATATTTTTATGAGAGAGGGAAGGGAAAAAATCGCACATACTATTTTTTTTAAAATTTAGTTAAATCAAAAAAAGTATTTCAAAATGAATTAGGATTTTAGAACAAATGATCCAATAAGTTAACACTTGTTGTAATTGTAAAACGTCTAAATTTATGTCCAACAATTTGTATTAAAACAAATTATAAGTAAATCCTTTTTTTTTTAAAAAATCTCCAGTTGTAACTAATTATAAAATGTTGTAAAAATTTTAGACCACTTGTTTTATTAATTTATTGTGGAAAGAGTAATATGTACATTGACAACTTTTTTGAATAAAAACAGTTCTAAGTGTAAGAATGAAGCAGTTACAATAAACAAACAGTAACACGAACCAATCTGTATGCTCTGCTTACTAGATAGTTTTGTATAGTTTTTTACTCCCAGATGAACTGGCCATAAATGAATATGAATGTAAGATCAGCCTATTATAACAAGGATGATTTTAAAGATCATATAATTTATGACATGAAACAATTATAGAAAATAGTTTGAAACATTGAAAAGGCGGGTGTCATCATGACTCCAAGCATATTGAGCCAATTCAAATGTCTGGTAGTTTACAGTTTGCAACATTTAAACACGTTAAATAAACAGAAGTAAGATCAAAACATAACGTGTACTCCAAAAAATTCCATACATCTAATTACAAATACATACATATACTTATTTACTCAATATTTCGATACATTAAAATGTATTCAAATATTTATACTCAGCCTACTTTGTAAAAGCGTCACTTTTGCAAAATCAATGTCCGATCGTAGATCAGCACAGTCTCCAAAGTTCAATGACGATTTGCATTTATCAGTATCAGCCTTGCAAGCACAATTTATACCCTAAGTGGAATAATTTATGAGAGTCAATAATACGCTGAACAACGTACTACATGCTCATTTATATTTAGTTTCATGTCTTTAAAAAAGATGACAAAATATATATACGTTGTATAGTAGAAAAAATATGTTCTTATCAAGATTATTTTACGTACCGATATTTTATGTAAGATGAAACATTTGTAATAAATACTTATTTGCAATTAAAAACTGACAGAATAAACGGTATGCAGCCGCAGACAGAGCCTTGTGAGAATGATTATTTATATAGTCACCAAAGAAAGAAGAGAAATGTAGTCTTGCCCATTTAAGCAATGCTATTCATTGTTTTGTCTGTTATTATCATTTGTAAAAAAAATCAAAAGCTCGTGATCACCAGAATTCCGATGGTCAAAATAATGTCACACCTCTGAACAAACTAAAGCAAAAAAAAATTACTATGTTCACGTGTTGTCGAATATCCAATCGCTTTAAATACTGCTAATCACTACTACATCTGTACTAACAGTTTGCCATTCTGTTTTCCATTTGTAGTAAATTTACTGTACCTTAATATCTTAAACGTAGTTTTCCCTTCCTCTTTCTTCTAACCCGGACTTGACATTTCATGAGCAACTCGGCGGGTTTTTCTAGACAAGCAGAGGACGCTTACCCTACCGGTGCACCTGGTCCATGCTATCAGTTTTTAGTGGAGTCCGAGTTGCTCATTTGTTTTTGTTACTGTGTATGTATGATTTTAGTTACTTTATGTTCTTTTTTGTGTATGTCTGTTTTCCATGTCTGGTCTATGTCCCTGGATTACATTCTTTTAAATACCGCTATAATCTTGGTTTCATTGAATACTCGTAAGAAGAAAATGTTTGAAATTAAAAAAAATGAAGGATTACAACGGTCGACGGGAAATTAAAATCGAACCGAAAATTCTAAATACTATGTACATCTTGTAAATCAACAGCTTTAGAATAGCATCAGTGTTATTTAAAAAATTCAAACCTCTGCTGTTAACCATGCCACTTCAAATCCGTCATTGATCGACTGAAGTGAATAATCAAGCATCAACATTCAAAATAGTAGCTACTCGAAACAAACATACAACATGGCTTATCACGAAAATTACAAATAAAATGAATTATTTACATCATACGCGATGAGCTGCTTTTTCTGGTTTATGTTCTGACATGAGGAAATGCATGCCTTTAAATTGCCCTGTCTTGTACTTTGTAACTGGTTAAGGTTAAACCTGTAACAACCTATCGGAAAATAAAAAAAATAAATACATGATGCATCGTAGCTTCAGTAAAAGATTGGTGTTAACAAATTAAATGCATCTAATGTGTATGCGCTATTCGTGTAAACAAAACGTTTTGGACGTCATTGTCAGTTTCGTATACCATTATTTAAGTAACCAGCTATTTAAGATTGTGTCCCGTTTGATATAAGATGAAAAAATATCATTGTATTTGTTTATCTTGTGAAGGAAGGTGACAAACGTTTAGATCCGCTGTAAACATTGGATTTGGAAATTTATAATGGAGATAAAAATCAACTACATCATGGTTAACAAAATCATTCAAAATCAGTAAATCTGCCTATGTAAGACATCATGAAATATAGCATAGACAAAACAATTTGCAACAGCATTTTATTATTTCGTATTTGTATCTAAGCGTTTAAAAATATCTTAAAATATATACATTTTATTATAAAATACACGAACATAGATCAAAAATACAAAGTAGCTTATTTTATTTCATATACATAATGTTTTGTAAGAACTTCATGAATTTAGATACTTGAATGCAATTTTACAGTTAATAATATATGTAACAATTTCTTCACTATGAATAAATATGAAAGGCTCATTTAACACGCACATGTCTTTATTCCAATTAATACCTGTCACCCAAGGTTTTTAAAATATTTTAAGATCAAATACAAGTAGATGTACCTTTGATCAATATCCAGGAAGAATATGTTGTATATTTTCCCGACCATATCCTTAGTTTCGTTGTATTCTTCATATCTCTTTGGTCTGTTACGTTGCGGCAAAAAAAGTCGGAAACCAAGCTTCCTCCTTTAGCATCGCACGATTGCCATGAATCAGTCAAATTGGTTCTTTCTGGATAGTAGACCTTTAAAACTATTATTTAATATAATGTCCTACCATAATTTATATTGTAAAAAAGTACGTTAAAAATTTTTGTTTGATTTTTTCTTTTTCAATATTTTCATTGTACACCAACATGCTGTAGTTTTCATCTGAAACATATTTTAGAGAACACCTTTCATTAAAATAGAGGTGACGTCCAATATAACAAAGAGTGCTATTAGTCGATAGAATGTTCTGCAATGACCATGGGTTTGCACGTTTTACTTAAAATATACCTAGTACATGTCATCTCTAAAAGAAACGTTTCCATTCCTTAGGATGTTATTATTTGTTTTTCTTTTTCAAACTCGTCCTGTAAACATTATTAACATAAGACTAAAAGGAATAAAAGAATAAAACTATATCAATAAAGCGTTACCATTTTACTTTTGTTGTCGAGGCCTTTCAGAGCTTACTTGAAGGTGTATTTACACTTATTGAAGGCCTTTTGGTGATTTCTATATTTTTATGTTTTACATATGAGATGGTGCATTTGTTTCACCATATATGTTTCCTTATCTCCTAGCTGATTAGTGTATACAACAAACGAATCTAGATTCATACAACATTTATTCTATATATAAATTTCGTTTGACTTTTATTTATATTGAATTGTGTTTTTTTTTAATTTATGGAATGCAATCCATTTAAGCATGTTTTCAAAGTGATGTTACCACCAACACACAACAACCTGGGGAAGAACATTTTTACTCCAGCTACAGTAAGTCATTTTTGTTTTATATTTGTAGTCTACTGTTGTCCATTTCTCAAATTGAACAGAAACCAGTCTGGTTGGAGCGTTACTTCCCTTTGCTCAAAATTTAAAAAAAAAAAAACAGGAAGTTGAAGTCAAGATTATGAAAAGGGTATATTAGTATATTATTATTATACCTGATTAATGTACAGTACTTACTTTTTTCATGTGTCTGGGCTAAACACATTAAAAGAATAAGAACATGAAGCTCCATTTGTACGCAAAAATACCTCTGCAATGCTTGATCTAGATACCACAAACAAGTACTTTAAATAGCTGTTTATATCTCAAGTGTTTGCTATATCTTTCTTTGCTGATATATTATATCTAAGGTAATACTGTAAAAAAATAAAGACAAGGAAAACCCTTACCTGTTGGAAATTTCTGTAATTGGCATAACAAATACATTAACAAATACTCTGTTTATATAATATATTCCCGTCGTGCACAGTAATGTCAACACATACTGTAATTACAAATCGAAAAACAAACTCGCTATTTGAATAATTCTTTTTTTTTTACGACAAGGACCCAATTTATCATGCTCATTCCTCATTCTTCGGGGTTGATAACTATGGAAAATTAAAATTTCTTCAGCGATGCTATCGAATTAAAACTAAGCATGATGTATGTATAACGCAGATTATGCACTCTCTTTAATAGTATGGTAAAGTTCTGCAACTTCACTTCAATGTAACGATGTGATACTTCCTTACTTAAATTCCCATGTTTATTTTATACAACAAAATGGTTACACAATATCACGCCAAACCGTTAGTTCAAATGCCAGAAATAAACATAACAAAGGATTTCTACTTTAAATGTTGACAGACAGTGTATCTTTGGGAAATTTTGCTAAGTTACTAAGCTAACCGCACAAGAAAATCATTTGTTGATCTCAAAATACTTTTTATTTTGCCTTTTAGTTCATCTGGACCAAAAGGCAATTTTAGATATTTCATCACTTTGCAATTGTCCGCACTGTTGATATTTCCATAGAATTTCTCGGAATTATGTTGATTTCACTGATCTGGGAACAAAAAAGGAGTGAAACCATTTAATTCATAGTACAAAAAAATATCCTTCATGGAAAGATCTTACAACCATATATTGGTTCAGAGTTGTTATTGACCTTCCAAAACAATAATGACGTCTTCTAGTCAATAAACATAATGTAAAAAAGTGAATCCGTCTTTCAATATACAGCTTACACATTAACGTTTAAAAGGACTTTCTTATATAACAGTGTGACACAGTTTAAAGAAAACTGTTTTGAAGTTCTTTTTATAAAATCAGTAGTAAATTAAACGTTAACAACAAATTGCATTAAATTCACGAATCACATAAACATGACATCATCTTTGTTATTTATTTTACGTTGCAAACCAAAAGGAGGCAGTTCAAATTTCTCATTTAAATCTATAAACGATCATAGTTTGACTCTCTTTCCGGTTGTTTCGAGTGGGTTGAAGTTGCATATATCGCGTCCGCCTCAAAACTATCATATGAATTGTCCTTGCGAGTTGACTCTGTTGTCTCGTTCCACTGGAGATGGTCATATGTTGCGTCATTGTCGTCACAAGGTTGTGTAGGACGACTACTAAACAAACAATCCATTTTACGTGACTGAATTTTATCAGAATATTTATGCACTACTGCATATCCGCATTTATCATGATCTAGGTCTGTTACTTCGCAGTTATGTTCTTCTCCTAATGCACTCGTGATTTGCTCTCCATTTTCAGTACATGGAATGTAATTGGTATTCATTGCCTTTTCAGAATATCTGCATAGAGTGCTGCGTCGCCTGTAAATTGTTGATAGTTTTAAGTGGAAATATCTTTTCACTAAAATAAAAGTATTGCTTAATGTTACCACTTAATAAGCATGTACCACCATAATGAGGCACGTCCACGACATTTTCTATTTATTTTTTTTCTGATTTTCATATGTATCTACTTCTTTTTTTGTTTAAGGATGATATTGAATTTTACATTGTTTACGTTGAAAATAGTAAATTCATAATTCAATACAGTTTAGACGAAAAAGTATTCAGAATATTTTTAAAATTACATGAAATGATAATATACCTTTTTTGAAATACGACCAAAATGATAATCAATAAGATCAATACAACGATGACACCAGTTCCAATACCAACAAAATCTACAGAAATATATAAAATGACAAACTGAATATAAGCAGATGTCTATATGTTTTGATAACATAAGCATTTAGGACAGATTTGATAAATGTTGTAGGGTATATCTTGTTTAAAAAAAAGCAGGTACAGACTTAAACCAAGCGGACGTTGCTCAAATTTGTCGTGTGTGTGTGTGTGTGTGTGTGTGTGTGTGTGCAACACTTTTTTCCTTAACATTATCATTAATTGTCAGTTTACGATTCGATTCGTGTTTGATATAACTTGCTATTTGTTACAGCTCACGCTTATATCGCGTTATAGAACGAACAATAGAACATGGTCTTTTGTACTGTTTACATATGTCACAATATCTTTCTCTAATAAGGCATTTAAAGTATCTGTACTACAAAAATAAAGAAAATAATAAAACAGAATGAAAAACAATCCGTTTACGACTTGAAACGACAAAGCAAAAACCACAGTAATTAAAAAAAGAAAATGAGAGCGTATTGATTTGTCGCCGCTGTACATATATTATTGGCATTTCCGAATTTTCTATTTTATAACAATATTCTCTCAGTTTCTATATGTTGTTGCTATTTCTTATTTGTTTTTGTTCATATCAACTCAACATATTATCTAATGCATTATGAGTCTACAATTAAAGCTGCAAACCTACAACTTCCATCGACTTTTCGTTTTTTTCTTTTTCATTATTTGCATGAGTCGTCCACATTGTACTGTATGAAATATCCTCTTCTTCCATGGTGGTATGTGTTGGTGCTTCAAACGACAAACCTGCTATCATAAATGTAAGTGGCAGTTTATCAGATGCCGAATGGTAACGGACTGATCAGAATTTTTTTTTTCACGTTCACGGACTATAATCGTGATGAGTTTCGAACTTAAACAGCACATAATTCTCGCATTATTTTAAATACTTTTGACTTTTGTAATATATGGTGAGATAAGATGCAGTTTTGTCTTTGCTGACATTAAAGATTAGAGTATTAAACTTTTCTCGTCGAGGTTTAGATTCTGGCGTTAACCTTTTTTAAATTAAGTGTTTACCTGTATTTTCATCGTTGGTAAAAGTGCTCGATGAAGTTGATTTTTCGGGTAATTTTGATGTTTTCATTGTTGAGTTGGAAGAAATATTGTTCTTTGAAATGTTTTTATCAGATGCAATGTCTTTTAAAGCTTCCGATGTTGAAGTCGGTGATTTGTCGGTCGTCGATTGATGACTCTTCTTTAAGATATTAACGTCTGTTTGTAGTTCCGTTGTGTCTATATTAACATTGGTATTTTCAGTTGTTATAATTCGGATTGTCTGGCTTGTTTGTTCGGCTGTCAAAAGAATACCCTGGTGCACTAAAGTAGACAATTTAGTTTTGAGACCCAACTACGTTCTTGCTTCAGATAAATCCGAAAATGCTGTTGTTGACTGTAAAGTCGTGGTTTGTGCTACAAATCAAAGTTTCTCATTTTAAATGTTTAAATATGAATTAAAAAGATTCAAAAATAATACGTTATCTTTGTTGAAGAGTAATCAAGGGAACCAAGGTTATAGCGGTAATCAAAAGAATGTAATCTAGGGGCAAAGACCAGACATGAAAAACAGACACACACAACAAAGAACATAAAGTAACTAAAATCATACATACAAAGTAACGAAAGTAAATGAGCAATTCGGACTCCACTAAAAACTGGGAGCATGGACCAGGTGCGCCGGTAGGGTAAGCGTCCTCTAGAAACACCCGCCAGGTTGCTCATAAAAAGTCAAGTCCGGGGTAGACAAACGAGGAAAGGCAAACTATGACCCGTTGAATAAATCAGTTTTCATGGTGCTGATGGATACATCATAACGATCCACAAATTCATGATGACGACCATAAAACTTCTGTAGTGATGTCTTCAATCTTGTAACAACATAACCCTGTTCCAGAAGCCTATTTGTTAGACTTCTAGCGCGATACAAAAAGTCTGCATAGTTTCAGCAAGCTCTGGCATAACGTATGAGTTGTGATATGAACACTCCATACGCAGGAGCCGAAGGAATGTTGCCACAGACGAAAGGAAAGTTGACAATTCTGAATGAAAAGTCATCACGTTTGTTGTAAAGTTTGGTCAATAGTTTTCCTTTACCATCGATTTCTAAGTGTAGGTCAAGATATGAGGCTGACTTCACAGTGTCTGAACAATATTGAACAATATTTATTCGATACTTTTTGTTACCTTCTGTAACAAATACTTTTTTTCCAAAAATGCATATCTAGACGTGACATATATTCCAAGATTATATTATTGCTTCATTTTAATTCATGGCTAATAAGAAAGTTTACATATTATAGTTTTATTTGTTGCATAGTATCATATTGATTTTAAAACTTATATGGTAAATTACTATGCAGATATTTTATTTTTCAACGTATTTTGTTAATTTGGTTTTGATCAAATATCTATACGTTGGTTGTTATTTTTTCAGAGTTTTAAACAGTAAATCTGATACACAAATATTTTAAAATCTTCCAAAGGCTAACATAAAAATATAATAAACAGTCAATATGAGTCGTTAATTTAGATTTAGTTTTTCCTATTTACCTATTTTACAAAAATATCCACTGGCAGTCTCATTGCAGTTTGCCTCCATTTCGAGTCCGCCTTGTCCTATTTTGCACATTGTAATGTAACATTTATCAAGCTTTTCTTGACTGAAGTAATTATCTATGATTAAAAGAAAAAAATCATTTAGCAAAACTACGTACAAATTTCGAAAAGCGAGACGTACTCTGAACTACTCTATCAAAGCACAAATAGTTCTGAGTGGTATATACATTATATATATATATCGTATAAAAGCGCGAGGAACGCCTTAACCACTCTTTCAAGCAATGGGTATTTCTATATTTCTATATGGGAGTGATAAAATACATTCAAAATGGTCTTATAACTTTTAGAGTTCTTGAGCATGTTATACTCGGAATTCGCACTTTACCTGGAATACATTAAAAAGTACATTTCAATCATTTGGAAGAAAGTTAAGAGCCATCCTTTTTTTCACTCTATTTTAAGGAGTTAGACCTAGCGTAATGGACGTAACTCTTGAAATCAGTGATATGTTTCTATCATATTAATTTCACCAAAGCCTATGAAGCTTCCATTTGAAAAAGAATGAAATCAGTCCAAGTTACTTGAGACTGATGTAAAATGCTGAATGCAAACGTTCCAATGATTGTAAGAGTTGTGTCCCTTACTCTAGGTCTACCTGCTTTAGAAATATAAATATATCTTAAGCAAAGTTTCATGATTTAAATGTATACCATAATCTTTCATTACAAAACACCCGTGCGTTAAACGTGTTTAAACTTAAACAAACCAAATTCGAAGAAAAAAATATCGACGTTTCAAACAACTGAAATAGTGTGTAGAGAGGGCGGAGTTATTACAGTTTGCAGAATGATGAGCAGCTCCTGCTTTGAATTTCTAGCAGAAGGTTTAAATTAAGATACAAAATATTCTTTTACTAGTTCAGTTCAGTATTTAAACTCAAACTTTCGTAACTACATGTACAAAACTGTCTTTTTGGGGATGTTACTTTAATGGGAAGATGAAGCACAGGAAAATACGTTCTTCTTAAGGTATAATACAAATCTTAACCAAATTCTTGTAAAGAATACGAGGCATGTTAAGATCGAATTCGATTTCAGAAATGTTCAGACCGTTTGAGACTACAAGTTTGTTTTCAGTTGTGACGACCGTTTTTGTAGTGATCACTTCATTTTGAAGCAAGGTAACCCTGTTCCAGAAGCATATTTGTACGAAGTCTAGTGAGATACAAAAAAAATTGCGTAGAAACGTCAAGCTCTGGCATAACGGATGGGTTGTGATATAAAACCTATATACGCAGGTGCTGATGGGATTTTGCCTGAAATGAAAGAAAATGAAAAGTCACTGCGTTTGTTCATGACTTATCATTTTCCATCAATTTCTAATACTAGGTCAAGAAATGAAGCTGACTTCATAATGTCTATGGTGTTGTTTTTTTTTCAAGGTGTAGGTAGATGCGGTGTATGAAATCTTCTAAAATAGGATTGTTTGTATATAAATATATATAGCGGAATCTAAGATCAAAGGATCTGGCTAAGCGATGTTTCTTTCTTTGGACCATCTATGAAGTCGGACTCATAAGAGTGAAATAATAGGTGAGCGTGTAGAGGAGCACAATTTGCTGACATTTGAATGCTGACCGTTTGCTGAAAAAAATGCGCCTTACACACTTTACAAATATGTTGACATTGAAAAGTTCCATCATTTTGAAAACATCTTCTACGGTATATTTGGGGGGTGATTTGGATTCTTTTTCGACGGATATCTTCCAAGTACTACATATTTGTATTTAGGTGTACCGTCTATTTGTGGAGTGACAATGATGTTTAATGGTTTTGAGGCGTCATTTTAACTGAGTATAGGGAATAGAAGTATACAAATTGAAAACAAAATTCATAAGAGTTTAATTCTATTGTATTCTAATAATATTCTAGAATTTCAGGATCAAAATTTAATTAATACAACCACGGGAATAACAAGTGTCGAAGAAGTAATAGAGCCATCTTTGATAACTGTGAGTATAGAAGTTACAGGTCTTTGAAAACTTATGTTGAAAACTTACGTAGCATTATAATTGAAAATTCTGGAAGCAAAAGGTAAAGTATAGGAATACATGGGAATTTTGTTCGTGACGTTTTTGTGAAGGAGGATGTTAGCCAATTTTTTTGCATGTAACACCTTTCTTGACAAACGGTATTGGAAGAAATGAGCGTTTTTCTTCATCTTGACATTTAATACAAACCGAGTCTGAGGAAACAAATATCCAAAATGATGGACACAATTCTATATAATGACAAAGTGGCATCAGAAATAGGATTGTCAAGACTTGATTTGTAATAACATGAGGGGTATAGAATAGAGTTTAGTTTGAATGTTAAAAAATATTTTTGTATGACAGGAAGAAGCCCATCTATGGTGATGCATAGTGGAGATGGCCATAACTCCTTATCCGTCTTTGATTTTTGTCAAATTAAATTATATTTACGTTATTGCTAAATTCACATACTTTTGGTGTTGTTATTGCAACCGTATCCTGTATTCTTTCCCATCGACAGATTTCACCTAGAACAGGACTGTTTATTGGATTGTATATATTTTTTTTCAAGAATTAGAACTTTTATAGAGAGGATTAAATGATCATGTTGGTTATAATGTTGATAAACTGTCGGGAGTTTTTGACAATAATTCCGACATATTTTAGACCACATTGAATGCATTTTAATACGTAGATTAAGTAGATAGAGTCAAAGATACTGT
Source organism: Perna viridis (assembly GCA_037379345.1). Taxonomy (NCBI): domain Eukaryota; kingdom Metazoa; phylum Mollusca; class Bivalvia; order Mytilida; family Mytilidae; genus Perna; species Perna viridis. The sequence goes on along the minus strand of CM074524.1, from coordinate 31,971,679 downwards.
AAGATCGTGTCGTGTATAAAAATGTTTGAACATAATTATCCCCTCAGACAATATTTCAAAATAATGAGCTGTTCTTAGAATTCTTTGTAATAGTAATTAATAGTTCATCTTTATTCCAAATATTATTAACATGTATTTCAATAAAAAAAAAATATTAAAATTAAAATGTTGTCATTAATATTTAATCTGTTTTAGTTTACGTTATCCTTCCGTTTGATTTAAAAATAGATTTTTCTTTTACAGATGACTTTAAATATATATGTAGTAAATGTGTCTGGTAATCGTAGTAAAACTTTAAAACGACGAGAGGTGCAAAGCTACCTTCAAATTACACTCACGGTTAATTTGCATTTTAAAATATGTAAAAGGATATCGAAAATTTGACTTTTTAAAACAGTGTCGAAAAGAAATTTTCCTTATCATTTAATAATCTAATAAACACTAATTACGGTAACTGAACCGATCCGTGCAACAAAAATTGTGATCGGTCATCGATCACTGGTCAGTTTCCGATCAGTCATCGATCCGTCAAACCGATTCATTATACCGGTGATCGTATCACGTGTCCACAGAGCTGTCATTGTATTTTACGGTATTTGGTTCAAGGACTGTAACCACGTCTATATTCTGTGCTGTCGTTCACATTGTAATTGTTTTTAAAGCCATCAAATAAAAAATTGCAAACTGCAAACCGCGTTTACAGATTATGTGAGTCGCTTGCCGACACAATGCAAAGATAAAGAAACCGCATGTGCTACATTTGTACCACACCAATTAACCCTATCGATACAAGAACTTATTAAACTCTCAATTTCACATTGATTTACTGATTTTGTTTACTTCAGCTTAGTTATTCTTGAAAAAAATTCACAAGTGATAAAATCAGACTCTTCTATTTGGTGGAGATACATTTTTGGTCAACCCACGAAATGATCAATCACCTCATTCATTTAGTCACCCAATCGGAAGTTCCGGGAGATAACGTCTTTAAGTTATGACAAGACATGCTTCTACACCTGATATTGTGGTAAATAGCGGTCGATACGTAGTTCAAATTATCGATTGAGTCGCAGATTCGCACTTGCGACAATTTAAAGAACCTCGATACCTATTTTAATCAAATTCAGACAAATTTGAATTTTCAACCGCGATTGCGGCCATTTTGAAAATGACGGTGGATACGTAGCTCAGATTATTAATCAGGATGGCTCAAAGAACCTGGATTTAAATATTCCTAAAAATCGGACAAATTAAAATTTTCGAACGCAGCGGCGGCCAGTTTAAAAATGCCGGTCCAAACGAGCTCAAATGCCAATTGAGCCGCAGATTCTTAATCGGGACGACTTAAAGAACCTAGATATCAATTTTCATCAAAGTCGGACAAATCAAAATCTTCGATCGCGGTGACGGCGATTTTAAAAATGGACTCCGACACGTAGCTGAAATTGCCGATTGAGCCGTAGAATTTTAATCGGGACGCCTCAAAGAACTAGATATAAATTTTCATTAAAATTGGACAAATTAGAATTTTCGTTTGCGTTGGCGGCCATTTTGAAAATGGCGGCCGAGACGCTCGCGATTTTTTTTCTGGATACACCAAGTTTAATTACATTCTGATCTAACGAAATTAAAATTTGAAAAATTCGGTGCAAAGGTGAAGTCACAAACACGCAAAAAAAAAAATCCTTGAGTCAAATATTCAAAAGGAAGTCACATACAGAAAAATAAACGATAGGCAGTGCAAAACTCTGGTAATAAAATCAGACTTTTTCTTGATTGAGATTGAGATTGAGATAAATGGTAATTGACAAGTGACCCCTTTCTAGCAGTCTTGTTGTCAACCAACATCGTACATAATCTTTCAGACTCAATATGTTCGGATGACTTCTTTTAAACATATAACAACCATTACATATAAGTGAAAAAACACAGACGGTACTATTACAAATAGCTAGCGCGAGGTAAAGTTGACAGTTATTGCAAAATTATTAGAAAAGATAGTGCTTCATCGAATTCAATAATGGTAGAAATCGTATGAGCATGAACATACTTTTATAATAGAAACTATTCTACTTAATATATCTAAAGAAAATGTCAATAAATAATGAACTGTGATACACGTGTTTTATTCAAAATTCAATTGTTATCATAGAAATATAATGGTACATTGGCTGCGAAATAGGGAGAACTATCTTATCACTTGACCAATCAAAATTATTCTCCATTCCCCATTGTCTCATTCATGATTTCCATTACCCATTCACAATGCCGCATGCTCTAAAACCCATTCATCAAGCCCCAATATCCTATTCTCCATCCACCACTGCCCTATGCCCCATAAGAATGGGAAGTTAATCTAAAATAGGTAATGTACTGAAGTATTTCTAACATTCAATAATGACTTGATCGATCTTCTAGTAAAATATGACATGATCTGTTTTCTTGAAGTTTTATTGCAGAAATGTACATACAAAATAAAAAGACTGTGTTCATAAGTAGCATGTCAGTCAGGGACTATTTTCAAAGAGACCAGTAAATAATTATTCGATCAACGTCGCTCTAACTCAATCGGTATCGAAACACCCAATTTTGTTTAATTGGACATAGACCTGTTAAAAATATCGAAATTACAAAACAGCTTCTCCTCTTTACTTTTCTCGATTCATGTGTAATCGAAGATTGCCACTGTACATTACTTTGTAATTTATATATATATACCAAAGATCGTCGTCTTTGGTATAGAGATCAAAAGAGGAAAGCACAGGTTTAATGTTTTTTTTTCTCTGGAGTGTATGGTAGCAGTATATATCATATTACTGTTATTATTTTTCATACATCTATCACTGATAATAAACATTGAATGTAATACGTTGTGCAGACTAAATCAGTGCTTGGGATAATATATTACCGAAAAGAGCTATAAAAAAATATTTGGAAGTGCAAATAGAAAATGCTTGACCATCTTTATCTATTATGAATTGTAGTTCATCAAGATGCCCATTGGCTGTTGAAACACTTGTTCACCAAACGGAGCGAATTCATTGACTTTCAAGTTTACCAGTAAAGTAAACTAATATTATCATATTTTCAAATGTTTCGGGATCTTAACTTTTTTTCGAAAACATAGATCCAAGGCTTATAACAGATAAGTATTACCAGTTGTCCCGTCATTTAAAAACATGTCCGTTGTCCTGGTTGCAGTGTACATGCATCTGTATCAAATGACAAAGGCATCAAATTGTAATCGAATCCATAAAGGAGAAGAAGATTCTATGCAGCTAAAACATTAAATTACTTAATACAATACAAGGTGCCAAATCACTTTATGATGATTACTTACTGCTTTGTAATGAAGTATTAAATTGAAAACGAAAATATCCTTCCACAGTATCATTTTCCTTTCCTGAATGTGACGGACATTTTAAACCACAGTTGCTGGCCCAGCTTTTAAAACATCTAGAAGTTATGTCGTTTCCCACTAAAATCAAACAAATTATTTAATAATAACTAAGTCAAACAACATCAACAAAAAATCGTTTGTCTGAAATGTAGAAAATGGTATTTATTGACTGTCACAATAGAGTGAGAGTACAACAGCAGGAACATGCTTAAGAGCAATGCTAAAATCATGATTATGTTAAATATTTTACTTCTGTTGAAATCACTCCTTAAGAAGATCTCAATTGTTTAGTTATTACATATTTGAATATTAGAAGGAAATAAAAAAAAGTTCAATAGTAATTAGGAGAAAAAATAGAACGATAAAGAAAAAGAACATACGGCATTCTGTATTATGGGAAGTATGGTTATCATGACGTTTCACATAATAGCACGTTGCATTTGTAGTATTGAATCCAAGTGACGTTTTGATTTCTAAAACAGAAATTTATATATTAAGAGATACAATGAATTGTCAAGTATTTTACCTGATTAAAACAAGACAAAACATTGTCATAGCGTCGTAAGAATATGATATGGCATTTTATATATACATTATTTACATTAATATAATTTCTTTCTGTAATAAAACCTGTTTCCTTTTCTAAGCATGATATATTTTTTTTCTTTTTATGTTAGGAGAAGGCGAGGGAAAAAAAGAAAAACAATTACCAAAACGAAATAAAACAAATTGATGTAACGTACACTATACCTTGAAAAACATACATTTTGATGTTTGCCGGAAATGTATTTATTTGCCCAGGATTAGCACAAGTCAGTAAATCTTGTTGAACTGTCCACTTGTTTACACCACATTGGCAAAAACCATCCTAATCAATAGGGATAAACTATGTAATTGTTGTAGTGACATATAGTATAAAAAGTAACACAGCATTTGAAATGCCATAAAAATTATTTCGAAGATGAAATATAACAGCATTTGAACGGTATAAACTTCCCACTTATACCATATTCAATCCCCCATTCCCATTCCCTGTTATTCCCATCCCCGTTCTCCATTGACAATTACCAATCCTTATAGAAAAAAATCCCAATCTCCCAACATAATTCCTCTGTATTTTTCTTATCAAATATTAATGTTATAAATTAAATTTCATGTTTAAAAATTTCAGCATTTAAACTAAAATTTTAATAAAATATAATACATTGTTATATATAAATAATGTAAAAATAATGTTCCCATCCTCCCCTCTAAAATCCCTATCCCCATACATCAACCCCAATTCCCAATCCCCTATACGAAAAAATATGAAGTTATCGCCTTTCAAGTATTTTAGTCTCCAAACAAAACAATATGTTGTTTTACAGAAGATGACGGCATATGTAATTTACCAGAGGTTAACATATACAAAAGATTTGCGCAGATAACACAGATAATAAAAGAGGCTAATATTTTCTAGGAACTAAATCATATATAAATAGTGCTTATAAAAAAATTATAGTTTTTTAAACATGACGCCATCTGTTTTAATATAAAAATCGAATGTCAAATTTAATATTCCCTTCCAACTATTTTATTAGTCGAGAGGTAATATACTTGTATTTGAAAGAGGAATCAAGGGAACCAAGGTTATAACGGTAATCAAAAAAACGTAATCCAGGGACAAAAACCAGACATAGATAACAGACACACACAACAAAGAACACACAGTAACCAAAATCATACATACAAAGTAACAAAAGTAAACCTCGGACTCCACTAAAAACTGTGACATGGACCAGGTGCATCGGTAGGATAAGCGTCCTCTGCTTTTCTAGAAACATCCGAAAAGCGTCGTCTGCTCGTCTAGAAATACCCACCGAATTGCTAATAAACATTATATTACAAAGTCTTTTCAAGTCATGAACATTTAATCAAGTTTTCCTTGAGGTTCCTTTTTCAGTTTTGGTAGAGCGCTTATTATACTTAAACCAAAATCCAATGAAAACACACCTAAAGTTTTATTATATTAACTGCAATTTTAAAGCTTTATTCTTTGTGGATATGGTTTTGTCAGGATTTTAATGTACCACCAACTGGGATGACATTTATATATCAATATAAAAAACAGACGCAATGATACACAGGTGATTTTTTTTAAATTTCGCTACAGGTTTTTTCTTGTTCATGTACAACATTCGCATGTACTTCCTCATTTTCGTTTACCTGTTTATTGAACAAATTTAATAGATAGACACTTTGAGAGATTAAGTAAAAACTTTCTTTCAAAGTTGCAACATAAAACATATTTTACTGCCTCTTCCATATGTGTAGTATTGTGTCACATTTTGTTATGTAAAATTATTTTGTAATTTGTAACTCAAAACATGTTGAATTAATACGATTATACCTGCTTTGCACGATACGATGTTCAAATTCAATAACGATCCATGACTTCATGATAATGACCATAAAATGTATGTAGTGATGACTTCAATCTTGTAGCAACATAACACAGTTCCAGAAGCCTATTTGTTAGAGTTCTAGTGCGATACAAAAAGTCTTCGTAGTTTTGGCAAGCTCTGGCATAACGTATGAGTTGTGATATGAACACTCCATACGCAGGTGCTACAGATGAAAGGAAAGTTGACAATCCTGAATGAAAAGTCATGTGCATTCCCTATTTTGTGAACAAAACTGATTCCTGTGTTAGTTTTTGAATTAAGGCTTTTCAAAAAGGTGGGACGGATCAAGCTTGAATGTCATTCCATCTTTTCGAATTTTCATATTGGATTTACAACATCCGATATACACAACTGTTTGTTATAATTATTTAAAGTGTCTGTATTGACATTTTGGGTAACTGACGTTCTTCACGATTTTCGATGATTTTTTCTTCACATGTCACAGTATAATTTGAGAGACCCGCATCATATTACATGCAACTTAAAATTTTGAAACTTAACACAATTGTTTTTTATACCCCACTTATTAGATATTTTAATCACCTTGCCTTTCAGTCTATTACATTTTTCCGTAACATATTTCTCAGGTTTTCTTGGAGTTAACGCTTAGATATATATGAAATTACCTTTTTTATGACCGGTACTATGTCTACAACTCCAAGTCCCTCACAAATGTATTTCATATTTACCAAAGGACTTATTGATTTGTCCGCTAGTGCATAAAATTGAAAAATAAGTTGAGTGTGTGTTGTCTTTGCAAGATGAAGTAAAGTGTACATCTTGTTTATAATGGTCTAATTTTCTTTATACTTTTTTGAGCAAATTCTATTTTTTTTCCAAAATCCAAATTAAGTGATGGGACTTATACATATTTGTATTGGATTTATTTTTCACATGCACTATAGCTGCATCATGTGTATATTTTAATACCTAACTGTTTATTACCTTTTCACTTGGTCACTTTTTTCAGCAGTATATGCTGTCATATGTACATACATACAGTACTTCAAGTTCTTTATACCCCACACTGTATTTATTTGTAGTGTTTTTGCATATATTGAAGATAAACATGTTACATGCAATTTGGTGACAAATATAACAGTCACACAGGTCCAGAAACGTTAACGCCTTTGCCCTGACGTTCGTCATGTAACTTAATTAAAACATGCACAAAACGTTTTGATATAATGAAAGAGTAATCAATGGAACCAAGATTCTGGCGGAAATCAAAAGAATGTAATCCAAGGACAAGGCCCGGACATTGAAAATGGAAACACACGATAAAGAACATAAAACTACTACAATAATACATACAAAGTGTTAGGATGCTGTATTTTTGCTATAATTGTAAGATTCATATAAACACTGAACATCTGAAACGGAAATGAATCTATTTGATGATGAATGACTGAATGCTATTTTGTGAGTACATTCATTCTTTAACACTGGACTTCTGAGTACACCTTTGTAGCTTGGACTAAGTGCTTGAAGTTATTCTGTTCCGGACTAATACTATTCAAATTAACTTTGGGGTTTCTGCTATATCAAAAAATTCAAAATTGGATATCAAACGTTGGACGGATTAGCAAACTATCCAGACTGTATATTAATAAGTAACTTGATAAGTAACTTTTGTAATTATAATTACTGTAAATTGTAACTCATTACTTTTTTAGTTTAATAAAAAAAAATGTAAAATTGTAATTTGTCTCTTGTTGGCTTCATCTTTCTAAGAGGTTATTTCTGACCTTGACATTTTTGTTGTAACAGAAGTAACAATAGTAAATGAGAAACTGGGTTTCAAGGTTTCAAACTACAAAAAGGAAGGTTGGAGTTGATATTGGGATTATGGTCCAAACTGTTTTAGAATTAGAGGCCAAAGATAAGCATTTCATGGCATTTAACTACATAACTCCAGTAATAGCATAGTTGTTTCACAATATTCGATACAACAATGGATAGACTGGTATTCATTTTGGGGTCAAGACCTGACTAAGAAATTAGTAGCCAAAAATGGGGACCTGAAACATGACGTTTCCTTTTGTACAGACATTAATTTGATTATTAGTAAATAGGTCGCTTTGAAGTCGGATAAAAAAAATTCATACCACCAAAGGAAGGCTTGGATATAATTTGGGGGTTAAGACTTTAATATTATGGGTATAAGGGGCCAAAAAGCTGGCTGTCTGAAACAGGCATTTTCCTTATGTTCAGACTATTAGTTGAGTGAAAATGAATGGATTTCATATACATTTTACAACATAGTGCCATACCACAAAACATGTTTTGGGTTGTGTACTCAGACAGGTACAAATATGTATCTTTTTTACTTCTGGATAATATTTTAAGTATAAGGGTATGAACTGCGTTGGATTTGTGCCATACTCGCAAAGCAAGGTTTGGAATGTGTCCATACATGCCCCAACTGTTCAGAGTTCGACCTTTGCGGTTGTATTAAGCCGTGCCATGCAAAGCATTGTTCTTGTTGTTCTAATTCTAAGCCAGATATAAGGTATAATACTAGCTTTTCTTCTTGTTGTAGGGACTGAAACTGACATGTTTGAAATTTGGTTGCAGTCCATTCCGGTATAACTGTATTCCATTATGGTAAAATTAATTTATCCTGGATTCTGAATGGATTGCCAGCTATTTTCCTATGTGTTTTTATAAGACAATTTTGCTGCTCTAAAACAATGTTGTTTCACTCTATCTAAGACAGAAACGAAAGAAAACAGAGTTCTACTAAATTTCTAGATTAAGAATGAAGTGTCATCAAATGGTTGCACAAATAGATTGAAAAATGTTGTTTATATTCTCTTGTGATTTTAAGCTGCAGTATATGAAAATATGTATGCAGGTTGTCATTGTAATTTCTTGTGAAACATATTCAAATTGAAAATGTGGAATTTTTATAAATATAATATACATATAGTGTGGCGCACTGTTGTACACATTGTGCATGTACAGAAATCATGTTTGATTACTCAATTATGTTGAGAAGGATTTCAAATGTTTGATCAATTATAAATCGTGATGAAAGGAAATAAATGCCTGTGCATTGTATGTCTGTTAATTGAAAAGAATGCTAACCGTGAGGATTTGTGCATCATTTGTTGTTGTTAATGGTAGAACAATATGTATGTCAATTTTAATTTTTTAATTCTTAATATTTGAGATCTGGTAAGCAAGCTTAACGTGACTTTTTGATTGAAGCTGTAAACTTTACTTCATGACCTTAAGGTACGTACGTACAGATTTGTATGTATTTTTATTTGTAGTGATCTGTTTTTTTTAAATATAGATTGTAGGAATCTATAGTTGAGTCAGCAATCTGTCGTTCAGACTTGTGTTTGTGGTGGGTCGATGAGGCATTGCATTTTGTTTTATAATGTGATCTACATCAGTTAAATCAAACAAAATAAACTACAGCAATCTGCAGTCATATAATGGTATATGTATGACCCTGTTTTTTTTTTTTTATAATTTTTAGCTTACAGAAAAAAAAAATACTGGAGAAGATGTTTGAAAATTATGGAAAAAAGATGAAATAGCAATAAAATCTGATACAAAATCATAAATAACTTTATATCCGATAAAAAAATGTAGGGATAGGGATAGCAAACACAAGTGAGAATTGATTGGTGGATCATTTACAGCTAAACAAGAGTTTGCATGTATTATATCAAAGAACAACCTACATGTAGATTTAATCATTGTGATCATTTTTAAGATAATAATTTTCAAGAAACACTATTTCGATGAAATGAGGAAGTAAATACTCTTATTGTTGTGGTTAAACGATATTTAAAAACAATAAAGCTGTTATCAATAATATAAGAATAGCTATTACGAAATACATAAATTGCACCCATTATACCTCACATATGTTTATATCATGGACAGACTAATGTTTAAACTTATAAAGATTTGTTATTGTGTTTAAATGGGGCTGACGATTTGAGTTAAAACAGTTCTCCTTCCGGTCATCAACATCAAGTACTTTCGTACCTACCATTATCGAATCAATTTGTCACAAAAGAATATATTGAAATTCTTTTTCAGTATTAGTCTATATTTGTACCCGAATGACATAATAAGCAAAGGTATTGTGACTCAATTTTTTGAGCGACTAAGTCTTCCTTAGAGATCACATGTAAATAAACAAAATATATTTAGGTATCTATATATGATGTAGCATCAAAACTATTATATCTATTCCATCGAAAAATCTCTAATTCATTAGAATTATAAATGACACTCTTGATTCTCTCTGACCCCTTAAAAACTATGATTGTATTACCCTCCGCAACTTTACAACTCAATGCAATTTGTAATAATATGTTTTTCTGCATATATCTGTCTTAGTATTACATGTAATGCTTCAGCAAAATGGTTTACTCTTATCACAATCGATACATCTGTGGTTCTTTTGCTGACTTGTGGCTATTTCATATTTCAAAATTTATAAAAACAAATTGCAAAAAAAATGTACGAATTTAGAAAAAAAAGTTAGAACATTACCCCTACCCGTAGAAAACTGGTCTCAGTATCAGACAAAATTCTCATTCACGGCATACCGAAACAGTAAATCTCATATTTTAGTCCCTCGTAATTAAGATACTAATGTATCCAACATATATGATCAATTCAAACGTTTAGATTTTCCTGTTAGTGTTACAATTATTATACAATCATAAAAGAATAATTTTCAGCATTTCTTATTTTCTACACACCGTTGTTCAAACAAGATCTTGTATGATCCGGTAGAGGTATGTATATAATATCATAACTTTCGAATTAGACCAAGTAATATATAAAGGATATTTTTAAATAAACCCAATAAAATATTTCTCAGACCAGGTGCATCGGTAGGGTAAGCGTCCTGTGCCTTTCTAGAAACACCCGCCGAGTTGCTCATAAAAAGTCAAGTCCGAGGTAGACGAAAGAGGAAAGGACAACTATGACAGGTTGAACAAATCAGTTTTCATGGCACATGTGGATGCACCGTAACGATCCATGAGTTCATGATGACGACAATAAAATTTTTGTAGTGATGATTTCAATCTTGTAGCAACATAATCCTTCTTCATAAGCCTATTTATTAGAATTCTAGCGCGATACAAAAAGTCTGCATAATCTCGGCAAGCTCTGGCATAACGTATGAGTTGTGATATGAACACTCCATATGCATGTGCTGAACGGATGTTGACACAGATGAAAGGAAAGTTAACAATTTTGAATGAAAAGTCATCACGTTTGTCATTTTAAGTTTGGTCAATAGGTTTTCTTTACCATTGATTTCTTAGTGTGGGTGAAGGCTGACTTCATAGTGTCTGTTATATCCTTTATTAAAAAGAGGAAATATCATAAATACAGATTATCACTCTATAATGGATTTGTGTGTTTCCTATATCGCAGTTCTTACATGATTTTGGTTGCTAGCATATTGATAGCCTCTAAGTTTTCGAAAAAGGAACAACAATAAATGATTGTAACACGACACAAAAGAACTATGAATTTTCAAGGAAATTATTTTTTTATTGAAAAGTCGCCACAAGTCAGCAAAAGAAAGAGTAATCAAGGGAACCAAGGTTATAGCGGTAATCAAAAGAATGTAATCCAGGGACAAAGACCAGACATGGAAAACAAACATACACAACAAAGGACATAAAGTAACTAAAATCATACATACAAAGTAACAAAAGTAAATGAGCAACTCGGACTCCACTAAAAACTGGGAGCATGGACCAGGTGCACCGGTAGGGTAAGCGTCCTCTGCTTTTCTAGAAACACCCGCCGAGTTGCTCATAAAAAGTCAAGTCCGGGGTAGACAAACGAGGAAAGGAAAACCATGACCCGTTGAATAAATCAGTTTTCATGGTGTTGATGGATACACCATAACGATCCACGAGTTCATTATGACGACCATAAAATTTCTGTAGTGATGACTTCAATCTTGTAGCAACATAACCCTGTTCCAGAAGCTTATTTGTTAAACTTCTAGCGCAGGAAATAGTGATAGTAATAAATAGAAAATACCAAATAATCCGTTTATACTTACGTTTAAATAATCTACGAACTTTGACATAAAAATTATGTCTAACTAAGCGATTTTTTGGTCGGGTAAGGGTACATATTTTCAATTGTACTCTAATACCATGAGTGTTACCGAAATTATTTTGGAACCATTACAAAACATTTGGCTGTCTAATGATATTAAGATATGTAAATTCACTTCGTTTTTTAGAAAAAAAGTTAGAAGAATAAAAATATATAACGAAAATGATTGATTTTTGCCTCAACAAAAAATACCAAAATGCTTCAGTTAATTTTTGGCGACAAAATGATTCATAAGTTGGAGGTTTAAGGGAATCTGAAAATCAAAGGGGTGCTTTTGGGAGGGGGTTATCTCAGCCCACGTACCAATAAACTATTTATGAAAATGTATGGATAAACATGATGTTCAACATCCTTATGTGAAAAGATTATGTCCTGTATAATCCCACACTTTATGTTTGTCTTGATATTAATGCTATTCTGATTCAATTTAAGAGTAATCAAGGGAACCAAGGTTATAGCGGTAATCAAAAGAATGTAATCCAGGGTAAAATACCAGACAAGGAAAACAGACATACACAACAAAGCCTTTCTCAAACTTGTAAAATGTAATTGAATATGGATTGAATGGATGTCTGGCAAGACATGCTGGATCCATTATGATTGTTTGTATTTACTGAGTTAATACCAGCAAATGTGTTAATTTTGTTGGTGCTCAAATATTGTAAAGTATGTTATTGAAATATGGTAGGATGCAAACGTTTTGGTTGAGAATAATATTTTGGCTACCGATAAGAGCCTTTTTGTAAATCTCTGGATCTGTAATTGAGAACAATTTATTTGACATGACCTTCAAAACTGAATATTTGCTTGAATGTCTGATATATGCGGTTAGAAACTTAGATTACTCATTTAGAAACGCAAATCAGACGTATGGTTGTAATACGTTGGCCAAGCGTCTAGGTTTTGAATCAAATCTTGATCCCCTTGATTACTAATTAAATTCATTTTTGACTTACTTTAATATCTCAAATTAAATTAACTCCAGTTTTGAATTTGACGGATTAGAAAATATAAAAGTTGAATCTGTAATGGTACAAAAATTCAAATTGCTTTCAGATTTAATGAATATTGGGTATTTCTATCGGGTATGTGGATCATCTATGAGAAATTGCGAATTGATATGATGTGAAACCACAATCCTAAAAAATATATTTCTAGTTTATTTAATACAACATTTATCAACCTACATTAAATGCTATCCCTTGATGCTTGTCTCCAGTAAGCAAACAGGATGTAAGATAACCCTTCATGTCTTTCGTGCGGTTGGCTTTTGTAACGTTCAATCTATAACAACCTAATAAATGATCCATATATAAAGAGTAATCAAGGGAACCAAGGTTATAGCGGTAATCAAAAGAATGGAATCCAGGGACAAAGACCAGACATGGAAAACTGACAAATACGACAAAGAACATAAAGTAACTAAAATCATACATACAAATTAACAAAAGCAAATGAGCAACTCGGACTCCACTAAACACTTATAGCATGGACCAGGTACACCGATAGGGTAAGCGTCCTCTGCTTTTCTAGAAACACTCACCGAGTTGCTAATAAAATTATACTTTCTTTGTATTTACATTCTAACTTACTTATGCATTAAATTAAATAAAGAACAAATTAAAAAAGACAGCAATGGTGATATAGTCCCTAAAACTAATTTCGGGAATTTGCTATTTGTTCTCTGCATTTTCATCATTCATGTTTGATTCGTATTATCATAATTATTTAATTTCTTACAGGTCATTTTCCTTAATATTTTGCAAACATTTGTTAGCGGATTAAATTCTAACTACTCGTCGAAAAGGATCAACACGTCAATATGATTGACTTTTACATAGATTCAAAGCTTTAACATTGAATAATGCAAACTTTGTGGTAAGTTTAGATTTTTCGTAGAGTGCTTAAAGTCCGAGTTGCTCATTTGCTTTTGTTACTTTTGTATGTATGATTTAAGTTACTTTTTTGTTCTTTGTTGTGTTTGTCTGTTTTTCATGTCTTTTTTTCTACACGAAATCACTTTAAAATTATTAAATTTAAGGTCAATTATTAATATAATAAGAAAACAAATAGTTACTACCAAAATATTGTAAACCACAGTAGTTCAAATATTGCTAAATGTTTTGTACTTCTCGACACAATTTAACAAGAAAATTCAAAGTTGAACAAAAATAATTAAAAGTTATTCCATCTTTCTGCAAATGTAGAGAGATACAGCAGTGATTGGTTCTCTCTTCACAAAATGACAACACATGCTGAAGTATTACCTTTCAAAGATATCCAGCTGGGATGTGTAAGATATTTTCCATTCCATATTCTTAACTCTGGATACTTTGAGTAAATGGTCTTGTGAACAGCGCGGCACAGAGGTTTTACCTCAAACTGTCCTCCCAAAGATTGACATTTTTTCAATGAGTCAGTGATATTTAAGATGCCCTCCAAAAAGGTTGGAGTGACTGAAAAATATTTGTATATCCATTAGAAAATACAGCAGGGAAAAAAACAGAAAAAAAAAACAAAATGATACAACTTCACACGAAATGTTAAAGGTTATTGCTTCATTCAAGGGAATTGCTATGCTGTTCAAAGAAAGACTGTTATATGTTTTTTGAAGAATTAAATGACCACCAAAAGCAGAGAGATCATATCAGAAATTACGGCATAGTATAAAAAGAAGAAGTTTTGATTGATTGATCTAAATTTAACAAATATTGCGATTTACAGCTACCAAATGTTCATTTATAAGTGTAATATGAAATAATTGTAGCTACATGTATAAGACCTTTTAAATTAATAAAAGACCTATAGTGCTACAACTTCATTCATATTTCTGATTTCTCATTTGGAACTGAGAAATTTCAACTTGGAATTGAAAAACGCCATATTAAACTGAGAAATGTCAACATTTAATTGAGAAAAGTCAATTTAAAATCAAGAAATATCAATGAGTAAGTGAGAAATGTCAATTTGAAACTGCAAAATGTCAATTTTGAAATGGGAAATGTCATGTGTGAAATACAAAATGTCAACTTTGAACTGGGAAATGGCATGCTGGAACTTCAAAATGTCTAAAAGGAACCGTGAAATGTCAACTTGGAGCAGAGAAATGTCTATTCAATCGTAAATCAAGAAGTACGGTTAGCAAGACTGTATTGCCATTTTAATAAAAGAGTAATCAAGGGAACCAAAGTTATAGCGGTAATCAAAAGAATGTAATCCAGGGACAAAAACCAGACATGGACAACAGACATACACAAAAAAGAACATAAAGTAACTAAAATCATACATACAAAGTAACAAAAGTAAATGAGCAACTCGGACTCCAGTAAAAACTGGGAGCATGGATCAGGTGCACCGGTAGGGTTAGCGTCCTCTGCTTTTCTAGAAATACCCGCCGAGTTGCTCATAAAAAGTCAAGTCCGGGGTAGACAAACGAGGAAAGGAAAACTATGACCCGTTGAATAAATCAGTTTCCATGGTGTTGTTGGATACACCATAACGATCCACGAGTTCATGATGACGACCAAAAAACTTCTGTAGTGATGACTTCAATCTTGTAGCAACATGACCCTGTTCCAACTGTCGATCTTTTAAGATATTTATCAAATTGATAATAAAAATAATATCTGCATAGGAAGTAAACATGTGAGGGGTTGAATTATTTAAATTATATGCTAACATTTCACTTTGAGTTAATTATATGTGTACTTACGTTCTCCATAAGTTTGAACTATAAAATAAAACAAAGCGTGAAATATCAGTAACTCCATTATCAAATGCAAATTAGATTGCTAGATCTACAAATTTGCCTCAAGTTGACAGGGAAAAAAATCTCGTCTATTGATTTCTTTCTATATCCGTTGAAACATTTAAACAACTATAGATTGGTAACATTTTTATCTTTGTCTGTCTAAAAATACCAAAATCAATTCCATTTGAAAATCATTTTGGAAATCGTGGTATTATGTGACATACACCACCTGTGTTTTGCCATATAAAAACAAATGCAAGACATGATTCAGAGAAATCAAGATCATTTTTAACTTCTTAAGATCCGTAGAAATATATGCCCAAATATTGTACACAACTTAGATTTGTACAAAATGAAAATTCACACAACGTAAATGCATTGCACATACAAATAAAATTTTAAATTTAGGCTTGATACCATTGTTCCTTAACTGTCAAATTTGTAACTTCAAATTATTCTCAATTCGCCTCTAGTGTAATTTGGTGTGAACTTAAACGAAATTAATCTCAAGTTAACACCAATAGAGTGCTAGTTTCGTTTTTACAGTTATATACTATATACACATGTACAAACTGATCTAAATAGGTTTCCTGGAATATGTTTGGTTGTCATTGGATCAAACATTGTTCTTGTGTATATATTATTTATTGTATTGCATACACTTGTATGATTATTACATATCCATTCGATACTTGCTTCATTTAGTCTAATTCTAATTGGTCAGTTTTCTTGGGTCAGTGCTCAGGATCATATCGACGCAGTTTGTTTTGTACAATTGTGGTATTGTCTTCGAACTGTCGACATTTTTGAGTGAAGAAATGATTGAAATGTGCCACTCAGGTTTAGAATTATGTCTGTACTTGATGTTTCTGAATTAACTTTAACATCTTTAACCTTACTAAAGTGCATTTCTTCTGCGTAATTATTACGAATGATTGAATGATATTTTATAAGCAACTCAGCGGGTGTTTCTAGAAAAGTACAGGACGCTTACCCTACCAGTGCACCTGGTCCATGCTCTCGAGTTGAGTTAGGACCACTTTAGTTGAGTCCGAGTTGCTCATTTGCTTTTGTTTCTTCGTATGTATAATTGTAGTTACTACATGTTCTTTGTTGTATATGTCTGTTTTTCATGTTTGGTCTTTGTCCCTGGATTACATTCTTTTTTTATTTCCTCTATACCTTGGTTCCTTTGATTACCATTCTAAAGACTGCTTTGCCTATGTAAAGTACGTGATACTGTGTGAATATGGCATTTTATTAGTTTAAAACCAAAAATGGCAATAATATGAATTTTCCATAAAAGCTCTGTTCCCATTTTGATCTTCTTATAATGATTAAATGTGTATTACAATAGTTCAGTATATCAATTGCCGCAAATAAAGATGACCGTGAATGAGTGTTTTATTCTAACAATAAATTACATAATGAATTTGAATAGTTCATTCATTTCCTTTGTACTGCATTATTTAGGAATCAATCATTAATTCTATTAAGATGGACATCACATGTATCAAGATGTTATAGTTGATATCATTATCCACAAGGCATTTGACCTCATGCAGAGTATGTAGTTTATGCGATATGTTTTGCCATTTTGTCCGTTAAAGTCGCAAGTATATTGTTTAGTTCTTTTTTATCTAAATCATGTATTTCATTATCTTATTTCATCTGTATTTAACAATAAATCAGTATTAAGCTGTATTTAATTAGGAGATGAGATACATTAACGAAAGATATGCGTTCTATTTTTGGTATGTTTCATGTTTAGTTCAGAAAACCAAGTAACTATTCTGAACCTTATGTAAAAGTCTTTGAAATAGCGTATTAAACATGTGTGTCATGAACTTGTATCGTATATATTGATAAAAAAATCATATACTTTCTTTGCAATTTGAGTATTTAACATGTTTTACATTCTAAGTGTCAAATTGCAATAAGATTTCTTAATAATTGTTGCTGTGCTCTTTTAAGTAACTGTCTTTGTAAGAATCATGCAAAATCTGAAAACTGTTGTGCACCCCAAAAACGGCTACATATTTTTATTTTTGTAAATAAGTTGTTTTATGGGTCTATACTATGAAATGTGTAATTATTCATTCAAATCTGCCTGCTCTTAGGAGATAATCAACATTGAAAATCCAGTAAATTGTATTGTATTTCAGTTATCTCCCTTAATTTTGAAATCTACAGTGCATTCTATATAATTTTTATCTCCTAAGAGCACAGGTTATATGAAAAACCACATAGTCTGTTTACTATGACATTTAAAAAAAATCAAAAATAAAAATATGTAGGCTTTTTACCCATAAATCACATTTTGCATGATCCTTAGCTGGAGTGCTATTTAATTAGTGAAAATTCAATACACTGACTTAGTCACTAGAACCCTTGTTACAATTCCAAAATATTCTATAATATTCAAGTAAGGCGATTTCACTTATTATTGGAGCTAAGCACTTACAATATGAAATTCTCCATCCAAGCAAATATATTTTCACATTAGTGCATCGAAGGATAAGCATGGTCTACCCAGCAGATGTTTTTACAACATGTTATTTTTACTTCTCGAATTCTGCATGCATATTCAATTAATACTACATGTTATTGGTGTTCGCTGCTCATGTTCAGTCATTTTTATTAGTAATTGCTAAAGGTACATATGATATAAGTGTAACGGGAGAGCATAATTTGACTAAAACAAATTATACTTCGCCACCGCGGATCGAACCCTAGATTCAAAAGTGCTTATATTAAAGCCGCTGTATAAATTTAGGTAGTTATCAAAACTAAAAAAAAATGTCTACTTGTCAAAATGGCTACATATTGTATTAGAGTAATGAAGGGAACCAAGATTATAGCGGTAATCAATAGAATGTAATCCAGGGACAACGACCAGATATGGAAAACACAACAAAGAACATAAAGTAACTAAAACCATACATACAAAGTAACAAAAGCAAATGAGCAACTCCACTAAAAACTGGGGGCATGGACCAGTTGCACCGGTAGGATAAGCGTCCTCTGCTTTTCTATAAACACCCGCCGAATTGCTCATAAAAAGTGAAGTCCGGTGTAGACAAACGAGGAAAGGAAAACTATGATCCGTTGAATAAATCATTTTTCAGATGCAGATGGATACATCATAATGATCCACGAGTTCATAATGACGACCTTAAAACTTCTGTAGTGATGACTTCAATCTTGTTACAACATAACCCTGCTCCAAAGGACTATTTGTTAGAGTTGTAGCGCGACACAAAAAGTCTGCGTAGTTTCGGCAAGCTCTGGCATAACGTATGAGTTGTGATATGAACATTCCATATGCAGGTGCTGAAAGGATGTTTCCACAGATGAAAGGAAAGTTGACAATTTTGAATGAAAAGGCATCACGTTTGTCGAAAGGTTTGGTCAATAGTTTTCCTTTACCCTCGATTTGCAAATGTAGGTAGAGATATGAGGTTGGCTTCACAGTGTCTGCATTATCCTTTATCTCCAGTTCTGTGGGGTAAATTAGCTAACTTTACTGCTGGAAATAGCAAAAAACAAAAACAATAATGAAGCGAAGTTTTTAATAAACACCTTTGGATGATTTCCTAACAGCTTGAGTATTTTAGTACCATGGACATTTTACATTTAGCTTAGCTTTGTATAATTCATAAGTTTCGAGGTTTACAAGTGAACAAGAAATTAACTGTGAACACCAACATTAAAGTAAAACAAACCCGATACTCACATCATGTAAAATATTCAAAGAAACCTATTGATAATAACATAAGTTGTTTCCAGTCTACATAATAGTAAACATTGGCCTGTTTTGTTGTTCTATATCAAAGTTTAAATCTCACCTTGTAATTTGTTTTAAATACACGAAAATATGTATGTTTAGTATTTGGTGTTATGACCAGACAACACTTATTATTACTATTTGATGTACAAATAATCGTCAAATCCGAAAATGCGCATTATTGAAACATTTAAAGAATAAAATAATTTAATGAACAGCATGTTTTATTAATACTTCTACAGGTTTAAAATATATAGTGGTCCTTGTATACGTCGAAAGATAGATAACTGAAATTGTTACAAGATCGGAAGGCGGTGGTTGCCTTTAACATGTTTAATGTTTCATTATGTCTTCATTTTACTTTTTCGTTTGATTATGAGAAATTATCACTTTCATTGTTGGGGCTTTCCAGAACTTGTTCGAAGGTGTGTTGACGTTTGTTAAAAATATTATGGTGACCGCTGAATACATCATCTGTTTTCATTTTATGTTATGCCTCTTTGCATGTGTTGCGTTTCGCCATATCCGGTCTTGTTTTTCAATTGAAAAAAATGATAGCTTTTTTGTATTATAACGTTTTTATTTTATTTAAGCTGGCTATATTATAGTTTTACCCCATAAGACGAATTGCAGTTGTTGTACTATTAATGTTCGCCGGTTCGCGAGTTCTTGTCGTCACTTGGTGACAACTCCATATTTGCCCGATTTCCTTTTAACAAGTAAACGGTCTGTAATTTTATATACTTTAGTGGGATTACTTGTCATGGAGATTGGTAAATATGGACCACTCTTTAGAGATGCAGACTTAGTTTAGCAAATAATGATTTCGGTTTGTTGCTTTCATGCAAATATAGCACCATCATTTTGACAAATGTTATTATCCATACCACAGTAAAGGTTACCAGCACAAGAAATTTGGATTGTATTGTTTTCAACAGAAATCAGTCAATTTTTGTTACAACTAATGAATGAAGTCAATGTCACATCAGAATAATTTGAACTTGGTATTTGTTCTTCCCAATACAACTTTTTGTTTACGAAATTATCGACTAAAAGAAAATGAAAAACATGTCTAATCTCGAGATTTATAAGTGCTCATCTACTGGGATATAAAAGATCTGTTACGCCATGTTGGAGTTATTTCCTTTTTCGACATTTTTTTGCTTTTTTAATGTTATTTCTTTCAAAAATCTTGTCCTCTGACACTACTTGACCAAGGTTTAGTAATAATAATAATAATCTCCTTTATTTAAACAGGATAACATATTTAGTTACATAACTAGTTTGTAATATGGTCCTGCATTATATACATATATACAGCATAAATTATAAAAGTTAATAGCAGTAATATATACACGATGTTTGACTAGCAATAAAAATAAACTAATGATCATAATATTGTTGTAAATACATAATTTAAAAGATTTTATGGTTTTACATTTTTTTAAAGTTTCATTCAGATCATTCTATAGATAACTACCAGAAATAATAAAAGATCGTTTATAATACTCTGTTTTTGATTTTGAAATATATAATAAATTTTGGGTATTTTGTCATGTTGACAGACTTAAATTTACATGCAGTAAAAAATGGTAGATTGATAGACTCCAAATCAATATTAAACATGGATGTTCTGACCACTTTTGTTCTTTTTTCATATAGTATATATCAGATGATGGTCGCTGATATCCAGTGGTACTATACCGGTGGTAGTGAAGTTGCTTTCATTTGAAAGATATATATGATTGATTAACGTTCTTGTGTCTTTTGTTACACGAGTTGGTTAATTAATCAATTGATTTTAATTAATAGTAATCATTACAACTTTCATTCTATGGTTTTTGAGTTCGTCAACGTTAAAATCTCCCACGAGATTTTGTCCTTTTGTTAAGTTTCAAAATCATTATACCACTGTACTACGGAGTCAGGTGGCCTGTAAACAACACCCATTTTAAATGGAGAGTTTAATTGTTTTAAATCAAGAGACAGGAATTCCAAATTTGCGTGTGAAATAGCATTCGTAACCGACCATTTGTCATTGGTGTAGAAGAGAACTCTACCTCCATGTCTATGTCTATCAAGCTGAAACAATTTGTATCTGATAATGTTAATTTCAGCATCATCAATCATCAATATTACAATCAAATTTACTTTCAATAATTGCCAAAACATCAAACTTATATTTCCTAAGAAAGATTTTAAGTTGATCTATTTTGCTAAATAGTTTACAAACATTCATATGTCCAAAAACTATTCCCTTTGGTAAATTGGTCAATAAATCATCAGTTGATTGATCCAACTCAAAGTTTTTAGAACTATAATTAACACATTGATCATATATACATTCTAATTCTTTGTTTCCTGGAGGCACTGTAGAGTTTTCTTTACATCCAATACATAACGGCCCAGAGTTAGGTTGTATATCTCCTGAGAGAATTAAACATAGAAATACAATAACAGGTAGCGTGTTCACAGAATTTCTATATGGCGAACTTTTTTCACTACACTGTGTATTTGAAATAAGTTGTTGTAAAATAACTTTTCCAAAAGTTTTGTGGTATGCACTGGATAATTTGTTCTAAGGGAAGTAATATTTCCATTGTCCAATTTTTGGTAGTACAAGACACTCCTTAGTTGCTGAAAAATCAGAATTACATTGTTTTAGGAGAGTTGTTAACACACCTCCTACTCCGGCGGCCATCTTTTAAGATTTTATAATAGTCAGTCAGTTAGTCTTTTTATTTCAATATTTGAAATTTTACAAAATTGTACTTTAGCAGAATAGATAATTGAGGGTCTATCTGTGATTTACAATTGAAAAGCGGACAGAAGCTAAAACATTTTTATGAAAAGTGTAATTAGATACGTAATATTTGTACATAGGCGGATGTAAGGGGCTAGGGGAGGAGACTGTCTTATGACTTTGCAAAATAGTGTATTTTGCCCCTTGCTGTAATACCACCAGCTTGAGATGTGCGTCTTAGCTTTGCCAACTGGGGACCTTAGGTGATTCTCTGGATCAAACAAGCCAGAGATCCTTTACCCGGTTACATGCCTCTATTTTTGTCTGATTTTAATTAAAAGAAAATAATTTAAAAGGCTAATACATGAACATGCCGCAATATAAGCAGTTAAACAATATACATGTAATAAGCGTCAAATACTTATGGGATCTGATGTTTTGTTTTAATGATTTTTTAGGAGTATGCATAGCCACTCAATACTCTCATGATGCTTTTGTTTTATAAATGACTGTTACATGTATATTTTTCAGTCATTAGACTTGCCACTACATGGACATAAAGAAATTCATATGGTTATATGCAAGCCAGCACCAGAAAATGAAGTTGTAAGTCTGCTTTACATTTGTACTTTAACATTTGCATTTGCAGTATTGATAAATATACTATCAGTATTGAATATACTGCTTATTTGATTTTTTTCGGACTTTTTTATTCTTTTTGAGTATATAAAAAAGTTAAAGGATATCCACATGGAGTACAATTCAATAAAGGTACATGTATATGTATTTGAAACTTTTAAAGAAAATGTGTCAATTGTTCTAATGTAATAAAATTGTATGTTTACTATTGTAGGTTTAAGGTACGAAATGTACAGAGGATTTAAGCAATCAGTTTATAGACAGTCACAAGTATGTTTAATGCACAACCCTCTAAGTTTACCTGCCTATTTTTAACAATGGATTTAGATTTCTTTCAAATGGAGTGATAAAGCTTTAATAACATGCGATAGATCTTTATACCACCGTTAACAATTTGATGTCGTATAATGTTATGAGTCTTTCTTCGGCATTGTCATTCCTAGACTATAAGAATTTCAATCGATAACTTTAAATTTCAACAATATTGTACCTTATATCAAGTGCAAGATTAGAAATGGGCTGGGCATTGAAGGAAACAGAAAGACTAAAAGATTTAATGAAAACCAGAGAGCCTATTTTACAAAATAAATTAAATTGGGTTTAAGAACAGGAATAAAAAAGAGGACCCATACTTAGTAACTAAGGAAATGCTGATAGTAAATACCTCAGATGAACAAAGATGATTTTCCTATGAGGAGATTTTAACTGTTCAACAAATAACAAGCTTTTAATCTAGAATGAGCCCTAAGAACAATACAGTTGATGCCACACGAGAAATAACTATTTCCGAAATAAGAAGAGATTTAGTATATTATTTTTGTTAAACTTCTATTGGAGGAATTGACATTTGTTTTGATAACAGTTTGTTTATGTACCCAAGATATGATGTTCATGGATATATAGTATTCTTATTTAGTTTTAATATTTGATTTAAGTGCATTTTTTTGTATTAAGGCAGATAATTGTTCTTTAATTTTTATAACAAAACTGTTAAGCCAATTACCAAACGTTAATAGCCTGGGCTCAAGCTACTTGGGAAAAACAAGAAGAAGTGACTACTATTTCGGAGAGACACTAGGGAAAAGTGGGAGTGGTCAGGGAAAAGTGAACACGAACGCGCATCATTCGGTAACTTTTTTTAAAATTTATAAGCATCATGTTACTTACATGCACACACCATAAGCAGGCATATTAATATGTTATATTATTTTATTGAGATTAATGTTACTTTTTCTTAAAGCTTCATATGTAAGTTACTAAATGTTTTGTAGAAAATGAAATCTGTCTGGTCATCTAGGCTGCTGCCTGAAAGATTGACTGTATTATATATTGAAATTGAATTTCTACACCTCTACCCCTTACCAAATTTATTACAGTGAAATTCATATATGATTGAGTAAAGCAAAGCTTCTTGTAATGCATTGTCCTTTTAATTGTGTCCTTTATTTCCTGGTCCCACTTAATCCATAATGATTTCATATAAGTTGATCAAGAGTATCAATAAGCATGTTCAAAATTTATTAATGACAAATCAAGACTGAAATATATTGACACATGTTGTACATGTAGTTGTCGGTACGAACTTGAATCAAGCTTAAGGAATGTTCCGTTCGAATGGAGAATTAACTGTTCACTGACTACTGTTATGAAACAAGAAGATCGAAAGAAACGCTTTGGGTTTTCTACCAAACTATCAATTGAGATTAATTTAATTAAAGTCCCAACAAACCACACGACAAATTGGCACGAATAATGTCCATTCCGTTTCCTGTTTTAAACATTTGAAATTAAAAATTAAATAATACTAGCTAGTAACCGAATATTCGATAGATTTCGAAGATTTTTACAATTTATTTTTTCATCAAACGGGCGCCATTTTGGTATGAATTGTCTTCGGAAGAATGATAACTCTGGTCAAAATATGGCTTAAAAGACGGAATATAGTCCCGATCATGTGCAAAGTCTGAAAATGAGAGGGCGACTTCACTTCGCAAGAAAATAGCAAAAAATGCACTTTTTTGAATTTTTGAAAAAAAAAATGATATTTTGATGATTTTCAAGGCGTACAATGTGACTATGTAATAAAGCATTTTGTGAAGTGTCATCAAATTCCATTCACTGGTGTGGAAAGACAATTGGATGAGAAATTGGCCCACTTGTGTAGTGGAGGGAAGGACGAACAGATACCCCTATCACTTTATAATATTCCCCAATAATAACCAGTCTTAGTTTTTCATTTGGTTGTTGCGCTTTTGAAATAAAAAATGATAAAGATTTTACATGAAATTTGGATTTTATCACTTTATAATATTCCCCAATAATAACCAGTCTTAGTTTTTCATTTGGTTGTTGCACTTTTGAGATAAAAAATGCTAAAGATTTTACATGAAATTTGCATTTTATCACTTTATAATATTCCCCAAAAATAACCAGTCTTAGTTTTTCATTTGGTTGTTGCACTTTTGAGATAAAAAAAAATGATAAAGATTTTACATGAAATTTGCATTTTGCAAGAGTTATCGTTCTTGATTCGGTTTGATTTGGTTGATTTTAGTGGGCGATTAAAGAATGATTTTCTATGAAATACAGATCGGAATGCAGAAATGATTATCGTTATGTGAATGTATACATATGAAGACTGAAAAAACATCGGTAGAATGGTGGATTTTTCTTTACCATGAATCACATTTCTATTGTTGAATTTTATGTGGACTGGTACTTAAGTTTTCAATTTGACACGATAAGATTGAATTTGCAACACTTTTAAACGTGTCCAATATCAGATATTTCTGTTCATTCATAATACCCTGGGCTGTTTCAGCTGTGTTTTGGACAACTTTGCAGACAATAACTAAAAGATGAATTTCATGCTTAAGGACGTTTTTGCTTACATTGTATAATGATGTCGAAGTTGTCTTAAAGCCAGTTGCAGGGAAGGTTGACTTGCGAACAGATAAGATAGTTTAAATATCTTGTATTCGTTTGTAATTTTGGTATATTCTTGGATATTCCGCTTTCTACACAATAATTTGATGACTGGTGTATCCCCATGATAGATGAGCCCATCCTCCGAAGGTTTATCCACCTGTTTCGAAGACATACATGTATCACTCTATTAACCAAACATATTATTTTACAAATTCGCTTGAGCAAATTATATACATGTATTAAATAGTAATCAAGGGAACCAAAGTTATAGCGGTAATCAAAAGAATCTAATCCAGGGACAAAAACCAGACATGGACAACAGACATACACAACAAAGAACATAAAGTAACTAAAATCATACATACAAAGTAACAAAAGTAAATGAGCAACATGGACCAGGTGCACCGGTAGGGTAAGCGTTCATGAAGTTAGCGGAATACTTTCTACTACAGGCATTATTTCAATGGTATCAGCACATGCAATAAAAAAAACCTAAACAATGAACTACTTATTGAGTATAATTGTTAATATTTTTATAACTATCGTATACTTCTTTAACATCTGCTCCTTGTTTTTTTTACTTATATATTTTACTGGTAGCTTCGTAAAGTATTGTATTTGTTTTTGTTCAAGAATGTATAAATCTTGAGGACAGTTTGTGCATTATATGTAGGATGTATTTAGATATGTCCACATATTACATTGTATAAATAGAATAAATAACAAAATCGTGATAACTTTACATCAAAAACTTTATTTTATTCTGAAACACAATGTTTACAATGATACTACATGCAGCCCTCGAGGAATCAACGAATAATATATTACCTACGAAGAAGTTAAACAATATAAAGTCGTGTACTCACCAATTTTTATACAATAAAATAAATCATAATAAGTCATCCAACATCATCCGAGATATTGATTCAACAGATTACAATTGACAGATACACGAATGATTAATATGGTGATAATTCTTCCGTATATACAAAGTATGTATTTGCAGAATGAGATTATAAGAAAAACTCACGTTTCTATCGACAATATGATTTGGTTCGAACTACTCAGCTACAATAGAATTACATCAATATATCATTTCAATAAAAAAGACATACATGTCAATGTCAAAACCCGAATTATGTCTAAATAAACAAAAAAAAAATTAAATATATTAATTAAAATTAAAACATGCATACTCCACTCACCCATACAACCCAATACATTATAGTGTGGATAAATGTTATCTCCACAACCTAAATCTACAATGAAGTAGATTCAACATTGTCACTATATGAAGACCTGTCAACAGTTTTGTTGTATGTTTGGTCGTCTGAACGTGAACTAAAAGACGGTTTAGATGTTGTACTATTTTTTGAAATATATGGCAGATTTTCATTAATATGGTTATTCAGCTCGCTATCAGATTTAGTACCGGTTGCCTTGATGACATCATCAGATATGTTATTTGACACCAATATTTCCTGTGCTTTTGCGCCAACCCCGCTTTGATGTTGAACTACATCATTTTTGTCTTTCTTATGCCCTTCATCTACATACTTCACATAAGGTCTGTTTTCATCACTATTTTTCAAAATACCGGTATTTGTGTTGTGATTGCTAGACACACCTATTGCTGTATTTGTCGTTTGAGGTAAAACACCAGTGGTTTTATATGGATCATCAGGAAAGTCATGGAAATCGCTCTTTTGATTTTTCCTATGTGTTTTTGATTTGACTCTGTAAAACAAGACAAAAATATAAATAAAGCGAGGAAAAATAGTACATGGCGAAAACCTCTGTGCAGCTCCAATATCAATATCAGGTATACTAATATCTACCATTTAGGAATCAATATGTTGCCAAAAAATAAACAGAAGCATTTTGTTTATTTAGTACAAAATGTGAACAAAATGATCACTTAATAGCAACAAAAACCGTTTCAAAAGCAAAATCTGCTACTACTAAAGAGGTTTCATGGATTTTAAGTCCCTTTTCGGGTATCTAATGAGGTCCACTTGTGGAAAATATATCAGTGTATTAATTTTAGTAGATGGCCAACAGTTGTCGTGATACCGAAATGATTAGAAAAAGTATACCTACTAGGCTGCCGAATGGGCACCATGGCCAGCACACAGAACCAATTTGGTTCAGAGAGCTTTTCATCACTCTATTTTGAAATACGTCAACTGAGAAATGAAATAAATCTGGATTCGGCTTCCCTTGTAATGTCATGGATCTTTTCGTGATTTTGCAATGCTTAAAACAAGTTCCCAATTAATATTCGACTCAATGATGACTGCAGGTAAGGCAGTAGGTAAACATACTTTTCAACATTCTGTACATAAATATTTTAGCCTAGCTATCTGTTCCAACAAAAATATATGCAACCGTGGTTTCTTGTTCAATATGTATGCCGAGTGGACATTTTTCTAACCCTTTTTATGAATTTTCTACAAATCCTCAGGGCGAAGCAACTGACTGCTTAGTATAAACAAAGCCGAAAAGTGGAGACATTTAATTAATGTGAAAACAATTGAACATTATATGAGCAATTGCTTTTTTCTACTCTTGTCTCGATATATTGAAGAAGCATAGGTGTGCGGCCTCTTTCATCTTTGCACGGTTTGGTGATCCGTAAAACACGTGTCGTCCATTATATACAAATGTTTTATTTCATGACTTCTTTAATCATGCAACAAGGACAATACAGTACAACATATAGATATGATTATTATGTGTTACAATTCTACGGAAAATGTCTTGTCGAAACGTAAATTAATTGAAATTTTAATACAGAGGTAGTTTGGCACGTATTGTCGTTTTTAAGTATTTGATAAATTGATCCCATGTATTCAAAAAATCAATTATAACAAAAATAAACGGATTGATAATGAATGAACTGAATATTAAGGATAAATGATTAATATCAACATTTAAATATAACACGTCTAACATCTGCATAATTGAAAGACACTACCACAGGATGAAAGCATGCATGGAGTAGGTGGAAAAAAATAATAAAAGAAATGAAAGTAAAATAATGATCCTTTTCGATTCATTCTCCCACAATTTTAGTCCCAAAGGTTCGTGCGAAATAAGGTATTTAAAAAATTCAGCCATCTGCTGCTGAGAAGAGATCCTAATACGGCAGGGGACTGAAACGTTCCGGATACCATTTTTCATTTAAAGTACACCTGTTTACCATAACATATATTACATCTGTCTATGTATAAATGTTTATCTACATTTAATCAATATATCCACCAAATTTCAACTTTTAATTTAAAGTTTTACAAATTTGACCAGGGTAACTTGGTGTGTGAAACAGTGCGCCTCAGTGTAACTGTATAGTGCACCCTGAGATTAAAGCATCTAGCTGTACAATGTTCTTTCCGTCGGATCAGATCACATAGAAACTCAGCTTTAAAAGAGTTAAGGGATAGTCAGCAAGTGTAGGAGCACAATTTGTTTCCATTGGAATGCCGAACGTTTGTTGAAAAACGCATCCACCACACTTGACAAATATATTGTCGATCACAAATTCCATTATTTTGAACATCTTTTTTTGTATATTTGGAAGATGTTTTGGAATTACTTCCAAATGATCTTCCAAATATGTCCAAAGATGTATAATATGTTTGCGTCGGGATCTTATCTGAGTATGGGGGATAGAAATATAAAGTGTTGAAAAATCATAGATTTTAATGCTATTTTATTCGGATAACAATCTTGAATTGAGATTCTCCCGAAGATCTTTCGCATTTTTCAGGATCCACATTGAATTGATACAACAACGGGAGTAACAAGTGATGTGGTTTGACTGGAGAACCTCATTGACGGGTGTGAGTATAGAAGTTAAAAGTTTTCATGCCTAATGAAGTCCTTATATAATTATGTACAAGTACATTACTTAAATATTTTCAAAAACGTATCTGTAGGCAAGTCACAATATATATAGTTAGATTTTATAGAATACATATTACTTTATTCGTTGATGTTAATTTAATTTTTAAAATAGATATAGTGACAGGCTTGACACAGAAGTGTTTCGGGTTGCCAAGGAGAGCTTAACAAACGAAGAAATTTTTTATTTGCTTTACAAAATGGGCGCACGGAAGCTAATAGAACAGTTTGTGGTGCATTACTTGAATTATATATTTTTGTATTGCTTTCTTTTTTAATTTACAATTTCAACCAATGCATTGCCTATTTTAGTGAGTGCACTTTCACCTGCCTCAATCTATCCAGAAGCCATGCAAAAATGATGCATCTGAAATTATCTGTAGTAAATGGCAATATTTGACAATATGATTTGTTCGTGACTAGTACAATTCACATATAACAGACAACACTTGTAATTCATATATCACAATTTTTATCTGCTTTTATCTGTCTGTACAGAAATATCAACATATATAATATTAATAATGTCAAATCAGGTTTTTTTAACATATCAAACAACAATCAACATAAGGTCTGCAAGATTTAGAGAAATAAAATGTTCTGTGGGATACATATTGAAATATCTCCAAATCTAAACAGTCTAAACAGTTTGGTCAAATATTGACACAAATTTAAACTTCGCAGCTGTCATTAATTTAGTATTAGGCACAAAATAGAAATCATTGAGATGGAATCCATCTCTGTGAGCCTAGCCATGGTATTTAGGCAATATATACAATGTCCGAAATGGATTTTGAAAAGCTTGTAGACTCGAAATGTTCTATTTTTAATAGGGCACTCATATTCTATAGAAATATTTACCAGTTGAGAAAGAAGTATGAATCAAATGCATTCCAGACACAAATTTGTCACTAAAACCTGACATACATTTTTTATGATATCTTACCACATGCAAAATATCAAAACCCTACATCTAAAGACCAAAAAGTTATAGTCCGGACACGAGTCACTGAAAAAACAGGAATTTAACATTGTGGTCACAATTCAAAGTCACAGGCCATTATCCATGGTACCTGACACACATTGTTTAAGTGATCTACCCACATGTCAAATATCAAAAGCCCATATCCAAAGACAAATAAGTTACAGCCTGGACACAAGTTTGTCACTAGAAATTTGACCTTGAGGTCAATGTTCAAAGGTCATTGGCCACTTTGCATGGCACGCAATAAATCGTGTACAGATGATCTATTAAAATACATAGTATCAAAAGCCTACATTGAAAGACAAAAAAGGAGAAGAGTTTGTAATGGACGGACAGACGGACCGAGGGACAGAATAATCAATTTACGGCAACCTCCACTTTTTGTTACAGGGCCCTAAAAAATTGGGTCAATTTTTTTAAATTGACATAAAGTTTTATGGCCAAACATCCCAATTCAAAATTAGGTATAAATCCGCATAATCTCATTTTATAATTCTTAATTTTTAATGAAATCAAGAATATACATACAACGTACATATGACATAAAATATAATTTTAAACAATAACGATAACAGGTAACTTAAGGAGGTAGATATAGGATAAGGGACATAACTATTGATATCAATGATATGTTTGTATCATATTCAATTTCACCAAAGCCTATCAAGTGTTCATTTGGCACAGAATGAAATAAATTCAAGTTACTTTGATGCTTACATGAAATTGATGTTAAATACTTTACACAAACATTCCAATGATTTGTAAGAGTTATGTCCCTTACCCTAGATCTATCATTTTAACGGAACTCCATTATTAAAAAAATCAGGCCAAAAATCTAAATGCATGAACAAGTTTGCAGATTCAGCATATCAAAGCAACCCAACCCAGAAAAATCTAGATATTATAATCATTTGACGGAATTTATCTCTGTGCACCCCATCTTAATTTTTTTTTAAGACAGACTGATAGAAAACAATATGCTGAATATCAGACAATTAAGTGCTTTGCAGGGTGCAGCTTTCAACTACCACAGAGGTTGAACCTTGATCAGTTGGGGAAAGTAGGGACACATCATTCAAACTTTCAATTTGTTTACAATTAGATATTTGACACAGGAGAAAAATTTAACCAGAACAGAATTGGTTAAATTTTGACTGTTAATCCAAATTGGTTCAGTCAAAACCTGCAACATCAATAGGGATATATAGTACCTTGTGGCACAATTGAAAAGCAATTCACTCACTTTCTCACAATTATTCGCCCAGAAATAATAATAAAGTTGTTTTTGGCTCCTTTGTGATCCCTTATTCTTGCTTGGCTCAAGTCACAATGCCAATATAGAGTTTCCTAGAGCATACCATGAAACAACTGCAGTAACCAAACCCTGAACAGTTGGGACAAGTGTGGATACAATGTTAGATTTGGGTACATTTAACCAGAGAGATAATTATGGATACAATATAGGACAAAATTTTAAATTCCATTAAAACTTTTCAAAATCACACCAAAAATAAAATTTCATTTTTTTTCAGGTGTGGCACCTTTGACCCCTTATAACTTGAAAACCATAAGAGATAGGTGAAATCTGATAGAAAAAAAGCAGTCCAATTCGAAAGACGTGGCCACTCTGACCTTGTAACGTGAAAAACTTTACATAATATCTGAAAAATGATTGCAAAATGCAAGCAGGGATTGTTATTAGGAATCCAAGTTGGACAAAAATTTACAACGAGTTATTTTCTTGACAAAAATGCATGTTTCTGGAGCTTAATTCAGAAAATGTCAAGTCGCTTCCCCAAAAATAAATACAAGTGTTCCCTTGGTGTTATGGCATCTTGTAGTACAATTGCAAATGGTCCACCCACTAATAGTCAAGTTATTGTCTGGGTATCGGACAAATGAACGTTTTTGCCCTGAATTTCTGACAAAAACAATATCAAAGACATTCCAATGCTTTTACTGGAGTTATATGCAAAAGAGTTTTACTCTAATTTAATAGTATCTTTCTAAACATGCATAAAAATGTGTTTCTTTAATTTTAAAGCCTCATTAATTAGCCTTAATTAACTGATAAGTATAAACACAGGAGGCTGACATTTTTTCCCAAAATGCATCATGATTATGACGTATCTGTGGCACTTATCTTATCAAGTAATGCTTAATCTCAACATGTGGTCATACAAGAAACAAAGTGTGTGTGAAGTAGAAAATATAATTCAAAACAATTGTATTATGAAAAATATCAAAACTGAGAATTGAAAACAGTTTTGAAAAAAATCAATATAATAATTCGAGGCAGAACAGCAGGT
Organism: Perna viridis; assembly: GCA_037379345.1. Classification (NCBI taxonomy): domain Eukaryota; kingdom Metazoa; phylum Mollusca; class Bivalvia; order Mytilida; family Mytilidae; genus Perna; species Perna viridis. Next base: position 31,938,670 of record CM074524.1, on the reverse strand, counting down.
CATCAGACAAAAATTAGATGTAAATAATATTATACTTTTATAATTTGTTTACAACAAAAAGAAGATAACTGATGAAAAAAGTTTTTCTCTTTGTTTGCACTGCATGAAATTTCAAATTCAAGAATATTGACTACTTTATTTTGTAAAAAAATCTTTCAAAATATTTTTTTAAATAACTTTTGATTTTGTCTTCCAATAAATTGAATGATCTCTAAAATTGAGTAAGGTATAGAACAAAAATATATAATACATCAGCATTGTCAATGACAACAAATATACGTCCTTTTTGTTCCATTATTATCTTGTGTATATTCCATTTAATAGAAATGTAAACTTCACTTACAAGTAAAATAAATTTTCACAAACACATTCATAATTTTCTATTTGTGAAAAACTGTACATTTTTCACAGTTTTAGGGTTGTTTACCTAATACTACATCAGATCAAGTGCCACATTTACATCATACTTAGTGCTGCCATCTGGTAATTTTGCAGTAAGGGAGATCATTTTATTGCAAATATGGCTGTCCCCTGTAACCATAAATTTAGATCAATTATCCTCTCTCTAATTAAGTAATTAAAAACAATATATGAAAATTCACTTCAGATTCTTCTTGTATTATGTAAAGACTATCAAAATATTCAACATGTTGAAAAGGGTTCCTATTCCCTTTAAATTTTATGAAAAGCTGTTTTTGCCTTTTGCCGCTGATTATTGAATAGTCGAGGCCACAATACCTTAAATCAAAACCAAGCCTCCTTTTGTGATTTGGAACCCTGTTATAAAATATCATAACGATCAAGAAAAAAATTTCAAGCTATTGAATGAAAACCAAGTGTCTACAAACGATTTCGACAACACGGACAATGATAACAGCATACATGTACATGTAACATTATATAACCACAATTTTGCAGTCGTTTTAAAAATTTTAAAATCTTGAGTCCAGATAAGCAAAAATGTTAGAGAAGATTCAAAGTACAGGTAAACGTCATATTAATCCCCGTACATGTACATATAGGTGTTAACTTAGGAGAATCATACATAAGTCCTTAACCTATAAAGCCTGCAAAAATGGCTATTCGTACATGATATCTTACAACAATTGAAATGTTTTTGTTGGTAAGAATTCCACTAGTTCAATCAATAATTGAATCAAGTCACATTTAATAAATTTAAAAAAACTGGTTTATTAGTTTTTCATCCAGTCAAATATATAAGAATAATTAAGGGAACCAAAGTTATAGCGGCCATCAAAAGAATGTAAACCAGAAGATGTAAAACAGGCATACACAACAAAGAACATAAGGTAAGTAAAATAATACATAAAAGGTAACAAAAGCAAATGAGCAACTCGGACTCCATTAAAAACTGGGAGCATGGACTAGGTAATGTACGCATCCTCTGCTTTTCAAGAAACACCCACCAAGTTGCTCATAAAAAGTCAAGTCCGGGGTACACGAAAGAGGAAAATGACACTATGACACGTTGAACCAATCAGTTTACGTAGCGCTGATGGATACACCGTAAAGATCCACGAGTTCATGACGACGAACATAAAATTTCTGTAGTGATAAATTCAATCTTTTAGCCACAAAACCCTGCTCCAGGAGACTAATTGTTAGAAGTCTAGCCCGATGTGAAGATAATACGTCATCTATATAGCGGAACCTGAGATTTAAGGATCTAGCTAAACGATATTCTTTCTTTCGGATCAAAACAGCTATAAAGTCAGCCTCATAAGAGTGAAGGAATAGGTCGGCAAGTAGAGAAGCACATTTTTTTCCCCATTGGAATACCGCCCTTTTAGTAAAATACGCGTCCATCATACTGAACAAATATGTTGTCGACTAACATTTCCAGCATTCTGTAAACATCTTTTTTGTATATTTGGAAGATGATTTGGAACAATTTCTTACAAAGCATGAAAAACAACGATGTATAATATTTTTAAGTCAGGATTTTAATTGAGTATAGGGAATAGAAGTATACAGCGTTGAAAAATCAAAGGTTTTAATGCTATTATATTCTGGTAATAGTCTTGAACTGGTGGTCTCCAGAATACTTGTTACTCAAAAACGAAACAAACTTAGAGCCTGAATTAAGCAAATGTGTTTCATTTTGTATACCACACATATGAAATTTACAATGAATGTATGATCAGTATGAGTATTTTGTTCCCTGACTTTGCAACTCGTCAAACGTCCCCAAAAGAACCCAAAAAGTATAAATCATGGTAGTTCGGAACATGAAATACCAATTACATCATATCCTACTGAAGCATAAATTCGCCAAGGTATTTTACATTGAAAACAACAGTAACAACAAAATTACCGAACACTTATCCGATTCATAACTAATTCAAGTCCATAATAAATCTGGCAAAATAGACACAGCACCACCGCAGCAGCTGGTACCACAATGACCCTGACTTGGTACAGTCATTTCAAACAAAATGGTGGGTTAAATCTAGGTTTTAACATCGCGCTATACGATTCCCTCTTCAATTACGGCGTGACTATTCAATTTCAACGATTTTTCGGTTGGTAACGGTAAATATTTTACATTTAATTACCGTCAGTGTTATCGACTCAATCGTGATACCATAAAGGAGATATGAGACGTTAGGCTACATAATTATACATATACATTTTCAGACCCTTCTATGCGTACATTATTTTCCCTGTATCAATTTGATCCGATGGAGCAGTGTAGCGAATAGAGTCGTCACATTCTGTTTGTATATATTGAATTGTATACTCGATGTCACATACAGCACATTTTCGAATTGAAGCTCCACTTTTTTAATTGTCGGGGCTTATCACTGGAGTTGTCTCTCTTTTATTTATTCTGAAAATTGTTCGTATATATGCATGACGTGTTAGTACCAACGAGTCGCTTATTGCCTTAAATCGTGCGTAACAAATCCTTACGGGAAAATCCCATACTAATATCCGCCATATTGGTTTCTATGGGACGATTTGTTTACAACCAAAGTTCGTAAGTTCCCGTGTGACAATCCTCTGCTTGAAAAACTTCTTGGTATTGTACATTGTTCGCATAGAAGAAATCCGAGATATCCGAACTAACGCCGAAATGCATCATGGGTTCTTCGGTTTTTGGACAAACCATTTAAACGTAAACATTATCTCCTAGCAACCCGATCACTGTAAACATGGCCGACTTTTGACAATGTAAATATTAGGACCGAGAAATAAAATCTCACCGGAATTTAACGATTAAATGTTAAGGGAGAAGCCGTTTGGCTTAACGAATGAGCAAGTCATTTAAGACTTTAAACGACGGTAGGTATTAATAATGTCGTAGAAAATATATTTATTCAAGTGTTAACGGTATCTTATTTATGTGACGCCGAGTACAGTGACATGTATCGTTAATTTGATACTCTATCCGACATAATAACACCTAACTGAGCTGTTCGGTACTACCATACATCGTGTACTAAGTTACAGCCTTAGAATAATCCAACGAGGATATATACACATATATTTAGTTTAATCCTATTTAATATCCCAAAATAAATTTGACGTTTAACTACAGGAGGACAAAAAATCTAGATTTCTTGTTTTTCGAGGAGGGGTACAAAGGTAGGCTTTTACTGAAAAAGTATAGGGAATATTTTGGCGACAAATTGCTTGGTAAATGAAACACATAAATTTACCTGAACTCTATCACATTTAGTATATGTTTTCATTAAATTCTAAAGCAATGCGTTCCATATTTGTATACAAAAAGCGATATCCGAAATAATTTTTCGTGTTTCATTGACAATCATTTACCTTGTTTTGTATACCGAAAGTGCTGTCATTATAATTATCAAAAAGCCAACGATGCCACTGCCAACTCCGATCAACACTGTAATTGTCATGAAAAACATACTTTGTATTAATGTTATATAAATCAATTTACAAATAGTTACAAAACGACCTAGGCATGTAACAATACATATAAAACATATTTTATCCTTAACTTCTCACTAATAAAACGCGTTAAACAAACCTTGAGATGATTGTTGCAATGCATTTTAATTGTTTTTGTTTAAAGATTAATTTCTTGAAATCTTTATTGTCAACAATTTTGTTGATATTACACTGTGTCTTCAAAATGTAACAGTTGCATCGACTTACTTTTTGTTTCATTGGCGATGGTCTTTTTTACCATTGTTGTTGATGAAGTTACGATTATGGAACTTTGTATTTCGGTTGAAGTATGGTGTTGAACGTTTGAAGAAGTTGGTTGTAGTTTGTGAGTTGACTCGAACTCTTCTGTAATTGCCGTATTTGTAGTAGAATGAATTGGGATAGTTGTTTTAATTTCAACTGTACTACCCGCAGTAGAACCTAGATTGGTAGACTGATATGATATAGTACTCTCTCCGATTGAACTATGTTCCAGCTCTGTGTATGTAGTCTCCCTTGATTCGGATATAGTCGTTGAACTGTCATTTTCTGAAATATTTTCAAAGTGTTACTATGCTTGACTTGTTTTGCCTAAACTCTTCACTCAAATATGATCATTTAGACATCGTCGAAAACAATTCTGTCTGTAAAGTCAGTCCTGTAAGTCCAAAATGTCGTGAAATATGCCCCATACATTGTTATTATAACTTTCGTAAATGCTATAAAGGCCTATGACAGAAAATGGATAAATCGAAAACAAAAAGACCTTCCCTGAATAAGAGTGATATAAACTATGAGGTGTTTGATCTTGAACGGAATGACAGTTCTTAGTCAATCTAACATCAGTTGGAGGTCAAACAATTGTCTTCTTGAAACCCTTATTACTATATTATTATTGAAATGAAATATCATCCAGACCTATTTTTGTTCAGTTCTTAATATTATTTTTCCTCATACTCAGTCGAAATCCCGACGAAAAGGCATTATACATCGCTTCTATAAAAAGGATTGAACACCTAAATACAAATACGTAGAACTTGTCAATGCTTTGTTAAAAACGGTTCAAAATCATCTTATAAACAGACAGAAGAAGATGGTGTCAAAAAGCTGGGATTTTCGAAAGACGACATGTAAAACTAGTATTGTGGAAGTGTTTTTCAACAGAGGGCATTCTAACCGTAGCAAATTATTTCACGAGCGTGCCATATTATGAACAACTCGGCAGGTATTTTATCAAAATACAGAGGCCGGTGCATCTGATCCATGTTCTCAGTTTATGGTGGAGTACAGGTTACTGATTTGCATTTGTTTCATTATAAGTATTATATTAGAAATTTTATGATCTTTGTTGTGTTTGTCTATTTTCCCAGTTAGGTATTTAGTATACTCATTGGATTACCGCTCGAGTATTGGTTCCCTTTACTAGTCTTGAAAACAAAACAAAACTGAGTCTCGGCGGGTGTTTCTAGAAAAGCAGAGGACGCTTACTCTACTGGTGCACCTGGTCCATGCTCCCAGTTTTTAGTGGAGTCCAAGTTGCTCATTTACTTTTGTTACTTTGTATGTATGATTTTATTTACTTTATGTTTTTTTTTTTTTTTTTTTTGTTGTGTATGTCTGTTTTCCCTGTCTGCTCTTTGTCCCTGGATTACATTGTTTTGATTACCTCTATAACCTTGGTTCCCTTGATTACTCTTAGATTGCAATTATTTTTCATTTCATTATGCTGAGAAGTCATGCAACATGAGTTCTGAAACTCTGCATTACCTCAAAACTTAAGTTTAGTAGATAATATATAATATGAAAGGAATACAAAAAGAATTTTGAAAAAAGTGTGGTTCGAATTGTAAGTTAAAGATATAAATGTAAGGGAACTAATTCCAAAACTTACGCGTCGATTTATTGGATTCACTAATATGTATTTCTTTGGAGGTAGACTCAGAACCGCTGCTTGTTATCCATGTACTGGAATCTTGGTACGATGTCATATCGGTTGTTTGCATTCCGTCTGTTGTAACATATCCCTTAGTAGACGTGACTGTCGAATTATCTATAAAATGTGTGGAACATTTATGAAAAGCATGTATTAACAATACTGACATGGACTTCAATAATATCATTCCGTCAATAGTTCTTAGAATGCTGCAATTCTTAACAAAAGGTAGTTTGATATTTAATTATCATACCCTTTTAAAGTCTGATAGTAATGAAAAAAACTAATTAACTCACATTTTAAGAGATGAAAGAATAAGCAAGGGGAATAATATTCGAGCTGAAATCAAACGATTGTAACAGGAACAAAGACTTCACAACATGAACATGAAATAACCAAACTAACATGTTCAAATAAACACAAAAGAAAATGATCATCTCGGACTCCATTGAAATACTAGGAACATGGACCAGATGCTCCGGTAGTGTAAACAGTCTCTGCTTTTCTCGAAGCACCTATCTACTCATATTTTTTTAGTCCAGGGTTGACGAAAGAGGATATAAAAACTATGACACGTTGAACAAATCAGTTTTCTTTTTTCGGTGCAGATGGATACACCCAAACGATCCATGAGTTCTTGATGACAACCCTGAAATATATAGTGATGGCTTCTATCTTCCAGCAACATAAACCTGTTCCAGAGGCCTTATGATATAGTTTTCTTTTACTTTTTCGTCCATTCCGGACTTGACTTTTAATGATTAACTCGGTTTTTAGTGGAGTCCGAGTTGCTCATTTATTTACTTTTGTTACTTTGTATGTATTATGTTTGTTACTTGAAGTTCTCTCTTGTGTTTACTGTTTTCCATGTCTGGTCTTTGTCCCTGGATTACATTCTTTGGTTTCTGCTAGAATCTCTGTTTCCTGGATTGAACAGCAGCGGACGCGTACCAATGGTTCATGTCAAAGTGTTATGTGTATTCAGGGTTGCTCAGTTACATTTGTTTTTAATTGCGTGTTTGTTTTGATTATTTCGTGTTCTTTGTTATGTATGTCTTTTTCTTTCTTGACTATGATTTTTACTACCTTAATTTCTCTGCCAACCTCAGCTCAATTTATAGAGAAAAAAAACCATGTTCTCCTCTCTAGTGGCTTTTTGTTCTAGAAAGATGATTTGTTCCAATTTTTTTTAATGTCCTGTAACTACTTGATTCGTTCTGTGATAATACTTACATATGCATTTTATTACTAATTGACGTTTTCAAAAAATACACAAACAGTAAAAAAATCACAAGAGAAAACGTATTTTTATTTGCATTTTGCGTCAGTAATTTTTACTCCTTCTTCGCTTGAAATGATTTTGCAATATCGAGTGTTTACATACTGGGTAAGATTTATTCTAGTGTAATTGTAGATAGATGAGTGATGCGCAGAGTGTTTGTGATAGGATAACACATGAACGCAAAACTATATTTGGCATATTTTGTTTACAAACCTTTTATACAATAAAATCCAGGAACTGTGTCATCCTTGCAACTATGTTCCTTTTTTGAACATGAATTAAATGAACATGCTATTGTGAAACACGCATTTTCGTCAAGCCCATCGCGATCAGGTAAATCTACAAAAAGACAAAGAACAGAAAAATAAAGCACTGGAATGAAGCTCTTGTTTTGAAAAAAAAATGAATCAAAAACCTGTCATTCATTGTCAGTCTTATTGCCCCCTTCTCATTAAAACTATATGTGTTGTATACAACCTATTTGATTTTTTTCCGCTCTTGTTTTGCGTGCTGATGGAGTAAATGGATTCAACAATATACCGTCAGTAGTAAAATATGTTTTATATTTCTTGTTTGAAAAATTATGCTTGAGTTGCAGTCTTTATTATAATGAGACAGAAGTTGAATCATGCATCTAAAAAACCAACCAAACTTACTTTTATTTCTACTTCTGAAACAGGCACCCACAAATTAATTAATCTTAGTTTGTCATTCGATTGAAGCACTTTCGAGATAAAAAAAAAACATGTATATATTGTGTGTTAGATTGTCAATTTGCAAGCGTAATTGTTCTTGATTTGGTTTACTTTGATTAATTTTAGTGGGAGTTGAAAGTACAGTTTTCTAATAATACAGTTCAGAGTTTAAAAAGGACAGTCGTACCTAAAATATATTGAAAATGTAGAGTGAAAAAGCAACCATTGGAGTTTTCGTCATCACGAATGAACTGTGCAACAGACATTCTGAATCTTACATGGACTGGTATTTAATATGTTCATTCGATTTCATCTCCTTATCATATATGTGTACCACAATATACATTGTACTACCTGAACCATGTCTAACAGATAATTCGATGGCAGGAATTCTAACAGCTGATAGTTCTTCTTCACTTTGTAACAAAGTAATCATATTGTTTTTGCAGAATGGGTGATCTTTCTTCCAATACTTAATATCTACCAAATGAAAATCAAGAATTAAGGTATTGCATGTTTTGGTTTTAAATTACTGAACGTTCATTAACGTAAATCAAATTTCGTACGGATACTTAAATATAGAATTTTAAAAGCTATCAAAATATCTTTCTAATGCAATTTTTTTGAATACGGAGTTAGATAAGAGAAAATAAAACAGTAAGAAGATAGAACATCTTCAAACGTTTCTGGTTTAATATATTTTGTATATAAGAGGTTTCAGCATTACGTAACAAACTTAGGACAATATACAACAAACCATTAAGTAAAAAAAAACTAAGAACTCCGATGTATTGGACTTTTGTGTAAAACTCAGAACATCCAACTGAATTGCTCTTCAACAGATAACATAAAGTTCTTCAAGACAAATATTACCTAATAAAGATTTGCTTCTCAGTGGCGTATCAGGTACATTGAAATGACATTTTCTGTTCAGGAAAGTTTTATTTGAGACTGTAAAGATACAGAAAAAAACATTCAAAAAAGCAAACAAAATAAAACGAACAAAAACAAAACGAAACAAAAAACATAACAAAACAAAACAAAAACAAAAACCAACAAAATAAAGAAAAACAAAACACAAAAATGTTAACCTGATATTTTTAAACTGTAACACGCTTAAGCAAATATAACACGAAATATGTAATCATATACTACATATTTTTTTGTCTGTTTTTACAATATGCATATCTGCAAGCGATTAGGAATTATACAATGTACTTTATACTGTACTATATATTTTGTCATCTTAAAGGAAAACAAAAACAAGTTAAAACAACAACACATATGTATGCTATATATTTTAACCCGGTTTGGTGCCTGCTATCTCTTATAAGCACACTGTTTACGGGATATACGTCAGCAAAGATGTACAATGGAATATATGGGTCTTCCGGTTGAACACATGTCTGCATGTAGCATGCCTACTTATTTTTAGTGAAGTTTGGAGGTTCAAAATCTCCGCTCCGAAAATGCAAAATTACTAGTAAAATGGGAAGATTACACTCAACACAAACGGTTTCAGTTTCAAACAATGATTCACATAAATTTTATCTTTTGTTTATAAACTAAGATACTATGGTTAGATCACAATACCAATCTGCTGTTCTTTCAGTTATAAATAAACTGTATGTATAGCAAACAATCAAAAAATGGAAAGTTAATAAAATAGTCTTATAAATTCCAAATTTCCCATACCACACTAAAAAGTCAGTTTTCAATTTGTTATAAAACAATCGTATTGTAACTGCTTAACCCACTTTAAACTGTATATTTGTTAAAAGGTATTCTTAGTCTATGTGAGTGTGTAGATATTTCTTACACTATAAAGCCAATGTTCGGTGATTGTATTTTCGCTCCCATTTGTCGTTGTACAATTTTAAAATTAACAGATAAATCATTGAAATGTTATATTTTCTACATTATAAGGTATTCAACTACTCATTCACAACTTTTGATATTAAAGCTATTACTAGTTAAATGTTGATTTCAATCAATTCTTAATTAAGCTTAATTAAGTTGATTGGATTTCATTTTTTTTTTTTTTTGTAGAAAATTTATTAAATACTGTCCTACTAGTAAGAAAACCGATAAACTCATAACCCTATATGAACAATATAACGGTATTTTTTAAATATTTCACTTATTCATTATCCTTATTTTAAAAATCTTTTAAATTTAAAAAAATGATAATATATCATTTTATTTTAAAAATAGTCTGCTAGCATCCATACATTTTACAGAAATTTGTCAATTTTAAGTATTTGATTACTATATGAGTCGCAGCCATCCACATGATTGTAATTTGGACAAACTCAGCACTCTAGTCATTATTTTAGACCCTTTTGGAACTTTAGTGCTCGCACTCATACATTTTGCAAAAATATGTTAATTTTAAGAATTGTGATTGAAATATAAGTGTAAAAGTTACCAGATTGTTACTTATATTTACAATTTTTATTTTTATACATGAATAATGGACTGTTAGGGAATTTAAAAGTGCTCCCATTCGTACATGTTGTAAGAATATAACATGCTTGAAGAATTTTGAATCAAATTGATGTGTCGCAGGCACCCACATAATTGTGATATGGACAAATTTAGCATTTAGTCATAAATTTAAGACCCTTTTAGAATTTAAAAGTGCTTGCAATCATACATTTCGCAAAGAGTAATCAAAAGAATGCAATCCAGGGACAAAAACAGATATGGAAAACAGACATACACAACAAAGAACATAAAGTAACTAAAATCATACATACAAAGTAACAAAAGTAAATGAGCAAATCGGACTCCACAAAAATATGGGAGCATGGACCAGGTGCACTGGTAGGGTAAGCGTCCTCTGCTTTTCTAGAAACACCCGCCGAGTTGCTCATAAAAAGTCAAGTCCGGGGTACACAAACGAGGAAAGGAAAACTATGACTCGTTGAAAAAATCAGTTTTCATGGTGCTGATGGATACACCATAACAATCCACGAGTTCATGATGACGACCATAAAACTTCTGTAGTGATGACTTCAATCTTGTAGTACAGGCGCATGCATGTATGTGCATATACACAGATTCAATACAGCTGTATACAACACCTTGTTTTTGTATAAAAAGATGAATGCAGAAAAAAATTTAAAAGCGTACGATGCATATAAAAATGTAAAAAAAAAACCTAGCAGAATAGAATTAAATATCGGTTTAAACTATTGTTCATTGATTCTTTTCATATCGATGTAAGGCGAAGATTCTTTTGTATTTTGTTTACATTCCCTGTTAGACTAATGATAATTTGTTTCATCATAATATGAACTTATTTACACATACCAGTATGTATATAAATAATAAATGATTGCACTACTTTTATTCCATATAAATCTCAATATATATCAAAATTGTAATATACCAATGTAAAGCCAAAGTGCTGGGTCATTAGTGCTGTCCATCCTGTTAGTACAATGCAGATAATCGACATGTTGATACATGTCATCTGACAACCCACAAATGCATATATGATCCACCTGAAATGTCATTTAAATACAAATACTAATCAAATATATCGATAAAACCAATTCTTTCCATCTTAATATGTATGAACACATGTATGATATGTATCTATTTTTTTACGTAGCACTCAACATAAGAATCATGCAAAATGTGATTCATGGTTGGAAAGTCTACATATTTTTATTTTTGATATGTTCTTTAAAATGTCATAGTAAACAGAAAGTAACATGCGGTTTTTCATATCGCCCATGTTCATAGGAGATACAAATTATATAGAATGAACTGTAGATTTCAAAATTAAGGGAAATAACTCTATAAATGACACTCAAATACAATAGAATCTATTGTTTTTTCTATGTTGATTATCTCCTAAGAGCAGGCAGCTATGAATGAAAAATTACACATTTCACAACATAGACCCATAAGACAACCTAATTACAAAAATAAAAATATGTAGCCTTTTTTGGGGTGTATCACATTTTTCCGATTTTGCATGATACTTACATGGACTGCTATTTAAGTCCGGTATTGATCGTTATGTTGATTTTTCATTGTTTGCTTTCACTTTTGATGAAATGTAAGTTGTATTACTTTATTGAAGTACATTTTGTTTATATTTAAATCACGTTGGTTTAATCTTACCTGTTTTCTCTACCCAACTCGACTCGAATGATTAGTGGGAAAGAGATAGTTTAATACTGCATTTAGATAATAATCACAATGTATAAATCCGTTTATATTCATAAACTATCTAATTTAAATTCGATATATTCTGTACTTACACTTTGTGCGAACTTATATCCAGCTTGACTTTGCCCTTTCTGTAGGCATTGTGATGTACATTTTTGAAGGTTTTTTCTACCTGCGCCAACTAGCCCAAACGAGCTATCTCTTAATCTCACACAATCTAAAATAATATAAAATAAAAGGAAAATATTCGTTGTTTTAAAAACCATAAATGTAACAATATGATTGATAGAGCGGCACTGCTACTCGGACATTTAAAGGGGAAAGGAGCACCTCGATTTATATAGATGCCTAGATCAAGTAGATTTAACACTCTGAATGCCATCGCTTATATAAATCTGGGTATAACATAAATGGACTACAAATTTATTATTATTTCTGATATTGTAGAGTTTTGAAAATGTTTTATGTAAAACAAACCTTATATCACCTATTACAGATGGACATATCCTAGCAAATATGTGTGGCGTGTTTAATCATTGCATTTTCCTTAAACTCTTTTCTACACGACAAGTCACAATCGTTTGTTTCAAGTTTATTGATGTAATTGGTCTGATACCCACTCTTGGACAATCTCATAATAAATTGGGCTATAAGTAGATAACTAACGACAACTTTTGGAATATATCTAAAAACAAATATATCATCCAGACAGAAAAATATAAAAAAAATAGAAGATGTGGTATGATTTATCCACCAAAAGCCACAGGTGAACACACGGTCTTCAAAGATTGGCGAACAAAAAGGCTAGCTGTAAAAGGCCCGTAAGTGAAGAAGTAGAAACTATTTATAAAAGACGAAAATCGATCTAATCTATGAAGAATAACAATAGACATATTAAAGACAACGACAAGAACTGGACTACAGGTTCCTGGCTTGGAAAATGCACTTAATGTATGTGACGGGGTTTAATATATTTGTGAACGCTCAACACTGCCCCTAACCAAGGACAGCGGTAGAAAAATACAAAAAAAATAATAACAAGAATAAATAAAAACTATAGAAATGTGTTGAATTCGGACTTTAAAATATATAAATTTGTGTTCTTTTAATAACCGACATATCGTACGTGTGTCCTGCATTATCGCAGTTAGTACTATTGTTGTGAGTACTTCAGTCTTTAGTATTATATTTGTAATAATGCCTACAACTGTTTGAAATATAATAAACTAAACTTTTGCATTATTTATTTTTTACGTGTACAGCAGTTAATTCATAGAATTAAAAGAATGATTCATCTTTGCAACATTCAATGTACAATATATACTCACTTATAACAAATAATTTTAAAAATTGTAAGAGACTAAGTGACCTAATATAACAAAGTGTTTGCGTCTATTCATTTGAAAATGGTTAAAAACATTGAATATTTCCTAAACACTTTAAGTTTTGAAGGTTTATAATATATCACTTATAATTTTCTTTGACATTTTTACATTAATCTTTGTTAAGAAAATTCTTTGTTACATGGCAGTTGAGAATATTACGTACCTTTTATAATAAGCCAAGGGGAATATTTAAGGTAATTTCCGGACCATATATCATCATCTTTAAAGTGTCTTGATTGTATCATATCCTCCATATTTGCAAGGCGTTTATTGATAAAAAGACAATGATCAACAGCGGCTGTCCAATTCATCGACACATTGACAAAATTAATAGCTAAAACACACATCATACGATATAAAAACAATCACTGTATGTTTCACAAGCAGATAATTGCACTTGTAATATTTCATTGTTGTAGTTTTCAAAAACTATGCGCATTGCCTGGAACGCATTTGAAATATTTTTGATTTATACAAAAAAGAAATGGAATGAGCTTAAGTTATTGGCTATACATGTATTACATTTATTTCTACCATAAACTTTCAGAAGTAAATTATGTAACAAGATAATGTTAATAGATTAGAAAAAATATCGAATTTAGATTACAATACACAAAACGTTCATATAATAACTACATAATAAATAAACTCACCCCATTCGTCTAATGACACAACAAAGTTGATCGGAACTAATGACACAACAATGAAAAACCTTGTATCCATGATCATGACCAACACTAATTATTCTTTATCAGGTAAAGTAAAGCCAGTATCTAGCAGGGTAATTTGCACTTATATTGTCAAATAATACATTCTCTGTCTTGATACCAAAGAATTGATTAACACTCACTTGTAGTCAGAAACAAACACCTTATCACAAAAATTCCTGTCGATCAATATTGATTACAACATTTGAAAGAGTAATCAAGGGAACCAAGGTTATAGCGGTAATCAAAAGAATGTAATCTAGGGACAAAGACCAGACATGGAAAACAGACATACACAACAAAGAACATATAGTAACTAAAATTATACATACAAAGTAACAAAAGTAAATGGGCATCTCGGACTCCACTAAAAACTGGGAGCAAGGACCAGGTGCACCGGTAGGGTAAGCGTCCTCTGCTTTTCTAAAAACACCTAATACTAACATGCTGATTGAAATATTATGTACACTGAGTGTCATTACATGCACCCTGATATTGATTTTATCTCAAAATCCCAATAATCATAAAGGCGAATATGACCACTTCTTTATCTGCCAAAATTTAAAACTAATTAAATTTGAAAATAACTTAAAAGCTTAACTGATATTCCAAGTAATGTATTTCAGATACGATACAAACAATATATTTTTTGAAGTTTACCAAATTCACAATCATATTCTCCAGCAACATAAAAGTAAACTGGAAGTAAAGACGAAACAATAAATACAGAGGCAAGAAATTCCTGACTTGGTATAGTCACACAAATGCGCAAGGTTAAAGTTAGTTATAGTCCATTTTCATCATTTCACATTAATACATGCAAAACTGAACAAATTCAGATTACCTGATGCTAAGTCGGTGCCCTTGGAAGTCTCGTGAACATTAAAATGACACTTCCGCTCAGGAAAAATTGTATTTGAAACTGTATTTCACGGCAATAAATATAAAAAAAAAACATGACCATCAAATGAAATACAACCCTATTTTGTTGGGGCTTCATTAACTTTATCGTATAAAAAACAGCGGCCTATTAACAAATTTAGCAAGCAAGTCTTATCGTATTTTGTTGTATATGTTATAGACCAGAAACATATAATAATTTAGTTTTTCCTGAACTAGCAAGTTGTTTTCGCTGTTAAAAAATGTTTATAAAATCTTTATAAGGAAAAATAACAAACTGAAAAACAAATATTATTAAACATATGTGTAAATTATTTCATGTTCTTTAAAATAAATATAGAATAAACTTCTGTAATATCTATATGCTTTTACGGAACCATTTAAATATCAAACCGTCGCTGTTGTTCTTCATGATTTTAAATGTTGATTAAAATTGTAACATACCCATGTAAAGCCATAGTGCTTCGTTATAATCGTTCGTCCGTCTAGTACAGTGCACATATGCAACATGATTGTACGTGTAGTCAGACAATCTGCGAGCACATTTACGATTCACCTGGAAGAATATTTCAATCACTGTATCTATTCTAGCACATTTTAAAAGCGATTTAATTACTATTAACAGGCATACAACATCTGAAGAAATACTCAAATCGGGAGTTTTATATCTGTGCATTTTACTTGTTTTATCGTAACATCTTTGTTGCAATTTTATCTGATTTATATTTTTTCTGGAATGGGCTGCTGAATATCTTTAACAAGCTTTGATTTACAATTTCAGTAATTATAGTTAGTTGAAACCTTAGGGTAACATTTTATTCTTTTAATTGACTACAAAATAACACATAAAAACAGAGCGTTGCCATGCACTTATTACGAAATTATTAACAACAATATGTGAATGCAAAACAAGTGTTTATATATTTGAAACTGATTTACATATGTATACATACGCTATGTGCGAATGTATATCCAGCTTGCCTTTGTCCTTACTGTGTGCACTTCGATATACACATTTGAAAGTCTGCCCTTTGAACTGAACCAGATGAGCTACTTATGATTCTTACACAACCTACCATTTACATACATATTGTACCTGTAGATATGGTCAGATCAATGCCAAAAATGTAACTCCATTTGTCTTAATAACAATTCATAACCTATGTTTTGAGATCAATTGACTAACTATAATAAAAGTGTTAAATGTGGTTATATGCCAACGGTTCAAGGACAATTCCTGTTCATTTAAAATAATTAACATATGCCAGTGACATCTCCGTTTTTCGTTGCCTGGGAAACATCGTAAGTAACAAAAGTTCAAAAGTAAGTATGTTAGGCAGCCTGAAAAGTTTTATTTTCAAGATTTTATGACAATGGTTCTCAAAATTAAATCAACACACTGTATGTACTGATTTGACTACTGATTTTACCAATTATGTCCGGTGGCTGTTTCTTTGTATTGCAATGAACTGCAGAATAGGAGCGGGTGGTGTAACCCATCAGTTCCATAAATAATGCTTATAACAAGTCGCGGCTATTACGTTTGTTCCTGACTTTCCGGTGTATGCATTTATTGTCACTTGTTATATTGAATTACCTTTTGACCAGTGTGGTGTACTATTGTTCGTGAGGTACCATTTTTTGTGGTTTTCATGGGTAAGCCGAACCACAAAATTAAGTTCCCATTCAAAAGGAGATTTCTTTTGATTTGTTTAAAACCTCAAAACTACGATGTTAAGAATTAGCGAACTTGTTTTTCTCCCCTATTTCACGAAAGTATGTATAAAAGAAACAACATATTTTTCATAGCATCAATATTGACTATTGCTTAAAAATATTTCATATCAGCTCGGTAATGTTGGTATTACTTTCGATTTAGTCAGAGTCTTATTAAGTGCTTTTTCATTTACCATTCTATAATATTACACACCTTTTGTTACAAGCCATGGGGAATATGCAAGGTAATTTCCAGAACAAACATCTTCATCTTGACAACTTTTTGATTGTATCATATCCTCGTTATACGAAAGCCTTTAATTGATGGATAAACAATGATTAACAGCTGCTGTTCATTTCATCGTGACATTGACAAAGTGTATCACTAATAAAAGAAAGGAACATAATAAGAAATGCTTGTTTGATTGATTGATTTATTGATTATTGGGGTTTAACGCCCGAGCAGCAATGTTTCAGCTATATTCAGGCAATGAACATGAAATGGACGACAAAATGAACATGCATGAAATGATTATGATGAAATGATAAAAGGAAGGAAGACAAGGATAATAGGGTCGACAATTTTTGATTGCAATTAGAAAAAGGGAGGGATGGGTAGGGTTGGGCAATTTAGCCTCCTGTGGCGAAGCACAAAGGTTCCTACTCCTATCGAATAGCACAGCAGTGTTCGTTAACGTGCGAGGAACGTGTCATCTTTCCAGACACGGTGCACCACTATGGTTTGCGGTCAGGTTTTCCGTATTATAGCCTGCCAACCCAAGCATGTAACACGCCAGGGGTACCCCATTCCACCATCTGGGGTACACAACCCAGTTGCTCTCTGGGCAGAATGCATTAGCCCCCATTTGGGGTTCTGAGCACTATTCAGTCGGCTTTTACGACAAGCTTTGTGTTGCTGCTGGCCTATTCTTTTGACACCCGGACCTGAAATGCTTGTTTGAAGATGTAAGCTGAAATTGTACCTGATTATACAAAGGAGACTCGTTCCCACAATAATAACTAGTTACTGGTAGGCAAACTAAAATTAAAGATGTAATAAATGCTTTATATATTTTGTATCGTTTTCAAAAACACGTTGAAATAATTATCAGCTACTGATGTAGTAATGGTATTTTGCACTAGATTTATTAAGGTAAAACAAAGAGCCTTGTCCCAGATCTCTATTTGTAACTCTTACAATTTTGTTGATACAATAAAATTAATATTACAGTGTTGAATGTAAACAACTGAGTTGTGATACACAATTAATTGAATGACCTTACTTTATGTGTCTGTTGACAAAATAAAGTCGATTGGGACTGAGAAAACAACAAAAAAAAATTAAAATTTCCATGGTTAACAGAGATAATTCAAAATCAGGAAGTTCAATATCGTGTAGGACGGTTTGTACTTATGTTGTCGCCCCGTGCAGGTCCGGGTGTTAAAAGAATAGGCCTGCAGCAGCGCTAAGCTTGTCGTATAAGGCGACTAAATAGTGCTCAGAAACCTAGCCGGGGGCTAGGCGCTCTGCCCACAGAGCAACTGGGATGTGTGCCCCAGGTAGTGGAATGGGGTACCCCTGGCGTGTTGCATGCTGGGGTTGTCAGGCTATAATACGGAAAACCTGACCGCAAACCATAGTGGTGCATCGTGTTGGGAAAGATGCAAAGTTCGTCGCACGTTAAAGAACCCTGCTGTGGTATTCGATAGGAGTAGGAACCTTTGCGCTCCGCCACAGGAGGCTAAATTGCCCGACCTTACCCACCCACCCTTTTTTTCCAGTGGCAATCAAAATTTGTCGACCCTATTATCCTTATGATCCATCCTTTTTTTTTTCATTTTATGTTCATTTTGTCATCCATTTCATGTTCATCGTCTGAATATAGCTGAAATATTGCTGCTCGGACGTTAAACCCCAACAAACAAACAAACTTATGTTGTCAAATCATGTATGTTTTGCTTCGATACGTAAATGAGTGATACTTAACTGTAGTTAGAAATAAACACCTTATCACAAAATTCTTGTCAATCAATATTGATTACAACATTCATCCTACTGATTTCACAACTACTGATTTTAATATATTAAAAGAATTAAGAGTACATCTAGTGTCATCGCATGAACCTAAAACCAATTTTACCTGATATGGAAAGTCGTCTTAAAAAGGGCATACGAGAAAAATGCAATATATGTTAGCACGTCTTATTGTTTTATCCACAAATCTAAATAAAAAATATCAAATACATAATAAAAAATTTTCAAAAGTAGGCAAGTAATATATTGCTATCTTACATACATACCAGAAGACAAAGGCTTTTATTTTCAAAAACAAACAAATATTTCTTTTTCTTACCCACCATGTCCTGAAATATTGTCTAATTCATTATGGTTTATGTAAAAAAGTGTTTAATTTAAACTTTTGTACACAATCTATATACATTTCAATGTTTGTACTTTGATAAAAAGGAAGCCTTGTTCCGTGTTCCTAACTACTCCTTGTGTCACATAGTACCTCAAGGAGATTGGTTTGATATACAGCTTTGGTGCGTTTGAAAATGCTTTATTGGAAGTTTTACGATGTCAAATTAAATTTATCGCTTTGAAACCAGTTTGTTTACAAAAACTTTTATTTAAGAAAGAAATGTCACTGTCAAGTGGTTCCCTTTTCGAACGCAACCGATTGACATTTGTTGCTAATGTTTATCAAGAAATTACATGCAAGTTCATATTTCTTTAGGATTAGCCATTGTACCACATCACCATGACAATAATGTGCAACCTAATGCCTCATATTGGCCATTCTATTAACATTGTGTTCTCTCTTTCATTATACATGTACATAAAGCCCTATGTAAGGTTGTGGGAGATAGAGCCAATTTAACTCTGGTTGACTGATATCTGCTCTAGTGTACAGACATTTCACTTTCATGTACCATGCACCCTTTTCATCTCTGCATAGGGTAAATAACCCACCTCAGCATTTTTTAAAGATGGGGAGGTTTGCATTTATATTTGTTTTTAATGTTCAAAACATATCTTACTGTTCTTTCTTAATATAAAAATTAAATTTTAATCAGTTTTCAAATGATGACAGACCCTTACAACGTATATGACAGTAATCCCCTAAATATTTTGTATTTAATTTTATGTGGTACATGTAGTCCTTTTTTATTCTTAAAAGAATTATTGAACGGTGTAGTTCGAGAAGTGTAAATGAAATTTAGCCATGTTTAACTTCCTGTATTTAGGAGTAGTTGAAAGGTGTACAGTCGTGTCAAGAACGCTCGAGGATTTAACTCATGCGCGGGACAAGTTCTACCCACTCGTTAAAACTGTGCTTTATTCGTCACTCGTGGTGATATTTTGGTTATTCACTCTATCCAATTAATAATTCTATTAGGTTCCATATAAATTTGCTACCTGCAAACTGTGCAGTTATTAAATTTACAATCGACAGTAGGGGTACCACAACAGGTGTCACTGGACAAGATTCCACAATCTGGAAATCCTTTGATATTCGCCTTTGCACCTGGATTCAACCAACCATACACCAACCCCGGCCTTGATTGGTACATGTAAGTTTCAAATTTTAGATACTTTAAAATGAATTATAGTCACCAAACTTTAAATGAAAAATTAACACAGAAGCAAGAAATGGATTTTTAGTGATCAGTTGCATAGTTACACTGTGGAAGGTGTGTTAGTATCAGTTCTATGTCATTATCTCCAATAGAAGCTGAGGAATATGTTACCAAAACAGTAATGAAGTCCTACGGTCAACAGGAAGTAGATAATCAACCAACTTGAAAAAGAGAGGTCAACTTCTGAGGAGCAGTACAAGTCATCATGCGTAAACAAATTTTAGCAATATACAAAATATCTAAGGAATCCCTTCAAAAAAGCATATAAGCGACTAACCTGGGTACAAGTCATCATGCAAAAGCCATATTCAAACATTTAACAATTCCCTTCAATAGAAGCTGCAAAATAGGTAATAAAAACGTGTAACGGACAGACTGACTGATGGATGTGTTTATTGCAATATAGGCCCATTAGAATGGGAATGTTTATTTTAATCAGTTTAGTATACCGATGACTCCCTTTCTGATTCGCTTGCTATTATATGCATAACCTCGTTAAAACCACATTATTTGTTATGGGATTCCATCGACCAATCATGATAATTTGTAAAGCCGCCTCTTGCAAAAATGTGGCATTGTCTTATGTTGAAAATAAAATTTAATGGATTTTTTTAAGTAACATGACGTGTCCACAGATGGTCTCCTTCCTTTCATACACAAACCTCTTGGACTTCATCACATTAGAACCAAACTCTATTCTATACATGTACCTCACATTCTACTACACTCCCTTTACAAAATAAATCTCGACACTCCTGTTTCTGACCGTACCTCATCATTATAAAGACTTGTTGCCATCATTTGGATATTGGTTTCCTGAGACTCTTTAAACCAGTTTGTGTGAAAAGTCAAGATGAAGAAAAACGATCATTTTTCATAGAAAAATCAATACCAATTATTTCATTTTACTATACTTCACCCATTGCGTCCAAAACTATCAATTAAAAAAGGTTTTTACAGAACCTTGATATTGAGGACTTCAAGACTGAACCACCTGATTGTTCTTGCAAAATCTCTCCATTCAAATATGGTCCTTCTGGTCACTTCGTTACGGGAGACTATCATCGGAAACGAATCTCTGCGTAATGTCCTTTCTAAAGGTCCCAAGTACCGTGAACCACGCTCCATAAATTGGAATTATAACTTTATCAGTATGGATGCCGTGGAGGATTATGCAAGAAAACTGATAAAACGAAAACAAGAAGACATTGATTCTCTGTCATAGTTGTTAAAGGCCGTGAGGTCTTCAATTTTGAAACGAATGAAAGTTTTAAGTCGGTCAATGAGCAGGGGCGGATTCATTCGGGGTGTGGCGGGCGTGCACACCCCCCCTTAAAATTTGCAAAGCATGGATTTTCAGGGGTAAATTTAGGCGGTTTTTGGTTGAAACTTTAATTTCTTGCTAATTTTACCACTGCTTCTGATGAGTGCCAATGCTACATCAGTTTTCAAAGACCCCGATGTAGCAAAAGCATTGTCTACTATACATGACAAATATGTTGTCGTACCAGCGTTTTTGTCTGCAAAACCTTTTATATCCAATGTTTATAATCAGAGGTAGACGTAGAAAATAATAGCAGTGATAAGATCTATATTGCTACTACACTCTCCAAACAAGAAATTGTGAAAAACCATAAATCTGGGTTATCCTCTTTTGGTCACTCTACTAAGGACGATGATTGTGATTAACACTGTATACTTCTATTCCCCATACTCAGTAAAAATCCCGACTTAAAAACATTATGCATCGTTGTTTTTTTCCAAAAACGAAATGGTACACCTAGATACAAATATACAGTGCTTGGTAGAGATTCCTCATCTTTTAATCTCAGTGTCCGCTATATATATGACGTACTATCTTTAAACAATCCTAATTTAGGGGATTTGATATATTGCATCTATGCTAAAGAACTTGAGATAAAGGATACTACAGGCGCTGTGAAGTCGGCCTCATATCTTGACCTACACTTAGAAATCGATCTGCGCCATGAAAAGTGATTTATTCAACGTGTCATAGTTTTCCTTTAATCTTTTGTCTACCCTGGACTTGACTTTTTATGAGCAATTCGGCGGGTGTTTCTAGAAAAAAACAGAGGATGCTTACCCTACCAATGCACCGGGTCCATGCTCCCAGTTTTTTAGTGGAGTCCGAGCTGCTCATTTGCTTTTTTCACTTTATATGTATGTTTTAAGTTACTTTATGTTCTTTGTTGTGTATGTCTGTTTTCCATGTCTGGTCCTTGTCCCTGGGTTACATTCTTTTGATTACGGCTAGACATTGGTTCCCTTGATTACCTTTTGGCCCCTTATCACTTGAAAACCTTATATTAATAGTTATCTGAAATCTGATTGATAAATGTAGGCAAGGATTTTTTTAAGAACGGGCGTGGTCATACTTCGACCCCCTATGACTTGAAAATGGTCCTAATTACATGGAATCAACTGAAACATTTTTTACTCGTTTGTCTACCCCGGACTTGACTTTTTATGAGCAACTCGGCGGGTGTTTCTAGAAAAGCAGAGGACGCTTATCCTACTGGTGCACCTGGTCCATGCTCCCAGTTTTAGTGGAGTCCGAGTTGCTCATTTGCCTTTGTTACTTTGTATGTATGATTTTAGTTACTTTATGTTCTTTGTTGTGTATGTCTATTTCCACGTCTGGTCTTTTTCCGTGGATTACATTCTTTTGATTATCGCTATAACCTTGGTTCCCTTGATTACTCTTACAATAACTCAATAGGGAACACAGCAAACAAGAATAATTAAAATTGGAATAAAAATTATTCTACATGGCTTTTAATTAAAAACCTATTTCTACCCTTTTATGTCCCTTTTTCTAATGGTAGGGGCCACAAAGTCCTTATTAAATATGAACCCTTACATTAGTGGTTAGTAAAATGATATAAAAATATCAGAACAATTTTTCATACACAACTTAAGGTATCACATGTAAACGAAGTGTCACAAGACGACGACGACGACAACTGCGCTATAACATTATTTGACCGCAAATTGTTTCCGGTCGTATAAAAAGGGGGCCCCTTACCACTTATGTACCAACTTCGAAAACGGTGGCTGGGACCAAAGTTCATTAGTCCATCATGAAACGGGAATTAGATTCTAGCCCTACTTAAAGACTATCAATTTGCAGAATATTGGGAATTTCATTATCTTCGTCTGTCATGGAGAAAATTTTAAGAAGAGACCCCTCATACCACTTATTGAGCACCTTCGAAGTCGGTAGCCGGTACTAAGGTCCATCAGTCCATTCTGGGACTTGAATGAGATTTTAGACCTACTTGAGGACTGTCAATTCTCAAAATATTGGGCATTTCCATATCTTCCTCTGTCGTTGAGAAAATTTTAAAAAGGGGGCCCCTTACCAATTATGTACCAACTTCGGTTTGGTGACTGGGACCGATGTCTGTTAGTCCACCTTGGGCCTACTTGAGCAATATTGATTCCCAAAGTGTTGTGATATTCTATATCTTCCACTGTCGTTGAGAAAATTTTCAAAAAGCCCCCTCCTTACCACGATTTTAGGCCTACTTCATGACTATCAATTCCTCAAATATTGGGAATTTCCATGTCTTCATCTTTAGTTCAGAAAATTTCAAAAAGGGGGCCCCTAACTACTTAAGTAATAGCCAACATTGATAATACTCTTTAATTTGTATTACGCGAGTTACAAAATAAATGAAAATTTCATTTAAATCTCATATGCAGTGGTTGATCCACGAGGCGGGGTCGGACCCCCCCTCCCCCTTTTGGTTGGGGAATTTAATTAATTCCGAGGGAAAAAAATTGCCAAAACTGAGCAGATATCTTCGAACCCCCCCTTTTTCTGGTAGAAGTCTAAAACCTCCTTTTCCAAAACTTCTGGACCCGGTCCAACCCTTGATAGTACTATTGAAGACAAAAAAAATAACAATATTTAAAAAAAAATCTACTTATTTTTATTCCTTTTCAACGTTTTTATCATATGAATAACTTAATTTAAATTTTGAACGCACCGCTCATAAATATTAACGACGGCTAGCTTCCAAGCGGACTGGTATTGACGGCTAGATTCACTTTAATTGTGAAATACACGACTTTGTACTTGGACCATACATTTACATGCCCGCTGGACTCCGGATCCTTATAGAATCCATGGCATATAGACCCACTGGTTTAAAATTCAACTTCTTATCTTGAATTTTGTACTTACTATCTTACATTTTCAAATTACTGTCTTAGATTGAAGGCTTGGATCAAATTGGAAATAAAAAGTTCAAAAAATAAAAATGCAGGACACAAGATGAAAAGGGGCGAGATCTATTATTTGTTGTTGTTGTTGTTTATATCACAGGCCTTTGATACCAGGATTTTTTTTATCACTAAAGTATAATAAATCAGTTTTTTTCTTCTCTGGGCATAGACGTTACGCACGCTATGTAGTTTTACATTATAAGTAATTCAAAATAGATGAAACATTTCTTAGAAAAGAAATATTAAACCGATAACTGGTGCTATGTGTTTGGACATGCGTGTACACCAGAGTGTGGAATGTAACCCTGACTATGAATATTAATATAACTCTTAACTTAGCTACACTAAACATAATCTGCCAAAAGGACAAACAGTAGGTTGCATCGATCCCGAGGACCACGTGGCTGTGTGTGTCGAGGACTGCGTGGCTGTGTGTGTAGGTGAACATTGTTAGTTCCATTCATCATATTTATTATGTTTTACAGATTTTACAATGTCATTGCTGTAATTAGTTCGATCCCGAGGACCGCGTGGCTGTGTGTGCCGAGGACCACGTGGCTGTGTGTGTCGAGGACCACGTGGCTGTGTGTGTAGGTGAACATTGTTAGTTCCATTCATCATATTTATTATGTTTTACAGATTTTACAATGTAACGAAGCCACAGCAAAAAACGAGTTTTAAATGTGTTACTACAAAAGCCAGGTACACGTGTGGCGTTTTCGTATGAAGGTTCCGCAAGTTATGGGTACAGGTTGGAATTTTTTGTGCATTTAAATTTTGGTAGAAATGAGCAAATGATAGCCTGGGCCCTTCACAAAATCTTTGGATCGGAGCAGCTTCTTCTGGATCCGCCATTGGAAGTCTTTGTTTTTATACCTTCTGCTACTGAGTTCAAATTGTTCGTTATATAGAATATTAATAGTCTTTACTTGTACATGTATCAAACGCAACATGTATGCACTCTCTGTCTGCCTAGAAATGAACCATTACAATTATTCCTGAAGGTAAATAAAAAAGTGCATTTTGATTTATTATCTTTTATTATGTTACATGTACCAATAGCATAATATAGTACGGCGATCGATTGAAAGAACTTTCTATTCATCAGAATATGGGGTTTTAATCAACGCCCAATCAGAAAGCTGTTTTTTTGAAGATTTTATGGGACTTGCCTTTGTGTTTGGCAAACTAATGTTTTGATGTTATTTATATCACATGTTGCATACAATTCATAGAGTAAAAGAGATCTGTACAAAATATCACTATGTCAGAATTTTCAGTTATATTTAGTATGAGATTTATGCCAAACATGAATAATTATAATGCGTGTACATGTAGACGCAAATATATTGAGTCTTAGAGACAGACAAATACATGAAAACATAATTTATATTTTATTCTAAGAAACAATATTGAATATGATCTTTATTTGAAATAGAGTTATCTTTCTTTCCTTTGTACTTATTAGTATTTTATTGTGTTACAATGTTATTATATTTTTTATAATTGTAACAGCGCTGAGATTCCCGTAATCAATAAGAGAACGCCAATCATCCATGTTTATTTGTGGAAAAGCAAAGGCTTCCCAAATTTTCTGAGCAAATCCAATGATGCAGAGGTCAAATAATGGTCTTTTCAAATAGAGAAAGCATCCTTGAGTGATATTTTATTGACAGATCAGATCGGTGGGGTTTTGACAAGCCTGTTTCTGATTTTTCCCATTGCGCCTGATTCTTACAAACACTTACACTTAAACTGCAAAGATCAAAAATGAAATGTGTGTGTACATAAGTGCTAGTACAATTACAAAGTTTCATTATTTCATCGAAGGAATTGCCAATTAATTAATATTAACAGTTAGTTGGAACATGCAGTTTTCTCTACAAACGCGGAAAATCATTGACTTCAGACATTTCTTGGGAAAGTTTCAAAAAGACAAAACTTTTTCTTTCATACAAAAATTTTATCAAGCACTGCCGTAGAATCGTGGAAAGTATGTATATTTAAATGAAATATAAATCGGAATAGAATATTGAGTAAATAAGAACTTACATTGAAATTCAATAATAGAATTTGATTACTGTACACTTTAAGAAATCTGACAATTTCAAAATTTACCATGTTCTTTTTTGCTCTTAATATTTGTTTTACTTAAATTAAAAGCAGTTTCGATAATTATATCAAAGAGACCACATGACGTATATCAAAGAGACCACATGACGTATATCAAAGAGACCACATGACGTATATCAAAGAGACCACATGACGTATATCAAAGAGACCACATGACGTATATCAAAGAGACCACATGACGTATATCAAAGAGACCACATGACGTATATCAAAGAGACCACATGACGTATATCAAAGAGACCACATGACGTATATCAAAGAGACCACATGACGTATATCAAAGAGACCACATGACGTATATCAAAGAGACCACATGACGTATATCAAAGAGACCACATGACGTTAATCTTCCATTTCCAACACTAGCAGGAGCGCAATTAAATATTTTAGTTTTTTAGGCCATTAGTCTGTTGTACCTGACAGGTGGAATTTCGACGTTTTTACGGGTCTTTCATAAGCTTAGTTTAATTGATTATAAAATATTCGGAGATTCATTTGTGATAATGAAAATTTGTCCTGATTCCAACAACATACAGCCTTCGCATATTCACAATTTTATTTGTTTACACTAGTCATTTATAGTTCAGATAGGTGTGTTATTTTAACACGGTTGCAATAGCGTGTGTAACGTTTTAATGCGTACTCTGCATTAAATAGCAGGCTGACATATGCATGTAAGCGAACACATGCAATAACTCAAATATGAAATTTAGGCGGATACTGGGGTAGGAGGGCGATGCATCCTTATCAATTTGCAATAATGAAAAAAGCACATGCATTTTTGTGTGTAAATGAATGTTTGTAGAGGATTTTTTTGCCTTGTCCCCTCCCAAGGTGATTCTATGTATCCGCCATGTACTCACTGTACAATTATTTAAATTATTTAATGATATTTTGGTGATAAATAGTGATACATACATGTATTTATGGAAAATTTTGATATATATTTATGGTGCCAAGGGCATGTGGGTTATACATTCAAAAACAATTTTCTGTGCAAAAAGGGCAGGACCATGTGGGCAGGATCTATATTTACTCAAAATAAAACGCTGTGGCGGATCCAGAGGAGTGGAGGGGTTGACGTACCCCGTTTTATTGGAAAATTTGTCATTTTCATGTTTAAATTGACAAAAAAAATTACAAATAACGTCCTAACAACCTCAATCTCTGAGTAGCCTCGGCTGGCACTACTCCTCCATATTTTTTATTTGACTGGATCCGGCCCTGAAAAGGCAGGATAGAAAAACCAGATGAAATAATAGCGACATTAATAGCAACAATTATACTTTATTTTCAAAATCCGACAAACTACCATCGAAAACATGCAGTAAAAGAAAGAGCATACATATCACTAGTACGATCCAAGCTTAAATACAGCGCCTGCGTTTGAGACCCACATAATAAAAAAAAAACCAAATCCACCAAATAGAGATAGTGCAACGCAGAGCAGCTCGGTTCACTTGTAACAGATATCATAACACCAGATCTGTCTCAGACATGCTAGAACATTTGCAATGGCCAACATTACAGCTTAGGCGTATTCAAACGAGACTAGTAGTATTTTATAAGATCAATCGCCCTAAGCGGACAATATACCCAACAAGTCTACTTGTACCATCTGACAATAGAACCAGAAATAAACATCCCTACCATTTTAAACAAATTCGTACAAGGAAAGACGCAAAAAAAAATTCATATTATCGATATACCATCATACAGTGGGACATGCTACGAACATCTGTAATTATCTGTTCTACAGCTATGCAGTAGACAGTTTTTAAAAAAAGCAGATCACCACATCTGCTCTGTCAAACATTTTCTAAACAGTAAGACATGTATATATAGTTTAAAAAAAAACAAATCAAAAACTAACAAAATTACTTTTGATTGAAAAAAATGTTTTCACAGAATATATTTTAAATTTCATCACTTATAAAAGTACTTTTTAAATTTATGCGGTAACCAGGCATGCAAATGGCACGTAATAATCAGTATAATGGCGGAGTGCGGAAATATGAAGATAGACAGATAGATAGAAATTATACGTTACGGTTATAAAATACCCGATTTGGCGCCAAAATTGTGAACACTGCTCAGTTATACGTCGACCATTATAGGCCATGACACGACAAAGGAGATTCCTTGTCCCTGCTGAAGAAGAGTTTAAGAATTTTAATGGTAAGAAGGTGTGGGGAAATGATATATATATGACGGACTTGAATCATTGTGCCCCCAATATTTATTTTAAGACGCATGCATACATGAGCGGACATGGGTGTCCCTGTCAAAAAGTCGGAAGTGAATACATGTAGCACACATATCAATTAAATGTGTTTTGAATTAAGAACGTCTGAATGGATTTTCTAGGAAATGTTTTTTTACCAATCTTCATATCCCCCAATTGAGTGGTTTGGTTATATACCCAATCCTCCGGGTGTGAAAAAGGGGGAGGGGACAAAAAATCGAACATAGGGGTCAGACAGTAATTTTTTACATATATCTCCAAAACCGTTAGGTTTATCCAAATTATTTCAATAGCTGAAATGATCCATATTATTAGGACTACGAAAGTCTTCAGACTCCATGTAAGAGTTCTTGCCCTTGAAAGGGAAAAAATGATGATTCTACATGTATTTGAAATTTTGGGTTTTCATTCATTCCGGCTTGTTTAAACTGAAGTAATATCATTAAGTCACTTGACTTGAGTTTGATATATGTATAAAGTGGCACCATTGTCCAACTGAGTTTTTTACTAAATACAACCATATTTTATTTTTGAGATATCTCCTGCGATGAATACCAAATCAGGATAACAGTGTACATGTAGGTCCTTGGCATATAAACATGAATAAAATAAGGAAAAACAAAGCAAAAAGCACTGAATCACTAATCATGGGTGACTAAGTATTTCCTTAAAACATATTATGGCCGAGTGCAATGCGACAGTCCAAAATCAATCTGTCAGCGGTCATTTTTCCATCAAAAAGTTGCACAGTTCTGTTCATGAACAGTAAAAGAGGCAGGAAATTTTAACATATTCTTCCTGTAGGTATGCCATAAATTATGGTGGAATCCATTTTCAGAAAAATTTGACAATAACTTCCTGTTTACTGAGGACTTCGTTTATTTTCCATATACAAGTATTGTGATTGAAAGCCAGGGGTGTCACTATGGTAAACCATTGTATTACATTGTATGGGATTATTTTAGATGATGTAAATTTTCATGTAAATTAATTTCCATTTCAGAGTTTGAAGCTTGGAAACTTGTGCAGATGGTTATGAATGTGTATACCAATTGCAGCAAGATGTTAATTATCTACATGTATTGTTGTTGATGGAGACCTTGTTGATGCTTCTTCAGTGAACACATTCAGGAGAGGCAAATTGATGGATAAATGACAGAATTACATGGACTAAATTATTTTTGTTCTCAAGTCACAAATTTATAGTAAGAATAAATATTATACTTTTCAGTTCATCTAACGCTAAGAGCCATATGTTGATTGATTGATTGTTGGGGTTTAAAGCCCGAGCAGCAATATTTCAGCTATATTCAGGCAAAAGAGCCATGTGAGTAATTGCTGTCACCATGTGTGTTTCGTCCTCTTTATCCATAAACTTTTTCTAACACTTTTTTTCTATTCTTAATTTTTGTTATTTTATTATGTTATGACTTTCAAAAATCTTTAACTGTGAGACAGAATTCAATGAAAGTTGATATGACTGTATCTTAGGAATGATTGTTAGGATTTTTTATCCAAGAAAAAGCATAGTCGTATTAATAAAATATAGAATGTTGCTTATAAAACCAAGTGAGCAATTCCAGCTCTTAGAGCCTCTAGTTAAGATTATTGTTGTACTTCAATAGATAAATCTGCCAGTCCGTATAACATTAAATGGACCTGTAGGATATTATATTGACTAGCTGGCTTTCAAATTCTGAATGTACACCATGACAGATAGAAATAATTTTTCAATTGATTAAATATCCTACCGAAGTCTTCTCGAGTAAAAACTGTTCGACAACTCCTTGTTGGAGATACTGCCCTTGAAAGACAAAAATTTAACAAGGTGAGCGATTCATGCTCCTGGGATCCTCTTATTTTTGTTCATTCTAGTAACCTCTTTCAGTTCTGATTGACAAATAATCAGTAATTTGTTATTTTTAACAAACAAGGGCAGTTGTGTCTTGTTTTCATTTATCATTTATCATCATTCATTTTTTTTCAATTTAATTTGTTAATGCCAAATCGGATTTGGATTTTAATATGGCAACTGTGTAATAACTATGCTATATTTTGTTTATTTCGACTATGGTTCAACAAGTAAACTATTTCCAGGATATAAAAATAACTAAAAATATTCTTGATACCGATGCTTCCCTGAGTGAACTCGATGAACAACTAATACATGTTATGTCCAGGAACACAGCACATACGTGTATGTTGCTACGGGGATATTGGTAATTCTACTGAAATCATTTCTTACTTTTAAAATCGGAAGGAATTTGAATTCTTCTTAGTTACTTTATGTTCTTTGTTGTGTATGTCTGTTTTCCATGTCTGGTCCTTGTCCCTGGATTACATTCTTTTGATTACCGCTATAACCTTGGTTCCCTTGGTTACCCTTTCAACCTCACTGAAAACCTTTTTAAATTGACCAAATTTGCTATCATATATGTATGTATTTCATGTATATCAGTGTTTAGATAATGTTGATTTTTATGTAATTTTACTTCCATTTCAGAGTTTGACACTTGGCTTGCTGATGGAGTTCTTTGTTGATGCCTCTTCAGTGAACATGTCCAGGGGAGACAAATTGATCATGCTGTCAGAATTATTGAATTTATTCTGTTCTCAAGTAGCAAGCTTATATGGTAAGAATAGTAGAATAGTAATTAAAAGAGAATTAAAGAAGGCAGGAACCATGGAGTCATCAACTGGATAAGTCTTATAGAATCTAGTGGAAAGCTATTTGCCCGACAGATAAAGTTCTAAACTGACTGACCCATAAAATCTGTATAACAGTCTGAGAACAAAGGAAAAGTATTTAAATTGTCAGGTTTGACTTATTTCTGTTATGGAAAAGTTAATTTTGATGCCAAACTTTCTTGCGAAATGGCAAAAAAAAAAATCAAGAATGCTTTAGGCCATGTGGCCTTCAACATCGACAGTTATCCCTACCTTAAGGATTCAAAATTAAATTCTCTGTATGCATCAAAATCCTGTGGAAACCTTAAACTTTCAACTTTCTCTATGATTACTAAAAATTCCATGTAACATACTCACATCAAAGTTGGCAGAATATTTTGTTTTTCCTAAACCTGTTGTGTGGAAACCAACATTTGGTATTTTCTTTAACTGCTGAAAAGGAATTGTTTCTGTTTTCAGTGAGCTTGTTACCATGGAAACCATTAATACAGACATAAAAATTAAGCGAAATTGTTTGTAAGAATCAGGCAAAATGGGAAAAATCAGAAACATGTTTAGTGTTCTCGTGCCAGTCAAGTGTATCCTATTTCAAGTTTTTTGTTCCAGTTATAAGTTTGCCATCACCATCCCTTGCATTATCACGACATTATATTTACAATGCATCTATTCCTTTTCCGATTTGTATTGAAGCCATGTGTAGACATTTACTCAATGATTCTGAAACTTTCGGCGCCTCTTCGTCCAGTCATACACTTTATTTTGTTCCCCTATTTCACTGGAGGATTGTTTTTGAGGGGTAGGTTTCAATACCCCTTCAAAAGTGTTGCCACTTGTTAACTTTCTTTCAGAACTACTCGCAATTCAAAGACTAACCTTTGTGTTATGAGAAAGACTGAGAAGTTTCGATTGGGTTTACTGTGACATTGATCAATAGCGATGTATGTTTGAAATATTTCTTAAGTGTTTAAAGACTGGAATTATGAAATTAATAATTCTGGGTACATTTCCGGAAAATTCTTCTAGACCACCGGACCAGTACAATAAAGCATTTTGCTAGACCATGACTGAATTTACTAGACACAGGCTAGTGGACCAATAGTAATTTCAAACCCTGGAAATGATGTGTACATTTCTTGTTTCAGGATAGTTGAATCTGATACAGTCCTGTATTATTCGGGCTAGTTGTTGAGAATTTTGAAGGAAAGGACTGCTATAATCACGTTGCTTGTCTGCCCATCAATTACACTTTTTTTTTGTGACAGATTTCTCAGCTGCTATTGCTGGGAATGCTTACGTATTTGGTATATATTGCTTTTGTGCGATGACTTATACCTTGTACTTCTCTTTTCCTCTTTTCATTCCTCACTCATCTACTTCCTGTTTACTGATCGTAGAATAATTTTTCATGTGGTGCATAATTTAAATATTTGTAACAGATTTCTCAGCTTCTATTTGAGTAAATGCTTAAATTAGTCTATTGCTTTTTCATGATGACATGTACTGTGTCTCCCCCTTTCAGGTTCCTTTCTCATTTGCTTCCTGTTTACCAATGAAGTCCAAGTCTTCCTTTCCCAGGTTGAGTTCCCAGGGGTATTCTTAGCATAACATACGTACATGTAGTATACAACCTCTTGTTTTTTTTAGGAATATTGGGTCTATCTACTAACATTTTTACCATATATGGAAATGAAGTATACTCAATTTGAAGATCAATAGTTACGTGTACAGAAAACGTCCAAAAATTCATAGTTTTGCTTTTTTGCCATATGGCAAACATATTCAAGGTCACCTCAAAAATGGAAAATAGTACGTCTATATTTCTCCTGTATCATTGAATTGAGTTAAAATATTATGTAACATTTAAAGGAATTATTTACAGATGCAGTTTTTTGTTTTCACTAAACATTTATGACATTCTTATAATGTGAAAATGATCTGACTTTTTTAAGGTACTTTTAGACTCTTTTTGATTGGAAATTTCAACAGCATTACAATGTACAATGTATATGCATGGGTTAAGAAATGCAAAACAAAATTAGATGCATTAAGTAAACTCATTAATTGTTTCAATAATAACAGAACAACTGAAAATGACCATTGTAGTAGCAGAGTGAAATTGATTTGATAGTAACCAGGGCAACAGGGTTACAAAAATAAAATAAAAAAACTGTTCTCTGAAATTAGGTTTGTTGTCATATGGACAGCAAGTCTGTTATTACATCAGTTCCTAATTGACTTTTTATGGATGTATAGGAA
Source organism: Perna viridis (assembly GCA_037379345.1). Lineage (NCBI taxonomy): Eukaryota > Metazoa > Mollusca > Bivalvia > Mytilida > Mytilidae > Perna > Perna viridis. The sequence continues at coordinate 31,904,731 of CM074524.1, read as the reverse complement.
CAGCATTACAGGGAAGTGAACTACAAAATTTTACAGACCTATTATGATAGAAAATAAGTTTAAGAAATGGTGCTGCAGGATTGGAATCAAAATGATTAAGGTGAAAATTACCCTTTTGTAAAAAAAATCTTAAAAACGCTGAACATTATTTTTCTAAAAATGATATTAAATAGCTTTACTTTATGCCAAATATAAAAATTAGTGTGGTTCCAGTTACCTCTAAAATAGGGTCTGTAAACAACACACAAAGTCAGCTTGACGTGTTGCTAAATCCTGAAGATGTCACGTAAGTGTTCAATGAAAACATAATGCTTATACTCGGCGTCACATAAATAACATACTGTTAAAATTTGAATAAAAATATTTTCTACGACTTTATTGAGACCTATTGTCGTTTAAATTGTCTTAAATGACTTGCTCATTTGTTTAGCCAAACTGCTTCTCCCTGAACAAGTCGCTTTTAGCTTAAATCATGCGTAACAAATCCTTACGGGGAAATCCCATACTAATGTCCGCCATGTTGGTTTCTACAGGACGATTTGTTTACAAACGAAGTTCGTAAGTTCCCGTCGAACTCCGGTGACAATCGTCTGCTTGATTAACTTCTCGGTATTGTACGTTGTTCGCGTAAAAAAATCCGAGATATCCGAAATAACGCCGAAATGCATTCTGGGTTCTTCGGTTTTTGGACAAACCATTTAAACGTAAACAACATCTCCTAGCAACCCGATCACTGTAAACATGGCCGACTTTTTACAATGTAAATATTGGCACCGAGAATTAAAATCTGACCGGAATTTAACGATTCAATGTTTAGGGAGAAGCCGTTTGCCCAAACGAATGAGCAAGTCATTTAAGACAACTACAGTAGGTGTCAATAAAGTCGTAGAAAATATTTTTATTCAAATTTTAACAGTATGTTATTTATGTGACGCCGAGTATAGATTTGTGTTCTTGCGGCAGCTGCAAGGAAGTGCTGAGCCATGGTTGTTGACTGTTGTAAATACCAAATTTGGTCTGGAGAAGTAGCAAAACAACAAAAAGGATTACCCGAAGTTGGTTGGGTCAGTCATATTATTAGCTCACCTGGCCAAAGGCCTAGTAAGCTTATGCCATCACTTAGCATCCGTCATCGTCGTCGCTGTGGACAAATTTTAAAAAAATCTTCTCTGAAACTACTAGACTGACAGGATGTAAACTTGACATTATTTTTCCTTATTATATTATGCACAAAATAACAGTTAGGATTTATGATCTGTGAAAAAACATGGCAGTCATTACTTAAAAAAGAACGTAAGGGTCTGAAGGCATTTGTTTACAAATAACTCCAAAACCATTGCCTTTAGCAAAATTCTAGTAGTGGGTGATACTGTTTAGTATCAAGAGATGGACCTATGTGGAAATTTTCAAAACAATTTGTCATTTGATGTAGGAGTTGCAGTCTCTGAAACATTTTTTTTTTTTGAACATCTTTTTCTCTAAAACATTTGTATAGAATTCAATGAAAATTGGCATATTTGATCCTTAGGGTATCCCACACATAATGAAAGTTTAATCTGTGAAAAAACATGGCCTCAGTTACTAAAAATAGAACATAGGGGTCATAAGGCAGTTTCTGCAAATAAATCAAAAACTGTTGCCTTAGCAAAATTATGCTGGGTAATATTGCTCAGCATCATGAGACCAACCAATGTCCAAATTTTCAAAACAATCCTCAACTGATGTAGAAGTTACGGCCCCTGAACAATTCTTAAAAAAAAAAAATTCGACATGTAAAACTTTGAAAATCTTCTTCTCTAATGCCCTTTAAGGTTATTTAATGAAAATAAGCATACTGGTTCTTTAGTGTATTGTCTTCGAAAATTACTTGTTATTTTCAGTCAGTGAATAGAAATGGCTGCCTATACTAAAAACGTAACAATTCAGTTTATTTTAACTTAGCTTGTCTCATTCCTTAAGTTTTTCAAATAAACAAATGGTGAACCAGGTGAGCGATGCCTGCTCTCTTGAGCCTCTTGTTATTATCATTTTTTTTTTGGCAAAAATGTCTAGGCTGGGTGGTAAAAACTAGGGTCTGTCCTCATAGCAACTGGAACTACATGTACATTTAATTTGCAAGTGTTGGGGGGAAATAAATAGAGATATGAATGTCTGCCCATCCTTCTGTTGCATGGACTGGACCCATCTTTAATCCATTACTCTTCCTTAACACCACTCTGTAAATCAGAATGAAACTTTCACACAAATGTCATTACATGTTCTCATTGTGCGTCTTCTATTTTAGATTTTGATTGGAATCATTTTTGGGGTTTCACATAGCCCACACAATGAGAATGGATATGGTAAATATATCAAAGATACAGCCCCACCAGAAACCCTCATACCACAGGGCAGGCTGCAGCTGGTGTCGAAACAACATTATATACAGGTACAGTGAAGTAGTTGCCGCTATATACTCAAGCTTCCTACAGTCCTTGAACCGATCCGTGCAACAATTTGACTGATCAATGACTGTTGACTGATTGATCACTAACGGATCGGTAATCGATGACCGTTGACCAATCTGATCATAGTTTTGTTATGTAAAATGACGTAAGATCTGTTTTTAAATAAAAGAAATGTAAAGTAGAAGTATAAATTGATGTTTAAATCTATAACATTATATAAATATTTGTAAAATTGACAAAGAAAACAAACATAAAGAATGTAAAATACATTGACCACTCTGTGGTCACGTGATGCGATCACCAGATAAAGGAATCGGTTTGATGGATCAATGACTGACCGGAAACTAATCATTGATCGATGACCGATTGCAATTTTTGTTGCACGGATCGGTTCAGGTACTGAATAAGTAAACTGAAAGTAAAAACCAAACAGTACATACGGTGGACCCATTTCTTATCCATTACTCCTCCTTATATAATACTACTGAATTAATCTGAATGAAACTTTCACAGAATCTTTTTAATATATTCTTATTGTGCACCTCAGGTCTTAGATTTTGATCAGAATCTATTTGGTGGTTTCAAATAGCAGAACATGGACTTTGTCATTTGTGAATTTTTGAATTGGGGGGGGGGGCATTTCTTTTCTGTTTCTCGTCCAGTATACTGCTGAATGGAATTGAATGACACTTACACAGGATATATCATATTCTCATTGTGCACCTCCTATTTTAGGTTTTTATCCGAATCAATATGGAGGTCCAAAGATGCATTTTATCAAATAAGGAGTGGGGTATCAAGTTTGTGAACATTAATTGCAAGACCACACATTTCTAGTTAACTCACCTGGCCAAAGGCCAAGTGAGCTCTTGCCATCACTTGGCAACTGTTATCCTCCATCATTGTTAACAATTTGTTTTGGTAATTGCCCTTTTTAATGTTATTTTTGTTTAAATCTTCTCCTCTGAAACTGCTATACCAATAAGAACCAAACTTGGTAAAAATGTTCTTTAGAGTATTCAGCATAGAACTAATTTGATTGTTTCCAAACCTTTGGAAAAAAAAATGGCCACCATTACTGAACATAGAACAAAAGGGTCAGACAGAATCTCTAAAATTGTTAGGTATTGCCCAATTGTATCAATTGGCAAATTGATCTTCATTACTAGGTCAAAGTTCTCGAATGACTTCTTGTTAGATTCGTTACCCTTGAAAGGTTAAATGTGTTTGTTTATTTTTTTTTTTTATTTTTTTTATACAGTTTTTAGCCAATGTCTTGAAAGCTATGATATAAAGAAATTTCCATTGATAATATTATCCTTATGGGAAGTCCTATCAAAGTCTTCTTTGAGTCAAATTGTTGAACGTTTTGTTAGAGTTGTTGCCCTTGAAAGGCAAAAAATTAACAAGGTGAGCAATTCAGGCTACTGGGAGCTCTTGTTTATTTTGTCTTATCAATATTACAGTATTTTCTAGAGTATAAACCTCTACTTGTATACTGGTACCCCAAGAAAAGAAAGTTTTGATGGGTATTATGGAATCTGACAGTCTGTCCTTTTTGTCTATAGTAATATCATTTACTTGCATCTAAACAGATTTTGAAGCAGTTTTATAATACCATTAGACTAGATATGTACATGGGTTTAGATAATTTCTGCCAGATGCCTGCAAGAGGAGATTTACATGTCAAAACCTCCCAAGTCCACTACTGTAACTAAGGTTACTTGAATTGGAACCAAATTTACTATCCTGTATTTTATGAAAATAAATGTTAAGTTGATGTAAATTTTCAAGTAATTTTACTTCCATTTCAGAGTTTGAAGCTGGGATACTCTTTTATGTGTGTATGTATCTGTTGCTGCAAAAAGGCACTGCATGCATCTACACATTTACACATGCTGTTGATGGAGCTAGTCCCTGTTGATGCTTCTTCGTAGTGCATGCATACATACAGGACTGGGAAACTGATCATGTTAACAAAATTTTCTAAGCTTATATGGTAAGAATATTGTTTAAAAGACCAGTATAAGGGAATCAGAGACCATGGGGATCAGATCTCTATAATTCCTATTCCTCACTCATAAGAAGTTGAAAAAAAGCTTAACAAGACCATAATAAGATTGATGCCTGTTTATTGTTACATTCTACAAAAAAGGGTCTGTAGGTAGGTATTTTCATTTCATCTTTCTTCTTTGTACCCAGGCTTCACCTTTATTTTAATCAAATCAAGAGATGATTCAAGATCATTGAAGGAACTTACTAAATTATTTATACTTGTAGTTCAAGATGTGCTCTACATTTGTTGCTGCTGGTGTATTTGTAATATCCCTGAAATCATTTCTTACTCAAGAAAAAGGATGCCAAGATGGCAGTATGATAGGGGGTCAATTTAAAAAAAAAATTCATACAACAAATAAGTTAACCTCATTCTTATATACATTGTATAGTTTCATTTCTAGGTGAGAGATATACACCTCAAATGAATAAAACAATATTAGGAGATGTTGTTTATTATACCCCACACAAAGAAGTAGCGGAGGGTATGTTTTGGACCTGTCCAACCATCAGTCCATCTTCTGTTTTCTGGGACTTTTTTTTAATGCTTGCAGATATTGAAATGATTTTTGGTATATGAGTTCACCATGATGATGATGATTGGTGGTTTTTACGGTCTTGACTATCCTTATGGATTTTGCACGACCGCTCCTTATAGGGATTCTGTTAGTAAATGTCTGTTAGAAGTTGGAGGTAGCGGAACCCAGCCATCGTGATAGCTTACCAAAGCACTCGGAGTTGGTCCTACTAGCCGCTGGGCTGCTCTGTTGATGCTCAGGCCTATTTCCAGACCCCATGTAAGTCCGAGAGCGTTTCTCCACTCTGTTTGGGTGTACATCAATGTGTGGAGTGTTCACTGTGATAAGTTAAAGGTTAAATGAAACTTTCATTCTGCTACAATGATTTTTATCATAATTATGGGCCTCAAACCGAGCAAAATTCACAGAAATGATGGTTTTCCAGAATTTTTTTTCTAAACGCTTCCAGATATTCACATGATTTTTGGTATATAAGTTCACTATGATAAGTTACAGGTCACATTTAACCTTTGTTATGCTCAGATGATTTTTACAGAAATTACTGGTCTTAAACTAGGCAAAATTGACAGATTTCCTGCCCTTTTTTCTAAACACTTGCAGATATTAACATGATTCATTTTAAGCTCACCCTGGACGAAGGTCAGTGCGACGTATTGCTATCACTTTGTGTCTGTTGCAGTCCTCTGTTGTCATTGTTTACTTTATCAAAAATCGTTTTTTAATTTTATTTTGTCGTAATCTTTTCTAATGCCTTTAAAAATCATTTTCAAGAATCTTTTTTTAATTTTATTTTGTTGCAATCTTTTCTACTGCCTGAAAAAACTTTCTTATTCATTTTGTATCGGGGGTCCTTCTACATGTATTTCTCTTACAAACAAATTTACTTGAGTATCCAATATGGGGATGCGTGGGGTAATTGAGCACGCTCACTAGGGTTTATTAATTTATCATGACATTCTGCTGATTCAAATTTTTTACTGTCCCCCGCGACATCTGTCCGTCCACGTTCTACACACTTTTTTTTATGCTCCTACCAAATAAGTTTGTTTTTGGTATGTAGCCTTATGTTTATTTCTACTTTGGTTATGGTTGAATGATTTTTTAAAACAGTTATGGCCCTTGGACTTTCATTGAATTTACATTTTTCTGCACTTTTTTTTTTGGCAATGCTTTTACCATTTGATTTTATATTTTGTATGTGGTCTTACTGTTAGAGGTTACAGATTAATAAAATAGAAAAATAAAATAAGACTACAATGATCTTTGAATAAACTGTTGCACCTAAAAATTTTTTTACTTTCAGATTTTTGTCCAGGTCTGTGTAGGACATGATGTAACGGCCTTGAACCAAATGTGACAAAGCTATTAGAAAAGAACTTTCCAGAGTTTAATGATGACATTTGCCAATTCCAGGAGAAATATTTCATAGTTACAGATACTAGTAAGTCAGCGTCCAAGATAATTATGCAGCTGAGAAAAAAGGAGGATCTTGAATATTCACGGACTGTTATGTATTTATTGCTGTCAGGTATTTTTGTGTAAGCACACATATTCATCCATTTTGTAAATGCATTAGGATTTTCCAATATTTAATTAATGTTTATGTATTTGTATGCTGTGTTATAAGTTCTTTGGTTTTCGGCTATATCACAGAACTGACCATAATCAGCTACATTGTTTCCAGCCCAGAAATTGTAGTGGAACCTGTCTAAAACAAACCCTGAATAATCCTAAAACCTGTTTAAATTCAACACTCTTTGATCTCCCTTTACATCAACAGACATGATTGTTTTTTTTTTCACATTCTGATTTTATTTTCTTACTGTATATTTATTTCCAATTTTGTCAAATTTCAATTTTATTTTTTTTTGGCTTATTAAAATCATGCCTGCATCTTGAAGCTTTGTTAAAACCAAACAATTTATTCAACCAATATTGATGTCCAAAAGGGGTTTGTATGTTTTACAAACAGATTTCACTGTAGCAGATTGTTCTAGATCATTGCTATAATCAATATGACCTTTTCTTTGGGTTGTTATAATTTGATCTTTTCTTATATTGTAGATCTAGTTTCCTGTTTTTATATTGACATTTTCCTTTATATTACATGAGAGTAATATATATCTTTTTCAAGGATCATTTCCTTTACCCTTTTATTTTCATACCAGATTTTAAAAAAAGTTATTGTTAGGACCAGTAATTGTTAGGATGTTCAGTATTTATAGGGTTCCTGTGTGTATTGTTTTATCTTCAGTATATGTACCTTGATTTTTTCTTTATTTTTGCTTTATATTTCAATTACCAAAAACAAATTAGTAATCAAGTCTGAAATTGCAATAATACCAAGAGTTTTAATGATTCCAGATAAATCTTCACACTATTAATGTTAATAGCATCAAAGTAACTAGGACTGATTTCATTCTGTTTCAAATGAAAGCTTGATAAGTGTTGGTGAAATTGAATATCATACAAGCGTATCACAGATTTCCAGAGTTATGTCCCTTACCCTAAGTCTACATTCTTAAATGTTCTTCAGGTCTTAAACATCTAAGGTAGTTATACTTTCCCTGCTTCATCTATACATGAGTTGGGAACATTCAGACCTTGATCATGGAACAGCTTATAGATTTTTTGGAATGCACTGTGTCCATAAGTCTGTCCATCTGTTCTTCGAACATTTACATGGCTTACTGTTATATGACTGCAGGTGTTATACACCCACTCAGTTTACAAACATGGATCAATTGATTTCAAATTTGGCATCTGGCTTTACATAGATGGGAAATACGTTGAAAGCAGTTTTAAGTTCTGTCTGGTATGAACTTTTTGTATGTATGGGGATTTACCTAGCACCACAACTGACTTTATGTTGAAATTATTTTATATGCTACAGGTCAACAGTTCTAGTGTACATAAAATTCTGTAGATTGTTATCATTTCTTTACTTAAGTATATATACAGATGTTGAGCTAATTTTATGTATGAGAGTGTACAGTTTAAATGATCAATCCTTTTTTTAGTTTTTTTTTGCCTTTTTTGTTTGTTTTTTATTTTGTTTTTTTCTTTCTGTTTTGTGCCTTTGACTTTAAAAAAAACAAAAAAAATAACACTTCACTTTTCGTTCTTTCTGATTTAAATTTTAATCATTTCTAAAAATAAGATTTCATTTGAATGAACTCAAAGTTTTTATCTTCAAAAATCTTTAATTAACACATTCTATGAATGATGCGATGATCAGGTTTATATTACATGTACTTAACTGACAAATGTTATTGAGCCTTCTCTGTTAATTGATGTCCTCTGTGATCAAAATATATTTTGAAAAGTGAGTCAAAATACTAACATTTTCCCAAGATCCCATCCCCCCAATCTTAGGTAGGGTATCCTAGTATTTTTTTTAAACCATAAAGAAATGTGGGGTTTCTTGATACAAAACATGAGCTTTTTTTACTTTATTTGACCGAAGGGGACCAACCTCTCTTAAACTGATGAATGTGTGTCAAATTTACAAAAATATGTTAATTTTTGAAACAACCAATCTCATTCATTCCCCTTCTGTGTTTATTATGTCCTTTCTACTCATACAATAGACATAACTTTGATTCTCACTACAATACAATTCTTTACTGGAAACAAGTGATTTTTTCTCTCCCTCTCCGAAAGACGCAATTGCATTCATTTCTCTTACAACTCTAGGCCATGTCATTAACAGGAATCCTTTTTGAAAGCATAGAAAAAGTGCATAAACTATGGCTTGAAAGAACATGTTTTATCTAACAATTTTTTTAAATAATGAAAATGTTTAAAAGGAAAAAAAATAAAAGCTTTAAAGACTATTCTTTATATAAAAAGAAATTAAATAAATTAAAAACAAGAAAATTTATTTAGAAACTTTGAAAGATAGTGCTTTATCTAATAAAAAATAAAAAATAAGAAAGATAAAAAAAGGAAAAAAAATTAAAAGCTTAAAACACAGTTCTTTATCAAAAAATTTAAAAAAAATAAAAAGCTTAAAAAACGATTCTTAATAAAAATAAAAAAGTATTTAAAAATAACAAAATGGGAACAAAAGAATGAATGAAAATTCTGTATCTATCAAAAGTAATTGTCTTATATTTACTTTTAGGTAAGCCTTTAAAGAAGACATGTATGAAGCAAGATCACAGGAAGGTGCTTTTCATAGAAGGCAGAAATCTAGCAACACTGAATCTGCTATCCCTGCAGTACTGGGAAATCACTGAATGGTAGTAATGTATTGGCAACTGAGTCGCACCATACATGCATGCATCCTTTGTAAGGAGCACTGAGATTAACATCTCAATAGAGTTTCAAAACACTGGCACCTCTGGTTTCAGAGGTTAATCTTAGAAAAATGAAAATTGGAAGATTGGATAAACGATTTCAATCAATTTGTTTGATCAAATGGAACCAGAAATGTATCATTTGTAGAGACTCATTATTCTGAAAACTATAATAAAAATCAACTAAGTGGGGTAAAAAAAAAACAGGGTCGATGGGTTATGAAAAAACCCCAGGGGGGTGGGGGGATACCTAGAAATGCCATAATAGGCTAGGACTATTTTAGGGCCAAATTTTTTATACCCCTACTCATAAGGGTGGGAGCATGGGGGTTCATAGCAATCAACTTGTCCGTCTGTCCATCTGTTTGTTACACTTTTAGTAACATATTTCTCGGCTTCTATTGGAGGGAATGCTTAGATATAGGATATATTGCTTCTGCATGATGACTTGTACTGTGCCTCCCCTTGTCAGGTTCCTTGCTCATACACTTCCTGTTTACCTTTTTCAGGTGATACTTAATGAAAGATTTTGTAACAGAATTCTCAGCTTTTACTGAAGGGAATGCTTAGATATTTGGTATATAACTTTTGCATTGTCACCCCTTTTCAGGTTCCTCACTCATCCACTTCCTGTTAACCAAGCAACTAAGTAATTTCTCGGGAGTACATAACAGACATTTTCGTAACAGTTTTCTCAGCTTCTATTAGAAGGAATGCTTAGGTATTTAGTATATTGCTTCTGCATGATGACCTGTATTGTTTATCCCTTTTTAGGTTCAACTCGCATCTACTTCCTGGTTACTGATCAACTTGGAATTTTTTCAAGTGGTACATGTACATAATGGAGATTTTCATAACAGTTTGCTCAGCTTCTGTTTGAAGGAATGCTTAGATATTTGGTATATTGCTTCAGCAGACTTGTACATGTATCTCTCTTTCCTACCTTTGACTGAAATGGTTGAGTTGGGGGTATTCTTAGCATGATGAAGGGTGCAACATTTTATTGATTTTGGAATTTTAAGGGGTTGTAAAAAAATTAAGATACTTTTGGGGAGGGTATGATAAAAAATTTTGAGTAACTCCCTGGGCTGGAACTCCGGGTGATATTTGTCCCCTGCTGCTTTATAGAACGGTACATAAAAATATGGGTGTCTGTCCATGCGTCTGTCTGTCTGGTCACACTTGTGGACTTTTCTACTCGGAAACCGCTGTTGCATTTTGTTCAAACTTTGTGGGATTGTTAGCCACCATTTGAAATTAGTCGTATTGCACAGCTATTATGATACAACATATTTGATAGAAATTATGGGACTTTGTTGAATTTGTACATACTGTACTATAGGATCTATTTGTGGAGAAACTTCTGAAATGGCTCTACAGATTTTGTTCAAATTTTGTAGGATTGTTAGTCACCATACATAGTTGATCTTATTGCCCCCTTTTTTAAACTGAGAAAATTTAGAGAAGTTATGGGACTTTGTTGACATAATACATATTTCACTATAGGAAGTCTTTGTGGATGCAGATCCTCGGACAACTCCCTACAGATTTTGTTCAAATTTTGTAAGATTGTTGATCACCATATGTAGTTGATCATATTGTCCCTTATTTTGAGTAGACAAAATTTACAGAGGTACTTGGTCTTTGTTGAATTTATACATATTTCACCGTAGGAAAACTTTATGGATGCAACTCCTTGGACACCACTATACAAATTTTGTTCAAATTTTGTGGGATTGTTAGTCACCATATGTAGTTGATCATATTCCCCCTATTTTGAATTGACAAAATTTTTAGAATTTTTGGGACTTAGTTGAATTTTAGCATTCTATACTATGTGGACTCTTTGTGAAGGCAACTCCTCAGAAACCGCTCTACAGATTTTGTTCAAATTTTGTGGAATTGTTAGTCACCAAATGTAGTTGTTCATATTCCCCCCTATTTTGAATTGACAGAATTTGCAGAATTTATGGGACTTCATTAAATGTATACATTCTACACTATGTGGACACATTGTGGAGGCAACTCCTCAGAAACCTCCCTATGGATTTTGTTCAAATTTTGTAGGATTGAGAGATATTGGGTTTTGGAACTTAAACTTTTTTTTGTGGCAGCAGGGGACACATGACTATTTGTTACAATGTTTTTTTTAGACCTAGTTAAACAATATGTGAAAAAAAATTACAGTCAGACTATATCTGTTAAAAAATTGAAGGTGGTAGATAAATATTTATTTACGAAGGAGTTTGACCACAACTGATTTTAAGATTATACCTCAAAAGAATTGGAGCTTTTTGGTTTTAATTAAGTGAAGTCAGTCAGTGTTAAGTAACCCATTGATCTTCCACTGCTCATGTTTTACCCTGAGATTACTAATAATGTAGTTTTAGGGTCCGATTTGGGTCCGGTGTGGCCGATTTACACCATAACACTGTTTTACTTTACTAATTAAGAAAAACGGGGTACGCATTTTGCTTGAAGTCAATTATGGCCAAACTACTTATGTCAATATCTATTTATCATTTCTCTTTGGTCATTGCTCATGTAGCTCTTCCTCTTTCACTTGTAAGCTGAACCTTTTATAATTGAGATTTTGGCTGCATTATGCATCAACTGCCTGTAATTTTTTTAACATTTTGTTTAACTACACAACTCAGATGATTTTTATCATAGAAGGCAGGAATTATGTACGTAAAAATGATACATTTCTGGGTACATTTGATCAAATGAATTGGCTACCGTTGTTTATTTAATCATTTGATTTTCATTTTTCTAAGATCAACTTCTCAGAAACCACACGTGCCAATGTTTTGTAACTCTGTTGGGGTGTTGACCTCAGTGCCCCTATGAAGGAAGTATGTATGTTTGGTGTGGCTCTGTTGTCTTTATGTTACTACCACTCGGATAATCTGGTACATAAGGGATAGCAGATTAGTGTTGTTAGATTCTTGTCTTCGTTCGAAAGCATCATCTTGCGATTTTGCTTCATGCATGTCTATCTATAGGCGTACCTAAAAAATTGAAAATAAGACAATATTTTTTGTTAGATAAAGAATGATCTTGTCTTATGCACATCCACTTTTTAGACTCACCTAAATTGTTTACAAAAAGACCTTTTTCCAGAACTTGAATAATTTTTATACTTTTGATCTTGTATAGTTAATTTTTCAGGACGTTTCCTTCTTGGCAAGAAATGTTTTCCTTTATTTTTCAACGTCAAGGCTTTAAAAACAGTTTCTTATCTAACAAAAATTAACAATTGAAAAAAAAATTAAAAAAACTTCTCCAACAAAATTTTTTAAAACTAAAAAAGATATAAGCTTTTGAAAGTTTTTTTTTGTCAAAATGAAAAAAAAAATAACAAAATGAAAGGCTTTCAAGTCAGATTTGTATCTAACAAAAATTAAAAAAAAATAAATTAAGAAATACTGAAAAAGAATAATTTTTAGATAAAAAGCTTTTAAAATGTTCTCAGTTTGTTTTGACACTCCTCCATGGAAGTAGAAAAAAATCATGACCCTCCTTCCAAAATTCAACAAAAATATAGAAAAAAGGACAAAAACTAAAGAATAAATTGTATATAAATTAAAGGCTTTAAAGACAGTTTCTTATCTAACAAAACAAAAAACAGAAAACAAAATAAATAAATAAGGAAAAAAAGAAAAAAAAAGAAAATCTTTTCTAACAAAAATTAAATACCATTAAAAAAAAAGGAAAAAGGAAAATAACAAAAAACTTCTCTAACAAAAATTAAATAGTATAAACCAAAAAAGAAATTTCGGTTGTTCCCTCCGCGGAACTCAAACATGTACCACTGTGACATCTATGGCAACACCAACTCTACTGCGCCCTAGACGTTTCCTTCAAGACTCTCCTTCCAAAATTTAACAAAAATATAGAAAAAAAGGACAAAAATTAAAGAATGAATTATATATAAATTAAAGGCTTTAAAGACAGTTTCTTATCTAACAAAATTTAAAAACTGAAAAAAAAAATAAATAAATAAGAGAAAACAAAGAAAAAAGAAAAACTTTTCTAACAAAAATTGAAAACAGTAAAAAAAAGTAAAAAGGAAAAAAAATTAAAAAAATAAAAAAACTTCTCTAACAAAAATTAAATACTAAAAAACAAAAAAAATTGGGTTGTTCCCTTAGCGGGACTCAAACTTGTACCACTGTGGGATCTATGGCAACACCGACTAGTCCAACGCCCTAGACCACTATATATAAATAAAAGGCTTTAAGACTAAAAATTAAAAAGGAAAAAAAGTAAAAGAAAGAACTTCTCTTACAAAAAATAAAAACTAAAAGAAAAAGTTAGAGTTAAAAGTTTTTAAGTCAGTTTCTTATCTAACAAAAATTAAAAACTGTAGAAAAAAAAAATAAATTAAAATTAAAAAAAATAAGTAAAAAGGGAACAAAAATGTAAAAAACTTCCCTAACAAAATTGAAAAAAAAACTGAAAAAAAAATTAAGCTTTTGAAAGTTCTTTTATCAAAATGAAAAAAAGAAATAACAAAAATGAAAGGCTTTCAAATCAGTTTTGTATCTAACAAAAATAGAAAAACTAAAAAAAAAAATAATTAAGAAGTACTAAAAAAAACATTTTTTGATAAGAAGCTTTTGAAATATTCTCAGTTCATTTTGACACTCCTCCATGGAAATAGAAAAAAAACCAAGACCCTCCTTTCAAAATTTAACAAAAATATAGAAAAAAAAGCACAAAGATGAAAGAAAAATATATATATGTAAATTAAAAGCTTTAAAGACAGTTTCTTATCTAACAAAAATTAAAAACTGAAAAAAAAGTAAATAAAAAGGAAAACAAAAAAACAAAAAAAAACCTTTTCTAACAAAAATGAAAAAGAGTAAAAAAAGTGTTGGTGGAAAACAAGTAAAAAAAATAAAATACTTTTCTAACAAAAAATTAGATACTAAAAACTAAAGATTTTCGGTCGTTCCCTCCATGGGACTCAAACTTGAACCGCTGTGGCATCTATTGCAAAACTGCTGCACAAAGTCCAGCACCCTAGACCACTATATATAAATAAAAGGCTTTAAAGCTAAAAATTAAAAAGAAACAAAAAGAAAAGAAATAAAAAAATTCTCTAACAAAAAATGAAAGCTAAAAGAAAAAAAGAAAAAGTTAAAGTTAAAGGTTTTTAAGTTTCTTATCTAACAAAAATTATAAACTGTAAAAAAAAAATTTTAAAAAGTAAAAAGGAAAACAAATAAATGAACTTCTCTTTACAGAAATTAAATACCAAAAAAAACAAAAAAAAATTCTTTGGTTGTTTCTGTTGTTGGACTTAAACTTGTATAGGCGATTAAAAAATCTGCTCAAAATCTGTATTAATATAATTGAAATTTAGATGAAAACAGCCATCATTTACTTAAATTTCTGTTTTTCTACTACAGTTGCATTCCAGCTCCATTTTGACTTCATTTCCCTATTGTTTGTACTTACTGACAAAGCAGCCATTTAGCAGTTAAATGGGGTGACTGGAAAATTTGAACCATTGTTTACTTTCCTTGTTCCATCTGCATCAATTGTATGCATAACTGCTGGTAGTTTTTTAAAAAAAACTTTTGATTTATATATATTTTGTAAGGTTTTTTTCAATGGAGTATTGTAGCAGTTTCATGACATGTAGACTTCAGTTGGGTTTTGTGTTTCACATGAATTCTCATGAGTTAGATCAGGTTTCAAAAAAAGAACATTTTATTGCAATTGGTTATTAAAAGATAATTAATTTTTGATATTCTTTATTATTATGAAATAGCTGCACAAAATTCTTTTAAGAAGCCTGTACTTTCAGAAAGATTTGGTATAAAGTAAGTGTAACTTTACACATCTGTGTATATAGATCTGGTTGACCTGTTCTATCTTCCTTTGCAATAGTGTAGTGTATTGTATAGCAATTATATGTTACATTTGTAAACAACTGCATGCATTTTACTGTATTTCATTCCGTATATTTTACATGCTTTGTTATGTTAACTATACTTGTCTTAGCAATAAAATATATTAAATTGTATATTTTTTCACTCTTTTTAACCAGTAAATATTCACAGATTTTTTCTCAATTATAAAGTGGTATGGTCACTTTGGATCTGTCAGTATGTGCATGTATCACCAGGTCAACATGTGTTACTGTATAGATACAGACCAACTCAAGTAACTACAGAAGAATCATGGCGAACAAGTCCAATCTTTAAATATAGGTTTTTTACACTATTGATTACCAAATTTGTTAGGACACAATATCTTGTGATGAAGAAAATATACAACATAAAGAAACAATCCTGTCATGGATTGAATTACCATTATTTTCATCTGTTCTCTTCTCTGATCCGAGTTGGCTTTATGCCATTATACCCCATGTAGCCTAACAAGTGAAATTGCAAGGGTTATAGAGCTTTTACACGACTGCTAAAAATGTATAGTTAGACCCCAAGGTCAATATTTTGGGGGGGGGGTCAACATATCATATGACATTGGATTTGACATCATGTTACCAAACTTGGAATTGATCGTAGGCAGGAATATTTAGCATTTCAGTACAAGTATGATTGACCAATCAAACAGACCCTAATTTGTAATACACTAGACAGAATTATTAATATCAACAAACCACTGAAAGGCATGTTTATGTCACCCAGTCAGCCACATTATTCTGAATCCCATACTGCCAGTTGGCAATATTAATTATATCAATATGCTGCTGCCGTAGTGGAGAATCTGTAACTACCAGATTTAAAGTCTCAAGTATGTACTGACCCATGCCATGATTGACACAACCTATGAGTCTTGCACTATAGAAAAGAAGAGGGGCCGGTGGTTTGTATCCCTAGATTTTATTGGATATTGTGATCCTGAATTTTAAGTTTCTGTGAGTGTAAAGTTTTCCACTCTTTTCTTCTAAAGGCTTCCAGATATTTAAATGATGTTTGGTATATGAGGGCACGAGACCACAATTTTCAAGTGCAATAAGGCCCCCTAAAATGTCCATTCTATTTTTTAAATGCAATACTTTTGTGATTTTCTACATTGGTTGCATCATATTATGTGTATTTGATGCAATGAAGTTCAATTTACTCAAGTTTTAGCTGCTTTTAAGGCCAAAAATTGTATTTTTATATATGCATGTATGGCCTTTGTCAGTGCACTTTCAGACCAGTCATAGTGGTACACAAATGAAAACTCAAATTATGATGCTGACAGTAGCTTAAATCAAAAAAGTTCACACATAAAGTGGTCTACATATATCAAATGTACAATATAAACAATAAGAAGCGGTTTTAAAGCTTACAGTGCCACTTCAGATCATTTTAAACCAGACCTATATAGAGCTTGCTAAAGTGCAATTGTGTCAGATATTCAAAGTTAGCCTTTACTTGGGCTTCAAATGATATAAAAACTGAAACAAATGTAAAATAATGTAAGGTTCTAAGCTTATCAGGTATATTAGCAGACAGATGTATTTTTCCAATTTTTCTACAAAAATTCTTTTTTCAGGAGCAGGTCTTGGATTTTATGAAGGGGGTATGAAAGGAAACCAAATTATGACATGTTTAATGAATAAATATGATAAATTGCCATATTTAATACAATATTTAGCAGATTACGATTGTTTTGGTTTTTTTCTTTAAAAAGCTCGGGCGATCTGGATACTTTGAAAATGAGGGGTACCAGCCCGGGTTCTTCAGACAAACGTAGTTGCTAAGACATTATTTTCTATTTTTGTCAATTTTACACAAGAAAATGACAAACTTTCCAATAAAAGGGATGGGTGTGGACCCAATGCACCATGCATCTGGATCCAACACTGAGAGGGGAGGGCTTCACCCATTACACCCTTACCTGAACTTGCCCCTGGATCCAACACTGAAAAGGGGGGGCTTCACCCATTACACCCTCACCTGGACCTACCTATGGATCTAACAAAGAAAAGGAGGGGGCTTCACCCATTACACCCTCACCTGAACCTGCCCCTGGATCCGACACTGAAAAGGGGGGTCTTCACCCATCACGCCCTCACTTGGATCCGCCCTGTACATGTGTACAATTTTCCTTTACGTACACATATCTACAAAAAGAGCTCTGAACAGCCTTTATTGCACAACTGGTACATATAATGTTAGAAATCTGGTTACTCGTTTGGTCCAGCAGAACCTTTTTAAGTTACAGAAGACTATCCTAATTATATTGGACAATTTTTTGTAATTTCCTCATCTATATTCCCTATCAATTGTATTATCAACAGACAGGGTTTTCTATCCACACATGTAGTTACAGCATGTATTATGTATGGTTTTCAAGATATATAGAAGTTGAAGAACCATCACTTTTGTTCATACTACATACAATTACTTGAAAACTCTTCCACCAATTTTAATAAAATTTGATTAATTATATTTTTTAACTTAATTAGAAAAAAATACTGTCACGTAAATGATTTGATATATACTGTTCTCTGTTGTCAATGTATGTCCATAGATACTTAGTTTCTTGTGATATTTACATGTAATATAAATACTAGATTGTTGCTCAAGTTTTCAAATCCAAAATAAAGGTTGGGTTGGTAATGATTTTAGGAGAAATGATCTCAACCATTACAGCCAAAAGCAATCATTTTGTAGAATTGAACCATATACCAGTAACTCAAGTAAAAGCAAATGAATGTATGACAAGCCGTTGTGGAATTTATTCCCCATTTATTGATATCAATAAATATTTATCAACATGTTATTAAATAATTGATTGATATCAATAAACCAATGAATGTCTGATATTGCTGTACATTTTTTATACCACTTGGTTTTATACCTTTCAAGAAAGATGGGCCAAAAAGGCTATAAGTCAGCATTTTCCTGAGGTACTAGGTACAAGTGAATTAATCATTTTGAGATTTTTTTTTTTTTTTTTTGGGGGGGGGGGGTTGGGGGGTTGGTAAGACATGATCCGATTAAGAACTAGAGGTCAATAACAATTATTTTTTCTGGTGTCTGGATGATAACTCGAGTAAAACTGGACTGATCTCATTGCAATTGTACCACAATGTGCGTATTCTTCACATTATTAAAGTTCAGACTGATTTGAACAGAATGACGGCCAAAAAGGGCCACATTGGTTCTGGTGAAATTCTTTTTCTCCGAAGGAAAGTTCAGATTGGTTTGAACCAAATAATGTCCAAAAAGGTCACATTGATGCCGGTAAACTTCCTGTTTTAATGCAATAAAAATTCACAACTGTATCAACAATAGTATGTACACACTTGCCCCGCAGCAGCCCCCACTTTTTTCTAGGTTCAATCCTGCAGTCATATGAAGCTGTCATAAAGGACGTATTTTACAAATTTTAAAAATTGTTTTAAGTACAAAGATTTAACTTATGACATACACTGTGTAGATGTGTTTATTTTGCAGGAATTACACTGTAGTTATTGTGCTACCAGGTTATTTGAGTAGAAGTTAATTCTGACAGAGTCCTACGTACAGAGGTATGTTTGTTAAATCCGGGCATTTTCATATTTTCAATTAATTAAATTGTAGTATATTTTGAGCTTTATTTAACCATAAAATTCAATTTTTATTTTTATTTATATATTATGTATTATTAAATTATTTGTAGTAATATTACTAATCCAATCGGCACAGACTGTACGGAGAATATATGAACACAAAACTTGCAAAATTTTATCACAAAACTACAGCATACTGATATAGAGATTGTGGACACATGCACTGATTGTTCCAACGTTTACCCATTGATTTGATATAGAACATATCATTGTACACTAATTTTATTTAATTTTTTGCAGACTCTGAAGAGCCAGTACTGTCGAAATGCACAGGCTATTGTTGCTTGAAATAAATTATTGCTTGCAAGAAGTTTCGTTGCGTTCTTTCTCCTAAAAGTACAAAATGTCAGGGAAAATGGCACCAACTTAATTGCTTTGATTTTTTACACAAGAATGCATATAAGAAAAGTCTTAATACATGTAATTTCATGTAATCTATAACTATGCAGCTTGCTTCCGATATATTGTGTATCGCACTATACTTCTTACAATTTGACTTCTGGAACAGGGTTATGTTGCTACAGGATAGAAATTCATTGTCAATGCATAAGTTTTATGGTCTTCATCATGAACTCGTGGATCGTTACTGTGTATCCATCTACACCATGAGAATTGATTTGTTAAACTTGTCATAGTTTTTCTTTCCTCTTTCGTCTACCCCAGACTTGACTTTTTATGAGCCATTCGGTGGGTATTTCTAGAAACGCATAGGACGCTTACCCTACTGGTGTACTGGTGCTCCAAGTTTTTAGTATGGAGTCCGAGTTACTTACATACTTTTGTAACTTTGTATGTATTATTTTAGTAACTTTATGTTCTTTGTCGTGTTTGTCAGTTTTCCACGTCTGGTCTTTGTCCTTGGGTTACTTTCTTTTCCGCTAGAATCTGGGTTCCCTTGATACTCTTTCAGAGTAGTAGGATTTAAAATTTCAGTACAGAAATACCCTAGATATTCGATGTAACTAATAGATAGCACACTGTTAGTTTCTGTTCAACTAAAAAATCTTAAGAGTCCATTTACAGCAACAAACCTACATTAAGCGAAATGATCGATCCGTAACATGACATAGCACAGTTCAACACATCCATGCAAGTACACCCTCAGGAAAAAGCATTGTAATATATATGTATATAATTGGTCTTACGATATATAAATCTAAACCTTAGTTTCTGAGAAATAGAACAACTCCGAAAACAAGTAACCCTTTTTAAAAATATGTATAGCGGAGGAAATATCCTCAATTATATTACCCCTAATTTTAGTGGGGTTTATAGTGAGAGAGGTGTCCATCCTTCCTTCAGTTACGCAGAAGAGTTTCCACATCTTAATTTTACTCTCCCTACAGCACTGAATGGGATTAAATGAAACTTTCGTAGAACTTTTAGGTTGCAAAAATTGGATATTTTGCATTTGAATAAGGTGGGCTTGCAAAATCACAGCGGTAGCCCCCAACTCCCGCAACAATTGCTGTCAAGTACCACGTTTTGGTTTGCTCTTTAGATAATTTCAGACTGCGTCTAAACTTGCCCCTCGGGCAATACCAGTCTGTGTTCACAGTTGTACTAGTAATATAAAGTCCTTCGCTGAATAAAATCCAAAAAATACCAATCATGTATATTGCCGATTTTGAGATGCTGTATAAAAGAAGTTTGATCTGTACAGATCCCATGTCAAACACACCCAACATGTAAATCGTTAAAACTGTAATACAGCAATAACTATAAGTGTTATCCTCTCCTTTATCATCTACAATGTATAAAATGATTTGTTTAAATAACATGTAAAAAGAAAAAAAGTAGAGCAAAAAGATAATAAAAAAAGATTTTCTTTGTGTGTACTACTCGAACAGTCCGCGGCTGAAAGCACAATTTTCAATATGACATCCTCATACATTAAATGTCCACCAGTCTACTTTTTTAAACAAACTATGGATGATCTATGGGAGCATCCATCGAGATGGTATAAGAATGAAATTTATTCAAATATGTATTTCGGCAAAATTGTATCCGGTATAAAATTGGCGCGTGTGCATCAGTCATGATGTTTTCAAAATGGATGTCATATGGAGTACCAGCACAGTGGGCACTGGGTACAGTATTGTATTATTGGTATATCGTCATCGTATCCTTCCTATCTCGACAAACTTTGTTAAGTTCCCTTTATTAGTAACTAATTTCAGGTGACACTCATTTTACTGGAAGTATCAACCTAAGTGGGGACACTCGCTGCCCACAGGCATGTCGATCCATGGCATGGCAAGGTTGTGTGACTTTATATATTAATTTCTTCCATCTGGGAGTAATTTATTGTCTTTTTTTTTAGTATTTCAGAGTCCCTTCAAGTATTTTATTACTCTGTGTATTGTTATCATGTTCACCTGACAGATAAAACAGAATTGTAAGTTGTACTTCAAACAGGGCAACAAGAAACTCCCAGCTGTGAGAGTATTTTATTGCCTTTTGGAGGAAGTATACCAATATCACTCCAGGATTTTATATGGCATTTTTGGGAATATCCTGGAATCACTCCGAAAAGTGACACCAAAATGGGTGTTTAAGAATCATCTATTTGGGTGCACTATATATTATATATTTTAGATTTTGTTTACTTTATGATATGGAGTAAGCAATGCCTAAATCAGCGACCACCTTGAGCTTTACCATACATGTACTGTCTGTGTGAGACTTGTAAAAATAATAAAGGACATTATAAAGAGGAGCGGGGGTCAACCCGGATGAAAATTTTTGATTAGCGAGTGCAGTATTTTTATTTATATTTAAGCAGCAAGCGAAATCAGTATTTCTATTTGAAAATCTGTCTAGTTAGTTAATGGGGGAGTTTTTTTTCTCAAAATTCCAACCCCATACCCCTCTTTCCCCTCGCTCTCAAAATAGTCGATAACTTTATAGCACTTCGCAATGCTTTACATTTTGTATCCTTTAAGGGCATCTCTAGCAACATCCATTTCAGTTTTGGCTGGTCAGATCAATCTGTACAGATACCGGAAGTATTACAGTTCTCCAGGGATGGTGGGAATATTTTACACATATCATGTGACATAAACAGCATCGTTCAGACGACGGCTGCAAATTCCAAACAAGAAAATGATTGCCTTTCCTGTCTTAGAAAAGCTATGCTTCAGTATGGATAATACAATCAGAGTTAAAATTTTTTCCAAGGCAGGTAGGTTCTTTACAACAGCAACAGTAGAACAGCTGAGATACACGTACATACCTACACTTTTTTAAGTTTTTAAAAACACCACATTCACTTCTTTAAATATGTAACATAAAATAGAAAAAGACTTGAAAATTATCAGAAAAGATGAATTTATTTTTACTGAAACGTAATCTTATCCTATATTTTTTTTTATTTGTTTGATTTAAAAAAAGCGATGAATTTTCTATGTAAGGACAGTCACTTTTAGTTACTTCTGGGACATGACTTTTTTATCTTTAGTATATTGGAGAACCTTAACTGAAATTTAGAAAGTACACGTAATAACTGTAGAGCACACGCTGCTTCGTGGTGCTTTCTATAAACATTTATTTTATTCTGTTTTGAGAACAATTAGCCTATTTTGGTCTATATATCTAGTGCACTGTAGTCAGATGATTTGCAGCACCATGTTTAGCGATTAGTAATTTATCGGTCCAAAGCTGAACATTCAGAACATTGCTTGACTCTTCATTAGGCTTATAATGTTTTCATAGTGGTTAGATTAAACTCTGTTGACATGGGTCTAGCCGATGTCAACATCTACATTAAATGTCTACACACCACTTATACATGTACCTCTGTTTAGTATTCAGTGTTAACTTTAAAATAAGTCTTAATATTTTATATTTTGCTTCCCTACATTTTCTACACACCACTACACTTGTGTTATCTCAGTGTCAGATCCAGAGGTGGGTGGAAGGGGTTGGTACGACACATTTTCCCTGAAAATGTTGTCATGTACATTTGTAGCATCATTTTTCTGAGGAAACCTGGGTGGAATCCCCCTCTCCCTTTTAAAGGGTCTGGATCTGGACCCACCCCTGGTTGAGCTATCTATACATCAATAGCATTCATTATTTTCGTTTTTAACTGAAAAAATAAATTTTAAAGAACAGATCCCTGTGACATTAGGAACGGATGGTGTGCTCCGAACTAGGAGTATCAACTGTGTAGAAAAAAAAATATCCGCCTAATTTATGAAGTATATTGGAGAGTGTCATGATGCAGTAGACTAATGTGGATAAGTTGTACATATTTTTATCTACACAGCTTAACTCTGTGTAATCTAAAGTATATAAAGCATTCAATAGCATTTAGGATCAGAAACGAAGTTGTAAGATGTCATTATTGCTTGTCATGTGCTGAACCTTTATACAGACTTTATTTCATCATAAGGGCAGGGGTTTTCCTGACTTTATTTCATCATAAGGGCAGGGGTTTTCCTGACTTTATATCATCATAAGGGCAGGGGTTTTCTTGACTTTATTTCATCATAAGAGCAGGGGTTTTCCTGACTTTATATCATTATGGGCTCATTTTGTATAGGAGCCTATGGAAATATTCAGGATTGCTCACTTTTCTTTGTGGTAACATTTTATTTTCTGGAAGGGAATCCTTAATAATAATTAACAAGATAAATAAATACTTGTAATGAAGTTCTATTGAGCAATATTCATGTACATGTATACAATAAGAAACATAAGCTCTGGTGAGCTTTTGACTGAGATTCTGAGAGTGATATTTTATACTAAACTTCTCTATAAATTTTTCAGAATTAAAGTATTTAATAGAGGCTGACTTTGGTTGTTACTGGTCCAGTAGTATCAGAGCCAAGGAGTTTTGAAAAGTTGTTAACAAGGACAGACGCCGAGTGATTGTAATAGCTCAAACAATCTCATTAAATGCGTTAGGCCAGAATACACACACATGGGACAGATACATGTATGAAGTTTCTAGATATGAAATTTCAACAAAATATGCTGAAGGCAGCTAAACTAGATAAAAAATGTGATGCCATCATTCAAAGGATGCATCAGAGGCTGTTGAGGCTTCGTTGATGTGGGTACAGTGAGACAGACAAGAGGATGAGCTCATTGATAAATATAACAACAACACTAGTACTAATAGTTCACTACTAGTAACATCAGACTTGAATTGGAAAAGCAAACAGGTAAGTTATCCTTAGATTTAGATTACAACAGAATTAGAAATAGTAGCCTGCCCGCCAGCCCGAGACTGGCTATTTTAATAATAACTTAAATTGGGAAGCAAACGGGTAAGTTAGATTTAGCATAGGACAGAATTAGAAATAGTAGCATGCCCGCCAGCCCATTTTTATATAACCAGATAGTAAATATATTGAAACATAGTATTTCGGACTGGTTAAAATTTGAGTGAGTTTCCTACTCTATATACAATAGGCAGGCAAACGGCAAGTTATCATTATGAATTTAATTTAATAGGCAAACAAACATGTTGTTGTTATAAGTATATACTGAATCCAATTAACAGTTTTATTTTTAAATAGTTAATTTAAAAGAAAACATAAAATGATCTACAAACACCTGAATGTTTATATATTAAGTATTGGTATCTGAACTAAACACAAATGACCATGATAATTTGACCATATCTTATTTTGTAGGCCTATGATAACCATGTCAGTAGGAGACTCCAATCAAGCACAATGATGAACCTCAGAATTGTGGAACGAACCATGATGAGTATTCCCGGCTGTCTATACAGAGTGGTTTGATAATGCTTTATCATTCTTTTGTACACCTATTTTCTGACCAATATTTTATCGTGAACTATATTATTGTATGTCTATCTATCCACATGAAGTTAAGATATACCTTAATGTTAGAATAGAACCAAAAATAGTTAAAGAATGTTTGTTTTGGAGTTAGGGCAGCTTTTTTGGCTTTTTCTATGCCCCTACCGGCTTTAGCCAAAGGGGATTTTACATTTCTATTTGTCAGTCCACACTTTTTTTTTCTAAATATTAGCAGATATTGACCTGATTTTTTGGTACGTTAGTCAGCCTTGATTATTTACAGATCAGATTTACCTTCCATTATGCTTTGATGATTCTTTTCAGAGTTATGGGCCTTGAACTTAAAAAAAAATTACCCAAATTTAAGTTTGCCACACTTTTGTTCTAAACGCTTGTAGATATGAAGCTGATTTTTGGTATGTGAGTCTATGCTGATAAGTTACAGATTAATTTTAGGTTTTGTTCCTCTTTGCAGATATTTTTCCAATTTATGGCCCTTGAATCTATGGAAATTTAAGTTAAAGCTTGCAGATATTGAGCTCATTTTTGGTATGTGAGTCTTCCTTGATGAGTAACAAATCAAGTTAATGTTTCATTCTGCTCCACTGATATTTGTTTGAATTATGACCCTTGAACTTCGAAAAAATTAACTAAATTTCAGTTTGCAAATATTGAGCTCATTTTTGGTATGTGTGTCTAGCCTGATGAATTACAGATCAAGTTTACATTTCGTGATGTTTGCCTATTTTTTCCAAAGTTACCAACTTTTAAGTTATACGTGCTAGACCAAAATTTCTGTTTACACGCTTTTTGCCCATCCTGTCTGTCTATCAGGTTTTTATTCTGTTAAGACTCCAGCTGCTTATAGATTTCAAAGATACAAAGATGCCATATTTTGGTGTGTATTATGCGCACATTTTTACATAAAAAATATTTTCAGAACATAGGGGTGCGTATTATACATCAATACATAAAAATTGGCCACGAAATTAAAGATTTTGGTTTATGAAAAGTTATTGCGTAATGTAAACAAACAAACCGGAAGTGAAATATTACTGAAAGAAATTTTATCTAATCATCAAATACATCTTCAAGTATTAAATTTTTAGTGATATTTTCTTCAAGTCATGTTCAAATGACTTATAACATGTTTCAAACAATGGTTGTGCAATATTGCCTTCTTATAAAGCAAGTTTAGAAATTAATACAAGGATTGAAAATTCCTAAAGCCCGACGCCCGGGACTAAAAACATTGAGCCTCGGACTTGCCGTTTTTCAATGAAATAAGTCTGTCGGGCATGGCAAATGTAAAAAAATAAAAACTCTTTTTTGAAAGATTTTGTTGTCATTATATCAATCGCTACATTAACCTCGTGAGTCGGAGAGAATTGATGACGGTGAGGGCTTGAATTATTCGAGTTAGATAAACTTTTGAGGAAAATATAGCTGCTCAGTTACAATGTCACGGTTAAAAAAACACGGAAACGGAAAGCTGATAACGATATATATATCTTACGATTGGGACTTGACAAAACATTGTTTGGCTTAGTGTACAAAAGATGAAAAAAGCCAGGGCTCGAGTCTTCTCAAAAAAATTTCAACCCCTGTAATATGAAACAACTAAAAACCAAGTTTCTTCCCTTCACATGTTCATAGGAAATATCACATCAAGGTAAATAAATTGATCAAGTGCAAAATATCGATTTTTTTGTCTTACAAAATTTTACTGCAACCTAAGTCTAAAGAACTTCTTTTCACACGTTTAGACCTTCAAAATTGAACTGTGCACAATACATAAATACTATACACACCATAATACGATATGAAGGGCTGTCTAAATGTGACATTTTATGAAATGTTTTAAGAGATTTTCATCTCATGTAGGTCATATTCTGATAAGAAACATGAAACTAGAAACATTTTTATGTTGTGCACTAGTAGGTGGTAATGTATGGGGAAGTTTGGCTATACCTAATTTTAAGCGAAACTGGTACAGTTACTGAAGTTATATGTTGTGTGAAGGTGTATGCCAAATGCCAAGACTGAGTCCTGTGACTGTATACATCATCAGTATGTAACTTGCAGGGTAAAGTATGAAGCTGTGGCAACCAAATGGGTTACGTTACACAACAGAACTTCATTTGAATTTAAGCTTTGCTTGAAGTTGGGATATACCTAAAATTCTTTATACATTGCTCTGTTTTTAGCTCACCTGGCCGAAGGCCATGTGAGCAATTGCCATCACTTGGCGTTCATTGTCGTCATAGCTAACAATTTTTCAAAATTCTTCTCCTCTAGCACTACTTGACCAATTGGAACTAAACTATCCTGTATAGAACTATAGTGGTGATTTTTGATCAGTCAGAAAACATGGCCGCTCTTTCTGAAAATAGAACATAGGGGTCAGACATTATGTTTCACATATATCTCTAAAAGCATGAGGTTTAGCCAAATAGTGACTTAGTTAAATGTTAAGTATGATTAGATCTATCTGTGGTTAAATTTTCATTTTAATCTATTAAGTCATATTGGAGTTATTGCCCTTTTTCAACATTTTTTTGCTACTTTTAATTTGTCTAAAAAATCTTCTCCTATGACACTACTTGACCCATTGGAACCAAATTTGGTATGAATGTTGCTTGGGATATCTTGTATAAATCTAATGTGGGGGTAAGACAGTAGTTTTTCACATATATTTCCAAAACTGTTAGGTTTAGCCCAATTCTGACATAGGGTAAAAGTGTTCAACATGATAGATCTTTCTGTGGTCAAACTAGCCATGTTGGAGTTAATGCCCTTTTTCAACGTTTTTTAAGCTATTTTTAATGTTATTTCTTTCAAAAATCTTCATCTCATGACATTACTTGACTAAATGGAACCAAACTTGGACATTCCTTGGGGTATCCTGATTAAAACTGATGTGGGGATTTTTGATCTGTTTACAAATATGGCCGCTTTACTATAAATAGAACATAGTAGACAGTAGTTTTTCGCACATATCTCCAAAACTCTCAGGTTTAGCTTAATTCTTTAAAGATGAACAATGACTTTTTTTTTCTGTTTTCAACCAATATCTTGAAAACTAAAATAGATAGAAAGAAACATGATCCTTATTATAAGTTGTAATTTCTGGACAAATCCATGTTAAGACTGTTGCTGTTGAAAGACAAACTTTAACCAGGTGAGTGATTCAGGCACCTTAGAGCCTCTTGTTTTATGATCTTGTAACAACATTGCAATATCTTTTAGAACTTTCGACTGCATATAAATGCATTTTTCAAACAGTTCCCATTCAGGATAGGACTTACTTGATATGAAATCTACAGAAAATATTTCATAAAATATAAAACCTGCATAACCACACAACTACATGTATATGAAATCACTAATTGTATGTCTAAAAATGATACCTGACCTTCACCCATTAAATACAAACACTTTAAATGTACATTTCATACTAAACATTTCTTTGTAAGCATCTATACATAACATAATTTTTGTGTTGTCCTAATTATTATTCTTTTAATTTCAGGTTTTTACAGTTTTGAAATGATTTAAGATGTGTGATATAACAGATATATAGCTGGTGCAAGTAGATGTGCATAAAGCAAGAAT
The DNA here is from genome assembly GCA_037379345.1 of Perna viridis. Taxonomy (NCBI): domain Eukaryota; kingdom Metazoa; phylum Mollusca; class Bivalvia; order Mytilida; family Mytilidae; genus Perna; species Perna viridis. The sequence continues at coordinate 31,876,414 of CM074524.1, read as the reverse complement.
TTATCATCCAAAGCTTGCAAAAGGGGATAATCCAAGTTTCATGTTTTCCTTTTGTACAGCCTGCACTCCCCCAAAAACCATAATATAGAATTTTGTTGAAACTTTGCAGGGATTGATTTAGCTATGGAATTTTGTTGAAACTTCACAGGAATAGATGGAGCTTTGAATGTGAATTCGGTGAAACTTTACAGGGATAGATTCATCTATGGAATTTTGTTGAAACTTTACAGAAATACATTAAAAAACATAAGCTCTGGTGAGCTTTTGACTGACAATCTCAGAGTGATCTTTTATACAAAACTTTTCTATAAATTTTTCAGAAACAGAGGCCTACTTTGGTTTGTACTAGTCCAGTAGTATCCGAGATACATGTATGAAGTTTCTAGATATGAAATTTCAACAAGTATGCTGAAGGTGGCTAAACTAGATGAAAAATGTGATGCCATCATTCAAAGGATGCATCAAAGGCTGTTGAGGCTTTGTTGATGTGGGTACAGTGAGACAGACAAGAGGATGAGCTCATTGATAAATATAACAACAACACTAGTACTAATAGTTCACTACTAGTAACATCAGACTTAAATTGGAAAAGCAAACAGGTAAGTTATCCTTAGATTTAGCTTACAACAGAATTAGAAATAGTAGCGTGCCCGCCAGCCGAGATATATGGTAAATATATTGAAAAATTATATTTAGGACTGGTTAGAACTTGAGTGAGTTTCCTACCCTGCATACAATAGGCAACAATAATCAAGGGAACCAAGGTTATAGCGGTAAGCAAAAGAATGTGATCCAGGGACAAAGACCAGACATGGAAAACAGACATACACAACAAAGAACATAAAGTAACTAAAATCATACATATAAAGTAACAAAAGCAAATGAACAACTCTAACTCCACTAAAAACTGGGAGCATGGACCAGCTGCACCAGTAGGGTAAGCGTCCTCTGCTTTTCTGGAAACACCAGCCGATTTGCTCACAAAAAGTCAAGTCTGGGGTAGACGAACGAGGAAAGGAAAACTATGACCCGTTGAAAAAATCAGTTTTCATGGTGCAGATGGATACACCATAACGATCCATGTGTTCATGAAGACGACCATAAAACTTGTGTAGTGATGACTTCAATCTTTCAGCAACTTAACCCTGTTCCAGAGGCCTATTTGTTAGAGTTCTAGCACGATACAAAAAGTCTGCATAGTTTCGGCAAGCTTTGGCATAACGTATGAGTTGTGATATGAACACTTTATACACAGGTGCTGAAGGGATGTTGCCACAGATGAAAGGAAAGTTGACAATTCTGAATGAAAAGTCATCACATTTGTCGTAAAGTTTGGTCAATAGTTTTCTTTTACCATAAATTTGTAAGTGTAGGTCAAAATATGAGGCTGACTTCACAGTGTCTGTAGTATCCTTTGTCTCAAGTCCTTTGGGGTAGATGCGATGTATCAAATCCCCGCGATATTAGGATTGTTTAAAGATATTACGTCATCTATATAGCGGAAACTAGCAAGCAAACAGCAAGTAATCATTATTAATTTGATGTAATGGGCAAACAAACAAGTTATTGTTATAAGTATATACTGAATCCAATTAACAGTTTTATGTTTAAAAAGTTAATTTAAAAGAAAACATACAATGATCTACAAATACTGGAATGTTTATATATTAAGTATTGGTATCTGAACTAAACACAAATGACCATGATAATTTGATCATGTCTTATTTTGTAGGCCTATGATAACCATGTCAGTAGAAGACCAATCAAGCACAATGATGAACCTCAGAATTGTAGAACGAACCATGATAAGTGTTCCTAGGTTGTCTATACAGAGTGGTTTGATAATGCTTTATCATTCTTTTTTACATCTATTTTCTGACCAATATTTTATTGTGAATTATATTATTGTATGTCTATCTATCCACTTGAAGTTAAGATATACCTCAATGTTAGAACCAAAAATAGTTAAGGAATGTTTGTTTTGGAGTTAGGGCAGCTTTTTTGGCTTTTTCTATGCCCTTATTGGCTTTAGCCCAAGAGGGTTATAGATTTCTGTTTTTGGTACATTGTACATGAGTCAACCTTGATGATTTGCAGATCAGATTTACCTTTCATTACGCTTCGATTATTATGGCCCTTGAACTTAAAAAAAAAAATTTACCCAAATTTAAGTTTGCCACACTTTTTTCTAAACGCTTGTAGACATTAAGCTGATTTTTGGTATGTGAGTCTACGCTGATAAGTTACAGATTAATTTTAGGTTTTGTTCCTCTTTGCAGATTTTTTTCCAATTTATGGCCCTTGAATCTACCAAAATTTAAGTTTACACAATTTTTTCTAAAGCTTGGAGATATTGAGCTCATTTTTGGTATGTGAGTCTACCTTGATGAGTAACAAATCAAGTTAATGTTTCATTCTGCTCCACTGATATTTGTTTGAATTATGACCCTTGAACTTTGAAAAAAAAAAAAAACCAAATTTCAGTTTGCAAATATTGAGCTCATTTATGGTATAGTCTGATGAGAGTGTGCATGTGACATATTTTATGAAATTTTCTAAGAGATTTTCATATCATATAGGTCATATTCTGATAAGAAACTAGAAACTAGAAATTTTTATGTTCTGCATTTGTAGATGGTAATGCATGGGGAAGTTTGGCTATAGCTAATTTTAAGCAAACCTTGTCCAGTTACTGAAGTTATATGTTGTGTGAAGGTGTATGCCACTTGCCATGACTGAGTCCTATGACTATACATCATCAGTATGTAACCCGCAGGGTAAAGTATGAAGCTGTGGCAACCAAATGGGTTACGTTACACAACTTGACTTCATTTGAATTAAAGTTTTGCTTGAAGTTGAGATGTACCTAAAATTCTTCATACATTGCCCTGTCTTAAGCTCACCTGGTCGAAGGCCGTGTGAGCTATTGTTATCACTTGGCGTCTGTTGTCGTCATAGCTAACAACTTTTTTTCGAAACTCTTCTCCTCTAGCACTACTTGACCAATTGGAACTAAACTTGGTATGAATGTTCCTGCATAGAACTATTGTGGTGATTTTTGATCCGTCAAAAAACATGGCTGCTGTTTTTAAAATTAGTGCATAGGGGTCAGGCAGTACTTTTTCGCATATACCTCTAAAACCGTGAGGTTCAGCCAAATTTTGACATTGGTTGAAGTGTTCAGTTTGATGAGATCTGTCTGTGTGGTCAAATTTTCATTTAAATCTATTAAGCCATGTTGGAGTTATTGCCCTTTTTCAACAATTTATTGCAATTTTTAATGTTATTTCTTTCAAAACTCTTCTCCTCCGGCACTACTTGACCAATTGGAACCAAATTTGGTATGAACATTCCTTGGGGTATCCTGCTTAGAACATGAATGGGGATTTTTAATCCATTGAAAAACATGGCGGCCTTTACTAAAAATAGGACATAGTGGTCAGACAGTAGATTTTCGCACATATGTCCAAAACTGTCAGGTTTAGCTAAATTCTTTAAACTGCTGAAAAGATCCTTATTATAAGAGTTATTGCCCTTCAAAGATAAATGTCTTTTTTTTACATTTTTCAACCAATGTTTTGAAAACTATGATAGATATAAAGAAACATGATCGTTATTATAAGTCCTTCCAAAGTCATAATTTTTGGACAACTCCTTGTTAAGTTTATTGCCCTTGAAAGACAAACTTTAACCAGGTGAGTGATTCAGGCTCCTTAGAGCCTCTTGTTTTATGATCTTGTAACAACATTACAATACTTTTTACAACTTTGATCTGTATATTAATGCTTTTTTCAAATTAAGTTCCCATTAAGGATAGGACTCACATGATATGTAATATGCAGAAAATATGTCATGAAATATGAAACCTGCATAACCACATATATATGAAGTCACAATGATACCTGACCTGACCAGCTAAACACTGTAAACATACATGTACATTTTTTATACTAAACATTTCTTTGTAAGCATTTATATACAACATACATTTGTATGTTGTCCTAATTATTATTCTTTTAATTTCAGGTTTTTACAGTTTTATATAATGGAAGATCTGTGATATGACAGTGCTTAACATATAGGTGGTGCAAGTAGTTGTGCATAAAGCAAGAAATTTAACATTGAAATCTTCCAAAGGGGGATAATCCAAGTTAAATGTTTCCCCATTTTACAGCCTGCACTCCTCCAGAAACTATCATATGACATTCTTTTGAAACTTTATATGGATAGATTAAGCTTTGGAATTTTGTTGAAAGTTTACAGGAAAGACTAAGCTTGGAATGTAAATTTACATACAGTAGTATTATTTCTTGAAAAAGGGTGATAATCGAAGTAATGTGTGCATGAGTTCAATTTGAAAAGGATGGGTACCATTTATGAGCTTACTCATAATAGTTTATATATACATGTATGTGGGTCTACATTCATAATGGATCTGATTATGAAGAGCATGCAAGTAATAGAACTGTCCAAAGCATGCATTTACAGTTCAAAGTGGTAAACTTTGTACATTAGGTTAAGTAATTGGTATCTAATGAAAGGGGGAGTCAGGCTATAGCTAATTCCATTAAGGTTGTTACTCAGGAGAGAGGGAGATGTACACCAGTCCCTCACACGCCAGTGTGAGGCGAAACTTTATCTTGTTACGTACCAAAAGGGGTCCAATGAAGTCAAGTCAGGCAGTGTTTGGGGTTCACTGCAGCAGCCATTGGCTGCCACGTCCCCCAATTCGACCCTATAATTATTAAATTGGTAGTTATGTACTAATTTAATAATTATAGGGTTGAATTGGGAGATGTGGCAGGCTGTTCAGCTACCATGAACAGCAAGCTGTTCAGATAACATGAACAGATTACTATTATTTTTGTTTACCAAATCGCGGATCGTGTTTTTCAAGCTGGCCGCATAGTTAATTGGAAGTGTTCAAACTTATTTTTTTAATGATTTTTTTTTCAAATAATTATTGTGTTTAGATATATGCAAACTTGGAATAAAGCATGTTGGAGCATTTTTTTGTTCAATATTATAACAGTAGTTTGCGTATCGTTTCATTTTAGGTAGAATGGCACTATCTTATTCCCCCTTTTAAGCATTTGACAGAATCAAGACGGTTAATTTTTTTGTCGTCTTAAACATTTTTCTTTCGGAATTTATTTTTCATGGTCTGCAAAAATGTACAGCCCCTTTTGTTGAGCAGAACAAAGATTCTTTTCTTTCAAATTTATTCTAAAATTCGTTTCAATAATTTCATATTCTTTATCCAATCATTAAGTCTGTAATGATATTTTGCTAATTGAGTAGAGCACCAACTGGGAGAAGAAGTTTCCATCTACCTATGTATGTCGCGGGATCGGTAATTAAATGATGGCGTGATTTTTGTGTCCTATTTATTATGCTTTAAATTTCAGGTTTTTACAGTTTTTAATGTCTCTAGATGTGCAACATAACAGTGCCACACATATAGCTGGTGCAAATAGATGTACAGAAAGCAAGAATCTAAAATCCAAAGCTTGCAAAGGGGGATAATCCAAGTTTCATGTTTCCCTTTTGTACAGCCTGCACTCCTCCAAAAACCATAATATAGAATTTTGTTGAAACTTTGCAGGGATTGATTTAGCTATGGTACTTTGTTGAAACTTTACAGGAGTAGATGAAGCTTTGAATGTGAATTTGGTGAAACTTTACAGGGATAGATTAAGCTGTGGAATGTTGTTGAAACTTTACAGGAATTGGTGCTTTGAATGTGAATTTGGTGAAACTTTACAGGGATAGATTAAACTTTGGAATGTTGTTGAAACTTTACAGGAAAGACTAAGCTTGGAATGTGAATTTACATACAGTAGTATTATTTCTTGAAAAAGGGTGATAATCGAAGTAATAAGTTTCAAGTAATGTGTGCTTGAGTTCAATTTGTAAAGGATGGGTACCATTTATGAGCTTACTCATAATAGTTTATGTATGCATGTATGTGGGTCTCCATTCATAATGGATCTGATTATGAAGAGCATGCAAGTAATAGAACTGTCCAAAGCATGCATTTACAGTTCAAAGTGGTAAACTTTGTACATTAGGTTAAGTAATTGGTATCTAATGAAAGGGGGAGTCGGGCTATAGCTAATTCCATTAAGGTTGTTACTCAGAAGAGAGGGAGATGTGCACCAGTCCCTCACACGCCAGTGTGAGGCGAAACTTTATCTTGTTACGTACCAAAAGGGGTCTAATGAAGTCAAGTCAGGCAGTGTTTGGGGTTCACTGCAGCAGCCATCGGCTGTCACGTCCCCCAATTTGACCCTATAATTATTAAATTGGTAGTTATATACTGATTTAATAATTATAGGGTTGAATTCGGAGATGTGGCAGGCTGTTCAGCTACCATGAACAACAAGCTGTTCAGATACCATGAACAGATTACTATTATTTTTGTTTACCAAATCGCGGATCGTGTTTTTCAAGCTGGCCGCATAGTTAATTGGAAGTGTTCAAATTTATTTTTATAATGATTTTTTTTCAAATAATTATCGCGTTTAGTTATATGCAAACTTGGAACAATGCATGTTGGAGCATTTTTTTGTTTGTTCAATATTGTAACAGTTGTTTGCGTGTCGTTTCGTTTTAGGTTGAATGGCACTATCTTATTCCCCCTTTTAAGCATTTGACAGAATCAAGACGGTTAATTTTTTTGTCGTCTTAAACATTTTTCTTTCGGAATTTATTTTTCATGGTCTGCAAAAATGTACAGCCCCTTTTGTTAAGCAGAACAAAGATTCTTTTCTTTCAAATTTATTCTAATAATCGTTTTAATAATTTCATATTCTTTATCCAATCATTAAGTCTGTAATGATATTTTGCTAATTGAGTAGAGCACCAACTGGGAGAAGAAGTTTCCATCTACCTATGTATGTCGCGGGATCGGTAATTAAATGATGGCGTGATTTTTGTGTCCTATTTATTATGCTTTAAATTTCAGGTTTTTACAGTTTTTAATGTCTCTAGATGTGCAACATAACAGTGCCACACATATAGCTGGTGCAAATAGATGTACAGAAAGCAAGAATCTAAAATCCAAAGCTTGCAAAGGGGGATAATCCAAGTTTCATGTTTCCCTTTTGTACAGCCTGCACTCCTCCAAAAACCATAATATAGAATTTTGTTGAAACTTTGCAGGGATTGATTTAGCTATGGTACTTTGTTGAAACTTTACAGGAGTAGATGAAGCTTTGAATGTGAATTTGGTGAAACTTTACAGGGATAGATTAAACTTTGGAATGTTGTTGAAACTTTACAGGAAAGACTAAGCTGGGAATGTGAATTTGGTGAAACTTTACAGGGATAGATTAAGTTTTGGAATGTACGAAAACAAGCTAAACTATAATGCATTTGTTGAAAGCGGACATTCTTTTTAATTTGTAAATTGTTTTGTTACGTTTTGCATTATCTGCAACGGAATATACCATTACAAGACATGTGGTATCTGTTACCAGCTGATCATTAGTATGAAGGAGCTATAATCAGGGATGTTTTGGGTATTCTTTTCTATCTATCTATTGATATGAACATTTCACATTCTGTAAAATTTTAAATGTAACAATTTATACATACACTGTGGACAAATGTATATTCAATTTGTCTTCGCCGTCTATATAAGCATTCCGATATACAATTTGGAAAGTAATTTCTACTCATTTGAACAGTAACACCCTTTATTTGTACACAATCTGAAAAAAAAAAATATAAATAGAAGATATTATTTTATAACGATAAACTAAATGGATACGATGCTGATGAAGAGTTATACAATGTAACTGATTCATACGCTTATAACTATATCCATATGATTTTAAAAAAAACCAAATAAATAAAATAAAATAAAATAAATAACTAAATAAATGAAATAAAGTAAATACTGATGACATCGGTTATATTAGTGTTGGGTTCAGCTATGGAACGACAATGCTCTTCTAACGTATATTTTCCAAATCGTATGACGGTTTTGTGAACCGTATTGGATATTTCACAAATCAGCATGTTGCTGCAATCGTGTTTTGAAGTCGGTTCAAACATTGTGGGGACTCGCATACAATCATCATATATTAAAAAAATATGAATGTAAATAAACATAAAAAATTATCTACACAACATGGCAGGTAACAAAGCAATCTAGGTGTAGAGGGACTGAAACAAAATACTGGAATTGTGAATCTGGCTTAACTTATTATGTGACAAAAAACATGATGAGTAATGAAAACATGTCACTGCTATGAATTTCAAGAGAGTGATCTTAATATGAGTTCTATATTAAAAAGCCATTGGATTACAAATGTTTGTATTTCAAAATAGAAAGTAAATATATTTGAGATGAACTTATATTTACAAAAAATAACAAAAGTGAACCCATACGAATAACGTCTATTGAAAACGAGACAAAGTGCTTGCATTTTAGTGTTGAATTGTTTTGAAATCAAATAACGCGTATCATGGTGGAAGGTTTCGTTTTAACAAGATGCATACGATGGTAATTTTTTACCTTTTAATATCAGCCAAGGGCAATATTCCCCCTTGAACAGACTTAATTTTATCATATCCTCCATGGTTGCTAGTTTTTATTAATGGAAAGACAATGATCAGGACCGAAGCTTGCAAAGGGGGATAATCCAAGTTTCATTGAGAACTTGACAAAGTGTACATCTACAATATATAAAACACGATAGTATGGGAAACGAAGTAAATAAACTAACGTGTCGCATTAAATCATTAAATATAAAGTAAAGTAGCATTCACACAAATAGTTTCCCGTTTTACTTTTTTTCAATAATCGATCACTGATTTTATGCAGGATGAATTGAATAAAATGTGCTATAATAAAAGAATGAATGACAACACAAGAATTGTTTGATTTGTAGAACACAGGAGAATTTGTTTTACTTTAACAGGCCCTCACAAGGCAAATTACATCTCGATAACCTTTACTCCTTTTTCGGCGTTCAATTTGTAAATACAGAATCAATCAATTTATACTTTGTTGGACAAGCGCAAGACGAGATTATGAAACTTGTTGAATTTCCAAAGATATCATCAGACGATTATAAGTAAAGGTATATAAATAAATAGGAAAAAAAGACACGGTCATATTGAAATGAAACAAATACATCAGGGTATAACGTAAATAAAAAAGATACTTTCACAGAATACCCAAAATGTCATCGACAAATGTAAACACGCACCTGCACGTAAAAGTCTGAAAAGCCCAGACAACACAAATAATACATTTCACGCAATCAGATCAATGAGAGTTAATTAAAACGAAATTGAAATAAGTTTAACAACCCCAGATCAATTTTGATGACCATTATTCCCCGATTATCACTGGGGTAAAGCTGATGACCGTAACCTACTGTATAAGTATCACTGTTCAATGGGTACCAATTTTCGTACTTTTTTACGGGTAAGCCGTGAAATTTGGTTCACATTGAAAAGGAAATTTCCCATTTTTGTGTACAATAGTGCTGTCAAATCCACGAATTCATGATTCATTCAATAAAATATTCTCTCCATGAAATTCTTCAACATACACCATAATGAGATACCAACTTATTGCCAACAGTTACTAAATGCAAGATTGTGACGGTGTAGTATAACAATGGTATCGGGTATCAATCCTATTGTTTTCTTGACGTCTCGTCTCGTCTCAAAGGGAGAACAGTCATGCAAGAAAGTTTTTCTCTAGAAATTGCTATGATTCAGACGACAGAGTTTCATAAAAAAAAAAAAAAAAAAAAACAGATATCTCTTACATTTCTGGATAATGATAGGATGATGTCCAAGAATGCTTTCACATAAATCAGAGCGATTATCGCGTTATAATTGTAGAATATCTTTTGGCAATAATGCGTTTCAACACATTCCAAATTGACAAATCTTTAGTTTTTATGAAAGAATAATCAAGGGAACCAGTTAATTAAAAGATTATAATCCAGGGGCAAAGACCAGACATGCAAAACAGTCATACACAACAAGGAACATGAAGTAAGTAAAATAATACATACAAAGTAACAAAAGCAAATTAGCAACTCAAATTCCACTAAAAACTGGGAGCATGGTCCAGTTGAACAAGTAGTATAAACGTCCTTTGCTGTTCTAAAATACCCATCAAAGGTCAAGTCCTGGATAAACGAACGAGGAAAGAAACAATGACATGATGAACAATTCGGTGTTCATGGTGAATATGGATACACCGTAACGATCCCCAGTTCATGATGACTACCATAACACTTATGTTGTGATGGCTTCAAACTTAAAGCAACATAACGCTTTTCTAGTAGCCCAAGTGTAAGAAGTCAAGCGCGTCACAAAATGTATGCGCAAATACGATAGCCTGGCATAACATATGAGTCGATAAATGAAAACTCCGTAAGCAGGCGTAGAAGCGATGTTGCCACAGATGAAAGGAAAGTTGACGATACGGATGAACAGTCAGTGTGTTTGTCGTGAAGGTTTGTAAAAATGTCTCCTTTTCCATTCAACCTCTAATGTTGGAAAAGATATGAGGCTGACTTTAGAGTGTCTGTAGTATCCTTTATTTCAAGTTCTTTGGGGTAGATGCGCGAAACTAAGATTGTTTTACGATAATACGTCATATAGCGTCTTAACGATGTTCCTTTCTTCCGATCAGATCAGCTATACGTAATCCTCTTAAGAGTTCAGAAATAGGTCAGCGAGTAAATGAGCCCATTTTGTTTCCATTGGAATACCAACTGTTCATTGAAAAACTCGTTCACTACACTAGACAAATTTGTTTTCGATAAAAAAAAATACCAGCATTTTGAAAACATCTTCTCAGGTAAATTTAAAAGCATGTAGAATACCAAATACAAGTATCTGTATCTAGGTGCACTGTCTCTTTTGGAGGAACAACGATGAATAATATTCGTGAGTCGGGATTTTAAAAGATTACTGGGAATAGTAGTATGATTTAACCACTTGTTTGAACAATTTTAAGGAACATGATAATATACTAAATTGGAGGATTACCGGTTTTCAACTTCCCTTGAATAACGGAACGATAAATCCATTTTTTCCAAGACTGGGGATGTGTCCACACGACATTACAGTATTAGATAAAAAATACTCAGAAATCGTAAAACCCAACTGCTGCCATATGTGAAATGTTTTTAATGAATTTGGTCACACCAACTGGATTTGTGGCGCTTTAATAATTTACTTACTTCATGTTCTGTAAAACCACCACCAGCCAAAATCACTGTCAGGTTTGTATGATTAAGATAGGACGATTTTCCTCTGTGCTTTAATTCTAAGTCATGACTGTCACTTGAAGTTTCGTTATACAGATCAGCAAATTATTCTCTAAAGAAATCATATCTTCTTCCGAAGAGTTACTTACGTTCTTGTAACAGATGATATCAGGATATATTGTACTTTGATATGTTTTCGTACGCTTCACAAGTTTTCAAAAGAAGTGCATATCGCATTTTGCCGTTTTGTTTAATGTTATCATATATAGTAAGAACATTTTAATCAAAGGCTGCCCGCTGTATTTTCCTAAAGTCATCTTTAACGTGTTAATATTTCTGTAATAGTTTCAAACGCCATTCCTCAATTGCAAGTGGCCTGCTGCATATGCTTCACAAATCAAAACAAAACAAAAAAAACAAAAATCAAACAAGTACGATTTTTGGGTAAAGCTATGTTGCAGATTTGACTCGTTTGACAAGTTGAGTACTTGCTGTTCTATTTGTCAAGTTGTTCTTCCTTGCAAATCCAGGATCTTCATACCTCCTGTTTGCAACTCAATGATTTGCCAAAGAATAATATATTTATATATTGATAATGTAGACCGGATAGAAGTATATAATTTTGGTAAGACATTTCCTTTAGAACTAATCCCTTCTCTTATTTACCAGGTCCCCGCAACAGCAACAAAAATAAATACTCATTCGCAGCAGTCGAACAATGTTGTACTTACAATTTTGCCATTAATTATGATGTGTTAATCATTTTAGCGACATAAATATACCACAGATCAACGTTTTATTTCTCAAGGCTATAATACTTTTCAAACTACTGTTTTATAGAAAATGCTCTTTTGTATATATGTCAGTTATATAACTATTCCTCTGCTAAATATATTCGTAATATTAGACGTGCAATTAAAGAACATTTAATGGTCTTGTTTCATTTTGTTCCTGTTACAATTCGTTTATTTATATCAACACAAAAGAGCTTTACAGAAAAAAAAAATTGAAAAGAAAGAAAATAAATTATGATATAAGTTTGATACTTCGAATCGAAAAGGCTAAAAATAATCAATACTTGAAATGACAAAATTGGAAACAAAATACCGGAGCGTATACAATGGTACAAATAAAATATGCTAAAAAAGGAATACAAGACCAAACCGTGAAAACAGAAAACAAGGACGTTCTACATTCTTTTGATTATCACTATAACCTTTGTCCTGCTCGACCTGTGGCATCTGCCATTGCTAGTGAGTGTATTACGTTAACGGTCTAGCAACAATAATGCAGCCCCCGACACAAGGCACAAAGGGTTCCTGTAGAAAATAATTAACATTTGGGCGATATTTTTCGATTCAATAAATCAAAAATAATAGAAAAGCGCCATAATTACAGGACAGAAAGAATGACATTTTCTTGCTGAGGGTAATTTGAGATGGCTGATTTTGTTGTTGTTGTTGCTAGGCGCTTTGAAAATAATTTCCCAGAAATATGCAATTACATAAGTTGTTCTTTGTCAATTAATATTAAAATTTAAACAATTTTAGGCTATGCACGGACTCATTGTCGTATTAGAAAACAAAACAGCTCCTAACTTGGACAAATGTCTACTTCCGTGTCTAATTTCTTGAGTTTTTATTTCGGAATAAAAAAACATGATTTTCCTGAAGGGTTCAAAGGGCCATGCGCAATTAAAGTACAACAACATGTGCCCTCGCGATTTTGTTTTTAAATTTGGCATACATATACATTGAAATCTTGGCTATCATTCTCCGTTGGTTGCGATTTGACTCTCGAATGAACAACAACAAAAAAAAAAAAAAAAACCTACCTCATTGTAAATGGCGGTGATATTTTTGTTGCAACAATTTGTTTTATTCCGATATCACTAACATTCTAAACATATTTTCCACCGTTTTACCAACCTCTCTCCATTTCTGCTGGTAATCCAAATTATTCGACTGTATTATCCTTGCGTTACATTCTTTTTTGTTTGATTTCATCATCATTTCATGTTTATTTTTTCATCGCTCGGAATTTGCCTGAATATTGTCAGTTTGGCGTTAAACATCAATCAATCAATCAATCAATATAATGTGTGTCGGGAGTCCAAATTCACTCTTGTACTCCGTCAAGTTTCTCTGTAACTTGACCGACGTCAAGTCGATGTTGTATGACCTTATAGTTTCAACAGAACCAAAACATATTGATAAGATAATTTAGAAATATATGATAAAGAGATATAATGCTAACATTGCCATGATTTTTATTATATATATCATTTATATTCTTCAAATACATTGGAACTACAGACAAGGAAAATCTTTTTATAAAGGATGGCGAAATCGCTGAATTTGAAATTTTTATATCACACTTATACACTGAACTGAGAATGCCAAATAGATTTGTAGCATATACATGTGTGTGTGTTATCACAGACCTTCAAACACATAAAAATTTCATAAAAAAAACTTGTTGATATAAGTTTACTAAAGAGAACTGGAAAACACTGTCACCGTTGGTGCTGCCTCAGAAATCATTGTACGTGTCTTTTTTTGTGTGACACAGTTATGAAATGAACCAATATTCTAACATATAAGACCAAAAAAAAAAAAACAAACAAACAAACAAACAAACAAACAAATAAACAAAGACCATAAAGAAACCAATATAATACATAAAAGGTAACACAATTAAATGAGTAATCCGGACTCCAACAAAAACTGGGAGCACGGACCAGATGCACCGATATGGTAAGCATCCTCTGCTTTTCTTGAAACACCCGCTGAGATGTTCATAAAAAGTCAAGTCCGGCCGGTGTAGACGAAAGACGAAAAGAAAACTATATTTCGTTTAACAAATCCATTTTCATGGTGCAGATTAATACACCGTAACGATCAACCAGTCCATGATGACGACCATAAAACTTCTATAATTATCACTTCAATCTTGTAGCAACATAAACCTGTTCCAGAAGCTTGTATTAGCTACTTGTTAGAAGTCTTTTACTGAGAAAATGACGATAAAAGAACGAATAAAAGCATCAATCTATTAAATGTTTATCTTACTTCCGTTTCAAAGTATTACAAACCGACACAGACAAGTGATATATTGATTCGTTAGGTTAAAAGCAAGACACTGAAAAGCCTTTTAGGCAAATACCAATCATGGACAATGAAAATCATTAATAAATCATTTTCTGTGTCTTTTTAAGGCCTTAAAAAGAATTGTTCAGATACAAAGGACGTTATATATATATTTTAAAAAAATACGAGACTTTTCATGTGACATTTTCAACCCGATGAGTTTGTTTCCTTATTGACAGATTCACCATATCCATTCTCTTTATATTGTATTCATTAAAAGTTACCTCTGTACACAGGTTAAGAAACGTATATTGTTTTCAACGTATTATAACCACTTCAAAATAAGAAAAGCCACTAAAGATGAATAATGTTCCGGCATGAAACTGAAAATCGAAGCACAACACTAATGACAACAATAGAAGATTTTGATTCATGTGCTGACATTTTTCTGCAATTTCCTCTGTTGTTTTATGAGATTGAAAAAGGCAGTAACTGAAAATTTTACAATTGCATAACAAAAACCCTGAATTGTATAAAGTCAATGATGGTAGTTAACCTTTAGTTAAAAAAGCTTCAGCATTAAATAGTTTCTAGGAGTTAATCGTAATTATGCAAGGATGTGCAAACGCATTCGATATGAAACACAGGTTCAATATGTATTTGCAGTCTATTTGGCGTTTTGATACATACGGAAAAAGCATATCACTTGGCTATACTCCCGCCCTCTCCCTTAAAATTGTATAGGAAACATAGAACATCTCTCGAAATACGTGACATGAAAATGAATTTGTGAAGCTGTTATAGAAGAGTTGCAGAATAGAGCTGGTATTATGAATGATTAGCATGATTACGATATTTTGATATTTTCTTAAGTTTATCTGTATGACTATTGTTAATTTTAAAGAAGTGTCATCATTCTGTTACCGTGGAGTTTATCACTTCTGTTGTCAGTGCCATTCAGAGCTTAATAATTTTTGTAACTATGAACTGTCTTTTTCGGAGTTATACGATGGTGCATTTGTTCCGTTTTGTCAAATGTGTTCCATTTTCTATTAATTGTTTGACTGTAAGTGTCGTGCTGATTTATTTTTTTTTTCAAGACGATGGATTTATCATCGGTACTAACCTTGTACTGGTCAAGTGTCAAAAGAAAATGACGAGGATTGTATGTGGAATAGGAAAGTGAAAACGAATGCCAACCAGAAATGTCAGTCTAAAAGCGGTTGGACAATGCTTTCTCTAAATGGTATAAAATCTAAGTACATGATTACTTATCCAATAACCTGCTGTGGAGAGTCAAAATTCGTTCTTGTTATCGCACCAGTTTCTTCCTAAATCAACATATTCATATAGTCGTTTTTGAATGATCTTTAAAAGTGTGACGGTGGGAAAGAGATGGATGAGTTTGCTTAGCCTCTTGCTATATCCAAATTTTATGAATAAATATTTATCTATCGTTTAACTGTATCCGCGAAATTAAAAAAAAATAACAAGCTTATGATTTGAATACATTATTTGATTATCAACAGAATAATAATTTCATGGCCAACCTGATTAATTAATTCTGTAGAAGCGCAATTGACTTAATAGTAAGTTGTTAATATAAATAATTTGTAACAAATAATGACACTTAAATACCAGACATGGTTCAATTTGGCCAAATATTGAGATTTAAAAAAAAAATGTTTGCCATTATTGTTTAAAACATGCACGGTGAATTTTCTTTACAAGTTGTCAGAAGATGTACTATATTAATGTAATAACATGCACAGAAATAAAGAAAATTTAAATATGGGAAGATTGTGGTGGTACCTAAAGTACATTAACAGAGGTTATTTCATTCATGCAACTTTTTTTTTATTAAACTTGCAGTTTTCAATAATATAGGGAATCAATATGATTTTACTATGGATTAATTGTTTAATTTCTTTAAAATATTTTTTGAGAATGTTGCTAACGTTTTCGAAAGAATTGGCATTTTACATCATTTGTGTCTCTGTTCTATTTCATTTGTCTTCTTTTTAATACCATGGAGTGTTGGGTGTTGTTTAGTTGACGTTCACGATAACTACATGTATTTGGTTTTCAATTGTTTTATTCCTTCCCAGAACTAACATAGCACATAATTCTAAGGACGAGTAGTACACAATTCTAAGGACGAGTAGTACACAATTCTAAGGACGAGTAGTACACAATTCTAAGGACGAGTGGTAATTAACAAAAAAAATGTTCAGTCGTTTTTAAAAGATTTGTGCCGGTTCTTTAATAGCAATTATGATGTGTAGGTATAAATATAACCTCACAACTAAATATGTGTTAGCCTAATAACACGTTCTATAGACACATTGTTCCTAGAGAAAAATGCACTTAATGTTAAGGTATAACTTTATTATAAGCATACTACTAGAATAATATTTAAAACAATATAGATAGTTAAACGTTCTTTATTATTTCAAAGTTGTCCATTGTTCAATATTCATGCTGTGTGTTCAACAGCAATCAATCACAATGTTTTATGGCTTGGCTAGTTTAATTAGTTTTGTTCAATACTTGACGTGGTTTCTTTAATACATTACAAGTCATTTTGTTATATTTTCGTTAAGGTAAATAATAACTCCACGAATGCTTTCTGTTTTTTAACTGTTTGTTTTTGTTTTTTTTTAGTTTTGTTTATTCTAATCATCAAACTTTCAAAACAAGTATGAATATAAACAAAAACACAAAACAAAACAAAAACAAAAACAACAAAAACAAAAACCATAAAAAAATATATTCTTGATTTTGTCTAGTTCACACCAGTTTCCATTTTTCTGTTCAACTTCTTTTTACTGTGTTTAAGTTGGCCTGGGATACACAAATTGTTATTTTTTGTTGTATCTTTTTTCTTGTTGTTACTTTTAAATACTTCCACTGACTATTTTGCATTCCTTTTTTTCTTCCACGTTAGTCTTTTAATTCTCTTTTGTTGTACTTTCGAACCTTATATAATGCTTGCTTGACCCATGATGAAAATTAAAACTGAAAAGACTTAAGATGAGATTTTCTTTTAATGATTTTTACATTAATAATAATTGCTAAGTAACTAGGTTATTATACGGTTTTTCCGATAATTAAAAAATTAAAATCTAAAATTCCAATGCATTACTCAATCGCCTCCTAAACAACAGTTGCTTAAAAAAAATTGAATGTTTCAAATAAGATATTCAAATTCAGCATCACAATGTTTACATTTTCAATCCGATTCAAACTGTGTTACCATGACGCTTTTCGGTTGTTGTCTAATTGTCCATAATCATAATCCGCCTCGAGAATAGAATGAATGAAATGTGAAACAGTTATGACTTGATCAACGATCACCACTAACACATGGTACGCAGTCAACAATATTTAATTCTCAATTATGTTTGCGGTTTGATTTTCATTTCAATTGTTTTCAGTTGTGTTTTAGGATGCCAACTGTTCCAATGCATTGTCGACCAGCTGTTATTTATCTCTATCTGGCTATATGGCCCATTAGGGTTACATTGGCCGCACCTGAAATTAAGATATCCTAAGGTGTACTTAATGCAAGTCTGTCTTACACGAGTCGAAGGCCTCCTCTGTATGTTCCACGATTTGAATAAAATGCGATTAAAAGCACGAAAAAGCTTAAAAAATAAAATATCAAAATAACAAATTTACTTAGGAGATAAAATAATGAAAGGTGTGGACAATTTCCCTTTAGAGTCCGTGTAGCTAGTTAATATATGTTGATATTATTTATCTAAGGTGACATGGAAGTCAAACATCAGTTTATAACTTTTAAAGTACACTTTATTTTTAACAAAGAATATAGAAAAAAAATATGTTAATCTTGGATCACAAACTATTATTCAAAATTTATATCAAGAAATAGAAAACTGTATAAAAAGTTGAAAATTATTCTGTGGAAAAAGGAATATGATAAACGAACCATATTTCTAA
This sequence comes from Perna viridis, assembly GCA_037379345.1. Classification (NCBI taxonomy): domain Eukaryota; kingdom Metazoa; phylum Mollusca; class Bivalvia; order Mytilida; family Mytilidae; genus Perna; species Perna viridis. The sequence continues at coordinate 31,858,113 of CM074524.1, read as the reverse complement.
AAATTTGATTTTTAAATATAAAAATATAATCCTCATATTGAAAAAAATATTTTCGTCAACTTTCCTTTCATCTGTGGCAACATCCCTTCGACACCTGCGTATGGAGTGTTCATATCACAACTCATACGTTATGCCAGAGCTTGCCGAAACTACACAGACTTTTTGTATCGCGCTAGAATTCTAACAAATAGGCTTCTGGAAGAGGGTTATGTTGTTACAAAATTGAAGTCATCACTACAGCAGTTTTATGGTCGTCATCATGAACTCATGGATCGTTATGGCGTATCCATCAGCACCATGAAAACCTATTTATTCAACGGGTCATAGTTTTCCTTTCCTCGTTTGTCTACCACGGACTTGACGTTCTATAAGCAACTCTGCGGGTGTTTCTAGAAAAACAGAGGACGCTTACCCTACCGGTGCAACTGGTCCATGCTCCCAGTTTTTAGTGGACTCCGAGTTGCTTATTTGCTTTTGTTACTTTGTATGTATGATTTTGGTTACTTTATGTTCTTTGTTGTGTATGTCTGTTATCCATATCTGGTCTTTGTCCCCAGGATTACATTCTTTTGATTACCGCTATAACCTTGGTTTCCTTGAATATTCTTCCAAAAGCAACTTTCGCAATAATAAATGAAACATAGTCTGATCTAAGAACATTTTTGTTACGTGGTATGTTTGATATTTTCTTACCCACACAAATAATTTTGGGTCTTTTTAATTTTATAATTTCGCGGCTGAAATGAACAAAACACTAATTAATTTAATTTGTATTTAATTCTTATGTTAACATCAAAATAGTCCTTGTAGTTATTACTATTATGTTGGATATATGAGGAGATGTATGTAATTCTGATATGTTTGATTAAACTCATTTTTCTATGATTTGGAATTGTCGTGTTGTTGTGTAAGCACGTTCACCGAGAAATACATTTTCTTTTTGTAAATCCTTGCTATGATCAAATAGAAATGAATCCGATTCGCCCTAATGTCAATGCAGGTCATTAATGTGTACTCGCGGCGTTATTTGACTTGTTAGTTTTTTTAAGGAGTGCCATTGTTCTATTGACATGGATTTTATTAATTACGTATACTGTCGGGACCTTTCAGATCTTGCCTGAAGGTGCGTTTACACTTATTGAAAACTTTTTGGTGATCTCTGTCCGTATTAAATAATTTAAAATGTGTTATACGATGATGCATTTGTTGTGTTTCAAAATTTCTGTTCTTTTTTGTTTAATGTTATATTCTGCATCGTTTTCACATTCGGAGACTGATTTTTTTACTGTTATTTAGACGACATTTAGGTTCATACCTAAAGAACCACCAACCACCTTTCCATCCATTTGCACAATTACCATGGGAAGCATCGTTGTCAGAATCATACGTAGAAAACATACTGCCATTGCTAGCTTTCAGAGAATCACCTATAAGAAAACTCATATTTTTCTTTGTTTTGTTAAGTCTTTTATCATTTTTGTTTCCTACTGCAAAATTGTCTTAATAATATGAACGTTCCCATATCTATTATACGCAAATCTAATACAATCACTCAATGTTTCGATGATCTATTTTAGTAACAACTTAACTATGATTGTTATTCATTTCATCTTCTGACGAAGGCCATATTGTGCATCGGAGACACAAACCTGTTTTTTAAGTTTTGTCGTCATTCTGTTTTGGAATTTTAGAAGGGGTCTGACACCACGTGGTTTTATTCTGGAATATATTAACGTGTGGGAATGTTTTATACATTCTGCTTCCTGATCATTCAAAGATGAACAGAGTCCATAATATTTTAGTATCTTTCTAAATTGCATCATATAAAAGTGCCCACATGCAATCTAAGCAAATATAATACAACCACCCAATGTTTCGAATATCTATTTTTGTCAGAACATAACCAGGGTTAGTATTCATTTTCCGAATTGTACTAAGGCCATATTATTCATCAAAACTACTTTTATGTGTAGTTGAAACAGTGTTTTGCTAGTAAAGTGCTTTCGTCCGCATATACTGCCTAGGCTGCTTTTTTCAGTTGTAATGTCGCAGAAAGTTGCATTTCAGTTTTCGAAAACATATGTTACTACAATAACCAGTAATTAATCAATCCACTGTGATTTAATCATTTTCATTCTCTGACAATTTGGTCATGAACACATTCAATTTATAAATATTTCTAAATCTATTCAGATGTAAATAAACAAAGAAACGACAAGGTTTTATTGCATTTCATCTTACCTACGTTCCCCGTGAATCCACCAGCAGTCAACTTGTACTTCGTAGCCTCGTTATTGACAATAAAAGTAGTATATTCAGCGAAGGCACAAGTCCCAGAAAAATCCTTCATATCAAAACGTAATGTATACGATTGTCGAGAAGTGAGTGTGTGTAGTATGTCATTTCCTGTTTTATAATGTTATAACATTATTATGCATTTTTGTTGATAGCATACAATCAGCGCATTTACTTAGAATACTTGCCAATTTTGACTAACGGATCACAACAGCTTGCCATGGAATCATTGTTGTTCTATGCAAACAATTAGTACTGAATAATAAATAAAACCTGAAAAAAGTCGTCTGTTTGAAAGAAAAATGAAAACTGTTTCAAATTAGTTTTTTTTCGATTTTGCTCATTTTGAATATACATAAATAAATAAATATATATATATATATATATATATATATATGCGCCCTGGCCGTTTTGGGCGAATACGATATTTTCCGACGTTAGTAGAATTTGTTTGGTCGAAAATATTGATTAAGTTATGAGGCATTTTTTTAATATCGGAGGTTATATAGTGTAATTTTTTGCTGGTCAATCGATTGGTCAGTTGTATTTTAAGTTTAATTTGATGAAAAAAAAATTCTCCCCATCAAATTTCGCCCTTATTATATAATACTCAAGTGAAAAAAGTTGTTTTGAAACATGGATATGTTGGGGGAACCAGGAAAAGAGGTTCATTTTTAGGGTAAGTGTAATACATTATCAACAGCAGCATTTTCGTTGAGATTTTACCACCATTTCAATAAAGAAAGACACTTATTCAAAGGATTGAAGAGCAAAATTTTCTCATGAAAAATTCTACGATTATTTGGGACTTGAATGTTCCACAACAGAACCTCGAACGATAGCCACACCCATATGCGTTTTTTTTTTCTGACTGTTATCCGAACATAAGTCATTCCAAACAGGTAACCATCCTTTTGCTATAAGGAATTTATCGGACCTTTTCATAATTAAGGATAATTAAGACCCGAGACGATTTGAATGTGTAATGGCAGTACAGGTAGGTAATCAAGTCAAGTAAACCTTATTTAAAGTCGATAAATCAAACAGGAAATATAAGCTCTGTACAACTTTTGAAATCGTCATAGTGTAATTTTTGCTGACTTACAAAATGTACACTGCTCTCGCAGATTCATCAGCGGTAAGACCTCACTAACCTACATTCAAAACAAGGACGTCCATTTTAAAAACATTTCAGGTCATTTTGTATTGGTCCAAATTTCCTCTGACACTGCAACCCTCTTCTTTTTATTTGGATATTGATATGTCGGGTTGGGGTCAGAATGATGTGCCATACAAAAAGTTGGAGAAACAGTGGTACCGCGGAGTACCGCCCTTCAACTGCTTGTATTTGTAACAACTTTCAAGAATCAAGTTGAAATTGTGCATGTCATATCTACCTAGTTTGATTCCAGGATCATTTTCCTGTATGCTGATACCAAATTTGCTACAAAAATTACCTTTTTTTTTTGAAGTTTTGATCATTTTCCATTTGAGACCCAGTTTTGTTGACATTTAAAATGTTTTAAAATTTTTGAACCGTAAAAGAGAGCATGTTACTTTTGGAACGGAAGGGTAGTACACACGTGAGTTTTCTGTGGAATTTTGAAATATTCTGTTAGATTCCAGTCTTAAAAATCGTTTCTGCTCTGTTCCTTCCATAATGTAATTCTTGTAGTTAATTTGGTATTAGCATACAGGAAAATGATTCCAGAATCAAAGAGTAATCAAGGGAACCAAGGTTATATTGGTAATAAAAAGAATGTAATCTAGGGACAAAGACTAGATATGGAAAACAGACATTCACAACAAAGAACATAGAGCAGTGTGGAAAACAACCGCTCGCCAAATACGAGTAGATGTGTATTTTGGCGAGTTCTCATTTGCTTACACTCGTCAATTTGGCGACCATCAATTGATTGGCAAGGTCCAAGGAAAGTTAACCAGCCAACAGGTTACTTAGTAAAACATCCCTTAACATCATACATTATAAATATGTTCCCTTCATTTTAAGAAGTTTAGCTTGAATATTTCAAGTGAATTTTGGCATGATATGCACAATTTTATTGACTTGTAAAGCATTGTTTACGATCTGCCATTTTAATTTCTGGTAAATGGGATGCGCCAAAACCTAGGCGACGGTCCTGATCTCGTATTAGTATTTAAACGAAATTATCTTGGTAATTTAAGATTTGTTACCTTGCAAATTAGTTGTTTATTGCTAAAATAAAAATGAACAAGAAATGGAGTACTTATTTTGTTACTGTAAAGTACTTGAAAAACTTAAATGGGAGGGTATATTCGAAAATGGAAAAGTTTTTGATAAATTTAAAAACAAATGAAAAGATAGTTGCAGAAAGACAGGAGATAGTCAAATCCAAGAGAAAAAAGATGATAGTACAGAAAAAAAAAAGAAAATGTGGGTAGTTGAATTTATATTTGACTAGCAAGATCAATATTCCACTAGCCAGAATGGCAAGTTGGGGAAAAATGGTTTCTCACACTGATAGAGTAACTAAAATCATACATACTAAGTAACAAAAGCAAGTGAAAAACTCGGACTCCACTAAAAATTGGGAGCATGGACCAGGTGCACCAGTAGGGTAAGCGTCCTCTGCTTTTCTAGAAACACCTGCGGAGTTGCTCATAAAAAGTCAAGTCTGGGTAGACAAAAGAGGAAAGGAAAACTATGACCCGTTGAATAAATCAGTTTTCATGGTGCAGATGGATACACCATAACGATCCACGAACTAGGTAGGTGTGACATGCACAATTTCAACTTGAAAGTCATTGCAAGCGGTTGAAGGGCTGTACTCTGTGGTACCGCTGAATCTCCAATTTTTTGTATAACACATCGTTCTGACCCAACCCTACATATCAATATCCAAATGAAAAAGAGGAGAGTTGCAGGGTCAGAGGAAATATGGACTAATTTTGTATGTGGACCATATTAGCTAAAGGATTGATTTAGAGATAAGCCTCTTGGTGACCTGAGGCCAAGCCCTCCAATATGGATTATGGTTATCTTAATTTCCATTGCCTCTTTTTCTCTAGGCAATGTTAAAACGCAAGGGTGTTAAGATACTGATAGTGATAGGGATTTTTTGCTAAGGAGAAGAACGCTTCATTGATTTTCCAGTTGTCAGAATGACAGGACAGTATTAAAGGGATGGCATTTTTTTTACAAGAAAACAATCGAATGCCATCATACTTGCATTGATATGTTGTGGTTCATACACTACATGAAATTAATTTTCAAACTACATAGGTACCCTATGGAAAATGCATTACTAATAATTGCGCTCTTGTATCCTATAGAGAATGTGTACTATCACATTCACTTTTTTTCTTCATCACTGTTTTTTGGTGCTTAGCTTTCCTGCAAACTCTGTGGTGACTTTGATCATTCTTTTTTTTTCAAAATTGATGCTTTTTGGGCTGATATTGAGAAAAAGTTTTTCAAAAAGGCTATTTTAATGGGCAATGAGAAGGGATGCATTGAATGGATAGGGGCACGGAAGTCCAAGTCAGGTTATGGGGTCCTAGTAGTGAAATGGCCTGATCGAGAGGGCAAAAGGGAGACTGCACACAGGCTTTCCTACATGATAAGGCATAGGATCACAAGGGATGATTTTCAAAAATCTTTTAATGACAAAGAGTGCAGCCATATCTGCCATGAGAAACTGTGTGTCAAGCCAGACCACATAGCCATATAACAACATGAGTTTAACCAGGAGAGAATTCACTGCAAAAGTCAAGGCCTCTGCTCAAAATCACACAAACCATATTGTTTAATATTTCATTTTATTAATATAAAAACTATTTTCTAACAGAAATTCTCTTTTTCTTTTTTTTACACTGTAGGAATGGTCTGTGTGTTTGTTTCGAGAAGAAGGTTTCTGTTCTTTTTCACTTTTCAGTAGCGAGTTTTTCTCATACGCAATAATTTCACTTAATTTTTCATACAGTTTCAGTGATGTCACTAAGTTTTTAAGTAGCTGGCTAATTAGATAAAGTAGGTGGCGAACCCGCCCATTATGGCAGGGGGTCCGGGGGCCGCGAGCGGCCCCCGTAAGCTCTGGGGTAAATGGTGCAATATCCTGCATTCTAGGGCTCTCCTGGGCCATTGTACAGGACAATAAGATTACAATTTTTATACAAGTTTCTGTTTGTTAAGCCTAAAAAATGTGATATTTTTTAGAAATTTTGAACAAATTGTTTATTATTGAAAAGTTCCCCATTGCATAGACCCTTCTTTTTTCCACTTAAGACAAGTGACAACAAAGTAATTATAAATAATTTGAGCTTTTAATTATTTTTTTTTTCTAAATTGTTTTGCTAACTAGCATAATTAACCACTCCCATATCAATCTTTTCTCTCATTACATGCTTGAACCATCAATCGATCCAATCTTGTTGAAAATTTTGTTTTGACAAAAATGGCACTTGTCATACCCAATGACCTTGCTAGTATTTTATCGAATTAAAATAAGATATTAAATATCATCAATAATATGATTGTTAATTTATATCTACCATTGTCACTGTCTGTCTTTTTGGCCTTAGCTGGCCCTGGTGACAAACAACTACAGATAGATGATTGTCCCTGTGTCACAGGCTTTGACCTTTTACGGCCCGACATGTTGCTTTTTGCTGACCGGAAACGAAGTATTTTTAGTTCAGTAAAAATAAGAAAGTCTATATTTAGAAACAGGGAAAAAACGCGGACTATTTATTTTAGCAACCGAACAATACATTAAAGTCACACCGATGCGTCATTCAAGTGCAATCTTTAATATTTGTGGATGAATATTGTCAGTATATTATATAAAGAGGGTCTTGAAGAATATTTAATGAATTTTATTTTTGTGGGGTACGAAAGTAGCCGGCGACGTTTGAAAGAGTAGGCGGCGATTTTTGCCGGCTGCTGGCTTCTAATGACATCCCTGAGTTTGTACAGTTTTTCACGTTTTTCACCTCTATATTTCTTGTATTCCATTGTTTGCTTATGCTGCTTTTGTAAAATGTCTAATTTCTGCACACTTTTTAGAGCCTGGTAAGCTGTACTCCCAACTGGAATGTCACAGTGTAAGGCACTACACAACTCAAGGATGGATTCACCTGGACCAAGATTTACACTATGGATGGCTGAGTGTGCCCTTCCAGAATAGTTCTTTTTGTACATTACATTTGAAGGTAAGGAACGCCTTATGCTATGATTCACACCCTCGACAAAGTCAGTGTTCATATTAAGCCTGGTCTTCTCAAGTGCTTTTGGTCCGAGGCACTTATTTACTGCGATACGAATAAAATCCATGTTTTCATGGGTATGCATGATTTTGAATGTCTTTGGTAGTAGACTTCTCTTCTTGAGCCACTCACTCTTGCCACATACAAAAGAATGTTTCTTGCATAAGTCATGTTTTCCCATGTAGCACCGTATAACTGCATCAACTGTATGAGACATCTTTGATTTAACTCTTTTAAAATTTCCTCCGAATTGCTTAGTACATACAGCAACTTCAGAATTGCACCTTTCAGTTAAGTCTGTTGCAAAGTTATTCAGTAGCTTTTGGCATTGCTTTTGTGTCCGTGCTGGTATGATTTTTAGGAGACTTTTGTCTTTTTCCACACTTTTCCGCATATTTTCCGACAAATGCCTGGTATCAATGAAATGCTGAGGCTCAGTTTTTGATTTTCCCTCCTCATACAAATCAACTGCAGCTCTGTAAGCTGAACTGTCTGGGTCAGTAACTAAATAGTCTACTTCTATGTTGTCTTTTAAAAGGTCTTCAAGGCACTCCCTGGCCCATGCATATTCATCACCAATGCTCTTCACCATTGGAATATTAGCACTGCATTCATCAGTACATTCAGACTGGAGTTGGCCTGAGTCAAAAATCAATATCGAAGAAGAATGCTCTGAACAGAGCTTATTTTTGTCAACCAAATTAACAATTTTATGTTTTTTTGTTACATTTTCAGCTGATTAGCTTGTTGGAACGGTGTGCGTCCAATTCCTGGGTTGGGTCTGTTGCTGTACATGCCATCCATTTGAACACTAATACATCTTGGATTTTTCTTTCCTCGGAGGCGGTTTATTTCAACTAATTCTTCCCTTCTTCTTTTCATGTCTTTTTTTACAACTTGTACAATGTTTTTATATACTTTATTTGTCCTTCTTTGCAGGCTAGAGGCTGCTGGAGTTGAGATATTGCCACTTAGAAAGATTTTGCACAAGCTTGTAGGACAAATTGGAGTCTGACTCAGGCCAACTAGTACACCAGTTGTTAGTTTTGAGGGTTTTCTACCCGGTCTGCCGGTTTCAAGTTCCTCATACTGTGTATACATCTTCGAAAAGTATTTAAACGATGCGCAAATAAGTCGAAATCTTGATGAGAAACCTCTTTTTTCTTCTATGTCCAAATCGTATAGTAAAATACCATCACAGTCTGGACTTTTCATCATATGCTCTCTAAATGCGCAATTCCACATGTTTTCTGACTTGTAAAGGCACAGCACTCTGTGGGAATCAGAATTCAACCTGAAAATAAGAGAAGAAACCATATTTTATGTCCTACTAACACTAAAGTTATTTCTATATTCAAATGCAATTTACAGTTATCTCCCCCTTAATTTTAATATTTTTTTTTAATGGAGCATTTATGTACATTTGGCTGATATCTAGTTGATTTTTTCCTACTTTATAACTTAAATAAAGGTTAATTACTATACAAAGTGCAAGAATTTGTGTTCTTGGAAATAAATTAGCAAGTTTTAAGGAAAAACTGAATAGTTTGAAAATTGTGCACATATGGCATATATTGTTTATTTTTTTTTTTTAATCTACATTAATAAGCTGTTTGATTGTAAGTTAATTACATTATTTATTATTACATGTCCTACCTTTTTTTTTTTAGCTCCTTTCTTAGATTTCCTAGCAACAGGAACAGATTTAGATTTTGGTCGCAGTAACTGGGCCGCACAACTGGACCGCTCTGCCTTCTCCTCAGGATCAGTGTATGGATCATTAACAACCAGTTCATGAGTTTTCCTTGTAAGTCTAATGTATTTAGGTGTTTCTAAGTCACTTTTCACTGTTGAAAGTTTAGTCCTTGCTTTTTTGTGAGGTAAATTCCCAGATTTAAATGTGTATTTATTTCCTTTTTTGAATCCTGACATTTTATAAATTTGAAATGTTGACTCTGTTAATTTAGCATTGATAAGTGTTGATGTGCTCTGATGCAACTTTATTTTATACACTTGTTTTGCAGTACAGGTTGATGTGAAAAGTTCAGTCTTTGCACTATTTACAGGATAAACAACAGGTGCCCCCCTTCAAACATATAAAATTCTTCAAAGATGCCATTTGATGATCTCATGGCTCTTCTATAGTTATTATGATGACAAGCAAAATTTGTTGCTGTCATTCTGGTACCTCTTATCACCAACGATTAAAAATTACATGATAAAGTTAGAAAGTGGATCTTCATTTCACTTAATTTAGAAAGTTTTGAACCTTTTTTCCATTTTTTTTGTATTTTTACTATTAAAAGGGTAGATTCTACCCTTAATAAATTTAGATTTCAACTTGTACATGCATAAAAGGAGTATTGCTTAAAGTGTTGGAAAACATAAGTGAGAATAATTTCTAAGATATTTTAACAAGAAATTTTCCATTTTTAATTTTTGATTTTTGCTTTCTGTGGAAATTTTTCAGCACTGGCCGCAAACTCGCACTCCAACCTAAAAAGGGAATATCTCGACTAAACTTTAACAGATTTTCACCTAACTTGGTTTCTGTACTTGTGTTAAGATGTGCTTTATAAATGCGAACTTGAGTACTGATTCTTAACCGCTTCATGTTTTGATAGGATACAAATGCGCAATTATTTGTTTACATTCTACCGGGAACTTTTTTACTCCAACATGGTACTGAGTACTGAATACAAGGTGGTACCTGATTGGTTGGATATGGCTTGAAATTTATTTTCATTTCAAAACTTACCCATTTATGATTGATTTTATTTTGGTAATAATTAATAATTTGTTATAGGGTTGAAATGATTTCTCATAAATGAAATCTAGGTGCTTCATTTTTTTCCAGTGTATTTTGTGCTGAATTTTCAAGAGTCCATAACAACTGAAATTTCGATCAACTTTTGCCGCATGACCATATACTTTTTTTTTTATGCAAATAAAAAGTATGCTTTTCTAGTTTTAGGAACTGAAACCCATTTTCTGCTAATTTGTGTGGTTTTGTTGAAATTAATTTTCAAACTACATAGGTACCCTATGGAAAATGCATTACGAATAATTGTACTCTTGTATCCTATTGCAGTTCTCGATGGATGATGGGAATATTTTACACATATCATGTAACATAAACAAAATTCAGACACAGCTGACAGCTGCAAATAAGACAATGATTGCCTTTCCTATCATGGAAAAGCTATGCTTTGATGTGGATAATACATTTGGAGTTATATTTTTTTCCCAGGCGAGGTAGGTTCTTGACAACAGCAACAGTGGAACAACGGAGATACACGTACCTGTACATACATCCATGTGTTTCCTGAAGTTTTTAAAAATCACATTCACTGTTTGAAATAAATGTAAGTAAAAAAAAATAGGAAAAGGCTTGAAAACTATCAGAAAAGATGAATTTATTTTTACAAAACATAATCTTAACCTTATTATATATATATTCATCCAATAACAGTAGAGGCTAAAAACCACTAATTCCACTTCCCATAGGCTTCTATGCTAATTTCACAATATTCAATGGCTTCTCTGGACTTTACCTTAACTTTAACCTGCAGAGGACTATATATCAGCATGATTCTACATATGCCAGCTCACAATCCTCTGAATGGCATGTGGGGTTAGCTGACTTGCAGTGCAGTACTGGTCACCGGAAGTGAAGTGTCTATAAATAGCATGGGAAATCCCAGTGTTTTCACAAGATAGGGGTATATTTAGAAATCATTATGGAGATTAGGCTTCACATCACAAGAAGCAAAATGCACCTATAAAATGTACAGAAATGTTTTTCCTTTCAGAAACTGTTTAAATTTTTTAAATGAGATGAGAACTTTTTTCACAGCACTATGAGGAACAGGGGTAATTTCTGCGTAGAACTATTTTTGCGTACGTTCCAAATGCTCATTGGTTGAATTGGTGGTCTGTAACCTAAATAGAGCAGTCTACATATGAAGATACATGTATATATATTAAATTAAACCTTGTTCAGACACATATTATGTGACAGGATAAATAGTAGTTATGCAAGGGAGAGTGTACATTTGTATTACTTGTACAGGGCACAATGACCAGTTTAGTTTATTTACATATATGTACAAATGTGTATTAATTCCTACATGTATCAATGAAAAATCATGTGGAGTAGATGTAAGATAGAAATAATGTCAATTGTTAATAAATAGACCAAGAATTAGTTTGCAATTCTAACTATTGCTTGTCTTCTCTGTTTGTCCAAACTTTAAAAGTTTTATAGAATTTTATTATCCAACATAAAATGTATAGAAATGCCCATCATTTACAACTGGTAGTTACGATTTGGAAATTCCTACAGCCGGTCACTAGGAAATCACAGCCATGCATTACTAATTTTAGTATGGGGCATTAATAGTTTTTCTTACCTTTAATAAGTGACAACTTTAAGTAAGAGTGATCTAATTCAATTACATGTAATTAGATTAGGAGATTTAAATTTGTTGAAAGATGGTACTGGAACTGAGTATATTGAATTATTAGGTATGTTTAATCTTGTACTAGAGATTAATTATTATTTTCTTTTTTTTTTTTGGGGGGGGGTGATTATTAGAAACAACACCATCATGATTTATTTTCATAAATATTTGATTCATCGAGATACAGACTTATTTCAAATTAAGGTGAAATCATATGTTTCAGTAATAGATATAAAGTTGGTTAAAAAAAGTATCAATGCAAAGGTTTTTCCATATTGGCCCTGTAATATGCCCTTTTTATTAATAGCCTCGGATGGCTGTAATGGCCATTATTAATACCTCGGGCATGTAACAGGGCCAATACAGAAAAAGCCATACATTAATACTATATTAACATGATGCCCTTATTGTTTGCCTTGTGCAGTCAAATATGGTAAGATGCCCTTATTGTTTGCCTTGTGCAGTCAAATATGGTAAATACATGTAGATTTGTGATATTAAATATCTGAAATCTACACATTTCATCTTCAGTGCTCTTAGTAATAACACAAATTGTATGTCTTTAAATGACATGAAATGTAAATACTTAATATGAGTTTGAATTAAAAAAAAATATGATAATATCTTGAAAACTATAATAGATAGAATGAAACTTTTGATTGACGAAATGATCCTCATGATATGCCCTAACAAAGTCTTCATGGAGTCATACTTGTCCAACACCATTTTGTTACAGTTATTGCAATTGAAAGCAAAAATTTAAACAGATGAGGGATTTTGGCTCCTGGGAGCCTCTTGTTTATATGTTCCAGGCTCATCCAGTATTGAGTCATAAGTTGTAAAATTCCTGATTGTAGAAACAATTCTTAACTTTTTTTCATTTTTTGTGTCTTTTGTTTATCATATTCATATTTCTCATTTTGTCTTTTCAGCTTGGTGACTGGATACAAATTTGTCGGAAGTGGCAAGATTCCCCTGGTCCATGATTAATCCTGCTTGCACTTGTAGTCAGACAGTAGTTTGAATTAATAGGAGCAGAACAGATCCTCAGGTGAGTGGATTCTTTTGGATCTGACTTTCCATAGCCTCGGTTTACAGCCTCACACTTAAGTGTCACTGTCCCAAAACGAGTCTTAACGAAGTTTGTCCGACCAAATCTAATGTTGATTATATTACACCCAAGTCTCTTATCATCCTCTGTCATGTACAAGCATTTTCCTTCCACATCTGGCATAAAGTCTTTGCCCCAGTGATCTTGCTCAGTACCTTTACATACATAGGAGTATGATTTGTACTTTTCTAAACAATGTCTTGTATAACACGCAATGATACTATCTGTTGCATAGCTAAATCTGTTTACAAGTTTGTTCATATCTCTTGCAAACTCCCTAAGACTAAGAGCGAAGTTGAACCCTTTGTGCAGCTGTTGCTTAAGTCAAAAGCAAATCGTTTTTTTTTTTTAGCATTGTGCAATCTGTTTTAGTTACAAACTGTAGCATCATTTCATTAAATTTAGCATTGTCACAGTCTCGCATTTGTGATTTGGCTAAGTATCTGGTGTCGCGACGGTTCTCAGGTATGATAATTAAATTTTCTTCTTGTTTCCGGCTAAATCGTCTGAACGTATGACTATCACCATCTGTTGTTAATTGTCCAAATATAAATGGTCATTTAGCATATCACCCAGTATTTCAAAATACCTCTCTTCATTGCCTATTGTAGCACTCCATTTCATGTTGGCTGAACAGTTACCAGGATAGCCTGGGCACTCTGGATCTCGTCCAAGTGATCTTAGATTGCTTGCTGTCTTACAAAGTATGTTTGCATCATGAAACTATAAGTTTCTTCTTTACTGTTACATTTCTGCTAGTGAGCTTCTAGCTTGGGTAGAAGGCTGAAACTGTGTTGTTCTATGGTGACAAGAATTTTTTTTGTATTGTGTGTCAGTTTCAGCTAGTATAGGTGTGTTTTCTGGGAACCCATATCTTCAAAGTGCCATTTTTAGCTCGCCTGGCCAAAGGCCATATGTGCTATTGCCATCACTTGGAGGCATCATGAAACTATAAGTTTCTTCTTTACTGTTACATTTCTGCTAGTGAGCTTCTAGCTTGGGTAGAAGGCTGAAACTGTGTTGTTCTATGGTGACAAGAATTTTTTTGTATTGTGTGTCAGTTTCAGCTAGTATAGGTGTGTTTTCTGGGAACCCATATCTTCAAAGTGCCATTTTTAGCTCGCCTGGCCAAAGGCCATATGTGCTATTGCCATCACTTGGAGTCCGTCGTCGTTAAACAATTTTTCAAAACTCTTCTCCTCTCACACTACTTGACCAATTGGTACCAAACTTTGTATGAATATTCTTTGGGGTATCCTGCATAGAATTGAAGTGGGGATTTTTGATCCATCAAAAAAAAAAGGCCTCCGTTACTAAAAATAGAACATAGGGGTCAGACAGTAGTTTTTTGCAAATATCTCCAAAACTGTAGGTTTAGCTGATTTAAAAATTTTTTATTTTCATATGATAAGCCATGTTGGAGTTATTGCTCTTTTTCAATGTTTTTTCCTATTTTTAATGTTATTTCTTTAAAAAATTTTCTCCTTTGACACTGCTTGACCAGTTGGTACCCAACTTCTAATGAGTGTTCTTTGGGGTATCCTGCATAGAACTGATGTGGGGATTTTTGATCCATAAAAAAAATGGTCCACGTTAATAAAAATAGAACAAAGGGGTTAGACAGTAGTTTTTCACATATATCTCCAAAACCATTAGGTTTAGCCAAATTCTTTCAAAATATGATACGATCCTTATTTGTAGGACTACAAAAGTCTTCAGGCATAAGAGTTGTTAGATGCCTCCTTATAAGAGTTATTGCCCTTGACAGGGGAAAATGACAGGTTTTTATTTTTTCAGTTTTCAGCCAATGTCTTGAAAACTATGATAGATTTTAACTTTCATTTGCTGAAATGATACTTATGATAAGTCCTATCAAAGTTTTCTTGAGTCAAAATTGTTGGGGAATTTCTTGTTTAATTTATTGCCCTTGAAAGGCAAAATTCAACCAGGTGAGCGATTCAGGCTCCTAGGAGCCTCTGGTTTTCAGTGACTTGGCCACTGTTGACCCTGATTTGATCAGACTACACACAGTCTGATGATAGAGTTGCCAGTGCCCTTGTTGACTTTATGGATTGGCATATGGATTCAACTGGAAAAATTTCTCGCATAGTTTATATTTGCTGGTACAGTACTTCTAATAGCGTGATTACGGGGCTCAACTTATATGTAGCAAGCATCACTTTATCTAGGCGGTAGTTTATAATTTGTTGTAAAACATGTTTGGACTTCTCATTTGATTCAATTTCAAAATTTCCCTGCTTTAAGTAAGCATTTTTTTCAATCCAAGTCTTAGATTTCTTAATTTTTGAACATGCAAATAAATAAAGTTAACATTTTGAATGGTTACCACAGGAACAGTTCACTATGATACTATGGCATCAGTAACATATGATAGTTTTGATAGAGCCCCATCAGGAATTTTGTAGTGTCATGTATTCTGCTTGTCACCTTGCTGCTATGTCAGAAGCAAACAGCCCATGGAGGTGTTTTTTTGGGGGGGTTTTCAAGCGAGCTGGCATTATATCACACACACTTGACAGATTTGTCACATACTTCCTATGGTTGGCTGACATGGGTCTTTTGTCGAGGTAATGTGCTGGTTCAGTTGAAGTAAGACCTTTGTTGACCATGCTTTCTGCAGCATTATATGCACTACTGTCTGGATCTGTGGTTACTTCATTAAGCTCAAACCCATCTCGCAGTTCTTGCCCAGGCTTGTTCATTTCCAATACTGTCTTGCATGTTAATTTAGTTTTTAGCTCACTTGGCCAAAGGCCATGTGAGCTTTTGCCATCACTTGGCGTCCGTCGTCCGTCCGTCCGTCCGTCCGTCCGTCCGTCGTCCGTCCGTAAACTTTTACATTTCAATCTTCTTCTCTGAAACCACAGGGCCAAATAAAACCAAACTTGACACAAATGTTCACTGGTATGAGGGGATGAAAGTTTGTGATTTTGGTGCCGATCGGAAATTCAAGATGGCCGCCACCGAGGATCTTAGTTTAACATTGGACCCTATGGGAGAAACATGTAAAAATCTTCCTCTCGGAAACACTTGACCAAATTAAACAAAACTTGACACAAATGTTCACTTTTATGAAGGGATGTAAGTTTGTGATTTTGGTGCCAATCGGAAATTCAAAATGGCCGCCACTGAGGATCTTACTTTAACATTGGACCCTATGAGAAAAACATGTAAAAATCTTTTTCTCGGAAACCGCTTGACCAAATGAAAAAAAACTGGAAACAAATGATCGTTGGCATGAGGAGATGAAAGCTTGTGATTCTTTTGCCATTTCAAAATGGCTGCCGCTGTGGATCTTAACTTAACCAAAGTTTCCGCTCGAGAAAATATACATCTAGAGGTCGCCACATGATCTTCAACAAGTGGGAAATTTCCTCCATGTAGCAAGCTCTAAATTGCCCCAATAAAAACAAAGTGGATAAATCAGTGAACACAATACTGAAGGGGGCTGGAGGGGGTCTGATCCCGGAATCCCGACTTTATTTTTACTAAATCCCGAAATCCCGAACAACAAAGGAACTTAAAAACTGCTAAAATCCCGATTCCCGGTGGATTTATTTCCGGAAATCCCGGGCTTAATTCTTAGAAATCCCGAAATCCTGAGCTTAAAAACCTCTGATCCCAGCATCCCGAAAAAGGTCCGGCCCTTCCTCAATACTATATCAGTTTATCATTTATGGTAAGAAACTAAAATGTTTTAAAAAAAGACAACTACATGCCAGCGACTATATTTCCTGCCTTGGGACAGGCGCAAACAATATGCAGCGGGGTTAAACTAGTTTTGTTGGATCCAAACCCTCCCCCTCTATATGGTCAAAGGCTAAAATAAATACAAAGTTAGACACACAGTAAAAATCAACCTGAAATACATCCAATTCATTAGAAAAGTACCTCAACAATTATTAACAATAACATAGAAGACAAACAAATGAGGTATAAACAATGAATGCTCGCAGTTACTGAAAGCAAGCTCAGGACACAAATAAGGATGACAAATCTTCAAGCCTCCCAACACAAAAAATATCAGTTACAAAACTTCCAAAGGATTTAGAACTGCAACATCATAGACTATGTTGGTCTAGCAAGAAGTTGTGCAATGACTAAAATGATAAAATATGAATGATTAAGTTATAATGTAATGATCTAATAAGAGTATCAATATTTTTTCCTACAAAGACAAGATTTAATGATCTGACAACAATGTCGAATTTATATCCTTTATGAATCAGTCTATTTAAATAATTCTTAAGATTTGATGGACATTGTTTGCATTTATGTGCCTTGTAAACTATATTTCCATACAAAACTGGATGTGAAATGCCTAGTTTAATAAGATTAGTTTTTTAGCAAAGTAATCATGTTGGAGGCTAAGAAACGCTGTGTTTTGCAGAAATTTCATGGATTCCGCAAAACAATGGCAATTTCTGCATTTTTAAAGGCCTGGTTCCGGATTTTAGTATGTTGGGGTTGCAAACTATGCATTATGTCCCCTTTCCAACCTGTCCCATGCAATAATTCCTGTTTACCAATGCTTTAAATTGCAAGAAAATCTTCATCTAAGGAAAATTCCTTGTAAATTTACGCAAAATTATATGAAATATTTAGCAAGTAATTAAACCAGATGAGCGATACAGGCTCACGTGAGCCTCTGGTTTACTGTATGCTTTTTCTTTTTTATGAGCACAGCTTTGATTTTTGATTTGTGGCTACAACATAATGTTTGAATGTTTCATTGTCAGTTACAGAGAAGTTAGACTGTGTTGCTAGTTGGAATGGCGTTTTTCCAATACCTTAATATATTCTGCTGATATAGATTCCATCGGCCTGGACATTTTTTGTCTTAGGATCCTAGCCATGTAGTCTTTTCACCCTTTTTACCTTTTCTCTCTGCATTTTCATGTCTTCATTTTTCTTTTCTGTTATTTTAGCCACTTAATTTGATCTATACTGCATACCTGATACAGATGGAGGGGGGATATTTGATGCCATACAAACTTGATGGTAACTTGATGTACCTATTGGTGTGTGTTGAAGACCCACTTGCCTGCCTACATTTACATGTATTTTGGCTGCACGACGACCGTGCTTGTTGCTTTCAACGTCTTCGTACAAGTTAAAGGTTTTTGATTTGTATTTGCACTTAGTACACTTTGCCACTTCTGTTCAAGCTGAATCCCATTTCTGTTCTTTCAATAAATCCTGTCTAAGTAACCTTTTTACTTCGGTGACATTTGTATGTGCTCCCTAAATACTTTATTCTACATGTCACTATTTTTTCCTATTGTTACAGTTCTATTTGTCTTTCTTTCAGATCTGTAGGCACAAATAAAAGTTTTTACTATAAATTTCCTTCTAATTCAATTTTAGAAAGGATTTATTTTTCATATAATCAATCAGTTGAAAAATGGTCTATTTAATTACCTCCCTTGTTTTCATTATTTTTTTTATCATGCACCATTTACATCATATGCTCATATTTCTGTTTTCCATATCTACTTTTTATAGTAATTTCATAACTGTATTTCTTGACAGTGAATAAAAATAAAAGTTTTATGTAGGTTTCTCTTGTTTTTAGGGATTTCAAAAAAAAATGGGGGGGGGGGCTATTTTCATGTGTTCTACCATAGACATTTGAAAAACTCCAAAACTCTCTATTTTACATGTATTGAAAAACTTTCTTTTTTTACATGTATAAATATGGCTTTCATATATCAAAGTACTTCTGAATAACTTATTTAGTTAGATTAATGTAAAGATTTGTCTTGTGCAGTCTTAATTTTATTCTCAGCACATTTTCTACTTCAGTCTTAGCTGCCTGATTTGTACACAACAACTGCATAGATGTCATGGAGACTGGAATTTCTGTTGAATGTTTGCTTGTTGGAGATTTAGTCACAAGATCATATTCATCCAGTGTTAGTTTCACAAAATTAGTCACTTGTATTTCATATACTTCAGAATTTGTATGTGTAAGCCCTTTATTGTGGGGTGTGTTTCCATTCCTAAACTTGTATTTTTTCAAGTGAACAGCATAGTGTCCCTTTTTTAAAATTTTGTCATGAAATTACATTGTAAAATTCTAGAAACAATATTTGATTATCATTACCAGATATTCTTGTGCCTTTTTTTTGGTTAAGTGGTTTTCTTCAAGAAATCAACAGAATTTTTTTTAAATTGAAAAGTCAGGGGTTGAAAATTCCTAAAGCCCGATGCCCAGGACTAAAAAAAATGCCTCGGGACTTGTCGTTTTTCAATGAAATAAGTCTGTCGGGCATGGCAAATCTAAAAAAAATAGAACTAATTTTTGAAAGATTTCGTTGTCATTATTTGGACCATGTTTCTTGATCTATTCCCTGACCTATAAATAGTAATAACTTTATTTTTAGAATGGGTATTTACTAGATCGATCTATTGATTAGTCATTCTCAAGTCTGAATCACACCTGCGCTTGATCAGACACATTTTTTGACATGCTACAAATTTTATTAATCAAGCGCTGGAATGATAAAGATCAAATTTTGTTGATAATTTTTTGAGGATAAGATCGTTGCTCAATTATAATTTCACGGTTAAAAAAATGCAGAAATGGAAAGCTGATGACAAGGCATCAGATGTGGAGATTGAATCAATTGACACTGTGTCTTCTTCCCTGCAAACCTAGAATTATACATAAGAATATCAGATAACAAAATTGCATTTATATTGATTGGGACTTGACATAACATTGTTCGGGCTTAGTGTACAAAAGATGAAAAAGTCCAGGGCTCGGGTCTTCCCAAAAAAATGTTCAACCCCTGAAAGTTTTGCTGAATAATATAAAATTTACTCTGGCCACAAGTGGAGGCAAGATACTAAATAAAGCATAATATTTGGTCTTTGAATATAAAAATGAGTAATTTACTGAAAAAAATTTAGGTTTGATGGAATTTGTTCCCTTATAGGTATAAAACCACTAAATATTCATGAGATCAACAAGCACTGCCCATTTTGGGGAGAAAAATTTGAGGTAAGGAAATGAGTGCCAGAACTTAGACCATTGAATAACACTGCTTGGTTTGAATTTTTTTCTTACAGTACTTTCATTTTTCTAGTAATTTTTATTTTTTTTTTTTTCTAGAACTGAAATATTTTTTTTCACCAAAGATCTAAAGAATAGGGATGTCCTGTATAGAAACACAGTGCTGAAATACATTGTTTACAAACAAGCCATGTGAATTGCCAAAAAGTTCTGCATGACCATATAGTTTGACAGCGGCATAAGATGAAACTATATATCTTTTTATCTAAACAATATATGAAAAATCCAGGTTTTGAATGGTAAAAAAATATGGGTGTTGATTTTGTGATGGCTAAGCATAGAAAGTAATGGGAGTTTTTTTTTCAGAATTTATACCTATAAAGGAGAATGTTTGGTAAGGACCCTTTTTTGCCTCTTAATTTGGGCTTTTTTGAAAATTTGATTATCTGATTTCTAAGTAATAGCAGTATAGTAAAATGGTGGCAAACACTGAATTTAAGATGTTTTTGACAAGATTTATGATTTTATTCAGAAATAACAGTGTGCATTTATGAGACTTTTACAAAAACCTTGAACATTTCTGCAATTTTTACGGTGATTTTTGTGTGGAGCGGAAGTTGCCACACATCTGTTGACTCAAGATATTTTTACACGAGTTGTAACTGACAATTATACACAAAATATATGAAGCAAGAGATTCAACATGCATGTGGCCATTGTTCAAAGAGTAATAAACTACACAAAATTTGGTGTTTTCCAGCCTTTTTAACAGATTTTTCCAATCTCGGTCAAGTTTGAAGGGCTTATATGTTCAAATTATTACCATAAACCAATCAAATCAACTATAGAACACATTAAAGAGCTTGAGAAACAATATTAGAGTTTTTTCATGTAGACTTTGTTTTTGAGGCCAAATTTTGCCCTTAACAAACCAACTTCTTTGTCGGCTACAACCTTATTTCCCATGGAAGTTATAAAAAAAAACTTGTAAGGTATTTCAAAACATATCACATTTACTCAAGATTTTTTAAAAAAATTTATCGCAAACTTTGCCTATAGTAATAGGTACAAGTATTGTATTGATATTCTTGAGCGGGTCTACGTCAAAACATGGAGGCTAATAAAATAGTCAGAGTTCCTTTTATGTTTTTTTTTTTTAAACAGCTGCATGTAATTTTTGACTTGAATTTTGGCCATATTTAAAGATGTATCCAAGTAGATAAAATGTGTGATTTTTATATACAGATTCAAAGACAGGAAAGAGGAGGTATGTCCAGTTGATAAGGAGTACTGCAGCACAACACCACCAAAGTGAAAGTAGAAAACATGTGCTTTTGACTTTAAGGTTTGACAGTTTCCCAATCTTTGTGGATTGGTCTAGGTTTTTTAAGTTAAAATCAAATTTCTTGAAACATTCTATATGCATGAAAGTTGTACATGTATCATAATTCAAGATATTGATCATTACAATATAATTATAAATTAACATATCAATGATATAATTGATACACACTTTTTATATAACATCATAAGCAACATAAAATTATGGATAAAATAATAATAAATCATCATGGATACGAGACTAACTAATTACCTCACTTATGTTACATTCCTTATGCATTTCTTCCTCTCTGATAATTTCAATAGAAGAATTTGTTTTTTCCTACCTACTGACCTAAGCTTTAAATCATTGGGTTGAGAAACAGCAAACAAACATATTTTTGTGTTTGGGCTGATATAGAATTTTTCTGTGTATGTGTGCACACTTACATTTGAAAGTAAAAATCACTCACCTAATGCATTTTTGCTATTCTTAATTGATATTTTTTCTAAAAATAATATATATTTTTGAGGATTTTGGTCACTTAATATCAAATTTATTCATGTTTGCCATGTTGTAGAACAATTTTAATGCAAATTTCTATTATGACGAATATTGTAGTTGTTGACAGGTCTGGAATATCTTCTTTTATCATACTTTAGTGATATTTCTTGCAGTAAACCATAAATTGTTCATGATTCAGTCTGAGGCCTAATTTGCATAGCATAATGCATAGAATTTCAAGTATTGTGGTATAATTTTGGCAAATTGTGTTTTATTTCATGTATTAAAAGTAATTATCTGTTTTTTATAGGATCAAGCAATCAATGATAGATGTCAGTTGCCAGGTTGTTTAGGTTAAACTGAACAACTGTGCCCTGCAGCAGCACCATAGATTTATGTATTTGGAAACTGTTTGGAAATGACATTCTTAAGAGATTTTTGTAAGCATTTTTATTTGTTAGCATATAAAGCACAATCAAATTGTGTAGTTAAAATGTTGATTTTCTACTTTTCCAGAAAAAAGAACTGCATTTTAGTAAAAAATGTGTTTTTCATTGCTTAATTTACCTAGTAGGTTAGAAAGCAAGAGATGAATAAAATAAGTAAATTTTACAGTTTTGTTTATGTATTGGGGATATGTTTTTTATAAGAAATACACTTCTTTATCAAACTAATGATGAGAGAGTTCAAGGATTATAGTGGAAACTAAAAGAATGTAATTCAGAGACAAAGACAGGCATGGATAACTGACACACAACCAAGAATAAAAAATCACTGAAATATTATACAGCAGTCCCCCTTTCTAGGGCCCCTCATTTGAAAGACCACTCCTTTCTCCTGGCCATATTTCTCTTGCATTAACTCTTTTATATACTAATTAACCCCTTTTTGAAGGCCACCTTTTTTCGGCCAAAAATATCCTTTGTCCTCTCAAAAACAACCATGCTGTTGTTTATTGACAACTTTGATAACAATGATAAACCAGAAGTTTGAGACCGGATGTTCAATAGTTTGACCTGAAAGGTTAAAGTTACACTTCTGTGATTGCACAATTGGTAAACAAAGATGACATCTGTTAAAAAAAAATGAAAGTGTTGACACTCGAAAACAAAGTTAAAGTCATTAAATTAACTGAAAAGGGTCACAGTTTGAGGAAGCTGGCGGCAGATTTTAAGGTGTGTAAAATGCAAATTCAAAATATTATTTGGAAAAAGGAGAACATTTTAATTATGAAAACAGTCTGACATCAGTTCATTTTTCAAAGTAAATCTGATACAATGTACACGTTCAAGTTCTTTTAATGAATGCATCTTATGTTTAAATACATTGTTATATTTTAATGTGTCATACTTGCATTTTAAACAGATAATAAAAGGCATTTTAATATTCATAAAACATGTAACAGACATTATCTGGATTATACATAAAGGTCCTACAAAAGAAAAGCAAATCTGTTACATAAGGAACATTTTGTATATATTTTCAGCCATTTTGATTTTCAGATCAATTCCTTTATAGAGACCACCCCTTTTGTAAAGCCTCTTTTATGTTGCAAATGGGTTGTTCTCTCAAGAGTGGGACTACTGTACATGCAAGGTAAAACAGAAGTAAATAAGCATCTAAGACTCCACAAAAACTGGAAGCATAACCATAGTGCACTGATATGGTAAGCATCCTCTGTTTTTCTAGCAACACCCGCTCAGTTGCTCATAAAAAGTCAATTCAGGGAAGAAGAAAAAAGAAAGAAAAACTATTGGCATTTTGTACAAATAAGTATTCATTGTGCAGATGGATTCACTACAAGTTCATGACAGCCATAAGTAATATGGTTTTATTTTGTTCAGTTTTCATTATTTATGGATTGAACTGCATTGAATTTATTTCTTTTTTTCAGGAGGGAAAAAAGCTGTCTTCCTTGATGTGTTCAGTGATTGTAATATTCCCAGACAAGGGTCAAACTATAGTATTAGACCTTTGTAAATATTTATTTGTGTCATAAAATGGATGTATTTTTTTGAAAAAAAAAAACACTTTTCCTATTTGTTCACCCAGGGGAATGGAGGAAAAATAGCATTTATTTTCCGGCATTAGGTTGATCAGTCACGTACCCTGTTCAAATGAAAGGAAGAAGAACTTTGGAATAACAGATTGGTATACTGACACAGTTTGTAATGAGCATTTTTCTCTCAGATTTTTAAGGATAGAAGTTTAAAAAAAATAGGTTTATTTTATTTTAGAAAATACATAGAATATGAAATTTTGATAGATTGCATATTACAAATGAGTGTGGAAAAAAAAAACTGCTGAACTTCTGGTACCTTTAAACTTCTGTATGAATGGCGATTCATGTCACAATAAGGATATTTCTATAACGATGCTTTTTAGCTCACTTGGGGTCCGTCGTCGTCGTGGACAAATTTTAAAATATCTTCTCCTCTGAAACTACTAAACTGACAGGTTTTAAACTTTGCATGATTATTCCTTAGGGTGTTTTGCACAAAATGATTGTTGGGATTTTTGATCATTGAAAAAACATGGCTGCTGTTACTAAAAATAGAACATAGGGGTCAGATTGCAGTTTTTTGCAAACAACTCAAAAATCGTTGCCTTTAGCAAATATCTGGCACGAATAAAATTTTTCAGCATCATGAGATGGACCTATGCCAAAATTTTCAAAATGATTGGTCAACTGATGTAGGAGTTACAGCCTCGGAAACAGATTTTTTTTTGGATTTTTTGCATGTGCAACTTTGAAAATCTATTCAAAATCTATTGGACAGAATTCAATGAAATTTGGCATTTATGTTTCTTAGGGTATTCCACACAAAATGGTTGTTGGTATTGTTGATTCATGAAAAAATATTGCCGCCGTTACTAAAAATAGAACATAGGTTCAGATGGCAATTTTTTGCAAATAACTCAAAAATCGTTGCCTTTAGCAAATTTCTGTCTGGGTAATATTGTTTAGCATTATGAGACAGACCTATGACCAAAATTTTCAAAACGATTGGTCATACGGCCCCTGAAACAGTTTTTTTTATATTTTCGCATATGCAACTTTGAAAATCTGCTTCTCAAAATCCATTTTACAGAATTCAATGACAGTTAGCATACATGTTCCTTAGGGTATCCCACACAAATTGACCGTTCGGATTAAGACGGGTTTTTGAAAAAAAAAAAAAAAAATTGTTGCCTTTAGCAAAATTCTGGTTCAGGCCATGAAAATGCTATGAAAAGCATTTCCTGCATTTGACAATTTAGTTGATTTTAACTTAGCCTGTCTCATTCCTCAAGTTTTTCAAATAAGGAAATGGTTAACCAGGTGAGCGATTCAGGCTCTCTTGAGCCTCTAGTTTCTTTCGTGATAGTTTTAACTACTTACTGGAATTAACATTAAATTAATTGGTAGTAGCATTTGTTTAAAGTATTACAACACTTTGAGGGAATGGGGTTATTTATATAATTTAAAGTATGTTTCTCGCAAGTATCATGATACTTGATAATTGTGTAATGATAATAGTTGAAAGTATTTGTATTCCACTTATTTTAGATAAATTGAAAAAATATATGTTGCCATTCCCCTATCTTTTACCTTTACTTTTGAACAACACTTACCAAAATCCATCCAGGTTTTTTTTTTAAACCCTTAGCAAAGTTACCCTATTTTCAACAAAGAAATTTGAGCAAATTGACCAATAAGTGGTCAAATACCAATGGCAGTGTTTTCAGTTAGTCCTCCGATAGGCCTCAAAGTTATTTAACTCTAATGTCTTAAAGTGAATTAATTTGTCAATCCAAATTATTTGGCCATTTCTGTTACACTAAAAAATAACATCAGAAGGAGAAAGAAGACTTTGCCTTAATTGTAGTCATACACAAATCAAAGTAGTTCTATCCCCAGGTGGCACTAAAAAGTTCAGTTAAATATCACTAGAAAATAAACAACAAAAATCTTCTAGTAATTTTGTGTGAAGCGAAGAGCTGAGAAAAGAAATAATGGTAAAAATTTCAACCATTTAAATAACTGTAATTTTAGAATCTGATCATACATCGATTTCTAACTGTAGGTCAAGGTCTGTTGTATCCTTTATCTCAAAGTTTTTTTTGTTTTTTTTTTTGGGGGGGGGGGCATAGATGCTATGTATCAAATATTAAATCAGGAATTTTAAAGATGATACGTCACTTATATAGTGGAAACTGAAATTAAAGGTTCTAGCTAAACGATATTCTTTCTTTCGAATCAGATCAGCTATAAAGTCGGCCTCATAAGAGTGAAGGGATAGGTCAGCAAGTAGAAGAGCACAATTTGTTCCCACTGGAATGCCCACCATTTGTTGAAAAATGCGTCCACCACAGTGGACATATATGTGTTAAACTTTCATGTACCAACTTAGAAGTACCTATACAAGGGAAACCCGTATTAAATTACGGAAATCAAATTGTCTACAGACTCCAACTACACACCTTTAACATAATACATCCAAATGTGTTTTGCAGTCGTATAAAATTGGTAAGTCTAAGTATTTCACTAACTGAAAAATGGACTTAATTATGTAAAAAAAATAACCTTAATTTGTCTCCTTATCAACCAAAAAATAAGGCATGTGTAACATAATTCAGTAGGTAATCTTGAAATAATATTCAATTTCTTATTTTATGTAATATGAAGAGTAAATATTTGATACAAAATGGCTTGCTTAATGGCTTAGACTGTTTTTGTTTGAAGGTTGTAGCTTATGACTATTCCTCAAATTCAAATCGCTGTTTAAATCTAAGTGACGCGTAATGTCAAATATAGTTCACTTAACCTAGAAAACCTGGGAGGGAAAATGTTGTATACTAATCTAGCCATTCAAATATTGTGTTATTGTTTAAATCAGAAGGATACATCATGCGTCTGTTCTTAAGAAAGCTTTTTTTTTTTTTTTTTTTTTTTTTTTTTTTTTTAATGCACATACCTAGAAAGTTGTGATATGTAATTAAAGCGGTGAAAAATTGAACAATATCAAGGATCTTGAATGGATACAAATGTTACCCTTCTATACATCCATTAAATCATTCATTTCCCTCACACCTTTTTCGAAACCTACACTTCACATGGTCATATTACTTGGAATCATACTTCCCTTACCAAAATATGCACATCACATCTGATGCAAACTGCACTCTTTGCTTTGTTATAGTCCGTGAAATAACACTTTCCGGTCAAAACCCATTCATGCTCATAACGTCTGATGCGGACCCTGCGCTTAAAATGGCCGTTTGTCCGAAAAACTACCCAAAACCAAAATATAGCCTGGTTATGTAATCTGATGCGAATTGTATGCTTGACATGTCCAAACTCTTTTAAACAGATGATTCGAAGCCTACTCTTCACATAGCCAATACTACTAACATTGCACTTTCCTTACCAAAGTATGCTCATCATATCAGATCCCAACTGTACCTTTAACATTGCCATAGTCCGTGAAATAGCACTTTCGAGTCGGAACTCATTCATGCTCATTACATCTGATGCGGACTGTAGTCTTAACATGGCCGTATGACAGAAACACTACCCAAACAATTGCATGCTTATCACATCATATAATAATTTTACATGGCCCAACTGTTTCAAAAATTTTATTCTTGCTAAAATCATACATGCTCATCACTAAAAATGCCAACCGTTTTCTTAATAAGGCCAAAGGACTTAAAATATAATTTTCCTAACAATTACGTACACGATCATCACATCTGACGGAAACCGTACCCCTGACATGCCCGTATGACAGAAAATCTACCCAAAAATGCATGCATATCACATCATATAAGAATTGAACGCCTAACATGGCCAAACTTTCAAATAACTTATTCCTGCTAAAATCATATATGCACATAACTTTAGATGTCGACCGTTTTCTTAATATGGCCAAAGTACTTGAAATATCATTTTCCTACCCAAAATCATTAATGCTCATCACAATTGATGCGTACAGTTCTCCTTTAAATAGCCATTATACAATTCCAAAGATAACAATACTGTGTGAAATATCCCTTTCGTACCTTAATTCTCCATACTAATCACATATGATGCGAACTGAACTCTTAACATGGTCATACTATCTGAAAAAGCACATTCTTACTAGAATCATACATGCTCATCACATCTGATTTGATATGTAACCTAAGTATGACCATGCTACTTCAAATAGCATTTTCCTACTTTGATCATACATGTTCATCACATCTGATTCGTAATGTATCTGTAATATGATTTTAATACTCGATATAACATTTTCCTGCCAATAACGTACAGGTTCATCACATCTGACGCAAACCGTACCCCTGACATCCACGTTAGACAGATAAAACTACCAAAAAATGCATACTTATCACATCATATAAGAATTGTACGCCTGATATCGCCAAACTGTTTCAAATAACTTATTCCTGCTAAAATCATATATGCTCATAACGTAAGATACCAACATTTCCTTAATATGGCCAAAGTACTTGAAATATCATTTTCCTACCCAAAATCATTAATGCTCATGACAATTGATTCGTACTGTCCTCACTTAAATAGCCATTTTACAATTCCAAAGATAGCAATACTCTGTGAAATACCATTTTCGTACCTTAATTCTCCATACCAATCACATATGATGCGAACTGAACTTTTAACATGATCATACTATTTGAAATAGCTCATTCTTAGCAGAATCATACATGCACATCACATCTGATTTGATAATGTACCCTAAGTATGACCATTCTACGTGAAATAGCATTTTCCTACCTAAATCATACATGCTCATCACATCTGATTCATACAGTATTCTTTATATGACCTTATGACTCGAAATAACATTTTCCTACCAATAACGTACATGATGACCGCATGTGACGCAAACCGTACACCTGACATGCCCGTATGACAGAAAAACTACCCACAAATGCATGCTTATCACATCATATAAGAATTGTACGCCCAACATGGCCAAACTTTTTCAAAAATTATTCCTGCTTAAATCATATATGCCGATAACTTAAGATACTAAACGTTTTCTTAATATGGCCAAAGTACTTGAAATATCATTTTCTTACCCAAAATCAATATTGCTCATGACAATTGATGCATACTGTTCTCCTTTAAATAGCGATTATACAATTCCAAAGATAAAATACTGTGGTATGAAATACCCTAAATGTGACCGTACTACTTGAAATAGCACTTTCCTACCTAAATCAAATATGCTCATCACATCTGATTCCTAATGTACTGTCCATATGACCTCGAAATAACATTTTCCTACAAACAACATACATGATCATTACATCTGACGGAAACGGTACCCCTGACATGTCCGTATAACAGACAAAGATAGCAATACTCTGTGAAATACCATTTTCGTACCTTGATTCTCCATACCAATGACATATGATGCGAACTGTACTCTTAACATGATCATACTACTTGAAATAGCACATTCGTACCAGAATCATACATGCTCATCAAATCTGATTTGATATGTGTCCTAAATTTAACCATGCTACTTCAAATAGCACTTTCCTACCTAGATCATACATGCTCATCATATCTAATTCGTACTGTATTCTTGATATTTCCTTACGACTCAAAATAACAATTTCCTTCCAATAACATACATGATCATCACATCTGACGGAAACGGTACCCCTGACATGCCCGTAAGACAGAAAAACTACCGAAAAATGCATGCTTATCACATCATAAAAGAATTATACGGCTATCATGGCCAAACTGTTTCAAATATTTGATTCCTGCTAAAATCATACGTGCCCATAATTTAAGACGCCAACCGTTTTCTTAACATGGTCAAGGTAGTTGAAATATCATTTTCCTTACCAAAATCAAAAATGCTCATGGTAATTGATGCGTAGAGATCTCACTAAAATAGCCATTTTACAATACCAAAGAGAGTTATACTGTGTAAAATGCAATTTTCGTACCTTAATTCTCTATACCAATCACATATGATGTGAACTGTACCCTTAACATGATCATACTACTTGAAATGGCACATTCTAACCAGAATAGAATAGGCTTATCACATCAGATTTGATATGTACCCTAAATATGACCATACTACTTCAAATAGCACTTTCCTACCTAGAACACACATGCTCATCATATCTGATTCATACTGTATTCTTAATATTACCTTACGACTCGAAATAACATTTTCCTATCAATAACGTACATGATCATAACATCTGACGGAAACCGAACCCCTGACATGTATGTATAACAGAAATCTTCACAAAAAATGTATGCTTATCTTATCATAAAAGAATTGTATTCCTAACATGGCCAAACAGTTTCAAATAACTTATTCCTGCTGAAGTCATACATGCCCATAATTTAAGACGCCAACCGTTTTCTTAATATGACAAAAGTACTTTAAATATTATTTTCCTACCCAAAATCAATAATGCTCATGACAATTGATGCGTACTGTTCTCACTTAAATAGCCATTATACAATTCCAAAGATAGCAATACTGTGTGAAATACCATTTCTCGTACCTTAATTCTCCATACTAATCACATATGATGCGATCTGTACTGTTAACATGATCATACTGCTTCAAATAGTACATTCTTTCAAGAATAAAATAGGCTTATCACATCAGATTTGATATGTACCATAAATATGACCATTCTACTTTAAATAGCATTTTCCTACTTAAATCATAAAGGGTCATCTTATCTGATTCGTACTATATTCTTAATATGACCTTACGACTCGAAATAACATTTTCCTACCAATAACGTACTTGATGACCGCATGTGACGCAAACCGTACCCCTGACATGCCCGTATGACAGAAAAACTACCCACAAATGCATGCTTATCACATCATATAAGAAGTCTACGCCTAACATGGCCAAACTGTTTCAAATAACTTATTCCTACGAATATCATATAAGCCGATAATTTAAGATGCCAAACGTTTTCTTAATATGGCCAAAGTACTAGAAATATCATTTTCCTACCCAAAACCAATAATGCCCATGACAATTGATGCATACTCTTCTCACTTAAATAGCCATTATACAATTCCAAAGATAACAATACTTTGGTGTGAAATACCCTATATATGACCGTACTACTTGAAATAGCACTTTTCTGCCTAAATCATATATGCTCATCACATCTGATTCCTACTGTACTGTTCATATGACCTCACGACTCGAAATAATATTTTCCTACAAACAACCTTTATGATCATCACATCTGACCCAAACCGTATCCCTGACATGTCCGTAAGACAGAAAAACTACCCAAAAATGCATGCTTATCACATCATATAAGAATTGTACGTCTATCATGGCCAAACTGTTTCAAATCACTTATTCCTTCTTTATCCATATATGCCCGTAACTTAAGATGCCAAAGTTTTCTTAATATGGCTAAAGTACCTGAAATATAATTTTTCTACCCAAAATCATTAATGCTCATGACAATTGATGCGTACAGTTCTCCTTTAAATAGTCATTATACAATTCCAAAGATGGCAATACTCTGTGAAATACCATTCTCGTACCTTAATTCTCCATACCAATAACATATGATGTGAACTGTACTCTTAACACGATCATACTACTTGAAATAGCACATTCGTAACAGAATCATGCATGCTCATCAAATCTGACTTGATATGTATCCTAAATTGGACCATACTACTTCAAATAGCACTTTCCTACCTAAATCATACATGCTCATCATATATAATTCGTACTGTATTCTTAATATACCCTTACGACTCGAAATAAAATCTTACTGCCAATAACGTACATGATAGTCACTTCGGAGGGAAACCGTACCCCTAACATGGCCGTTTAATAGACAAAATATCAAAAAATGCATGCTTATCACATCATATAAGCATTGTACGCCTGACATCTCCAAACTGTTTCAAATAACTTATTCCTGCTAAGATCATATATGCCCATAACTTAACATGCGAACGTTTCCTTAATATGGCCAAAGTACTTGAAATATCATTTTCCTACCTAAAATCATTAATGCTCATGACAATTGATACGTGCAGTTCTCCTTTAAATAGACATTATACAATTCCATAGATAACAATACTCTGTGAAATACTATTTTCGTACCTTAATTCTCCATACAAATCACATATTATGCGAACTGAACTCTTAACATAATCATACTACTTGAAATAGCTCATTCTTAGCAGAATCAAACATACTTATCACATCTGATTTGATATGTAACCTCAATATGACCATACTACTTGAACTAGCACTTTCCGTCTTCAAGCACACATACTCATCATATATGATTAGTAATTTATCTGTAATTAGATTTTACGACTTGATATAACATTTTCCTGCCAATAACGTACAGGATCATCACATTTGACGTAAATCGTACCCCTGACATGCACGTATGACAGAAAAACTACCCACAAATGCATGCTTATCACATATAAGAAGTGTATGCCTAACATGGCCAAACTGTTTCAAATAACTTATTCCTACTAAAATCATATAAGCCGATACCTTAAGATGCCAAACGTTTTCTTAATACGGCCAAAGTACTTGAAATATCATTTTCCTACCCAAAAACAATAATGCTCATCACAATTGATGCATACTGTTCTCACTTAAATAGCCATTATACAATTCCAAAGATAACAATGCTTTGGTGTGAAATACCCTAAATATGACAGTACTACTTGAAATAGCACTTTCCTGCCTAAATCATATATGCTCATCACATCTGATTCCTACTGTACTGTTCATATGACCTCACGACTCGAAATAATATTTTCCTACAAACAATCTATATGATCATCACATCTGACGCAAACCGTACCCCTGACATGTCCGTAAGACAGAAAAACTACCCAAAAATGCATGCTTATCACATCAAATAAGAATTGTACGCCTAACATGGCCAAACTGTTTCAAATCACTTATTCCTTCTTTATCCATATATGCCCATAACGTAAGATGCCAAAGTTTTCTTAATATGGCTAAAGTACCTGAAATATAATTTTTCTACCCAAAATCATTAATGCTCATGACAATTGATACGTGCAGTTCTCTTTTAAATAGCCATTATACAATTCCAAAGATAACACTACTGTGGGAAATACCAATTTCGTACCTTAATTCTCCATATCAATCACATATGATGCGAACTTAACTCTTAACATAATCATTCTACTTGAAATAGCTCATTCTTAGCAGAATCAAACATACTTATCAAATCTGATTTGATATGTATTCTATATTGGACCATACTACTTCAAATAGCACTTTCCTACCTAAATCATACATGCTCATCATATCTAATTCGTACTGTATTCTTAACATGACCTTACGACTCGAAATAAAATTTTACTGCCAATAACGTACATGATAGTCACTTCGGAGGGAAACCGTACCCCTACCATGCCCGTTTAACAGACAAACTATCCAAAAATGCATGCTTATCACATCATATAAGCATTGTACGCCTGACATCTCCAAACTGTTTCATATAACTTATTCCTGCTAAAATCATATATGCCCATAACTTAACATGCGAACGTTTCCTTAGTATAGCCAAAGTACTTGAAATATCATTTTCCTACCCAAAATCATTAATGCTCATGACAATTGATACGTGCAGTTCTCCTTTAAATAGCCATTATACAATTCCAAAGATTACAATATTCTGTGAAATACAATTTTCGTACCTTAATTCTCCATATCAATCACATATGATGCGAACTGAACTCTTAACATAATCATACTACGTGAAATAGCTCATTCTTAGCAGAATCAAACATACTTATCAAATCTGATTTGATGTGTATCCTAAATTGGACCATACTACTTCAAATAGCACTTTCCTACCTAAATCATACATGCTCATCATATCTAATTCGTACTGTATTCTTAATATGACATTACGACTCGAAATAAAATTTTACTGCCAATAACGTACATGATAGTCACTTCGGAGGGAAATCGTACCCCTAACATGCCCGTTTAACAGACAAACTACCCAAGAATGCATGCTTATCACATCATAAAAGCATTATAGGCCTTACATCTCCAAACTGTTTCGAATAACTTATTCCTGCTAAAATCATATATGCCCATAACTTAACATGCGAACGTTTCCTTAATATGGCCAAAGTACTTGAAATATCATTTTCCTACCTAAAATCATTAATGCTCATGACAATTGATACGTGCAGTTCTCCTTTAAATAGCCATTATACAATTCCAAAGATACTAATACTGTGGGAAATACTAATTTCGTACCTTAATTCTCCATATCAATCACATATGATGCGAACTGAACTCTTAACATAATCATACTACTTGAAATAGCTCATTCTTAGCAGAATCAAACATACTTATCACATCTGATTTGATATGTAACCTAAATATGACCATACTACTTGTACTAGCACTTTCCTACTTCAATCACACATACTCATCACATCTGATTAGTAATTTATCTGTAATTAGATTTTACGACTTGATATAACATTTTCCTGCCAATAACGTACAGGATCATCACATCTGACGCAAACCGTACCCCTGACATGCACGTATGACAGAAAAACTACCCACAAATGCATGCTTATCACATATAAAAAGTGTATGCCTAACATGGCCAAACTGTTTCAAATAACTTATTCCTACTAAAATCATATAAGCCGATAACTTAAGATGCCAAACGTTTTCTTAATACGGCCAAAGTGCTTGAAATATCATTTTCCTACCCAAAACCAATAATGCTCATCACAATTGATGCATACTGCTCTCACTAATAGACATTATAAAATTCCAAAGATACCAATACTGTGGGAAATACCAATTTCGTACCTTAATTCTCCATATCAATCACATATGATGCGAACTTAACTCTTAACATAATCATTCTACTTGAAATAGCTCATTCTTAGCAGAATCAAACATACTTATCAAATCTGATTTGATATGTATCCTATATTGGACCATACTACTTCAAATAGCACTTTCCTACCTAAATCATACATGCTCATCATATCTAATTCGTACTGTATTCTTAACATGACCTTACGACTCGAAATAAAATTTTACTGTCAATAACGTACATGATAGTCACTTCGGAGGGAAACCGTACCCCTACCATGCCCGTTTAACAGACAAACTATCCAAAAATGCATGCTTATCACATCATATAAGCATTGTACGCCTGACATCTCCAAACTGTTTCAAATAACTTATTCCTGCTAAAATCATACGTGCCCATAACTTAACATGCGAACGTTTCCTTAATATAGCCAAAGTACTTGAAATATCATTTTCCTACCCAAAATCATTAATGCTCATGACAATTGATACGTGCAGTTCTCCTTTAAATAGCCATTATACAATTCCAAAGATTACAATTCTCTGTGAAATACAATTTTCGTACCTTAATTCTCCATATCAATCACATATGATGCGAACTGAACTCTTAACATAATCATACTACTTGAAATAGCTCATTCTTAGCAAAATCAAACATACTGATCAAATCTGATTTGATGTGTATCCTAAATTGGACCATACTACTTCAAATAGCACTTTCCTACCTAAATCATACATGCTCATCATATCTAATTCGTACTGTATTCTTAATATGACATTACGACTCGAAATAGAATTTTACTGCCAATAACGTACATGATAGTCACTTCGGAGGGAAATCGTACCCCTAACATGCCCGTTTAACAGACAAACTACCCAAGAATGCATGCTTATCACATCATATAAGCATTGTAGGCCTTACATCTCCAAACTGTTTCGAATAACGTATTCCTGCTAAAATCATATATCCCATAACTTAACATGCGAACGTTTCCTTAGTATAGCCAAAGTACTTGAAATATCATTTTCCTACCCAAAATCATTAATGCTCATGACAATTGATACGTGCAGTTCTCCTTTAAATAGCCATTATACAATTCCAAAGACTACAATACTCTGTGAAATACAATTTTCGTTCCTCAATTCTCCATATCAATTACATATGATGCGAACTGAACTCTTAACATAATCATACTACTTGAAATAGCTCTTTCTTAGCAGAATCAAACATACTTATCAAATCTGATTTGATGTGTATCCTAAATTGGACCATACTACTTCAAATAGCACTTTCCTACCTAAATCATACATGCTCATCATATCTAATTCGTACTGTATTCTTAATATGACCTTACGACTCGAAATAAAATTTTACTGCCAATAACGTAGTTGATAGTCACTTCGGAGGGAAACCGTACCCCTAACATGCCCGTTTAACAGACATACTACCCAAGAATGCATGCTTATCACATCATATAAGCATTGTACGCCTGACATCTCCAAACTGTTTCGAATAACTTATTCCTACTAAAATCATATATGCCCATAACTTAACATGCGAACGTTTCCTTAATATGGCCAAAGTACTTGAAATATCATTTTCCTACCTAAAATCATTAATGCTCATGACAATTGATACGTGCAGTTCTCCTTT
Organism: Perna viridis; assembly: GCA_037379345.1. Lineage (NCBI taxonomy): Eukaryota > Metazoa > Mollusca > Bivalvia > Mytilida > Mytilidae > Perna > Perna viridis. Next base: position 31,821,589 of record CM074524.1, on the reverse strand, counting down.
AAATAGCCATTATACAATTCCAAAGATAACAATACTCTGTGAAATACCATTTTCGTACCTTAATTCTCCATACAAATCACATATGATGCGAAGTGAACTCTTAACATAATCATACTACTTGAAATAGCTCATTCTTAGCAGAATCAAACATACCTATCACATCTGATTTGATATGTAACCTAAATATGACCATACTACTTGTACTAGCACTTTCCTACTTCAATCACACATACTCATCACATCTGATTAGTAATTTATCTGTAATTAGATTTCACGACTTGATATAACATTTTCCTGCCAATAACGTACAGGATCATCACATCTGACGCAAACCGTACCCCTGACATGCACGTATGACAGAAAAACTACCCACAAATGCATGCTTATCACATATAAAAAGTGTATGCCTAACATGGCCAAACTGTTTCAAATAACTTATTCCTACTAAAATCATATAAGCCGATAACTTAAGATGCCAAACGTTTTCTTAATACGGCCAAAGTGCTTGAAATATCATTTTCCTACCCAAAATCAATAATGCTCATCACAATTGATGCATACTGCTCTCACTAATAGACATTATACAATTCCAAAGATACCAATACTGTGGGAAATACCAATTTCGTACCTTAATTCTCCATATCAATCACATATGATGCGAACTTAACTCTTAACATAATCATTCTACTTGAAATAGCTCATTCTTAGCAGAATCAAACATACTTATCAAATCTGATTTGATATGTATCCTATATTGGACCATACTACTTCAAATAGCACTTTCCTACCTAAATCATACATGCTCATAATATCTAATTCGTACTGTATTCTTAACATGACCTTACGACTCGAAATAAAATTTTACTGTCAATAACGTACATGATAGTCACTTCGGAGGGAAACCGTACCCCTACCATGCCCGTTTAACAGACAAACTACCCAAGAATGCATGCTTACCATATCATATAAGCATTGTACGCCTGACAACTCCAAACTGCTTCGAAAAACTTATTCCTGCTAAAATCATATATGCCCATAACTTAACATGCGAACGTTTCCTTAATATAGCCAAAGTACTTGAAATATCATTTTCCTACCCAAAATCATTAATGCTCATGACAATTGATACGTGCAGTTCTCCTTTAAATAGCCATTATACAATTCCAAAGATTACAATACTCTGTGAAATACAATTTTCGTACCTTAATTCTCCATACAAATCACATATGATGCGAACTGAACTCTTAACATAATCATACTACTTGAAATAGCTCATTCTTAGCCGAATCAAACATACTTATCACATCTGATTTGATATGTAACCTAAATATGACCATACTACTTGTACTAGCACTTTCCTACTTCAATCACACATACTCATCACATCTGATTAGTAATTTATCTGTAATTAGATTTTACGACTTGATATAACATTTTCCTGCCAATAACGTACAGGATCATCACATCTGACGCAAACCGTACCCCTGACATGCACGTATGACAGAAAAACTACCCACAAATGCATGCTTATCACATATAAAAAGTGTATGCCTAACATGGCCAAACTGTTTCAAATAACTTATTCCTACTAAAATCATATAAGCCGATAACTTAAGATGCCAAACGTTTTCTTAATACGGCCAAAGTGCTTGAAATATCATTTTCCTACCCAAAATCAATAATGCTCATCACAATTGATGCATACTGCTCTCACTTAAATAGCCATTATACAATTCCAAAGATACCAATACTGTGGGAAATACCAATTTCGTACCTTAATTCTTCATATCAATCACATATGATGCGAACTGAACTCTTAACATAATCATTCTACTTGAAATAGCTCATTCTTAGCAGAATCAAACATACTTATCAAATCTGATTTGATATGTATCCTAAATTGGACCATACTACTTCAAATAGCACTTTCCTACCTAAATCATACATGCTCATCATATCTAATTCGTACTGTATTCTTAACATGACCTTACGACTCGAAATAAAATTTTACTGTCAATAACGTACATGATAGTCACTTCGGAGGGAAACCGTACCCCTACCATGCCCGTTTAACAGACAAACTATCCAAAAATGCATGCTTATCACATCATATAAGCATTGTACTCCTGACATCTCCAAACTGTTTCATATAACTTATTCCTGCTAAAATCATATATGCCCATAACTTAACATGCGAACGTTTCCTTAATATAGCCAAAGTACTTGAAATATCATTTTCCTACCCAAAATCATTAATGCTCATGACAATTGATACGTGCAGTTCTCCTTTAAATAGCCATTATACAATTCCAAAGATAACAATACTCTGTGAAATACCATTTTCGTACCTTAATTCTCCATACAAATCACATATGATGCGAAGTGAACTCTTAACATAATCATACTACTTGAAATAGCTCATTCTTAGCAGAATCAAACATACCTATCACATCTGATTTGATATGTAACCTAAATATGACCATACTACTTGTACTAGCACTTTCCTACTTCAATCACACATACTCATCACATCTGATTAGTAATTTATCTGTAATTAGATTTCACGACTTGATATAACATTTTCCTGCCAATAACGTACAGGATCATCACATCTGACGCAAACCGTACCCCTGACATGCACGTATGACAGAAAAACTACCCACAAATGCATGCTTATCACATATAAAAAGTGTATGCCTAACATGGCCAAACTGTTTCAAATAACTTATTCCTACTAAAATCATATAAGCCGATAACTTAAGATGCCAAACGTTTTCTTAATATGGCCAAAGTGCTTGAAATATCATTTTCCTACCCAAAATCAATAATGCTCATCACAATTGATGCATACTGCTCTCACTAATAGACATTATACAATTCCAAAGATACCAATACTGTGGGAAATACCAATTTCGTACCTTAATTCTCCATATCAATCACATATGATGCGAACTTAACTCTTAACATAATCATTCTACTTGAAATAGCTCATTCTTAGCAGAATCAAACATACTTATCAAATCTGATTTGATATGTATCCTATATTGGACCATACTACTTCAAATAGCACTTTCCTACCTAAATCATACATGCTCATAATATCTAATTCGTACTGTATTCTTAACATGACCTTACGACTCGAAATAAAATTTTACTGTCAATAACGTACATGATAGTCACTTCGGAGGGAAACCGTACCCCTACCATGCCCGTTTAACAGACAAACTACCCAAGAATGCATGCTTACCATATCATATAAGCATTGTACGCCTGACAACTCCAAACTGCTTCGAAAAACTTATTCCTGCTAAAATCATATATGCCCATAACTTAACATGCGAACGTTTCCTTAATATAGCCAAAGTACTTGAAATATCATTTTCCTACCCAAAATCATTAATGCTCATGACAATTGATACGTGCAGTTCTCCTTTAAATAGCCATTATACAATTCCAAAGATTACAATACTCTGTGAAATACAATTTTCGTACCTTAATTCTCCATACAAATCACATATGATGCGAACTGAACTCTTAACATAATCATACTACTTGAAATAGCTCATTCTTAGCAGAACCAAACATACTTATCACATCTGATTTGATATGTAACCTAAATATGACCATACTACTTGTACTAGCACTTTCCTACTTCAATCACACATACTCATCACATCTGATTAGTAATTTATCTGTAATTAGATTTTACGACTTGATATAACATTTTCCTGCCAATAACGTACAGGATCATCACATCTGACGCAAACCGTACCCCTGACATGCACGTATGACAGAAAAACTACCCACAAATGCATGCTTATCACATATAAAAAGTGTATGCCTAACATGGCCAAACTGTTTCAAATAACTTATTCCTACTAAAATCATATAAGCCGATAACTTAAGATGCCAAACGTTTTCTTAATACGGCCAAAGTGCTTGAAATATCATTTTCCTACCCAAAATCAATAATGCTCATCACAATTGATGCATACTGCTCTCACTTAAATAGCCATTATACAATTCCAAAGATACCAATACTGTGGGAAATACCAATTTCGTACCTTAATTCTTCATATCAATCACATATGATGCGAACTGAATTCTTAACATAATCATTCTACTTGAAATAGCTCATTCTTAGCAGAATCAAACATACTTATCAAATCTGATTTGATATGTATCCTAAATTGGACCATACTACTTCAAATAGCACTTTCCTACCTAAATCATACATGCTCATCATATCTAATTCGTACTGTATTCTTAACATGACCTTACGACTCGAAATAAAATTTTACTGTCAATAACGTACATGATAGTCACTTCGGAGGGAAACCGTACCCCTACCATGCCCGTTTAACAGACAAACTATCCAAAAATGCATGCTTATCACATCATATAAGCATTGTACTCCTGACATCTCCAAACTGTTTCATATAACTTATTCCTGCTAAAATCATATATGCCCATAACTTAACATGCGAACGTTTCCTTAGTATAGCCAAAGTACTTGAAATATCATTTTCCTACCCAAAATCATTAATGCTCATGACAATTGATACGTGCAGTTCTCCTTTAAATAGCCATTCTACAATTCCAAAGATTACAATATTCTGTGAAATACAATTTTCGTACCTTAATTCTCCATATCAATCACATATGATGCGTACTGAACTCTTAACATAATCATACTATGTGAAATAGCTCATTCTTAGCAGAATCAAACATACTTATCAAATCTGATTTGATGTGTATCCTAAATTGGACCATACTACTTCAAATAGCACTTTCCTACCTAAATCATACATGCTCATAATATCTAATTCGTACTGTATTCTTAACATGACCTTACGACTCGAAATAAAATTTTACTGTCAATAACGTACATGATAGTCACTTCGGAGGGAAACCGTACCCCTACCATGCCCGTTTAACAGACAAACTATCCAAAAATGCATGCTTATCACATCATATAAGCATTGTACGCCTGACATCTCCAAACTGTTTCAAATGACTTATTCCTGCTAAAATCATACATGCCCATAACTTAACATGCGAACGTTTCCTTAATATAGCCAAAGTACTTGAAATATCATTTTCCTACCCAAAATCATTAATGCTCATGACAATTGATACGTGCAGTTCTCCTTTAAATAGCATTATACAATTCCAAAGATTACAATTCTCTGTGAAATACAATTTTCGTACCTTAATTCTCCATATCAATCACATATGATGCGAACTGAACTCTTAACATAATCATACTACTTGAAATAGCTCATTCTTAGCAAAATCAAACATACTGATCAAATCTGATTTGATGTGTATCCTAAATTGGACCATACTACTTCAAATAGCACTTTCCTACCTAAATCATACATGCTCATCATATCTAATTCGTACTGTATTCTTAATATGACATTACGACTCGAAATTGAATTTTACTGCCAATAACGTACATGATAGTCACTCTGGAGGGAAACTGTACCCATAACATGCCCGTTTAACAGACATACTACCCAAGAATGCATGCTTACCATATCATATAAGCATTGTACGCCTGACAACTCCAAACTGCTTCGAAAAACTTATTCCTGCTAAAATCATATATGCCCATAACTTAACATGCGAACGTTTCCTTAATATAGCCAAAGTACTTGAAATATCATTTTCCTACCCAAAATCATTAATGCTCATGACAATTGATACGTGCAGTTCTCCTTTAAATAGCCATTATACAATTCCAAAGATTACAATACTCTGTGAAATACAATTTTCGTACCTTAATTCTCCATACAAATCACATATGATGCGAACTGAACTCTTAACATATTCATACTACTTGAAATAGCTCATTCTTAGCCGAATCAAACATACTTATCACATCTGATTTGATATGTAACCTAAATATGACCATACTACTTGTACTAGCACTTTCCTACTTCAATCACACATACTCATCACATCTGATTAGTAATTTATCTGTAATTAGATTTTACGACTTGATATAACATTTTCCTGCCAATAACGTACAGGATCATCACATCTGACGCAAACCGTACCCCTGACATGCACGTATGACAGAAAAACTACCCACAAATGCATGCTTATCACATATAAAAAGTGTATGCCTAACATGGCCAAACTGTTTCAAATAACTTATTCCTACTAAAATCATATAAGCCGATAACTTAAGATGCCAAACGTTTTCTTAATACGGCCAAAGTGCTTGAAATATCATTTTCCTACCCAAAATCAATAATGCTCATCACAATTGATGCATACTGCTCTCACTTAAATAGCCATTATACAATTCCAAAGATACCAATACTGTGGGAAATACCAATTTCGTACCTTAATTCTTCATATCAATCACATATGATGCGAACTGAACTATTAACATAATCATTCTACTTGAAATAATAGCTCATTCTTAGCAGAATCAAACATACTTATCAATTCTGATTTGATATGTATCCTAAATTGGACCATACTACTTCAAATAGCACTTTCCTACCTAAATCATACATGCTCATCATATCTAATTCGTACTGTATTCTTAACATGACCTTACGACTCGAAATAAAATTTTACTGTCAATAACGTACATGATAGTCACTTCGGAGGGAAACCGTACCCCTACCATGCCCGTTTAACAGACAAACTATCCAAAAAATGCATGCTTATCACATCATATAAGCATTGTACGCCTGACATCTCCAAATTGTTTCATATAACTTATTCCTGCTAAAATCATATATCCCCATAACTTAACATGCGAACGTTTCCTTAGTATAGCCAAAGTACTTGAAATATCATTTTCCTACCCAAAATCATTAATGCTCATGACAATTGATACGTGCAGTTCTCCTTTAAATAGCCATTATACAATTCCAAAGATTACAATATTCTGTGAAATACAATTTTCGTACCTTAATTCTCCATATCAATCACATATGATGCGAACTGAACTCTTAACATAATCATACTACGTGAAATAGCTCATTCTTAGCAGAATCAAACATACTTATCAAATCTGATTTGATGTGTATCCTAAATTGGACCATACTACTTCAAATAGCACTTTCCTACCTAAATCATACATGCTCATCATATCTAATTCGTACTGTATTCTTAATATGACCTTACGACTCGAAATAAAATTTTACTGCCAATAACGTAGATGATAGTCACTTCGGAGGGAAACCGTACCCCTAACATGCCCGTTTAACAGACATACTACCCACAAATGCATGCTTATCACATATAAAAAGTGTATGCCTAACATGGCCAAACTGTTTCAAATAACTTATTCCTACTAAAATCATATAAGCCGATAACTTAAGATGCCAAACGTTTTCTTAATACGGCCAAAGTGCTTGAAATATCATTTTCCTACCCAAAATCAATAATGCTCATCACAATTGATGCATACTGCTCTCACTAATAGACATTATACAATTCCAAAGATACCAATACTGTGGGAAATACCAATTTCGTACCTTAATTCTCCATATCAATCACATATGATGCGAACTTAACTCTTAACATAATCATTCTACTTGAAATAGCTCATTCTTAGCAGAATCAAACATACTTATCAAATCTGATTTGATATGTATCCTATATTGGACCATACTACTTCAAATAGCACTTTCCTACCTAAATCATACATGCTCATAATATCTAATTCGTACTGTATTCTTAACATGACCTTACGACTCGAAATAAAATTTTACTGTCAATAACGTACATGATAGTCACTTCGGAGGGAAACCGTACCCCTACCATGCCCGTTTAACAGACAAACTACCCAAGAATGCATGCTTACCATATCATATAAGCATTGTACGCCTGACAACTCCAAACTGCTTCGAAAAACTTATTCCTGCTAAAATCATATATGCCCATAACTTAACATGCGAACGTTTCCTTAATATAGCCAAAGTACTTGAAATATCATTTTCCTACCCAAAATCATTAATGCTCATGACAATTGATACGTGCAGTTCTCCTTTAAATAGCCATTATACAATTCCAAAGATTACAATACTCTGTGAAATACAATTTTCGTACCTTAATTCTCCATACAAATCACATATGATGCGAACTGAACTCTTAACATAATCATACTACTTGAAATAGCTCATTCTTAGCCGAATCAAACATACTTATCACATCTGATTTGATATGTAACCTAAATATGACCATACTACTTGTACTAGCACTTTCCTACTTCAATCACACATACTCATCACATCTGATTAGTAATTTATCTGTAATTAGATTTTACGACTTGATATAACATTTTCCTGCCAATAACGTACAGGATCATCACATCTGACGCAAACCGTACCCCTGACATGCACGTATGACAGAAAAACTACCCACAAATGCATGCTTATCACATATAAAAAGTGTATGCCTAACATGGCCAAACTGTTTCAAATAACTTATTCCTACTAAAATCATATAAGCCGATAACTTAAGATGCCAAACGTTTTCTTAATACGGCCAAAGTGCTTGAAATATCATTTTCCTACCCAAAATCAATAATGCTCATCACAATTGATGCATACTGCTCTCACTTAAATAGCCATTATACAATTCCAAAGATACCAATACTGTGGGAAATACCAATTTCGTACCTTAATTCTTCATATCAATCACATATGATGCGAACTGAACTCTTAACATAATCATTCTACTTGAAATAGCTCATTCTTAGCAGAATCAAACATACTTATCAAATCTGATTTGATATGTATCCTAAATTGGACCATACTACTTCAAATAGCACTTTCCTACCTAAATCATACATGCTCATCATATCTAATTCGTACTGTATTCTTAACATGACCTTACGACTCGAAATAAAATTTTACTGTCAATAACGTACATGATAGTCACTTCGGAGGGAAACCGTACCCCTACCATGCCCGTTTAACAGACAAACTATCCAAAAATGCATGCTTATCACATCATATAAGCATTGTACTCCTGACATCTCCAAACTGTTTCATATAACTTATTCCTGCTAAAATCATATATGCCCATAACTTAACATGCGAACGTTTCCTTAATATAGCCAAAGTACTTGAAATATCATTTTCCTACCCAAAATCATTAATGCTCATGACAATTGATACGTGCAGTTCTCCTTTAAATAGCCATTATACAATTCCAAAGATTACAATACTCTGTGAAATACAATTTTCGTACCTTAATTCTCCATACAAATCACATATGATGCGAACTGAACTCTTAACATAATCATACTACTTGAAATAGCTCATTCTTAGCAGAACCAAACATACTTATCACATCTGATTTGATATGTAACCTAAATATGACCATACTACTTGTACTAGCACTTTCCTACTTCAATCACACATACTCATCACATCTGATTAGTAATTTATCTGTAATTAGATTTTACGACTTGATATAACATTTTCCTGCCAATAACGTACAGGATCATCACATCTGACGCAAACCGTACCCCTGACATGCACGTATGACAGAAAAACTACCCACAAATGCATGCTTATCACATATAAAAAGTGTATGCCTAACATGGCCAAACTGTTTCAAATAACTTATTCCTACTAAAATCATATAAGCCGATAACTTAAGATGCCAAACGTTTTCTTAATACGGCCAAAGTGCTTGAAATATCATTTTCCTACCCAAAATCAATAATGCTCATCACAATTGATGCATACTGCTCTCACTTAAATAGCCATTATACAATTCCAAAGATACCAATACTGTGGGAAATACCAATTTCGTACCTTAATTCTTCATATCAATCACATATGATGCGAACTGCATTCTTAACATAATCATTCTACTTGAAATAGCTCATTCTTAGCAGAATCAAACATACTTATCAAATCTGATTTGATATGTATCCTAAATTGGACCATACTACTTCAAATAGCACTTTCCTACCTAAATCATACATGCTCATCATATCTAATTCGTACTGTATTCTTAACATGACCTTACGACTCGAAATAAAATTTTACTGTCAATAACGTACATGATAGTCACTTCGGAGGGAAACCGTACCCCTACCATGCCCGTTTAACAGACAAACTATCCAAAAATGCATGCTTATCACATCATATAAGCATTGTACTCCTGACATCTCCAAACTGTTTCATATAACTTATTCCTGCTAAAATCATATCTGCCCATAACTTAACATGCGAACGTTTCCTTAGTATAGCCAAAGTACTTGAAATATCATTTTCCTACCCAAAATCATTAATGCTCATGACAATTGATACGTGCAGTTCTCCTTTAAATAGCCATTCTACAATTCCAAAGATTACAATATTCTGTGAAATACAATTTTCGTACCTTAATTCTCCATATCAATCACATATGATGCGTACTGAACTCTTAACATAATCATACTATGTGAAATAGCTCATTCTTAGCAGAATCAAACATACTTATCAAATCTGATTTGATGTGTATCCTAAATTGGACCATACTACTTCAAATAGCACTTTCCTACCTAAATCATACATGCTCATAATATCTAATTCGTACTGTATTCTTAACATGACCTTACGACTCGAAATAAAATTTTACTGTCAATAACGTACATGATAGTCACTTCGGAGGGAAACCGTACCCCTACCATGCCCGTTTAACAGACAAACTATCCAAAAATGCATGCTTATCACATCATATAAGCATTGTACGCCTGACATCTCAAAACTGTTTCAAATGACTTATTCCTGCTAAAATCATACATGCCCATAACTTAACATGCGAACGTTTCCTTAATATAGCCAAAGTACTTGAAATATCATTTTCCTACCCAAAATCATTAATGCTCATGACAATTGATACGTGCAGTTCTCCTTTAAATAGCCATTATACAATTCCAAAGATTACAATACTCTGTGAAATACAATTTTCGTACCTTAATTCTCCATATCAATCACATATGATGCGAACTGAACTCTTAACATAATCATACTACTTGAAATAGCTCATTCTTAGCAAAATCAAACATACTGATCAAATCTGATTTGATGTGTATCCTAAATTGGACCATACTACTTCAAATAGCACTTTCCTACCTAAATCATACATGCTCATCATATCTAATTCGTACTGTATTCTTAATATGACATTACGACTCGAAATAGAATTTTACTGCCAATAACGTACATGATAGTCACTTCGGAGGGAAACTGTACCCCTAACATGCCCGTTTAACAGACATACTACCCAAGAATGCATGCTTACCATATCAAATAAGCATTGTACGCCTGACAACTCCAAACTGCTTCGAAAAACTTATTCCTGCTAAAATCATATATGCCCATAACTTAACATGCGAACGTTTCCTTAATATAGCCAAAGTACTTGAAATATCATTTTCCTACCCAAAATCATTAATGCTCATGACAATTGATACGTGCAGTTCTCCTTTAAATAGCCATTATACAATTCCAAAGATTACAATACTCTGTGAAATACAATTTTCGTACCTTAATTCTCCATACAAATCACATATGATGCGAACTGAACTCTTAACATATTCATACTACTTGAAATAGCTCATTCTTAGCCGAATCAAACATACTTATCACATCTGATTTGATATGTAACCTAAATATGACCATACTACTTGTACTAGCACTTTCCTACTTCAATCACACATACTCATCACATCTGATTAGTAATTTATCTGTAATTAGATTTTACGACTTGATATAACATTTTCCTGCCAATAACGTACAGGATCATCACATCTGACGCAAACCGTACCCCTGACATGCACGTATGACAGAAAAACTACCCACAAATGCATGCTTATCACATATAAAAAGTGTATGCCTAACATGGCCAAACTGTTTCAAATAACTTATTCCTACTAAAATCATATAAGCCGATAACTTAAGATGCCAAACGTTTTCTTAATACGGCCAAAGTGCTTGAAATATCATTTTCCTACCCAAAATCAATAATGCTCATCACAATTGATGCATACTGCTCTCACTTAAATAGCCATTATACAATTCCAAAGATACCAATACTGTGGGAAATACCAATTTCGTACCTTAATTCTTCATATCAATCACATATGATGCGAACTGAACTATTAACATAATCATTCTACTTGAAATAATAGCTCATTCTTAGCAGAATCAAACATACTTATCAATTCTGATTTGATATGTATCCTAAATTGGACCATACTACTTCAAATAGCACTTTCCTACCTAAATCATACATGCTCATCATATCTAATTCGTACTGTATTCTTAACATGACCTTACGACTCGAAATAAAATTTTACTGTCAATAACGTACATGATAGTCACTTCGGAGGGAAACCGTACCCCTACCATGCCCGTTTAACAGACAAACTATCCAAAAATGCATGCTTATCACATCATATAAGCATTGTACGCCTGACATCTCCAAATTGTTTCATATAACTTATTCCTGCTAAAATCATATATCCCCATAACTTAACATGCGAACGTTTCCTTAGTATAGCCAAAGTACTTGAAATATCATTTTCCTACCCAAAATCATTAATGCTCATGACAATTGATACGTGCAGTTCTCCTTTAAATAGCCATTATACAATTCCAAAGATTACAATATTCTGTGAAATACAATTTTCGTACCTTAATTCTCCATATCAATCACATATGATGCGAACTGAACTCTTAACATAATCATACTACGTGAAATAGCTCATTCTTAGCAGAATCAAACATACTTATCAAATCTGCTTTGATGTGTATCCTAAATTGGACCATACTACTTCAAATAGCACTTTCCTACCTAAATCATACATGCTCATCATATCTAATTCGTACTGTATTCTTAATATGACCTTACGACTCGAAATAAAATTTTACTGCCAATAACGTAGATGATAGTCACTTCGGAGGGAAACCGTACCCCTAACATGCCCGTTTAACAGACATACTACCCACAAATGCATGCTTATCACATATAAAAAGTGTATGCCTAACATGGCCAAACTGTTTCAAATAACTTATTCCTACTAAAATCATATAAGCCGATAACTTAAGATGCCAAACGTTTTCTTAATACGGCCAAAGTGCTTGAAATATCATTTTCCTACCCAAAATCAATAATGCTCATCACAATTGATGCATACTGCTCTCACTAATAGACATTATACAATTCCAAAGATACCAATACTGTGGGAAATACCAATTTCGTACCTTAATTCTCCATATCAATCACATATGATGCGAACTTAACTCTTAACATAATCATTCTACTTGAAATAGCTCATTCTTAGCAGAATCAAACATACTTATCAAATCTGATTTGATATGTATCCTATATTGGACCATACTACTTCAAATAGCACTTTCCTACCTAAATCATACATGCTCATAATATCTAATTGGAACTGTATTCTTAACATGACCTTACGACTCGAAATAAAATTTTACTGTCAATAACGTACATGATAGTCACTTCGGAGGGAAACCGTACCCCTACCATGCCCGTTTAACAGACAAACTACCCAAGAATGCATGCTTACCATATCATATAAGCATTGTACGCCTGACAACTCCAAACTGCTTCGAAAAACTTATTCCTGCTAAAATCATATATGCCCATAACTTAACATGCGAACGTTTCCTTAATATAGCCAAAGTACTTGAAATATCATTTTCCTACCCAAAATCATTAATGCTCATGACAATTGATACGTGCAGTTCTCCTTTAAATAGCCATTATACAATTCCAAAGATTACAATACTCTGTGAAATACAATTTTCGTACCTTAATTCTCCATACAAATCACATATGATGCGAACTGAACTCTTAACATAATCATACTACTTGAAATAGCTCATTCTTAGCCGAATCAAACATACTTATCACATCTGATTTGATATGTAACCTAAATATGACCATACTACTTGTACTAGCACTTTCCTACTTCAATCACACATACTCATCACATCTGATTAGTAATTTATCTGTAATTAGATTTTACGACTTGATATAACATTTTCCTGCCAATAACGTACAGGATCATCACATCTGACGCAAACCGTACCCCTGACATGCACGTATGACAGAAAAACTACCCACAAATGCATGCTTATCACATATAAAAAGTGTATGCCTAACATGGCCAAACTGTTTCAAATAACTTATTCCTACTAAAATCATATAAGCCGATAACTTAAGATGCCAAACGTTTTCTTAATACGGCCAAAGTGCTTGAAATATCATTTTCCTACCCAAAATCAATAATGCTCATCACAATTGATGCATACTGCTCTCACTTAAATAGCCATTATACAATTCCAAAGATACCAATACTGTGGGAAATACCAATTTCGTACCTTAATTCTTCATATCAATCACATATGATGCGAACTGAACTCTTAACATAATCATTCTACTTGAAATAATAGCTCATTCTTAGCAGAATCAAACATACTTATCAAATCTGATTTGATATGTATCCTAAATTGGACCATACTACTTCAAATAGCACTTTCCTACCTAAATCATACATGCTCATCATATCTAATTCGTACTGTATTCTTAACATGACCTTACGACTCGAAATAAAATTTTACTGTCAATAACGTACATGATAGTCACTTCGGAGGGAAACCGTACCCCTACCATGCCCGTTTAACAGACAAACTACCCAAGAATGCATGCTTACCATATCATATAAGCATTGTACGCCTGACAACTCCAAACTGCTTCGAAAAACTTATTCCTGCTAAAATCATATATGCCCATAACTTAACATGCGAACGTTTCCTTAATATAGCCAAAGTACTTGAAATATCATTTTCCTACCCAAAATCATTAATGCTCATGACAATTGATACGTGCAGTTCTCCTTTAAATAGCCATTATACAATTCCAAAGATTACAATACTCTGTGAAATACAATTTTCGTACCTTAATTCTCCATACAAATCACATATGATGCGAACTGAACTCTTAACATAATCATACTACTTGAAATAGCTCATTCTTAGCAGAACCAAACATACTTATCACATCTGATTTGATATGTAACCTAAATATGACCATACTACTTGTACTAGCACTTTCCTACTTCAATCACACATACTCATCACATCTGATTAGTAATTTATCTGTAATTAGATTTTACGACTTGATATAACATTTTCCTGCCAATAACGTACAGGATCATCACATCTGACGCAAACCGTACCCCTGACATGCACGTATGACAGAAAAACTACCCACAAATGCATGCTTATCACATATAAAAAGTGTATGCCTAACATGGCCAAACTGTTTCAAATAACTTATTCCTACTAAAATCATATAAGCCGATAACTTAAGATGCCAAACGTTTTCTTAATACGGCCAAAGTGCTTGAAATATCATTTTCCTACCCAAAATCAATAATGCTCATCACAATTGATGCATACTGCTCTCACTTAAATAGCCATTATACAATTCCAAAGATACCAATACTGTGGGAAATACCAATTTCGTACCTTAATTCTTCATATCAATCACATATGATGCGAACTGCATTCTTAACATAATCATTCTACTTGAAATAGCTCATTCTTAGCAGAATCAAACATACTTATCAAATCTGATTTGATATGTATCCTAAATTGGACCATACTACTTCAAATAGCACTTTCCTACCTAAATCATACATGCTCATCATATCTAATTCGTACTGTATTCTTAACATGACCTTACGACTCGAAATAAAATTTTACTGTCAATAACGTACATGATAGTCACTTCGGAGGGAAACCGTACCCCTACCATGCCCGTTTAACAGACAAACTATCCAAAAATGCATGCTTATCACATCATATAAGCATTGTACTCCTGACATCTCCAAACTGTTTCATATAACTTATTCCTGCTAAAATCATATCTGCCCATAACTTAACATGCGAACGTTTCCTTAGTATAGCCAAAGTACTTGAAATATCATTTTCCTACCCAAAATCATTAATGCTCATGACAATTGATACGTGCAGTTCTCCTTTAAATAGCCATTCTACAATTCCAAAGATTACAATATTCTGTGAAATACAATTTTCGTACCTTAATTCTCCATATCAATCACATATGATGCGTACTGAACTCTTAACATAATCATACTATGTGAAATAGCTCATTCTTAGCAGAATCAAACATACTTATCAAATCTGATTTGATGTGTATCCTAAATTGGACCATACTACTTCAAATAGCACTTTCCTACCTAAATCATACATGCTCATAATATCTAATTCGTACTGTATTCTTAACATGACCTTACGACTCGAAATAAAATTTTACTGTCAATAACGTACATGATAGTCACTTCGGAGGGAAACCGTACCCCTACCATGCCCGTTTAACAGACAAACTATCCAAAAATGCATGCTTATCACATCATATAAGCATTGTACGCCTGACATCTCAAAACTGTTTCAAATGACTTATTCCTGCTAAAATCATACATGCCCATAACTTAACATGCGAACGTTTCCTTAATATAGCCAAAGTACTTGAAATATCATTTTCCTACCCAAAATCATTAATGCTCATGACAATTGATACGTGCAGTTCTCCTTTAAATAGCCATTATACAATTCCAAAGATTACAATACTCTGTGAAATACAATTTTCGTACCTTAATTCTCCATATCAATCACATATGATGCGAACTGAACTCTTAACATAATCATACTACTTGAAATAGCTCATTCTTAGCAAAATCAAACATACTGATCAAATCTGATTTGATGTGTATCCTAAATTGGACCATACTACTTCAAATAGCACTTTCCTACCTAAATCATACATGCTCATCATATCTAATTCGTACTGTATTCTTAATATGACATTACGACTCGAAATAGAATTTTACTGCCAATAACGTACATGATAGTCACTTCGGAGGGAAACTGTACCCCTAACATGCCCGTTTAACAGACATACTACCCAAGAATGCATGCTTACCATATCAAATAAGCATTGTACGCCTGACAACTCCAAACTGCTTCGAAAAACTTATTCCTGCTAAAATCATTTATGCCCATAACTTAACATGCGAACGTTTCCTTAATATAGCCAAAGTACTTGAAATATCATTTTCCTACCCAAAATCATTAATGCTCATGACAATTGATACGTGCAGTTCTCCTTTAAATAGCCATTATACAATTCCAAAGATTACAATACTCTGTGAAATACAATTTTGGTACCTTAATTCTCCATACAAATCACATATGATGCGAACTGAACTCTTAACATAATCATACTACTTGAAATAGCTCATTCTTAGCCGAATCAAACATACTTATCACATCTGATTTGATATGTAACCTAAATATGACCATACTACTTGTACTAGCACTTTCCTACTTCAATCACACATACTCATCACATCTGATTAGTAATTTATCTGTAATTAGATTTTACGACTTGATATAATATTTTCCTGCCAATAACGTACAGGATCATCACATCTGACGCAAACCGTACCCCTGACATGCACGTATGACAGAAAAACTACCCACAAATGCATGCTTATCACATATAAAAAGTGTATGCCTAACATGGCCAAACTGTTTCGAATAACTTATTCCTACTAAAATCATATAAGCCGATAACTTAAGATGCCAAACGTTTTCTTAATACGGCCAAAGTGCTTGAAATATCATTTTCCTACACAAAATCAATAATGCTCATCACAATTGATGCATACTGCTCTCACTTAAATAGCCATTATACAATTCCAAAGATACCAATACTGTGGGAAATACCAATTTCGTACCTTAATTCTTCATATCAATCACATATGATGCGAACTGAACTCTTAACATAATCATTCTACTTGAAATAGCTCATTCTTAGCAGAATCAAACATACTTATCAAATCTGATTTGATATGTATCCTAAATTGGACCATACTACTTCAAATAGCACTTTCCTACCTAAATCATACATGCTCATCATATCTAATTCGTACTGTATTCTTAACATGACCTTACGACTCGAAATAAAATTTTACTGTCAATAACGTACATGATAGTCACTTCGGAGGGAAACCGTACCCCTACCATGCCCGTTTAACAGACAAACTATCCAAAAATGCATGCTTATCACATCATATAAGCATTGTACTCCTGACATCTCCAAACTGTTTCATATAACTTATTCCTGCTAAAATCATATCTGCCCATAACTTAACATGCGAACGTTTCCTTAGTATAGCCAAAGTACTTGAAATATCATTTTCCTACCCAAAATCATTAATGCTCATGACAATTGATACGTGCAGTTCTCCTTTAAATAGCCATTCTACAATTCCAAAGATTACAATATTCTGTGAAATACAATTTTCGTACCTTAATTCTCCATATCAATCACATATGATGCGTACTGAACTCTTAACATAATCATACTACGTGAAATAGCTCATTCTTAGCAGAATCAAACATACTTATCAAATCTGATTTGATGTGTATCCTAAATTGGACCATACTACTTCAAATAGCACTTTCCTACCTAAATCATACATGCTCATAATATCTAATTCGTACTGTATTCTTAACATGACCTTACGACTCGAAATAAAATTTTACTGTCAATAACGTACATGATAGTCACTTCGGAGGGAAACCGTACCCCTACCATGCCCGTTTAACAGACAAACTATCCAAAAATGCATGCTTATCACATCATATAAGCATTGTACGCCTGACATCTCAAAACTGTTTCAAATGACTTATTCCTGCTAAAATCATACATGCCCATAACTTAACATGCGAACGTTTCCTTAATATAGCCAAAGTACTTGAAATATCATTTTCCTACCCAAAATCATTAATGCTCATGACAATTGATACGTGCAGTTCTCCTTTAAATAGCCATTATACAATTCCAAAGATTACAATACTCTGTGAAATACAATTTTCGTACCTTAATTCTCCATATCAATCACATATGATGCGAACTGAACTCTTAACATAATCATACTACTTGAAATAGCTCATTCTTAGCAAAATCAAACATACTGATCAAATCTGATTTGATGTGTATCCTAAATTGGACCATACTACTTCAAATAGCACTTTCCTACCTAAATCATACATGCTCATCATATCTAATTCGTACTGTATTCTTAATATGACATTACGACTCGAAATAGAATTTTACTGCCAATAACGTACATGATAGTCACTTCGGAGGGAAACTGTACCCTTAACATGCCCGTTTAACAGACATACTACCCAAGAATGCATGCTTACCATATCAAATAAGCATTGTACGCCTGACAACTCCAAACTGCTTCGAAAAACTTATTCCTGCTAAAATCATTTATGCCCATAACTTAACATGCGAACGTTTCCTTAATATAGCCAAAGTACTTGAAATATCATTTTCCTACCCAAAATCATTAATGCTCATGACAATTGATACGTGCAGTTCTCCTTTAAATAGCCATTATACAATTCCAAAGATTACAATACTCTGTGAAATACAATTTTGGTACCTTAATTCTCCATACAAATCACATATGATGCGAACTGAACTCTTAACATAATCATACTACTTGAAATAGCTCATTCTTAGCCGAATCAAACATACTTATCACATCTGATTTGATATGTAACCTAAATATGACCATACTACTTGTACTAGCACTTTCCTACTTCAATCACACATACTCATCACATCTGATTAGTAATTTATCTGTAATTAGATTTTACGACTTGATATAATATTTTCCTGCCAATAACGTACAGGATCATCACATCTGACGCAAACCGTACCCCTGACATGCACGTATGACAGAAAAACTACCCACAAATGCATGCTTATCACATATAAAAAGTGTATGCCTAACATGGCCAAACTGTTTCGAATAACTTATTCCTACTAAAATCATATAAGCCGATAACTTAAGATGCCAAACGTTTTCTTAATACGGCCAAAGTGCTTGAAATATCATTTTCCTACACAAAATCAATAATGCTCATCACAATTGATGCATACTGCTCTCACTTAAATAGCCATTATACAATTCCAAAGATACCAATACTGTGGGAAATACCAATTTCGTACCTTAATTCTTCATATCAATCACATATGATGCGAACTGAACTCTTAACATAATCATTCTACTTGAAATAGCTCATTCTTAGCAGAATCAAACATACTTATCAAATCTGATTTGATATGTATCCTAAATTGGACCATACTACTTCAAATAGCACTTTCCTACCTAAATCATACATGCTCATCATATCTAATTCGTACTGTATTCTTAACATGACTTTACGACTCGAAATAAAATTTTACTGCCAATAACGTACATGATAGTCACTTCGGAGGGAAACCGTACCCCTACCATGCCCGTTTAACAGACAAACTATCCAAAGATGCATGCTTATCACATCATATAAGCATTGTACTCCTGACATCTCCAAACTGTTTCATATAACTTATTCCTGCTAAAATCATATATGCCCATAACTTAACATGCGAACGTTTCCTTAGTATAGCCAAAGTACTTGAAATATCATTTTCCTACCCAAAATCATTAATGCTCATGGCAATTGATACGTGCAGTTCTCCTTTAAATAGCCATTCTACAATTCCAAAGATTACAATATTCTGTGAAATGCAATTTTCGTACCTTAATTCTCCATATCAATCACATATGATGGGAACTGAACTCTTAACATAATCATACTACGTGAAATAGCTCATTCTTAGCAGAATCAAACATACTTATCAAATCTGATTTGATGTGTATCCTAAATTGGACCATACTACTTCAAATAGCACTTTCCTACCTAAATCATACATGCTCATCATATCTAATTCGTACTGTATTCTTAATATGACATTACGACTCGAAATAAAATTTTACTGCCAATAACATACATGATAGTCACTTCGGAGGGAAATCGTACCCCTAACATGCCCGTTTAACAGACAAACTACCCAAGAATGCATGCTTATCACATCATATAAGCATTGTAGGCCTTACATCTCCAAACTGTTTCGAATAACTTATTCCTGCTAAAATCATATATGCCCATAACTTAACATGCGAACGTTTCCTTAATATGGCCAAAGTACTTGAAATATCATTTTCCTACCTAAAATCATTAATGCTCATGGCAATTGATACGTGCAGTTCTCCTTTAAATAGCCATTATACAATTCCAAAGATACAAATACTGTGTGAAATACTAATTTCGTACCTTAATTCTCCATATCAATCACATATGATGCGAACTGAACTCTTAACATAATCATACTACTTGAAATAGCTCATTCTTAGCAGAATCAAACATACTTATCACATCTGATTTGATATGTAACCTAAATATGACCATACTACTTGTACTAGCACTTTCCTACTTCAATCACACATACTCATCACATCTGATTAGTAATTTATCTGTAATTAGATTTTATGACTTGATATAACATTTTCCTGCCAATAACGTTCAGGATCATCACATCTGACGCAAACCGTACCCCTGACATGCACGTATGACAGAAAAACTACCCACAAATGCATGCTTATCACATATAAAAAGTGTATGCCTAACATGGCCAAACTGTTTCAAATAACTTATTCCTACTAAAATCATATAAGCCGATAACTTAAGATGCCAAACGTTTTCTTAATACGGCCAAAGTGCTTGAAATATCATTTTCCTACCCAAAATCAATAATGCTCATCACAATTGATGCATACTGCTCTCACTAATAGACATTATACAATTCCAAAGATACCAATACTGTGGGAAATACCAATTTCGTACCTTAATTCTCCATATCAATCACATATGATGCGAACTTAACTCTTAACATAATCATTCTACTTGAAATAGCTCATTCTTAGCAGAATCAAACATACTTATCAAATCTGATTTGATATGTATCCTATATTGGACCATACTACTTCAAATAGCACTTTCCTACCTAAATCATACATGCTCATAATATCTAATTGGAACTGTATTCTTAACATGACCTTACGACTCGAAATAAAATTTTACTGTCAATAACGTACATGATAGTCACTTCGGAGGGAAACCGTACCCCTACCATGCCCGTTTAACAGACAAACTACCCAAGAATGCATGCTTACCATATCATATAAGCATTGTACGCCTGACAACTCCAAACTGCTTCGAAAAACTTATTCCTGCTAAAATCATATATGCCCATAACTTAACATGCGAACGTTTCCTTAATATAGCCAAAGTACTTGAAATATCATTTTCCTACCCAAAATCATTAATGCTCATGACAATTGATACGTGCAGTTCTCCTTTAAATAGCCATTATACAATTCCAAAGATTACAATACTCTGTGAAATACAATTTTCGTACCTTAATTCTCCATACAAATCACATATGATGCGAACTGAACTCTTAACATAATCACACTACTTGAAATAGCTCATTCTTAGCCGAATCAAACATACTTATCACATCTGATTTGATATGTAACCTAAATATGACCATACTACTTGTACTAGCACTTTCCTACTTCAATCACACATACTCATCACATCTGATTAGTAATTTATCTGTAATTAGATTTTACGACTTGATATAATATTTTCCTGCCAATAACGTACAGGATCATCACATCTGACGCAAACCGTACCCCTGACATGCACGTATGACAGAAAAACTACCCACAAATGCATGCTTATCACATATAAAAAGTGTATGCCTAACATGGCCAAACTGTTTCGAATAACTTATTCCTACTAAAATCATATAAGCCGATAACTTAAGATGCCAAACGTTTTCTTAATACGGCCAAAGTGCTTGAAATATCATTTTCCTACACAAAATCAATAATGCTCATCACAATTGATGCATACTGCTCTCACTTAAATAGCCATTATACAATTCCAAAGATACCAATACTGTGGGAAATACCAATTTCGTACCTTAATTCTTCATATCAATCACATATGATGCGAACTGAACTCTTAACATAATCATTCTACTTGAAATAGCTCATTCTTAGCAGAATCAAACATACTTATCAAATCTGATTTGATATGTATCCTAAATTGGACCATACTACTTCAAATAGCACTTTCCTACCTAAATCATACATGCTCATCATATCTAATTCGTACTGTATTCTTAACATGACCTTACGACTCGAAATAAAATTTTACTGTCAATAACGTACATGATAGTCACTTCGGAGGGAAACCGTACCCCTACCATGCCCGTTTAACAGACAAACTATCCAAAAATGCATGCTTATCACATCATATAAGCATTGTACTCCTGACATCTCCAAACTGTTTCATATAACTTATTCCTGCTAAAATCATATCTGCCCATAACTTAACATGCGAACGTTTCCTTAGTATAGCCAAAGTACTTGAAATATCATTTTCCTACCCAAAATCATTAATGCTCATGACAATTGATACGTGCAGTTCTCCTTTAAATAGCCATTATACAATTCCAAAGATTACAATACTCTGTGAAATACAATTTTCGTACCTTAATTCTCCATATCAATCACATATGATGCGAACTGAACTCTTAACATAATCATACTACTTGAAATAGCTCATTCTTAGCAAAATCAAACATACTGATCAAATCTGATTTGATGTGTATCCTAAATTGGACCATACTACTTCAAATAGCACTTTCCTACCTAAATCATACATGCTCATCATATCTAATTCGTACTGTATTCTTAATATGACATTACGACTCGAAATAGAATTTTACTGCCAATAACGTACATGATAGTCACTTCGGAGGGAAACTGTACCCTTAACATGCCCGTTTAACAGACATACTACCCAAGAATGCATGCTTACCATATCAAATAAGCATTGTACGCCTGACAACTCCAAACTGCTTCGAAAAACTTATTCCTGCTAAAATCATTTATGCCCATAACTTAACATGCGAACGTTTCCTTAATATAGCCAAAGTACTTGAAATATCATTTTCCTACCCAAAATCATTAATGCTCATGACAATTGATACGTGCAGTTCTCCTTTAAATAGCCATTATACAATTCCAAAGATTACAATACTCTGTGAAATACAATTTTGGTACCTTAATTCTCCATACAAATCACATATGATGCGAACTGAACTCTTAACATAATCATACTACTTGAAATAGCTCATTCTTAGCCGAATCAAACATACTTATCACATCTGATTTGATATGTAACCTAAATATGACCATACTACTTGTACTAGCACTTTCCTACTTCAATCACACATACTCATCACATCTGATTAGTAATTTATCTGTAATTAGATTTTACGACTTGATATAATATTTTCCTGCCAATAACGTACAGGATCATCACATCTGACGCAAACCGTACCCCTGACATGCACGTATGACAGAAAAACTACCCACAAATGCATGCTTATCACATATAAAAAGTGTATGCCTAACATGGCCAAACTGTTTCGAATAACTTATTCCTACTAAAATCATATAAGCCGATAACTTAAGATGCCAAACGTTTTCTTAATACGGCCAAAGTGCTTGAAATATCATTTTCCTACACAAAATCAATAATGCTCATCACAATTGATGCATACTGCTCTCACTTAAATAGCCATTATACAATTCCAAAGATACCAATACTGTGGGAAATACCAATTTCGTACCTTAATTCTTCATATCAATCACATATGATGCGAACTGAACTCTTAACATAATCATTCTACTTGAAATAGCTCATTCTTAGCAGAATCAAACATACTTATCAAATCTGATTTGATATGTATCCTAAATTGGACCATACTACTTCAAATAGCACTTTCCTACCTAAATCATACATGCTCATCATATCTAATTCGTACTGTATTCTTAACATGACTTTACGACTCGAAATAAAATTTTACTGCCAATAACGTACATGATAGTCACTTCGGAGGGAAACCGTACCCCTACCATGCCCGTTTAACAGACAAACTATCCAAAGATGCATGCTTATCACATCATATAAGCATTGTACTCCTGACATCTCCAAACTGTTTCATATAACTTATTCCTGCTAAAATCATATATGCCCATAACTTAACATGCGAACGTTTCCTTAGTATAGCCAAAGTACTTGAAATATCATTTTCCTACCCAAAATCATTAATGCTCATGGCAATTGATACGTGCAGTTCTCCTTTAAATAGCCATTCTACAATTCCAAAGATTACAATATTCTGTGAAATGCAATTTTCGTACCTTAATTCTCCATATCAATCACATATGATGGGAACTGAACTCTTAACATAATCATACTACGTGAAATAGCTCATTCTTAGCAGAATCAAACATACTTATCAAATCTGATTTGATGTGTATCCTAAATTGGACCATACTACTTCAAATAGCACTTTCCTACCTAAATCATACATGCTCATCATATCTAATTCGTACTGTATTCTTAATATGACATTACGACTCGAAATAAAATTTTACTGCCAATAACATACATGATAGTCACTTCGGAGGGAAATCGTACCCCTAACATGCCCGTTTAACAGACAAACTACCCAAGAATGCATGCTTATCACATCATATAAGCATTGTAGGCCTTACATCTCCAAACTGTTTCGAATAACTTATTCCTGCTAAAATCATATATGCCCATAACTTAACATGCGAACGTTTCCTTAATATGGCCAAAGTACTTGAAATATCATTTTCCTACCTAAAATCATTAATGCTCATGGCAATTGATACGTGCAGTTCTCCTTTAAATAGCCATTATACAATTCCAAAGATACAAATACTGTGTGAAATACTAATTTCGTACCTTAATTCTCCATATCAATCACATATGATGCGAACTGAACTCTTAACATAATCATACTACTTGAAATAGCTCATTCTTAGCAGAATCAAACATACTTATCACATCTGATTTGATATGTAACCTAAATATGACCATACTACTTGTACTAGCACTTTCCTACTTCAATCACACATACTCATCACATCTGATTAGTAATTTATCTGTAATTAGATTTTATGACTTGATATAACATTTTCCTGCCAATAACGTTCAGGATCATCACATCTGACGCAAACCGTACCCCTGACATGCACGTATGACAGAAAAACTACCCACAAATGCATGCTTATCACATATAAAAAGTGTATGCCTAACATGGCCAAACTGTTTCAAATAACTTATTCCTACTAAAATCATATAAGCCGATAACTTAAGATGCCAAACGTTTTCTTAATACGGCCAAAGTGCTTGAAATATCATTTTCCTACCCAAAATCAATAATGCTCATCACAATTGATGCATACTGCTCTCACTAATAGACATTATACAATTCCAAAGATACAAATACTGTGGGAAATACCAATTTCGTACCTTAATTCTCCATATCAATCACATATGATGCGAACTTAACTCTTAACATAATCATTCTACTTGAAATAGCTCATTCTTAGCAGAATCAAACATACTTATCAAATCTGATTTGATATGTATCCTATATTGGACCATACTACTTCAAATAGCACTTTCCTACCTAAATCATACATGCTCATAATATCTAATTGGAACTGTATTCTTAACATGACCTTACGACTCGAAATAAAATTTTACTGTCAATAACGTACATGATAGTCACTTCGGAGGGAAACCGTACCCCTACCATGCCCGTTTAACAGACAAACTACCCAAGAATGCATGCTTACCATATCATATAAGCATTGTACGCCTGACAACTCCAAACTGCTTCGAAAAACTTATTCCTGCTAAAATCATATATGCCCATAACTTAACATGCGAACGTTTCCTTAATATAGCCAAAGTACTTGAAATATCATTTTCCTACCCAAAATCATTAATGCTCATGACAATTGATACGTGCAGTTCTCCTTTAAATAGCCATTATACAATTCCAAAGATTACAATACTCTGTGAAATACAATTTTCGTACCTTAATTCTCCATACAAATCACATATGATGCGAACTGAACTCTTAACATAATCACACTACTTGAAATAGCTCATTCTTAGCCGAATCAAACATACTTATCACATCTGATTTGATATGTAACCTAAATATGACCATACTACTTGTACTAGCACTTTCCTACTTCAATCACACATACTCATCACATCTGATTAGTAATTTATCTGTAATTAGATTTTACGACTTGATATAACATTTTCCTGCCAATAACGTACAGGATCATCACATCTGACGCAAACCGTACCCCTGACATGCACGTATGACAGAAAAACTACCCACAAATGCATGCTTATCACATATAAAAAGTGTATGCCTAACATGGCCAAACTGTTTCAAATAACTTATTCCTACTAAAATCATATAAGCCGATAACTTAAGATGCCAAACGTTTTCTTAATACGGCCAAAGTGCTTGAAATATCATTTTCCTACCCAAAATCAATAATGCTCATCACAATTGATGCATACTGCTCTCACTAATAGACATTATACAATTCCAAAGATACAAATACTGTGGGAAATACCAATTTCGTACCTTAATTCTCCATATCAATCACATATGATGCGAACTTAACTCTTAACATAATCATTCTACTTGAAATAGCTCATTCTTAGCAGAATCAAACATACTTATCAAATCTGATTTGATATGTATCCTATATTGGACCATACTACTTCAAATAGCACTTTCCTACCTAAATCATACATGCTCATAATATCTAATTGGAACTGTATTCTTAACATGACCTTACGACTCGAAATAAAATTTTACTGTCAATAACGTACATGATAGTCACTTCGGAGGGAAACCGTACCCCTACCATGCCCGTTTAACAGACAAACTACCCAAGAATGCATGCTTACCATATCATATAAGCATTGTACGCCTGACAACTCCAAACTGCTTCGAAAAACTTATTCCTGCTAAAATCATATATGCCCATAACTTAACATGCGAACGTTTCCTTAATATAGCCAAAGTACTTGAAATATCATTTTCCTACCCAAAATCATTAATGCTCATGACAATTGATACGTGCAGTTCTCCTTTAAATAGCCATTATACAATTCCAAAGATTACAATACTCTGTGAAATACAATTTTCGTACCTTAATTCTCCATACAAATCACATATGATGCGAACTGAACTCTTAACATAATCACACTACTTGAAATAGCTCATTCTTAGCCGAATCAAACATACTTATCACATCTGATTTGATATGTAACCTAAATATGACCATACTACTTGTACTAGCACTTTCCTACTTCAATCACACATACTCATCACATCTGATTAGTAATTTATCTGTAATTAGATTTTACGACTTGATATAACATTTTCCTGCCAATAACGTACAGGATCATCACATCTGACGCAAACCGTACCCCTGACATGCACGTATGACAGAAAAACTACCCACAAATGCATGCTTATCACATATAAAAAGTGTATGCCTAACATGGCCAAACTGTTTCAAATAACTTATTCCTACTAAAATCATATAAGCCGATAACTTAAGATGCCAAACGTTTTCTTAATACGGCCAAAGTGCTTGAAATATCATTTTCCTACCCAAAATCAATAATGCTCATCACAATTGATGCATACTGCTCTCACTTAAATAGCCATTATACAATTCCAAAGATACCAATACTGTGGGAAATACCAATTTCGTACCTTAATTCTTCATATCAATCACATATGATGCGAACTGAACTCTTAACATAATCATTCTACTTGAAATAATAGCTCATTCTTAGCAGAATCAAACATACTTATCAAATCTGATTTGATATGTATCCTAAATTGGACCATACTACTTCAAATAGCACTTTCCTACCTAAATCATACATGCTCATCATATCTAATTCGTACTGTATTCTTAACATGACCTTACGACTCGAAATAAAATTTTACTGTCAATAACGTAGATGATAGTCACTTCGGAGGGAAACCGTACCCCTACCATGCCCGTTTAACAGACAAACTACCCAAGAATGCATGCTTACCATATCATATAAGCATTGTACGCCTGACAACTCCAAACTGCTTCGAAAAACTTATTCCTGCTAAAATCATATATGCCCATAACTTAACATGCGAACGTTTCCTTAATATAGCCAAAGTACTTGAAATATCATTTTCCTACCCAAAATCATTAATGCTCATGACAATTGATACGTGCAGTTCTCCTTTAAATAGCCATTATACAATTCCAAAGATTACAATACTCTGTGAAATACAATTTTCGTACCTTAATTCTCCATACAAATCACATATGATGCGAACTGAACTCTTAACATAATCACACTACTTGAAATAGCTCATTCTTAGCCGAATCAAACATACTTATCACATCTGATTTGATATGTAACCTAAATATGACCATACTACTTGTACTAGCACTTTCCTACTTCAATCACACATACTCATCACATCTGATTAGTAATTTATCTGTAATTAGATTTTACGACTTGATATAACATTTTCCTGCCAATAACGTACAGGATCATCACATCTGACGCAAACCGTACCCCTGACATGCACGTATGACAGAAAAACTACCCACAAATGCATGCTTATCACATATAAAAAGTGTATGCCTAACATGGCCAAACTGTTTCAAATAACTTATTCCTACTAAAATCATATAAGCCGATAACTTAAGATGCCAAACGTTTTCTTAATACGGCCAAAGTGCTTGAAATATCATTTTCCTACCCAAAATCAATAATGCTCATCACAATTGATGCATACTGCTCTCACTAATAGACATTATACAATTCCAAAGATACAAATACTGTGGGAAATACCAATTTCGTACCTTAATTCTCCATATCAATCACATATGATGCGAACTTAACTCTTAACATAATCATTCTACTTGAAATAGCTCATTCTTAGCAGAATCAAACATACTTATCAAATCTGATTTGATATGTATCCTATATTGGACCATACTACTTCAAATAGCACTTTCCTACCTAAATCATACATGCTCATAATATCTAATTGGAACTGTATTCTTAACATGACCTTACGACTCGAAATAAAATTTTACTGTCAATAACGTACATGATAGTCACTTCGGAGGGAAACCGTACCCCTACCATGCCCGTTTAACAGACAAACTACCCAAGAATGCATGCTTACCATATCATATAAGCATTGTACGCCTGACAACTCCAAACTGCTTCGAAAAACTTATTCCTGCTAAAATCATATATGCCCATAACTTAACATGCGAACGTTTCCTTAATATAGCCAAAGTACTTGAAATATCATTTTCCTACCCAAAATCATTAATGCTCATGACAATTGATACGTGCAGTTCTCCTTTAAATAGCCATTATACAATTCCAAAGATTACAATACTCTGTGAAATACAATTTTCGTACCTTAATTCTCCATACAAATCACATATGATGCGAACTGAACTCTTAACATAATCACACTACTTGAAATAGCTCATTCTTAGCCGAATCAAACATACTTATCACATCTGATTTGATATGTAACCTAAATATGACCATACTACTTGTACTAGCACTTTCCTACTTCAATCACACATACTCATCACATCTGATTAGTAATTTATCTGTAATTAGATTTTACGACTTGATATAACATTTTCCTGCCAATAACGTACAGGATCATCACATCTGACGCAAACCGTACCCCTGACATGCACGTATGACAGAAAAACTACCCACAAATGCATGCTTATCACATATAAAAAGTGTATGCCTAACATGGCCAAACTGTTTCAAATAACTTATTCCTACTAAAATCATATAAGCCGATAACTTAAGATGCCAAACGTTTTCTTAATACGGCCAAAGTGCTTGAAATATCATTTTCCTACCCAAAATCAATAATGCTCATCACAATTGATGCATACTGCTCTCACTTAAATAGCCATTATACAATTCCAAAGATACCAATACTGTGGGAAATACCAATTTCGTACCTTAATTCTTCATATCAATCACATATGATGCGAACTGAACTCTTAACATAATCATTCTACTTGAAATAATAGCTCATTCTTAGCAGAATCAAACATACTTATCAAATCTGATTTGATATGTATCCTAAATTGGACCATACTACTTCAAATAGCACTTTCCTACCTAAATCATACATGCTCATCATATCTAATTCGTACTGTATTCTTAACATGACCTTACGACTCGAAATAAAATTTTACTGTCAATAACGTACATGATAGTCACTTCGGAGGGAAACCGTACCCCTACCATGCCCGTTTAACAGACAAACTACCCAAGAATGCATGCTTACCATATCATATAAGCATTGTACGCCTGACAACTCCAAACTGCTTCGAAAAACTTATTCCTGCTAAAATCATATATGCCCATAACTTAACATGCGAACGTTTCCTTAATATAGCCAAAGTACTTGAAATATCATTTTCCTACCCAAAATCATTAATGCTCATGACAATTGATACGTGCAGTTCTCCTTTAAATAGCCATTATACAATTCCAAAGATTACAATACTCTGTGAAATACAATTTTCGTACCTTAATTCTCCATACAAATCACATATGATGCGAACTGAACTCTTAACATAATCATACTACTTGAAATAGCTCATTCTTAGCAGAACCAAACATACTTATCACATCTGATTTGATATGTAACCTAAATATGACCATACTACTTGTACTAGCACTTTCCTACTTCAATCACACATACTCATCACATCTGATTAGTAATTTATCTGTAATTAGATTTTACGACTTGATATAACATTTTCCTGCCAATAACGTACAGGATCATCACATCTGACGCAAACCGTACCCCTGACATGCACGTATGACAGAAAAACTACCCACAAATGCATGCTTATCACATATAAAAAGTGTATGCCTAACATGGCCAAACTGTTTCAAATAACTTATTCCTACTAAAATCATATAAGCCGATAACTTAAGATGCCAAACGTTTTCTTAATACGGCCAAAGTGCTTGAAATATCATTTTCCTACCCAAAATCAATAATGCTCATCACAATTGATGCATACTGCTCTCACTTAAATAGCCATTATACAATTCCAAAGATACCAATACTGTGGGAAATACCAATTTCGTACCTTAATTCTTCATATCAATCACATATGATGCGAACTGCATTCTTAACATAATCATTCTACTTGAAATAGCTCATTCTTAGCAGAATCAAACATACTTATCAAATCTGATTTGATATGTATCCTAAATTGGACCATACTACTTCAAATAGCACTTTCCTACCTAAATCATACATGCTCATCATATCTAATTCGTACTGTATTCTTAACATGACCTTACGACTCGAAATAAAATTTTACTGTCAATAACGTACATGATAGTCACTTCGGAGGGAAACCGTACCCCTACCATGCCCGTTTAACAGACAAACTATCCAAAAATGCATGCTTATCACATCATATAAGCATTGTACTCCTGACATCTCCAAACTGTTTCATATAACTTATTCCTGCTAAAATCATATATGCCCATAACTTAACATGCGAACGTTTCCTTAATATAGCCAAAGTACTTGAAATATCATTTTCCTACCCAAAATCATTAATGCTCATGACAATTGATACGTGCAGTTCTCCTTTAAATAGCCATTATACAATTCCAAAGATTACAATACTCTGTGAAATACAATTTTCGTACCTTAATTCTCCATACAAATCACATATGATGCGAACTGAACTCTTAACATAATCATACTACTTGAAATAGCTCATTCTTAGCAGAACCAAACATACTTATCACATCTGATTTGATATGTAACCTAAATATGACCATACTACTTGTACTAGCACTTTCCTACTTCAATCACACATACTCATCACATCTGATTAGTAATTTATCTGTAATTAGATTTTACGACTTGATATAACATTTTCCTGCCAATAACGTACAGGATCATCACATCTGACGCAAACCGTACCCCTGACATGCACGTATGACAGAAAAACTACCCACAAATGCATGCTTATCACATATAAAAAGTGTATGCCTAACATGGCCAAACTGTTTCAAATAACTTATTCCTACTAAAATCATATAAGCCGATAACTTAAGATGCCAAACGTTTTCTTAATACGGCCAAAGTGCTTGAAATATCATTTTCCTACCCAAAATCAATAATGCTCATCACAATTGATGCATACTGCTCTCACTTAAATAGCCATTATACAATTCCAAAGATACCAATACTGTGGGAAATACCAATTTCGTACCTTAATTCTTCATATCAATCACATATGATGCGAACTGCATTCTTAACATAATCATTCTACTTGAAATAGCTCATTCTTAGCAGAATCAAACATACTTATCAAATCTGATTTGATATGTATCCTAAATTGGACCATACTACTTCAAATAGCACTTTCCTACCTAAATCATACATGCTCATAATATCTAATTCGTACTGTATTCTTAACATGACCTTACGACTCGAAATAAAATTTTACTGTCAATAACGTACATGATAGTCACTTCGGAGGGAAACCGTACCCCTACCATGCCCGTTTAACAGACAAACTATCCAAAAATGCATGCTTATCACATCATATAAGCATTGTACTCCTGACATCTCCAAACTGTTTCATATAACTTATTCCTGCTAAAATCATATCTGCCCATAACTTAACATGCGAACGTTTCCTTAGTATAGCCAAAGTACTTGAAATATCATTTTCCTACCCAAAATCATTAATGCTCATGACAATTGATACGTGCAGTTCTCCTTTAAATAGCCATTCTACAATTCCAAAGATTACAATATTCTGTGAAATACAATTTTCGTACCTTAATTCTCCATATCAATCACATATGATGCGTACTGAACTCTTAACATAATCATACTATGTGAAATAGCTCATTCTTAGCAGAATCAAACATACTTATCAAATCTGATTTGATGTGTATCCTAAATTGGACCATACTACTTCAAATAGCACTTTCCTACCTAAATCATACATGCTCATAATATCTAATTCGTACTGTATTCTTAACATGACCTTACGACTCGAAATAAAATTTTACTGTCAATAACGTACATGATAGTCACTTCGGAGGGAAACCGTACCCCTACCATGCCCGTTTAACAGACAAACTATCCAAAAATGCATGCTTATCACATCATATAAGCATTGTACGCCTGACATCTCCAAATTGTTTCATATAACTTATTCCTGCTAAAATCATATATCCCCATAACTTAACATGCGAATGTTTCCTTAGTATAGCCAAAGTACTTGAAATATCATTTTCCTACCCAAAATCATTAATGCTCATGACAATTGATACGTGCAGTTCTCCTTTAAATAGCCATTATACAATTCCAAAGATTACAATATTCTGTGAAATACAATTTTCGTACCTTAATTCTCCATATCAATCACATATGATGCGAACTGAACTCTTAACATAATCATACTACGTGAAATAGCTCATTCTTAGCAGAATCAAACATACTTATCAAATCTGCTTTGATGTGTATCCTAAATTGGACCATACTACTTCAAATAGCACTTTCCTACCTAAATCATACATGCTCATCATATCTAATTCGTACTGTATTCTTAATATGACCTTACGACTCGAAATAAAATTTTACTGCCAATAACGTAGATGATAGTCACTTCGGAGGGAAACCGTACCCCTAACATGCCCGTTTAACAGACATACTACCCACAAATGCATGCTTATCACATATAAAAAGTGTATGCCTAACATGGCCAAACTGTTTCAAATAACTTATTCCTACTAAAATCATATAAGCCGATAACTTAAGATGCCAAACGTTTTCTTAATACGGCCAAAGTGCTTGAAATATCATTTTCCTACCCAAAATCAATAATGCTCATCACAATTGATGCATACTGCTCTCACTAATAGACATTCTACAATTCCAAAGATACCAATACTGTGGGAAATACCAATTTCGTACCTTAATTCTTCATATCAATCACATATGATGCGAACTGAACTCTTAACATAATCATTCTACTTGAAATAGCTCATTCTTAGCAGAATCAAACATACTTATCAAATCTGATTTGATATGTATCCTAAATTGGACCATACTACTTCAAATAGCACTTTCCTACCTAAATCATACATGCTCATCATATCTAATTCGTACTGTATTCTTAACATGACTTTACGACTCGAAATAAAATTTTACTGCCAATAACGTACATGATAGTCACTTCGGAGGGAAACCGTACCCCTACCATGCCCGTTTAACAGACAAACTACCCAAGAATGCATGCTTACCATATCATATAAGCATTGTACGC
Organism: Perna viridis; assembly: GCA_037379345.1. Classification (NCBI taxonomy): domain Eukaryota; kingdom Metazoa; phylum Mollusca; class Bivalvia; order Mytilida; family Mytilidae; genus Perna; species Perna viridis. Next base: position 31,786,218 of record CM074524.1, on the reverse strand, counting down.
CTGACAACTCCAAACTGCTTCGAAAAACTTATTCCTGCTAAAATCATATATGCCCATAACTTAACATGCGAACGTTTCCTTAATATAGCCAAAGTACTTGAAATATCATTTTCCTACCCAAAATCATTAATGCTCATGACAATTGATACGTGCAGTTCTCCTTTAAATAGCCATTATACAATTCCAAAGATTACAATACTCTGTGAAATACAATTTTCGTACCTTAATTCTCCATACAAATCACATATGATGCGAACTGAACTCTTAACATAATCATACTACTTGAAATAGCTCATTCTTAGCAGAACCAAACATACTTATCACATCTGATTTGATATGTAACCTAAATATGACCATACTACTTGTACTAGCACTTTCCTACTTCAATCACACATACTCATCACATCTGATTAGTAATTTATCTGTAATTAGATTTTACGACTTGATATAACATTTTCCTGCCAATAACGTACAGGATCATCACATCTGACGCAAACCGTACCCCTGACATGCACGTATGACAGAAAAACTACCCACAAATGCATGCTTATCACATATAAAAAGTGTATGCCTAACATGGCCAAACTGTTTCAAATAACTTATTCCTACTAAAATCATATAAGCCGATAACTTAAGATGCCAAACGTTTTCTTAATACGGCCAAAGTGCTTGAAATATCATTTTCCTACCCAAAATCAATAATGCTCATCACAATTGATGCATACTGCTCTCACTTAAATAGCCATTATACAATTCCAAAGATACCAATACTGTGGGAAATACCAATTTCGTACCTTAATTCTTCATATCAATCACATATGATGCGAACTGCATTCTTAACATAATCATTCTACTTGAAATAGCTCATTCTTAGCAGAATCAAACATACTTATCAAATCTGATTTGATATGTATCCTAAATTGGACCATACTACTTCAAATAGCACTTTCCTACCTAAATCATACATGCTCATCATATCTAATTCGTACTGTATTCTTAACATGACCTTACGACTCGAAATAAAATTTTACTGTCAATAACGTACATGATAGTCACTTCGGAGGGAAACCGTACCCCTACCATGCCCGTTTAACAGACAAACTATCCAAAAATGCATGCTTATCACATCATATAAGCATTGTACTCCTGACATCTCCAAACTGTTTCATATAACTTATTCCTGCTAAAATCATATCTGCCCATAACTTAACATGCGAACGTTTCCTTAGTATAGCCAAAGTACTTGAAATATCATTTTCCTACCCAAAATCATTAATGCTCATGACAATTGATACGTGCAGTTCTCCTTTAAATAGCCATTCTACAATTCCAAAGATTACAATATTCTGTGAAATACAATTTTCGTACCTTAATTCTCCATATCAATCACATATGATGCGTACTGAACTCTTAACATAATCATACTATGTGAAATAGCTCATTCTTAGCAGAATCAAACATACTTATCAAATCTGATTTGATGTGTATCCTAAATTGGACCATACTACTTCAAATAGCACTTTCCTACCTAAATCATACATGCTCATAATATCTAATTCGTACTGTATTCTTAACATGACCTTACGACTCGAAATAAAATTTTACTGTCAATAACGTACATGATAGTCACTTCGGAGGGAAACCGTACCCCTACCATGCCCGTTTAACAGACAAACTATCCAAAAATGCATGCTTATCACATCATATAAGCATTGTACGCCTGACATCTCCAAATTGTTTCATATAACTTATTCCTGCTAAAATCATATATCCCCATAACTTAACATGCGAACGTTTCCTTAGTATAGCCAAAGTACTTGAAATATCATTTTCCTACCCAAAATCATTAATGCTCATGACAATTGATACGTGCAGTTCTCCTTTAAATAGCCATTATACAATTCCAAAGATTACAATATTCTGTGAAATACAATTTTCGTACCTTAATTCTCCATATCAATCACATATGATGCGAACTGAACTCTTAACATAATCATACTACGTGAAATAGCTCATTCTTAGCAGAATCAAACATACTTATCAAATCTGCTTTGATGTGTATCCTAAATTGGACCATACTACTTCAAATAGCACTTTCCTACCTAAATCATACATGCTCATCATATCTAATTCGTACTGTATTCTTAATATGACCTTACGACTCGAAATAAAATTTTACTGCCAATAACGTAGATGATAGTCACTTCGGAGGGAAACCGTACCCCTAACATGCCCGTTTAACAGACATACTACCCACAAATGCATGCTTATCACATATAAAAAGTGTATGCCTAACATGGCCAAACTGTTTCAAATAACTTATTCCTACTAAAATCATATAAGCCGATAACTTAAGATGCCAAACGTTTTCTTAATACGGCCAAAGTGCTTGAAATATCATTTTCCTACCCAAAATCAATAATGCTCATCACAATTGATGCATACTGCTCTCACTAATAGACATTCTACAATTCCAAAGATACCAATACTGTGGGAAATACCAATTTCGTACCTTAATTCTTCATATCAATCACATATGATGCGAACTGAACTCTTAACATAATCATTCTACTTGAAATAGCTCATTCTTAGCAGAATCAAACATACTTATCAAATCTGATTTGATATGTATCCTAAATTGGACCATACTACTTCAAATAGCACTTTCCTACCTAAATCATACATGCTCATCATATCTAATTCGTACTGTATTCTTAACATGACTTTACGACTCGAAATAAAATTTTACTGCCAATAACGTACATGATAGTCACTTCGGAGGGAAACCGTACCCCTACCATGCCCGTTTAACAGACAAACTACCCAAGAATGCATGCTTACCATATCATATAAGCATTGTACGCCTGACAACTCCAAACTGCTTCGAAAAACTTATTCCTGCTAAAATCATATATGCCCATAACTTAACATGCGAACGTTTCCTTAATATAGCCAAAGTACTTGAAATATCATTTTCCTACCCAAAATCATTAATGCTCATGACAATTGATACGTGCAGTTCTCCTTTAAATAGCCATTATACAATTCCAAAGATTACAATACTCTGTGAAATACAATTTTCGTACCTTAATTCTCCATACAAATCACATATGATGCGAACTGAACTCTTAACATAATCATACTACTTGAAATAGCTCATTCTTAGCAGAACCAAACATACTTATCACATCTGATTTGATATGTAACCTAAATATGACCATACTACTTGTACTAGCACTTTCCTACTTCAATCACACATACTCATCACATCTGATTAGTAATTTATCTGTAATTAGATTTTACGACTTGATATAACATTTTCCTGCCAATAACGTACAGGATCATCACATCTGACGCAAACCGTACCCCTGACATGCACGTATGACAGAAAAACTACCCACAAATGCATGCTTATCACATATAAAAAGTGTATGCCTAACATGGCCAAACTGTTTCAAATAACTTATTCCTACTAAAATCATATAAGCCGATAACTTAAGATGCCAAACGTTTTCTTAATACGGCCAAAGTGCTTGAAATATCATTTTCCTACCCAAAATCAATAATGCTCATCACAATTGATGCATACTGCTCTCACTTAAATAGCCATTATACAATTCCAAAGATACCAATACTGTGGGAAATACCAATTTCGTACCTTAATTCTTCATATCAATCACATATGATGCGAACTGCATTCTTAACATAATCATTCTACTTGAAATAGCTCATTCTTAGCAGAATCAAACATACTTATCAAATCTGATTTGATATGTATCCTAAATTGGACCATACTACTTCAAATAGCACTTTCCTACCTAAATCATACATGCTCATCATATCTAATTCGTACTGTATTCTTAACATGACCTTACGACTCGAAATAAAATTTTACTGTCAATAACGTACATGATAGTCACTTCGGAGGGAAACCGTACCCCTACCATGCCCGTTTAACAGACAAACTATCCAAAAATGCATGCTTATCACATCATATAAGCATTGTACTCCTGACATCTCCAAACTGTTTCATATAACTTATTCCTGCTAAAATCATATCTGCCCATAACTTAACATGCGAACGTTTCCTTAGTATAGCCAAAGTACTTGAAATATCATTTTCCTACCCAAAATCATTAATGCTCATGACAATTGATACGTGCAGTTCTCCTTTAAATAGCCATTCTACAATTCCAAAGATTACAATATTCTGTGAAATACAATTTTCGTACCTTAATTCTCCATATCAATCACATATGATGCGTACTGAACTCTTAACATAATCATACTATGTGAAATAGCTCATTCTTAGCAGAATCAAACATACTTATCAAATCTGATTTGATGTGTATCCTAAATTGGACCATACTACTTCAAATAGCACTTTCCTACCTAAATCATACATGCTCATAATATCTAATTCGTACTGTATTCTTAACATGACCTTACGACTCGAAATAAAATTTTACTGTCAATAACGTACATGATAGTCACTTCGGAGGGAAACCGTACCCCTACCATGCCCGTTTAACAGACAAACTATCCAAAAATGCATGCTTATCACATCATATAAGCATTGTACGCCTGACATCTCAAAACTGTTTCAAATGACTTATTCCTGCTAAAATCATACATGCCCATAACTTAACATGCGAACGTTTCCTTAATATAGCCAAAGTACTTGAAATATCATTTTCCTACCCAACATCATTAATGCTCATGACAATTGATACGTGCAGTTCTCCTTTAAATAGCCATTATACAATTCCAAAGATTACAATACTCTGTGAAATACAATTTTCGTACCTTAATTCTCCATATCAATCACATATGATGCGAACTGAACTCTTAACATAATCATACTACTTGAAATAGCTCATTCTTAGCAAAATCAAACATACTGATCAAATCTGATTTGATGTGTATCCTAAATTGGACCATACTACTTCAAATAGCACTTTCCTACCTAAATCATACATGCTCATCATATCTAATTCGTACTGTATTCTTAATATGACATTACGACTCGAAATAGAATTTTACTGCCAATAACGTACATGATAGTCACTTCGGAGGGAAACTGTACCCTTAACATGCCCGTTTAACAGACATACTACCCAAGAATGCATGCTTACCATATCAAATAAGCATTGTACGCCTGACAACTCCAAACTGCTTCGAAAAACTTATTCCTGCTAAAATCATTTATGCCCATAACTTAACATGCGAACGTTTCCTTAATATAGCCAAAGTACTTGAAATATCATTTTCCTACCCAAAATCATTAATGCTCATGACAATTGATACGTGCAGTTCTCCTTTAAATAGCCATTATACAATTCCAAAGATTACAATACTCTGTGAAATACAATTTTCGTACCTTAATTCTCCATACAAATCACATATGATGCGAACTGAACTCTTAACATAATCATACTACTTGAAATAGCTCATTCTTAGCCGAATCAAACATACTTATCACATCTGATTTGATATGTAACCTAAATATGACCATACTACTTGTACTAGCACTTTCCTACTTCAATCACACATACTCATCACATCTGATTAGTAATTTATCTGTAATTAGATTTTACGACTTGATATAATATTTTCCTGCCAATAACGTACAGGATCATCACATCTGACGCAAACCGTACCCCTGACATGCACGTATGACAGAAAAACTACCCACAAATGCATGCTTATCACATATAAAAAGTGTATGCCTAACATGGCCAAACTGTTTCGAATAACTTATTCCTACTAAAATCATATAAGCCGATAACTTAAGATGCCAAACGTTTTCTTAATACGGCCAAAGTGCTTGAAATATCATTTTCCTACACAAAATCAATAATGCTCATCACAATTGATGCATACTGCTCTCACTTAAATAGCCATTATACAATTCCAAAGATACCAATACTGTGGGAAATACCAATTTCGTACCTTAATTCTTCATATCAATCACATATGATGCGAACTGAACTCTTAACATAATCATTCTACTTGAAATAGCTCATTCTTAGCAGAATCAAACATACTTATCAAATCTGATTTGATATGTATCCTAAATTGGACCATACTACTTCAAATAGCACTTTCCTACCTAAATCATACATGCTCATCATATCTAATTCGTACTGTATTCTTAACATGACTTTACGACTCGAAATAAAATTTTACTGCCAATAACGTACATGATAGTCACTTCGGAGGGAAACCGTACCCCTACCATGCCCGTTTAACAGACAAACTATCCAAAGATGCATGCTTATCACATCATATAAGCATTGTACTCCTGACATCTCCAAACTGTTTCATATAACTTATTCCTGCTAGAATCATATATGCCCATAACTTAACATGCGAACGTTTCCTTAGTATAGCCAAAGTACTTGAAATATCATTTTCCTACCCAAAATCATTAATGCTCATGGCAATTGATACGTGCAGTTCTCCTTTAAATAGCCATTCTACAATTCCAAAGATTACAATATTCTGTGAAATGCAATTTTCGTACCTTAATTCTCCATATCAATCACATATGATGGGAACTGAACTCTTAACATAATCATACTACGTGAAATAGCTCATTCTTAGCAGAATCAAACATACTTATCAAATCTGATTTGATGTGTATCCTAAATTGGACCATACTACTTCAAATAGCACTTTCCTACCTAAATCATACATGCTCATCATATCTAATTCGTACTGTATTCTTAATATGACATTACGACTCGAAATAAAATTTTACTGCCAATAACATACATGATAGTCACTTCGGAGGGAAATCGTACCCCTAACATGCCCGTTTAACAGACAAACTACCCAAGAATGCATGCTTATCACATCATATAAGCATTGTAGGCCTTACATCTCCAAACTGTTTCGAATAACTTATTCCTGCTAAAATCATATATGCCCATAACTTAACATGCGAACGTTTCCTTAATATGGCCAAAGTACTTGAAATATCATTTTCCTACCTAAAATCATTAATGCTCATGGCAATTGATACGTGCAGTTCTCCTTTAAATAGCCATTATACAATTCCAAAGATACAAATACTGTGTGAAATACTAATTTCGTACCTTAATTCTCCATATCAATCACATATGATGCGAACTGAACTCTTAACATAATCATACTACTTGAAATAGCTCATTCTTAGCAGAATCAAACATACTTATCACATCTGATTTGATATGTAACCTAAATATGACCATACTACTTGTACTAGCACTTTCCTACTTCAATCACACATACTCATCACATCTGATTAGTAATTTATCTGTAATTAGATTTTATGACTTGATATAACATTTTCCTGCCAATAACGTTCAGGATCATCACATCTGACGCAAACCGTACCCCTGACATGCACGTATGACAGAAAAACTACCCACAAATGCATGCTTATCACATATAAAAAGTGTATGCCTAACATGGCCAAACTGTTTCAAATAACTTATTCCTACTAAAATCATATAAGCCGATAACTTAAGATGCCAAACGTTTTCTTAATACGGCCAAAGTGCTTGAAATATCATTTTCCTACCCAAAATCAATAATGCTCATCACAATTGATGCATACTGCTCTCACTAATAGACATTATACAATTCCAAAGATACCAATACTGTGGGAAATACCAATTTCGTACCTTAATTCTCCATATCAATCACATATGATGCGAACTTAACTCTTAACATAATCATTCTACTTGAAATAGCTCATTCTTAGCAGAATCAAACATACTTATCAAATCTGATTTGATATGTATCCTATATTGGACCATACTACTTCAAATAGCACTTTCCTACCTAAATCATACATGCTCATAATATCTAATTCGTACTGTATTCTTAACATGACCTTACGACTCGAAATAAAATTTTACTGTCAATAACGTACATGATAGTCACTTCGGAGGGAAACCGTACCCCTACCATGCCCGTTTAACAGACAAACTATCCAAAAATGCATGCTTATCACATCATATAAGCATTGTACGCCTGACATCTCCAAACTGTTTCAAATAACTTATTCCTGCTAAAATCATACATGCCCATAACTTAACATGCGAACGTTTCCTTAATATAGCCAAAGTACTTGAAATATCATTTTCCTACCCAAAATCATTAATGCTCATGACAATTGATACGTGCAGTTCTCCTTTAAATAGCCATTATACAATTCCAAAGATTACAATACTCTGTGAAATACAATTTTCGTACCTTAATTCTCCATATCAATCACATATGATGCGAACTGAACTCTTAACATAATCATACTACTTGAAATAGCTCATTCTTAGCAAAATCAAATATACTGATCAAATCTGATTTGATGTGTATCCTAAATTGGACCACACTACTTCAAATAGCACTTTCCTACCTAAATCATACATGCTCATCATATCTAATTCGTACTGTATTCTTAATATGACATTACGACTCGAAATAGAATTTTACTGCCAATAACATACATGATAGTCACTCTGGAGGGAAACTGTACCCCTAACATCCCCGTTTAACAGACAAACTACCCAAGAATGCATGTTTACCATATCATATAAGCATTGTACGCCTGACAACTCCAAACTGCTTCGAAAAACTTATTCCTGCTAAAATCATATATGCCCATAACTTAACATGCGAACGTTTCCTTAATATAGCCAAAGTACTTGAAATATCATTTTCCTACCCAAAATCATTAATGCTCATGACAATTGATACGTGCAGTTCTCCTTTAAATAGCCATTATACAATTCCAAAGATTACAATACTCTGTGAAATACAATTTTCGTACCTTAATTCTCCATACAAATCACATATGATGCGAACTGAACTCTTAACATAATCATACTACTTGAAATAGCTCATTCTTAGCAGAATCAAACATACTTATCACATCTGATTTGATATGTAACCTAAATATGACCATACTACTTGTACTAGCACTTTCCTACTTCAATCACACATACTCATCACATCTGATTAGTAATTTATCTGTAATTAGATTTTACGACTTGATATAACATTTTCCTGCCAATAACGTACAGGATCATCACATCTGACGCAAACCGTACCCCTGACATGCACGTATGACAGAAAAACTACCCACAAATGCATGCTTATCACATATAAAAAGTGTATGCCTAACATGGCCAAACTGTTTCAAATAACTTATTCCCACCAAAATTATATAAGCCGATAACTTAAGATGCCAAACGTTTTCTTAATACGGCCAAAGTGCTTGAAATATCATTTTCCTACACAAAATCAATAATGCTCATCACAATTGATGCATACTGCTCTCACGTAAATAGCCATTATACAATTCCAAAGATACCAATACTGTGGGAAATACTAATTTCGTACCTTAATTCTTCATATCAATCACATATGATGCGAACTGAACTATTAACATAATCATTCTACTTGAAATAGCTCATTCTTAGCAGAATCAAACATACTTATCAAATCTGATTTGATATGTATCCTAAATTGGACCATACTACTTCAAATAGCACTTTCCTACCTAAATCATACATGCTCATCATATCTAATTCGTACTGTATTCTTAACATGACCTTACGACTCGAAATAAAATTTTACTGCCAATAACGTACATGATAGTCACTTCGGAGGGAAACCGTACCCCTAACATGCCCGTTTAACAGAGAAACTATCCAAAAATGCATGCTTATCACATCATATAAGCATTGTACGCCTGACATCTCCAAACTGTTTCATATAACTTATTCCTGCTAAAATCATATATGCCCATAACTTAACATGCGAACGTTTCCTTAGTATAGCCAAAGTACTTGAAATATCATTTTCCTACCCAAAATCATTAATGCTCATGACAATTGATACGTGCAGTTCTCCTTTAAATAGCCATTATACAATTCCAAAGATTACAATATTCTGTGAAATACAATTTTCGTACCTTAATTCTCCATATCAATCACATATGATGCGAACTGAACTCTTAACATAATCATACTACGTGAAATAGCTCATTCTTAGCAGAATCAAACATACTTATCAAATCTCATTTGATGTGTATCCTAAATTGGACCATACTACTTCAAATAGCACTTTCCTACCTAAATCATACATGCTCATCATATCTAATTCGTAATGTATTCTTGATATGACATTACGACTAGAAATAAAATTTTACTGCCAATAACGTACATGATAGTCACTTCGGAGGGAAATCGTACCCCTAACATGCCCGTTTAACAGACAAACTACCCAAGAATGCATGCTTATCACATCATATAAGCATTGTAGGCCTTACATCTCCAAACTGTTTCGAATAACTTATTCCTGCTAAAATCATATATGCCCATAACTTAACACGCGAACGTTTCCTTAATATGGCCAAAGTACATGAAATATCATTTTCCTACCTAAAATCATTAATGCTCATGACAATTGATACGTGCAGTTCTCCTTTAAATAGCCATTATACAATTCCAAAGATACTAATACTGTGGGAAATACTAATTTCGTACCTTAATTCTCCATATCAATCACATATGATGCGAACTGAACTCTTAACATAATCATACTACTTGAAATAGCTCATTCTTAGCAGAATCAAACATACTTATCACATCTGATTTGATATGTAACCTAAATATGACCATACTACTTGTACTAGCACTTTCCTACTTCAATCACACATACTCATCACATCTGATTAGTAATTTATCTGTAATTAGATTTTACGACTTGATATAACGTTTTCCTGCCAATAACGTACAGGATCATCACATCTGACGCAAACCGTACCCCTGACATGCACGTATGACAGAAAAACTACCCACAAATGCATGCTTATCACATATAAAAAGTGTATGCCTAACATGGCCAAACTGTTTCAAATAACTTATTCCCACCAAAATTATATAAGCCGATAACTTAAGATGCCAAACGTTTTCTTAATACGGCCAAAGTGCTTGAAATATCATTTTCCTACCCAAAATCAATAATGCTCATCACAAATGATGCATACTGCTCCCACTTAAATAGCCATTATACAATTCCAAAGATACTAATACTGTGGGAAACACCAATTTCGTACCTTAATTCTCCATATCAATCACATATGATTCGAACTGAACTCTTAACATAATCATACTACTTGAAATAGCTCATTCTTAGCAAAATCAAACATACTGATCAAATCTGATTTGATGTGTATCCTAAATTGGACCATACTACTTCAAATAGCACTTTCCTACCTAAATCATACATGCTCATCATATCTAATTCGTACTGTATTCTTAATATGACCTTACGACTCGAAATAAAATTTTACTGCCAATAACGTAGATGATAGTCACTTCGGAGGGAAACCGTACCCCTAACATGCCCGTTTAACAGACATACTACCCAAGAATGCATGCTTATCACATCATATAAGCATTGTACGCCTGACATCTCCAAACTGTTTCGAATAACTTATTCCTACTAAAATCATATATGCCAATAACTTAACATGCGAACGTTTCCTTAATATGGCCAAAGTACTTCAAATATCATTTTCCTACCTAAAATCATTAATGCTCAGGACAATTGATACGTGTAGTTCTCCTTTAAATAGCCATTATACAATTCCAAAGATACCAATACTCTGTGAAATACCATTTTAGTACTTTATTCTCCATACAAATCACATATGATGCGAACTGAACTCTTAACATAATCATACTACTTGACATAGCTCATTCTTAGCAGAATCAAACATACTTATCACATCTGATTTGATATGTAACCTAAATATGACCATACTACCTGTACTAGCACTTTCCTACTTCAATCACACATACTCATCACATCTGATTAGTAATTTATCTGTAATTAGATTTTACGACTTGATATAACATTTTCCTGCCAATAACGTACAGGATCATCACATCTGACGCAAACCGTACCCCTGACATGCACGTATGACAGAAAAACTACCCACAAATGCATGCTTATCACATATAAAAAGTGTATGCCTAACATGGCCAAACTGTTTCAAATAACTTATTCCTACTAAAATCATATAAGCCGATAACTTAAGATGCCAAACGTTTTCTTAATACGGCCAAAATGCTTGAAATATCATTTTCCTACCCAAAATCAATAATGCTCATCACAATTGATGCATACTGCTCTCACTTAAATAGCCATTATACAATTCCAAAGATACCAATACTGTGGGAAATACCAATTTCGTACCTTAATTCTCCATATCAATCACATATGATGCGAACTAAACTCTTAACATAATCATTCTACTTGAAATAGCTCATTCTTAGCAGAATCAAACATACGTATCAAATCTGATTTGATATGTATCCTATATTGGACCATACTACTTCAAATAGCACTTTCCTACCTAAATCATACATTCTCATAATATCTATTTCGTACTGTATTCTTAATATGACCTTACGACTCGAAATAAAATTTTACTGTCAATAACGTACATGATAGTCACTTCGGAGGGAAACCGTACCCCTAACATGCCCGTTTAACAGACAAACTATCCAAAAATGCATGCTTATCACATTATATAAGCATTGTACGCCTGACATCTCCAAACTGTTTCAAATAACTTATTCCTGCTAAAATCATATATGCCCATAACTTAACATGCGAACGTTTCCTTAGTATAGCCAAAGTACTTGAAATATCATTTTCCTACCCAAAATCATTAATGCTCATGACAATTGATACGTGCAGTTCTCCTTTAAATAGCCATTATACAATTCCAAAGATTACAATACTCTGTGAAATATAATTTTCGTACCTTAATTCTCCATATCAATCACATATGATTCGAACTGAACTCTTAACATAATCATACTACTTGAAATAGCTCATTCTTAGCACAATCAAACATACTGATCAAATCTGATTTGATGTGTATCCTAAATTGGACCATACTACTTCAAATAGCACTTTCCTACCTAAATCATACATGCTCATCATATCTAATTCGTACTGTATTCTTAATATGACATTACGACTCGAAATAGAATTTTACTGCCAATAACGTACATGATAGTCACTTCGGAGGGAAACTGTACCCCTAACATCCCGTTTAACAGACAAACTACCCAAGAATGCATGCTTATCACATCATATAAGCATTGTACGCCTGACATCTCCAAACTGCTTTGAAAAACTTATTCCTGCTAAAATCATACATGCCCATAACTTAACATGCGAACGTTTCCTTAATATAGCCAAAGTACTTGAAATATCATTTTCCTACCCAAAATCATTAATGCTCATGACAATTGATACGTGCAGTTCTCCTTTAAATAGCCATTATACAATTCCAAAGATTACAATACTCTGTGAAATACAATTTTCGTACCTTAATTCTCCATACAAATCAGATATGATGCGAACTGAACTCTTAACATAATCATACTACTTGAAATAGCTCATTCTTAGCAAAATCAAACATACTTATCACATCTGATTTGATATGTAACCTAAATATGACCATACTACTTGTACTAGCACTTTCCTACTTCAATCACACATACTCATCACATCTGATTAGTAATTTATCTGTAATTAGATTTTATGACTTGATATAACATTTTCCTGCCAATAACGTACAGGATCATCACATCTGACGCAAACCGTACCCCTGACATGCACGTATGACAGAAAAACTACCCACAAATGCATGCTTATCACATATAAAAAGTGTATGCCTAACATGGCCAAACTGTTTCAAATAACTTATTCCTACTAAAATCATATAAGCCGATAACTTAAGATGCCAAACGTTTTCTTAATACGGCCAAAGTGCTTGAAATATCATTTTCCTACCCAAAATCAATAATGCTCATCACAATTGATGCATACTGCTCTCACTAATAGACATTATACAATTCCAAAGATACCAATACTGTGGGAAATACCAATTTCGTACCTTAATTCTCCATATCAATCACATATGATGCGAACTTAACTCTTAACATAATCATTCTACTTGAAATAGCTCATTCTTAGCAGAATCAAACATACTTATCAAATCTGATTTGATATGTATCCTATATTGGACCATACTACTTCAAATAGCACTTTCCTACCTAAATCATACATGCTCATAATATCTAATTCGTACTGTATTCTTAACATGACCTTACGACTCGAAATAAAATTTTACTGTCAATAACGTACATGATAGTCACTTCGGAGGGAAACCGTACCCCTACCATGCCCGTTTAACAGACAAACTATCCAAAAATGCATGCTTATCACATCATATAAGCATTGTACGCCTGACATCTCCAAACTGTTTCAAATAACTTATTCCTGCTAAAATCATACATGCCCATAACTTAACATGCGAACGTTTCCTTAATATAGCCAAAGTACTTGAAATATCATTTTCCTACCCAAAATCATTAATGCTCATGACAATTGATACGTGCAGTTCTCCTTTAAATAGCCATTATACAATTCCAAAGATTACAATACTCTGTGAAATACAATTTTCGTACCTTAATTCTCCATATCAATCACATATGATGCGAACTGAACTCTTAACATAATCATACTACTTGAAATAGCTCATTCTTAGCAAAATCAAACATACTGATCAAATCTGATTTGATGTGTATCCTAAATTGGACCATACTACTTCAAATAGCACTTTCCTACCTAAATCATACATGCTCATCATATCTAATTCGTACTGTATTCTTAATATGACATTACGACTCGAAATAGAATTTTACTGCCAATAACGTACATGATAGTCACTCTGGAGGGAAACTGTACCCCTAACATCCCCGTTTAACAGACAAACTACCCAAGAATGCATGCTTACCATATCATATAAGCATTGTACGCCTGACAACTCCAAACTGCTTCGAAAAACTTATTCCTGCTAAAATCATACATGCCCATAACTTAACATGCGAACGTTTCCTTAATATAGCCAAAGTACTTGAAATATCATTTTCCTACCCAAAATCATTAATGCTCATGACAATTGATACGTGCAGTTCTCCTTTAAATAGCCATTATACAATTCCAAAGATTAAAATACTCTGTGAAATACAATTTTCGTACCTTAATTCTCCATATCAATCACATATGATGCGAACTGAACTCTTAACATAATCATACTACTTGAAATAGCTCATTCTTAGCAAAATCAAACATACTGATCAAATCTGATTTGATGTGTATCCTAAATTGGACCATACTACTTCAAATAGCACTTTCCTACCTAAATCATACATGCTCATCATATCTAATTCGTACTGTATTCTTAATATGACATTACGACTCGAAATAGAATTTTACTGCCAATAACGTACATGATAGTCACTCTGGAGGGAAACTGTACCCCTAACATCCCCGTTTAACAGACAAACTACCCAAGAATGCATGCTTACCATATCATATAAGCATTGTACGCCTGACAACTCCAAACTGCTTCGAAAAACTTATTCCTGCTAAAATCAAATATGCCCATAACTTAACATGCGAACGTTTCCTTAATATAGCCAAAGTACTTGAAATATCATTTTCCTACCCAAAATCATTAATGCTCATGACAATTGATACGTGCAGTTCTCCTTTAAATAGCCATTATACAATTCCAAAGATTACAATACTCTGTGAAATACAATTTTCGTACCTTAATTCTCCATACAAATCACATATGATGCGAACTGAACTCTTAACATATTCATACTACTTGAAATAGCTCATTCTTAGCCGAATCAAACATACTTATCACATCTGATTTGATATGTAACCTAAATATGACCATACTACTTGTACTAGCACTTTCCTACTTCAATCACACATACTCATCACATCTGATTAGTAATTTATCTGTAATTAGATTTTACGACTTGATATAACATTTTCCTGCCAATAACGTACAGGATCATCACATCTGACGCAAACCGTACCCCTGACATGGACGTATGACAGAAAAACTACCCACAAATGCATGCTTATCACATATAAAAAGTGTATGCCTAACATGGCCAAACTGTTTCAAATAACTTATTCCTACTAAAATCATATAAGCCGATAACTTAAGATGCCAAACGTTTTCTTAATACGGCCAAAGTGCTTGAAATATCATTTTCCTACCCAAAATCAATAATGCTCATCACAATTGATGCATACTGCTCTCACTTAAATAGCCATTATACAATTCCAAAGATACCAATACTGTGGGAAATACCAATTTCGTACCTTAATTCTTCATATCAATCACATATGATGCGAACTGAACTCTTAACATAATCATTCTACTTGAAATAGCTCATTCTTAGCAGAATCAAACATACTTATCAAATCTGATTTGATATGTATTCTATATTGGACCATACTACTTCAAATAGCACTTTCCTACCTAAATCATACATGCTCATCATATCTAATTCGTACTGTATTCTTAATATGACATTACGACTCGAAATAGAATTTTACTGCCAATAACGTACATGATAGTCACTCTGGAGGGAAACTGTACCCCTAACATCCCCGTTTAACAGACAAACTACCCAAGAATGCATGCTTACCATATCATATAAGCATTGTACGCCTGACAACTCCAAACTGCTTCGAAAAACTTATTCCTGCTAAAATCATATATGCCCATAACTTAACATGCGAACGTTTCCTTAGTATAGCCAAAGTACTTGAAATATCATTCTCCTACCCAAAATCATTAATGCTCATGACAATTGATACGTGCAGCTCTCCTTTAAATAGCCATTATACAATTCCAAAGATTACAATACTCTGTGAAATACAATTTTCGTACCTTAATTCTCCATATCAATCACATATGATGCGAACTGAACTCTTAACATAATCATACTACTTGAAATAGCTCTTTCTTAGCAGAATCAAACATACTTATCAAATCTGATTTGAAGTGTATCCTAAATTGGACCATACTACTTCAAATAGCACTTTCCTACCTAAATCATACATGCTCATCATATCTAATTCGTACTCTATTCTTAATATGACCTTACGACTCGAAATAAAATTTTACTGCCAATAACGTAGATGATAGTCACTTCGGAGGGAAACCGTACCCCTGACATGCGCGTTTGACAGAAAAACTACCCAAAAATGCATGCCCATCACCTCATATAGGAAATGTACGCCTAACATGGCCAAGCGGTTTTAAATAACTTATTCTTGCTAAAATTATACATGCCCATAACTTAAAATGCCAACTGTTTTTTAACATGGCCAAAGTACTTGAAAAATCATTTTCCTACCCAAAGTCATTAATGATCATGACAATCAATGCGTACTGTTCACCCCTCAATTCCAAAAATAATAATACTGTGTGAAATACCCTTTCCGTATCTTAATTTTCCATACCAATCATATATGATGCGAATAGAACTCTTAACATGATCATAGTACTTGAAACATCACGTTCTTACTGGAATCGTATATGCACATCACATATGATTTGATATGAAGCGTAAGTATGAAAATATTACTTGAAATAGCACTTTCCTACCTAAATCATACATGCTCATCACGTATGATTCGTACTTTAGTTTTGATATGACCTTTCGACTCGAAATAACATTTACCTACCACTAACGTATATGATCATCATATCTGACGCAAACCGTACCTCTGACATGCACGTATGACGGAGATCTACCCAAAAATGGATGCTTATCATATCATCTAAGCATTGTTAGCCTAACATGGCCAAACTGTTTCAAATCACGTATTCCTGCTAAAATCATGCACGCCCATAACTTAAGATGCTGACCGTTTTCTTAATATGGCCTAAGTACTTGAAATATCATTTTCCTACTCAAAATCATTAATGCTCATGAGAATTGATGCGTTCTGTTTCCTTTAAATAGCCATTATACAATTTGGTTGATTTTTGTGATTTTTCAAATGCTTCTCCTTTATGTAGGAAAAAATTACTTGTAATATATTCATCAGATTTGAAGGATATATAAAACCATCTAAGTGTGAACGAGTTCCATATTTTGGATTATTGTAGATGGCTGCCATTTAAAATGGCCGCCATCTAAATTAATATGCCCCACTGGAAAATAATGTAAATTTCATCTAAATTTTATAAAACGTGGTATATAGGCTTGACATTGTACATTGAATTTAATTTTTTTGATTCTGTGATCATGTGTGGAACATGAGGGAACTTGTATGTGACTTGCTTTCAAGCACAACTTAAAACTTGTTTTATTTTATTTTTAGGGGGCTTTTGTTTCTTCTTTTTTGTTTTTATTTTTATTTTGTTTTGTCTTTTATGCGGATTTTTTGTGTTTTTTTTTTTTGTGAGAAAATTGTGTGTGGGTCCTGGCTTTATTATGTATGTACCATTAGGTAAAATCCGTGGTAATGTAAATTTGACGCTCGATCTGCAAACTCCAGTAGATTGTTTTTGAATGGCACCTTGAGGTACAATGTCAAAGAAATATATACACTTTTAATAAAATTATTGATTGGATGTCTTGAAAATGCTTGTTTTGGTCCCTTATTCCTTACAGTTAAGTAACAACCCAAACCAAAACTTATCCCAGCTTTCCTTTTGTTTTAAACTTGTACATTGTAGAACAAATTTATCGTCCAGAAAACATGTTTCTACCAACACATACTGAATGATTAAACAACACATCAATTTCAATTTCATAAAGATCTTTATTTTTTTAAGTGATTTCTTCTGTGTGTAACTTTCTATTTCTTTACGTTTGTGTATTGTAAATTTTAGTGTTCCTGATGCTATCTTGTAAAAGGATTTCCCACCATTTCTACATTTGGTATCAATATTTATATCAGAAAATACTAGTTGTTTCCATTGCAAGTCATTTATAGGAAAACAATACAGAAACCCACGCTACAAAACTGTAAGTGAAATATCTTTTGTCTTTCTTTATGTATGGATTTTTTGTGAAAACATGTCTATTGCAGACCTATTCGATTTTTTTGATTAAATATGGTTTAGGTATATTATGCCATTTGGTGTATTGATTTCAACACGTCTGAGTACTAGATATCAACTTATATGACTTAATATATTAGACTGGCCGAGATGTAAAAGGAGGAAGTTTTAATTAAGGTATGGATGACAACAAACGAGTCCTTCCGTAAGTTAAGATATGAAACTACCTTACTCTACATTCAGTTTGTTTTTCTCTTTCAGAACTATTTGGTCATTTGGCCAGTATTTAATCCATAAATTGTGGAAAGTTACACCGGATATTACTCCCTGTAAGACTGAAATCAGGCTTTCAGTACTTCTTATGTTATATTTTAGATTTGTGGTATATACCGTACACGGACTTCGTCCCCTATCGATTGATATCTCTGATACATAACACGTAAACTACCACAACATGGGCTTTAAATGGATTTTCATATAAAGGCGACGTAAGCAGGATAAGCTTAAATAAATCAGAGTGATCAATTTTTTTTATTCTAAGAACAAAATACACATATCAACTGAAGTGCGAATATTATGAAGAAGGCGAAAGTACATTGTGAACAGTTAACAAATTCAAAAACCATATTACATGTAGTAGCATATACTTCAATACATGTACATGTAATCTCTTATTACATTCCCGAAGTGGTTTTCAAATGACATTTCCATATAAACTCAATATAAGGAAAATGTTCACATGCTTTCATGACTAGTTAACATTTGCTTATGGAAATAAGACCTGCTATTGAACATGACTGCAGAAAAGATTTACAATATAGTCGTTCTATCCTTAGAACTTCGAGACAAGTCAGGCTTCGTCAGAAATCGTACGGAGCAAAATATATATGAGTTTAAGACATAAAACATTATCATTATAATACTACAATTTAAATTTAACAATTGTGTAACTCATTTATTTTGTATATAAAAGTCTATATTTAGCTTTTAAGATATCCTGATATACTTGAACTAAGAATGATACAGATCGTTTGGTTATTTTAAAAACTATTACTATGGACACTTTACCAGTACTAAAGGAAGACTTTGGTACCCCTTATCAGTTAATATTATTCTACAGTTACCCAGTTCCACGTGGAGTTTTAACAAATATCAGTATGAAACATTACTGGGTTGGAGCCACATGTATAAGTGACAGTAACTGGAGTCTTATAACTTCATTTGCAATTGTTATCGTACATGTACAACAGATCTGTTAAAAATGACAGGGTGTCAATAATTCTAGTGATTATTATTTATAAATGCAAATACAGAAAGATATTTTCAGATGTTAACATTTCCAACGATTTATATTTTCCTATTTCCAATTTCAAGAGCTTGACACTGAGTCCTTCAAAATGAAGTGCAGTATTTTATGACACTGAATGAGATTTAAGAATACATGGTAATTTGGATGCTACTGAAAAGCCCTTTGACTAAAAATAACATATCACAAAATAAAAGTGTCATTTGGTCTTACTGTAAAAAAAATAGTACATATACATTAGGATCGCGTCTTTTTTATTGTGCAGATGTACACTTCTGTAAAACAGAAGACGAAGAAAAGAGAGGCTGCGATTCATCAGTTGGAAAGAACAAAACTGATCACAGATTTATTTAAAGACAAAACAATTTGAATATTTTCATTCTTCTTGTAAGAGTCAATTGTCAAATAAAGGGAAAGTTGGTAAAACATATGAAGATGATAAGACTAGAATATTATTCTCTATATGAAAGGGAGATGGCAAGTAGGATCATTAGCTAAATGATCTCTGTGGATTTTTTTTTTATAACTTTTTGAAAAAAAAATGTAAATATTCAAAATCATTAAAACATCTGAGTTTATGATAACAAATCAAATATAAAACCAGTATAATTCCATATATCTAGTAAGTTGATAGAAGTAATGAAACTCTTATTTTCATCAGTAACAATACTTCATAAAAAATGTTGCAGTAGCGCTACAACCAAAATGAACTTAGTTTTTTCACGGAAAACTTGCTTTAGTTTAAATTATGAATTACTCCATCTTGAAAGCATGACAATTTACTCGTCGTTTGACTAATTACTTGTTGCATAATAGTTTCTTCGACAATAAGAGAAATTTGCTGTTTCAGAACTTAATTGCGGTGAAACAATGGCGTCTATGTAAAGCAGGTCTCAAGTTTCACAGTGTTCATTAGATGATTGGAGAAATGTACAGTTACAAAAGACTTGAATGGACTTAAGATGACATGTTCCACTTGAACTGTACTGCTTACAATAACAATCATAAATGAACATCCCAATTTTAACAGTACTATAATATTCTTTACATTATATTCACCACATAATAGTTCATGTATTACAAAAATAAATAAATAAATGAAAAATGCAAGTTCTGTAAAGCACAGCAGTTACTATAATGTATGTGATGGTAGTACACGGGCTAAAAAGTTACATCACAGCTAATTTTACATTACAATTCTACATTTTTTTACACATTGTGATTGAAATAATGTATACAAATGCATTAATTTCAGAATTTCTGAAGAAAAAAAACTGTTCATATAATAATCATGGCATCAGAATAGGTAGGCAGAATGTATATTTTGTATATAAAAATACTTTTAGTAATGTTATCAATACTAATATAAAATCAAATACAATTTATTGCATCATAAACTGAATAACGTATTAAATTCATTTATCCACAATCATTATTAACAATATTACAATAATTACATATAGAGTTCTTGAAGTTCATGACTTTTCCAATATCATATACTTTGAGCAGTAAATCAAAGACTACAACGATTAAATTTCTGTTTAGTCCAAATATCCTTTTTTATTATTTCAAAACATCTTTCAACACTTATTTCTTTGTAAAGCAATCCAAAATGTTCAAAAGAAAATACATATCAACCAATATTCCATCAAAGAAACTTTTTCTGTTATAAATCAAATATAATACATGTATATAAAACAACTAACATGTAAATTACTCCACTGGTTTCTCTTAAATACTTTTATTAGAAATCGCAACCCAGGGCAAATAAATTCTGGATATAAACTTTCTCAGAACTTGGAGACAAGATAGGCTTCATGCACATTCACAAACATAAATTTCATAAAGGGACATATATCAATTGTATTCAATTATTAACTGTTCATTTCATCTTGTTTGTGGTTTGAAGAAAGATGGTCCTAAATCAAGTACAAAATCTCTCAGAACCTGGTGACAAGTCTGGCTTTGTGCACATTCATAAACAGAAACAAAAAATAATACAAAATTCACAAAAGAACATACATCAATTGCATTGAATTAAAAACTGTTCCTTTCATCTTTTTTGTGGTTTGAAAAAAAAGATGATTCTGAATCACAGAACACAAACTTTCTCAGAACTTGGCGACAAGTCCGGCTTCGTGCATTTATAAATCTTCAATTATATTAGAAATTGTAGTTTACAATTATTGAGCATATTATCTGATAAAGCAATATCAAGTTTTACTATCAAGCAGTTTTACTTATAGTGGATTTAAGATAAACCCCCTTAAAGAATCCTAAGCATGTTCGCCTCTATTTGTATTTTATAATTAAGTCAGTCAGATGGATTTTCGGATTGTGGTGCTACAGTGCCATCGTACGCTAACCAGGCAATGGACATTAATGTTGTGTCACAGACTAATCAACATGGCGTTCATTCCACAGCTACTGATGTTTCTAACACTAGAAAAGAAGTTTATGTCAATGTGTCGACCTCAAGCTCTATGACAAACATAACAAGAGGCTCCCAGGAGCTTGAATCTCTCACCTGGTTAAATTTTGTCTTTCAATGGCAATACATTTATCACGAGGTTTACTAATAATTTTGGCCTACGATGACTTTGATGGAACTGATCATAAGGATCAATACAAGGCTTAACAGATGAAAATAACGAAAGGACCACAGGTAGATCTCATCATGCTGAACAGTTTTACTCGGTTATAATTTGGCTAATGGGTTTTGAGATATATTGAAAAACTACAGCTTGACCCCTGTTCTATTTTTAGTAACGGTGACAAAGTTTTTTGACGGATCAAAAATCTAAACAGAACTTTTGTGCAAGATACCCCAAGGAACATCAATACTAAGTTTGATTCCAATCGATCAAGTAGGGTAAGAGGAGAAATTTTTTTAAAGAAATAACATTAAAAAAATGAAAGAAAAAACGTCGAAAAAAGTGCAATAACTCCTAAATGGCTTGACAGATTAAAATGAAAATATATATGCAATATATAGTCTAACCCCTATGTTCTATTTTCATTACCGGCGGCCATGTTGTTTGACGGATCAACAATCTAAACACAACTTTTGTGAAAGATGCCCAAAGGAACATCTGTGCAGTTTCATATAATTCCGCTAAGTAGTTTCTGAGAAAGGAGAAGATTTTTAAAAAAAAATGTTAACGACCACGACGACGGACGACGGCGACGGACGCCAATTGATAACAATAGCTCACATGGCCTTTGACCAGGCAATACATCGTCGGGTGAGATCGCGGTAGTGCCGCTGAATATATCAAGTGGGACAACACCTATAGTCAATGCACACGTCAACATGACATTGCATGTATAGAATAACATTTCTGAAAGTCTCCTGCATAGTACAATTCAATTATGTCAGCAGTCTTTACAAAAGTTGAAATCCAAATCAAACGATATTCAAGTTTTTCGTTTGCAAGTCAACATAAACAGAAGGAAGCAATTTTTGTTAACAATTTTGATTTCATATAAATATATATTAGTGAATAAATGTAACAATAAAATTTATGTCGTATTATAGCAGATTCATTTAGCTTTCAATGCATGTTCATTTTGAGTAAATTAAGTACATGTACATACAGATAAATACAAAAGGAAAAACAAGAATATACAGATCTCAAGGTATCACAAGTGTTTATGACAATCAACAGATTTTAATGTTTTGATGATGTTCATCTCAATCACTTTGGTATAATATGATATTTTAACACAGTAAGGAGTGCCAAGTTGTATATGAAAGCCAGTAAAACTAATATGTATACCATTTATCAATATTTCCAACATCCAGATCTAATGACATAAATCTTACTAACTTAAAAAATATGATGGATTGAACTACAAGAGTCAAATGTTGATAATCACTCAAAATATTCATACATAAGTAACCTGACAAAATAGAATATATTAAATATAACAAGTTAGAAGACCATAACAAAATACGTATGAACTATAAGTCTTTATGGTACAGAATATAATCATTTTCTTCCGAGATGCTCATTTACTTTTGTTACTTTGTATGTATGATTTTAGTTACTTTATATTCTTTGTTGTGTATGTCTGTTTTCCATGTCTGGTCTTTGTCCCTGGATTACGTTCTTTTGATTACCGCTATAACCTTGGTTCCCTTGATTACTCTTTATAAGTTAAGTTGTATAACTTAATCTTAATCTTAAACTTAAGTGCAAATCAATTGCACTTGGAGATAAGTACCTACATTGAATCATAATACTAAGAAAACAATATAATAAATTATGAATTAACACATCATATGACATGACATAGCATTATAAAGATTTTCACTGCTCATGTCCAGTCATTTTTATGTCAGATTGTTGTACTCCTCTACCCATTTCATTGCATTGATATTTTTTACTTAGTGATCTCCACTTTTATTTTCATAATTTGATTAAACACATCTTAACATAATATTTCGACATTTTTTTATGAAATTCTTGTTATTTCTTCTGCGTATAAAGCCTTTTAAGACAAAACCTATGGAAAATCATGTGAAATTTTCCAAGGCTTATGTTTCAAAAAGAAGCACACTGACCCATCATTTTTTTTCTACATTCTAGCATAAAAAGATCTTAACAGATTTTACAACCCTCTAAAATCCTTATAATCTTTAAACACAGCAGTGAATATCCTTAAGGAAAACAAAACAAATAGATTTTTTTCTCAGATTAGCTCTAATGTTCTATGTAAGCTGTAGGTTCATGACCTTGTAAAAGGGATTACTGATAGTAATTTCTTATTAACGCATTAGGTTTACCATATGGCAATATTCCAAGTATTAAACAGGATCCAGCTTTTCAGAAGTACAAATACTCTTTCTGCAATTTAATTGTTGTAGACAAGCGATAAACTTATATTTTAAAAGTTTTCAAATTATCAAGTAAATGGAGCATTTTGGCACTTTTCAAGCTTTAAGACAAAGGAGGCACAACAGTAGAAGTTTTGTGCAGATGGGCTTCATTTAAACAGCCAGCTGTTATTACTCAGTGCTGTTTCGATTTGTTACCTTGGTAAACTATGCAAGACATATTAATAGTTTATTATAGCAAGACTTATTAGCCTAGCCAATTTCAATTTAAAGTGCAATCACTTTACTTTTGTTTTTATAACAAGTTTAAAATTAAAAGTCTTTTTGTTTTTTTTAAGTAAAAGTATATGATACTCCAATTATTAGTTAAGTAGGACAAATTGGTATAATGTAAAACAGATTTCTACCAAGAGAGCTCTATAAATCACTCACTAAGCCAGCTAGATTTGTGTTGAAATTGGAACTGGTCTATTAAGAATCAGTTACAGATTACACAGCCAACCTAAGATTTTTATTTCCATTTTGAGATAAGGTACATGAAGAGTTATCGTTCTTTATTTGCTTTGATAAAGTTGATGTTAGTTTGAGATTAATGTATTAAAAACACAGATTGCAAACTTTGCAATAAAATAAAACAAAATACTCCTACCCGTCTCTTTGAAATATATTTGTAGTTATTGATATATTAACTCAATCTAAAAAAGAGCATTAAGCAAACAAAGACCATCCAGCTCTTGAATGGTATAAACTTGTCATTTACACCATTTACAATCTTCCCATTCCCAATTGTCCTTAAACCCACCCCGCCCCCATAGAAACCCCCCACCCTCATGAAATCCCAATTGCATATTTCTTATCAGTTATTTTATTTTTCAACATTTAAATTATCATTTGTAATTTCATATTAATGAATACTTTCCCGTTCAATTTCTCTTCCTTTCCATTCAAATTCTCCACCCCCCCTATATAAATACCCATCCCCAATCCGCATTCTCCATTCATCCATATGCCATTAAATGGGAAATTTTCTGTATTCTTTCAATATTTGAAATCACAAATCGATAGATTTCCAATGTACGCATACAATTACTGAAATTCTGTACACTTTGTACATTTACAAAATGGCTGACGGTAAGCTACATACCTATTGTGAAATCCTGTAGCTCGATTATTATTATTTAAAAAAAAAATGTTCTTATTATAATAGCTTCTATCAAATTTGTCAATAAAAAACGCTGGTATTCTACATTCTTTATACTTTTTTCGCTAAATCTACATAGCCATTTATAATTAAGGTATACATTTTTTTTAAGTATTCCTTCTTTTCCGTTCAATATGCACAATATCCACTCCCCATCCATATTCTCCATTCATTCATATACAATAAAATGGGAAGAATTTTCTGTACTCTATCAACATTTGAAATAACAAATCGATGTGGCTGAATGTACAATTAAGACAAAAAAAATAGATTTTATGATACCACAACGAGGTTGAATTACATAAATGCATCTCGCAGCTATGACGATGATTTTGGACATATTAATGTCTATAATATGCTTCTACCGAATTATTTCTCTTCCCAGCTTTCTATGTAGGAGATAACTTATAAAATTACAATATGTCCAAAATGTTCAATAAGTTCGATTAAACATTAAATGTAAGATTCCAGAATTTTTAATTATTGAAAAAATTGATAAAAGCTATCATAAATGGAAAACGCTTATATTCGGGCTGCAAGATTTCAGAACTGGTATGTAGCTTACTCTCAGCCATTTTGTACATGTACAAGGTGTACAGGATTTCTCTGAAGACAGTTAAATTGAATTATCATCCACCTGCAAGATATTTGAAGAATTGTGGTCCAAATCTAAGTTTATTAAAATGCTGTTTCGACGGGAGGAAAATATTGTATATGCCAATAATTTGAGCCTTCCTTCATTCCAATATATGTTCGATTGTATTAAGAATAATGTGTGTCGCAAATTAGACGATTTTTTGCTATAGTAGGCATTTCATGCTATTTCATGTCGGAAGAGTCAGTGCTTGACTATATTTTAGCTATGATTCCACCGTCAGAAAAGAAGTTATACTTAAAAGCAATCCATACCTTAATTAAAAAATGGCTATGTAGGTTTAGTGAAAAAAGGTATACACTTTAACCTTTGTTCAATAAACAAACTAACCCTTATTATTTAAAGCAAACTTCAATATCATTGAACAGTAATGTCTCTAATAAAACAATATGAAGTAAGTTAACAAACAAAGCCTTCTTGATGGCTTATAAAAAAACTATTTTGAACCCACAATTAGGTATTAATTAATAAATGCATCCCGCTATTAAGATTAGGATGTTGAATATTTCAATGTCAATATTATAATCATATCGAAGCATTTCCCTTCCCAGCTATCTAGGTAAGAGGTAACTTACATTATGTTCAAAATGTTCAATGATTTCTTTACAACATTATGAAAAAAAATCTTTTTACTTTGTTGATTAGAAAAAATGTCTTCTGAATACTTTAATCTGCAGAGTTCATTATTGTTTTTTTCCAAAACTGAAGTATTCTTTGTGATCAGAATTAAATTGGTAACAAACAAAACCAAATGTATATCTCAAATAATCAATATGATCATTGAACAGAAAACTTTCGTTTATACCTAGGCAAAATCCGTGTGTTGTTCACAACTGGTGCAATGTATGCCATCTTTCTGCTGTCTTGTGGAATAATATAAATGGAGAATTTCTATCATTATCTGTCTATACGATACAACTATCTTTGTCGTTTAATCCATTATATTAAAGATCGGGAAGGACATTTTCCAGTCATTGAGAGGACGGCACACAAACAAATCCTATGATCATCGTGCATCCTAACATAAAATAAAATATGAAACAAACAGTGTCACACTTATTCACAATTGATCTTTGACGATATACACATATATATATATGAAATCCATATCTCTCAAACCTGTGCATTGGGGACAAAATCAGAATATTTAAAATTGCGTGTATGTATTTTAATGGTTTTAAATTGTACCAGAAAAAAAATGGATTGATATTCACATTGACGAATCTGAGTTTTGTGAATACATAATTGTCAGGACATGTAATGTAGAATGTGTCGTGAAAAAGATATCACGCTTCGTAGAGACATTTATAATATCCCTGTTTACATTAACTGACATTTGTATGTAATGTGAAATTCGAATTATGATCTGACGATGCTAAAGTACATTATTGATTGTTTGATAAGAAGAAATGCTATATAGAAAAAAGCAGCCCTATTAGGGTATACAAGAACTTATGTTTTAGTGAATATTAGAAAGCAACGCCATTATGCAAATATTCTCTAGATTTCGCTCAGGACTTTAGGGAAACCTTTCCTAGAAATGTGCTAGAAACATAATTTTACAGTATATTTTAAATCAGGCCTTTATATAAAACAATAAGTATTCTTTTTTTTTAGGATATAAATATAAGTTTCTATTAGCCATTTGTCCTATCTATTCAACATTGTACTTCAATTTACCTGTTTTTTTAGCATAAAATGAAGTAGATAGCTATCCCAGTTGCTTCAGTTTCTTCATTTTCAATTCTTTTTTTTTTCAACAAATGTTCCAAATAGACAGTGTCATTTTCCTCGACTCTGCAAACAAAAATAATTCTGTTTATGGAAGACAAATATATAATATAAATTTCATAATTTGTATTCAACAACACAAGACAGGGATTTTTGTTGAAAAAATTTATATTTTTCAAAATCAAATTCTAACCTAAAATGGGTCATTTAGGCATCAGCCCCCAAGATGAACTTTTTGAAAATTTTGATCTGATTTCGTTTTTCTAAATTCTCTTTCAAAAATTTACTTATATAAAATTTGATTTAAAAAAAAAACAGACAGTGATTTTCGTGCTGAGTAAGTGTTTCTATTTACAAATGATTTTCAAAATAAGACCAAAATATAAATTTAGGCTGAATAAAGCACCTCAGTGACCGTTTCGAAAAATGATAACATTCAATAGTGATTGAATTGATTAATTAATTCAGCAACGATGTTAGAATTGTAATACACAGATAGTGCTTTAATTGTAGAAGTAATCAATCATTTTTTTGTGAGCGATGTACATTGTTAAAAGGTCTTTATGTTTGGTTCAATGTACAGGAGATTTTTTTTTACTTATACTTGGCATTCATGACGTTAAATTTAAATTGTAATTCGATTAATTACAATTGCAAAATATATGTAATTCATTTAATTAAATGTCCGAACTCATGTAATGGCAATAATAATTTGACTGAAATATTATTCATATATTAAGTTTTAATCAATTATTATCAACCCTTATTGACAGTTTTTTTTTTTTTTCGATCGAAAATAAGGTGATTTTTAACTCATACATCCTTCGATTTTACATACTCGTACGAAACAATTTATTCTTTCTATTGTGAATCTATTTTTGACGACCATACAGTTATGACATATTTCAGTCTGAAATGCGTAAATGTTCATCTTAAAAAGTCACTTTGAAATATGGCATTTTTCGCTAGATATAGAGGGCATTTTATCGATATAACTAATGTAGTAAGACAGCAAAAACAAATTTTATCTCATTGGATTTGCGATGCAATTAATGACAAGATGACGTCATTTAATAATTGTGAACAAACATTTGTTTAAAAACATTTTACCTCTATTCACAAGGCGTGATATAATGCAGACCGCAATCTTTCATGTCTATGAGATTTTATCCATGTGGTGACATGTCACTTCATTATAGAATTAAATAGTTACGCCTACAACTCTGAAATAGTTTTGTTCTTCATAGTCGTTTTATGGCATATTTATTTACATGGGTCAGATAGATAAAAGGCGCTTAACAATCTAAACCCCGTCTTGTTTGTACGCTTGTTCAAAAAAATCTAAGGACATTTTACAAAATATGAACCACATCCTTGTGTATCCTATCCATGAATAGATTTGTTTTTATCAATTAACGTGGATATTCGAGTCACACGATTGAAAGCAAATATTTAGAATTATGTATTTTCTACTTTATGTATCAAGTATTTGCAAACCCAAACTTCGACTAACTCAATTATATAGGAGATTTTGTTTTAACTGACGCACATTATTTTCATTCAAGTTTGTATCATCAATTAAATGGTTAAATTGAGATACACTAAATATTTCAAATGTCTTCTTTTCTGTACATTAATTATATATTAATGACGCCTCCTTTTTTTATTGAAATGCCTAATACCTACAATTACTCCCCAACTTGTTAGGAGGGAGACATGCATTTTGGAGAAAAAAAAATACAAACTAAATATTTTTACCGGTCATTATTTTTGCCATACAATCAACCATGCAAACGCGATATTGGCAACGTCTAAGGACCGGATGTGCAGATTTTTTTCTCCTAAACGAAGATTTTAGAGAATTAATGTGATAAAACTCAAGTTTTGGGATATTCCGACGAATAGGAGACATGGGAGCATGGACCAGGTGCACCGATAGGGTAAGCGGCCCCTGCTTTTCTAGAAACACCCGCCGAGTTGCTCATAAAAAGTCAAGTCCGGGGTAGACAAACGAGGAAAGGCAAACCATGACCCTTTGAATAAATCAGTTTTCATGGTGCTGATGGATACATCATAACAATCCACGAGTTCATGATGACGACCATAAAACTTCTGTAGTGATGACTTCAATCTTGTAGCAATATAACCCTGTTCCAGAAGCCTATTTGTCAGACTTTTAGCGCGATACAAAAAGTCTGCGTAGTTTCGGCAAGCTCTGGCATAGCGTATGAGTTGTGATATGAACACTCCATACACAGGAGCCGAAGGGATGTTGCCACAGATGAAAGGAAAGTTGACAATTCTGAATGAAAAGTAATCACATTTGTGGTAAAGTTTGGTCAATAATTTTCCTTTACCATCGATTTCGAAGTGTAGCTCAGGAAATTAGAGCTTTTCATAGAATTTTGATGGCAAGTCGAATGTTATTCTTGTAAATTAATTGATAATATACGTTTAATTTGCTCCTGGCATAATTACAAGCAATCACCATCTATACCCCCTACGTCACGTAAAGTCTACAACAATTCGTCAACGGAATCGAATTTTTTCTTAAGCCCATTAATTGCTTCTGCAACACTTGCTGCGGCTATCACTGATGGTTTGTGCATAAAAAAATCCCATTTCAGTAAATTGCATACGTAAATGAATTTCTGAGCATGTCTTGTCTCGCAAATTAACTGCAATTGTCATTAAATTCAAAAAATGATCAGAAAATCAGTAGGTGTAACGGATAACAATCCCCAGTTCAGTGTTCTCAAAACTGATGATTCCATTGCATACATGTCTTTCAGGGTGAAATAATTTCCTGCACATGAAATAAGTTTTTGTGGTTTTATTGGATCTGTTTTCCCTAGTTTTGATGCAACAAGTAATCCAACAGCCCCCAAAAGTTGCAGTTGTGTCCGATCAATATCTATCAATGACATGTACCTATCAATATAATTCACTGCTAGAAGTGCTACATTATCCGTTGATTCTTCTTCTTCACAAAATTCAATCATCCATTCGATTGTCAATTACGTACGTACGGTTTAATGTCTGTTTGAATAATTTGAAAATAGTTTTCTTTTGGACGATACCTGCCCTCTGTGGCACACAAAGTTGTCAACACTTTTCTTCCGACAGATGCGATATTTCGTTGACATTGTACTGAACCGTTTGAAATTCAAAGGATTTAAAGTTGGTGCATACAGGGTTATCTAATTCAGATTCATAACATTCTAAATCCATTTTCTACATTATAGTTTATAAAAATAACATCAATAAAGTCTCGTCAGCTCACGAGGTGTGCCAGGTGCAAAACCAAAATAATCCAGCCCATATTTATAGTCTATTTCCAACATTTAGAATTATTATTGTGAACAATCAACAAATCAAGAGTGCATAAATGTACTCGTAAATATCGGATATTTCCTTGCTTTTATTATGATTATATCAAAACTTTCCTATCATTCTATGTAAAGGTGAATCAAAATTAATTGTCCATCATAAGGTACTGTATAAAATGATTTAACAAATAAAATTTAATTGGTCAAAAAGCCACTTAAAAGCGCTTTAACAGAAATCGTTCGACGTTCTCAAGGCAGCTAGCAATATAATCAGGACGCTCTTAATTATGCAAATATGATTAGCCTTACAGCTATTATCATTAAAGTAAATCATAATGTGATCTTAAAGTCAATAAGAAGCAACACTGTTGGTCCATTTTTATCTTTTTCGTAACATATGGATGTTTATATCAAATCTCTTTTTATAAGTTTAAAACAAAGTAAGATGAGTATCAATTAATGTTTGAATTGATAGATTGAAAGGCCACAATTTTATCCATTTAAGATCTCTTGCAAAGTTCTATACCTCAACATTTTTATTACACATCACACCATTTCCTATCCCAGTTTTCTACATTGAAAAAGATTAAGTACATAAGCATAATGTACATTTCAAATTAATACAATAACAATATTTGAGTAGACAACACACCTCAGAGAGAGCAAAACGCCCTAGAGAAAAAAAAAAGAATTAAATATTGTTCACTGTAAAATATTATGTCATGAATACTATCTATGGATGTACCAGTATACAAAATGTCCCCTCCCCAGCTAGGTAAAGGAAACTGTACACATCAGATGTGATGTTTTCGGTGGGAA
Source organism: Perna viridis (assembly GCA_037379345.1). NCBI lineage: Eukaryota > Metazoa > Mollusca > Bivalvia > Mytilida > Mytilidae > Perna > Perna viridis. The sequence goes on along the minus strand of CM074524.1, from coordinate 31,753,370 downwards.
AGTGCTATTTCACATAGTATGACAATGTTATCAATAGGGTTCGAAATAGATATGATGAGCATGTATGATTTAGGTACAAATGTATCAAATATAATGAGCATATATATTTATGTTGGAAAGTGCTGTTTGAAGAAGTTTGGCTATATATATTAGGAGTGCTGCTGGCGTCTTTTGTGATGGGCATGTACAATTTTGTGATGAAAATGCTGTTTCAAGTAGTATGGCTATGTTCAGAGTACAGTCTATTTCAGATGTGAAGAGGGTATATGTTTGATTTGGAAAGTGATACTGCAAGTAGTATGTCCATATGAAGAGTTCAATTCACATCAGATAGTTTCTTTTTAGTAGAAACTACTAGTCTCAGTAGTAAGCCAATTTATGCCATCACTCCGTATTATATGTGATGACTTCGTACTTGCCATTTCAAGTAGTATGGTCATGTTAAGTGTACAGTACAATCAGATGTAATGAGCATGTTTGATTTTGGTAGGAAAGTGCTTTTTCAAGTGGTATGGCTACATTAATAGTAGGGTTTGAATAACATATGATGGATATGTATGATTTTGGTTAGGAATTGCACTTTGAAGTAGTATGGCAATAGTTATAGCATAGTCCGCGTCAAATAAGATGAACATGTATATTTTGAGTAGGAAAATGCTATGATAGGTATTATGGCTATGCTAAAAATACGGTACAAATTTGATGTGGTGGGTGTAAATGTTTTGGGTAGGAAAGCGCTAGTTCAAATAGTACCGATATATTTTGAGCACATACGAAAAAGATGGAATCAACAAGTACACTTTTTGTATGAAAACCCGTTCTTACGTTGCCACTCAAGGTTTAGAGTACATAAGGTATGGTTGGCTATATCAAGAGGACGATACAAATCAGATATAAGAACATGTATAAATATGTATGAATTTAGTAGGAAAGTACTATTTTAGCTACCTGCCCATGTCAGCAGTAGAAGTCAGAGAAAATGTAATGACTATGAATATTTTGGGGTAGGAAAGGGCTATTTCAAGTTCTTTGGCTATATTGAGAGAGAAGTCGGCAACTGATGCGAGAATCACATATGTGTTTGGTAGTTAAGTGCTATCTCAAGTGATTTGGCCATATGATGTGTACTGTCCACATCAGATGTGATGTTTTCGGTGGGAAAGTGCTATTTCACATAGTATGACAATGTTATCAATAGGGTTCGAAATAGATATGATGAGCATGTATGATTTAGGTACAAATGTATCAAATATAATGAGCATATATATTTATGTTGGAAAGTGCTGTTTGAAGAAGTTTGGCTATATATATTAGGAGTGCTGCTGGCGTCTTTTGTGATGGGCATGTACAATTTTGTGATGAAAATGCTGTTTCAAGTAGTATGGCTATGTTCAGAGTACAGTCTATTTCAGATGTGAAGAGGGTATATGTTTGATTTGGAAAGTGATACTGCAAGTAGTATGTCCATATGAAGAGTTCAATTCACATCAGATAGTTTCTTTTTAGTAGAAACTACTAGTCTCAGTAGTAAGCCAATTTATGCCATCACTCCGTATTATATGTGATGACTTCGTACTTGCCATTTCAAGTAGTATGGTCATGTTAAGTGTACAGTACAATCAGATGTAATGAGCATGTTTGATTTTGGTAGGAAAGTGCTTTTTCAAGTGGTATGGCTACATTAATAGTAGGGTTTGAATAACATATGATGGATATGTATGATTTTGGTTAGGAATTGCACTTTGAAGTAGTATGGCAATAGTTATAGCATAGTCCGCGTCAAATAAGATGAACATGTATATTTTGAGTAGGAAAATGCTATGATAGGTATTATGGCTATGCTAAAAATACGGTACAAATTTGATGTGGTGGGTGTAAATGTTTTGGGTAGGAAAGCGCTAGTTCAAATAGTACCGATATATTTTGAGCACATACGAAAAAGATGGAATCAACAAGTACACTTTTTGTATGAAAACCCGTTCTTACGTTGCCACTCAAGGTTTAGAGTACATAAGGTATGGTTCGCTATATCAAGAGGACGATACAAATCAGATATAAGAACATGTATAAATATGTATGAATTTAGTAGGAAAGTACTATTTTAGCTACCTGCCCATGTCAGCAGTAGAAGTCGGAGAAAATGTAATGACTATGAATATTTTGGGGTAGGAAAGGGCTATTTCAAGTTCTTTGGCTATATTGAGAGAGAAGTCGGCAACTGATGCGAGAATCACATATGTGTTTGGTAGTTAAGTGCTATCTCAAGTGATTTGGCCATATGATGTGTACTGTCCACATCAGATGTGATGTTTTCGGTGGGAAAGTGCTATTTCACATAGTATGACAATGTTATCAATAGGGTTCGAAATAGATATGATGAGCATGTATGATTTAGGTACAAATGTATCAAATATAATGAGCATATATATTTATGTTGGAAAGTGCTGTTTGAAGTAGTTTGGCTATATATATTAGGAGTGCTGCTGGCGTCTTTTGTGATGGGCATGTACAATTTTGTGATGAAAATGCTGTTTCAAGTAGTATGGCTATGTTCAGAGTACAGTCTATTTCAGATGTGAAGAGGGTATATGTTTGATTTGGAAAGTGATACTGCAAGTAGTATGTCCATACGAAGAGTTCAATTCACATCAGATAGTTTCTTTTTAGTAGAAACTACTAGTCTCAGTAGTAAGCCAATTTATGCCATCACTCCGTATTATATGTGATGACTTCGTACTTGCCATTTCAAGTAGTATGGTCATGTTAAGTGTACAGTACAATCAGATGTAATGAGCATGTTTGATTTTGGTAGGAAAGTGCTTTTTCAAGTGGTATGGCTACATTAATAGTAGGGTTTGAATAACATATGATGGATATGTATGATTTTGGTTAGGAATTGCACTTTGAAGTAGTATGGCAATAGTTATAGTATAGTCCGCGTCAAATAAGATGAACATGTATATTTTGAGTAGGAAAATGCTATGATAGGTATTATGGCTATGCTAAAAATACGGTACAAATTTGATGTGGTGGGTGTAAATGTTTTGGGCAGGAAAGCGCTAGTTCAAATAGTACCGATATATTTTGAGCACATACGAAAAAGATGGAATCAACAAGTACACTTTTTGTATGAAAACCCGTTCTTACGTTGCCACTCAAGGTTTAGAGTACATTAGGTATGGTTGGCTATATCAAGAGGACGATACAAATCAGATATAAGAATATGTATAAATATGTATGAATTTAGTAGGAAAGTACTATTTTTAGCTACATGCCCATGTCAGCAGTAGGAGTCGGAGAAAATGTAATGACTGAATATTTCGGGGTAGGAAAGTGCTATTCCTAGTTCGTTGGCTATATTGAGAGAGAAGTCGGCAACTGATGCGAGAATCACATATGTGTTTGGTAGTTAAGTGCTATCTCAAGTGATTTGGCCATATGATGTGTACTGTCCACATCAGATGTGATGTTTTCGGTGGGAAAGTGCTATTTCACATAGTATGACAATGTTATCAATAGGGTTCGAAATAGATATGATGAGCATGTATGATTTAGGTACAAATGTATCAAATATAATGAGCATATATATTTATGTTGGAAAGTGCTGTTTGAAGTAGTTTGGCTATATATATTAGGAGTGCTGCTGGCGTCTTTTGTGATGGGCATGTACAATTTTGTGATGAAAATGCTGTTTCAAGTAGTATGGCTATGTTCAGAGTACAGTCTATTTCAGATGTGAAGAGGGTATATGTTTGATTTGGAAAGTGATACTGCAAGTAGTATGTCCATATGAAGAGTTCAATTCACATCAGATAGTTTCTTTTTAGTAGAAATTACTAGTCTCAGTAGTAAGCCAATTTATGCCATCACTCCGTATTATATGTGATGACTTCGTACTTGCCATTTCAAGTAGTATGGTCATGTTAAGTGTACAGTACAATCAGATGTAATGGGCATGTTTGATTTTGGTAGGAAAGTGCTTTTTCAAGTGGTATGGCTACATTAATAGTAGGGTTTGAATAACATATGATGGATATGTATGATTTTGGTTAGGAATTGCACTTTGAAGTAGTATGGCAATAGTTATAGTATAGTCCGCCTCAAATAAGATGAACATGTATATTTTAAGTAGGAAAATGCTATGATAGGTATTATGGCTATGCTAAAAATACGGTACAAATTTGATGTGGTGAGTGTAAATGTTTTGGGTAGGAAAGCGCTAGTTCAAATAGTACCGATATATTTTGAGCACATACGAAAAAGATGGAATCAACAAGTACACTTTTCGTATGAAAACCCGTTCTTACGTTGCCACTCAAGGTTTAGAGTACATTAGGTATGGTTGGCTATATCAAGAGGACGATACAAATCAGATATAAGAACATGTATGAATATGTATGAATTTAGTAGGAAAGTACTATTTTTAGCTACATGTCCATGTCAGCAGTAGAAGTCGGAGAAAATGTAATGACTATGAATATTTTGGGGTAGGAAAGTGCCATTCCTAGTTCTTTGGCTATATTGAGAGAGAAGTCGGCAACTGATGCGAGAATCACATATGTGTTTGGTAGTTAAGTGCTATCTCAAGTGATTTGGCCATATGGTGTGTACTGTCCACATCAGATGTGATGTTTTCGGTGGGAAAGTGCTATTTCACATAGTATGACAATGTTATCAATAAGAGTTTATTTCAAGTGATATGGTCATGTTGAATCAGATCGGATCGAATAAACAGCTTTAAACAGGGTTATAACTTTCTTTTTTGAATTGTTAGGTCGTGTTAAGTGGATGTTCGAATTAGATTTTACGAGCATGAATAATTTGGGTAGGGAAGTACTACTCCAAGTAGTATAGCTATGTATAGAGTATATAATAAACATGTTGAATTGGATTAAATTAATATTTGAAGGAGAATGACTATGCTAAGAATGCGATTAGAATATGATGTGATGATATGGAAAGAAATGAGTTTTCAGTAGTATGGATGTGTTGAGCGATCGGTCATCATCAGATGTGATGTGATATTATGATTTTGGTAAGAAAGAGCTCTGTCAAGTAGTATGGCCATATTTAAAGTACAGCCCACATAAGATGAAATCAGGATGGATGTTTGAGTAGGAACGTGCTATTGTTATGTTAATAATACGGTATGAGCCTTATGTTTTGGGTTGAAAAGTGCTAGTTTACGGTAAAGCTATGATAAGAGAAGAGTTCAAATCAGTTTGATAAACATGAATGATTCTGAGTTAGAAAGCGCTGTTTCAAAGAGTGTTATCATGTCAGGAATATAGTTCACTTTACGTCAGATTTAATAATTATGCATGTTTTGAGTTTAAAAGTGCTATTGAAATATTTAGATTAAAGTTTTAATCTGATGCAATTATCATGTGTACAAAAACTTTATCTCACCAAGGAACGTGCTATTTAAAGTTGTTTGGCCATGTTAAGAGTAGGTTTTGAATCAGATGTAATAAGCAAGGATGCTTTTTGTAGGAAAGTGCTGCTTCAAGTAGTATGATCATGCTAAAAGTACGGTTAAAATCAGGTGATTGTTTGTGTAAACATGCTATATAATAAGGACGTGTAAAGAGTACAATACGCGACAGATGTGATAAGCATGTACATTAGGGGGTAGAAAGTTGCTTTGTCAATTAGTGTCGCTACATCAAGAGTATAGTCTGCATCAAACTTGATGAGCATATATGTTTTGGGTCGGATAGTTTTTGTTTAAGTGAAATTAACATGTTTAAAGTAATATTCGAATAAAATTTCATGAGCAGGAATAATTATGCGTATGAAACTGTTATTTTAAACGTAAGGCCATGTTAACAGTACCATATGCAATAATCATGCACATTAAGGGTATGGAATTGCTTTCCAAATAGAGTGACCATTTTAAGAGTAGCGTTTGAATCGGATCTGATGTAGGAAGGTCATATTTAAAGTATCAAATATGGTGAGCATGTATAATTTAGGTAGAAAAGCGACGTTCGTAAGTAGATTGGCCAAATTCAGAGTACATTCAATCAGATGTGATGAGCATTCATTTATTTGGTAGGAAAACGTATTTGCACATAATGTTGCCATATACCGTCATTATCAATTACCATTTATAATTTTGGGTAGGAAGTGCTATTTCACGCGAAATGGCCATGTTTATAGTAGGTTTCCAATAAGATGCGATGAACGAATATTACTTGGGCAGGAAAGTACTATGAACATTTCAGAAGTACTATCTGTAGCAGTTATGATGAAAATGTATGTTTTGGATAGGCAATTTTTTTTTCAAGTAGCATTGAATGTTGCGGATACAAACCGCCTCTGATCAAAAAAGCATGTTTGTTTTCAGTGGTATTATGTTGTTTTTTTTTCATGTGGTATATGTATTTCATTGTAAAGAAAAAGGTTTTCAACATATGTCATAAGAATGCACGTTATTATGGTCATGTTAATTGTACGGTTTACAACAGCTGTGATGTTTTGGGTAAAAAGCGCACTTTCATGGTAAGAGCACGGTACAAATCGAGTGTGAAGAGCATGTATGATAGGTAAACGGTACTTCATGAAGTATAGCTATCTTAAGATTGATTGATTGATTGATAGATTTAATGTTGGAGTCTAACTACTGAGCAGCGACATTTTAGGTATATCCAGGCGATGAACATGAAATGAAGAATGGGACGGGACACAAGGATGATAGAGTCGGCAAAGTTTGATAGCCCCTGGAAATAGGGAGAGGAGGGTAGGGTTGGGCAATTCATCCTCCTGTGGCGGAGCGCAATAGTTCCTACTCCGATAGAATACCATAGAAGGGTTCTTTAACATGCGAGGAACAAGGCATTTTTTCAAACACGTTGCACCACTATGGTTTGTGGCCAGGTTTTCCGTATTATTGCCTGACGACTCCAGCATGTGGCATGCCTAGGGTACACCATTCCATCATTCGGGCACCACTTTAGACTTCATACAATTATGCCTCTTGAACAAAGGTATGTTGCTAACAAAATACTCCAATGTCAGATTATTTAAAAGTAAACATTTAATAGTATAAAGATGCTAACAATGTTCCGCGTTAGTGATCATAACTTGGAACTGGAACATGGTAGATATAAAAATATACACCGTTAAAAGAGAAGTTGACAAATATGCAAAGTTTTAAATGAGTTTTCAATTGCAAAATAAATGAGGGGTTAAGGGCAAATTAAAAAAAAAGTTTCGTCAGATAAATTCCCAGATTTTCGCCAACTTGACTCTTTTGATAAACCTATTCTTATTCTAAATTAAGATATGGGTGAATTACCCATTGTTGTAGATTTAATGAAGCAGTCTTTAGAAGTGTGAAAATGAGGTCCACATTGGTTAAGTGCATACGTATTTAATCATTTTTTATTTCATTTCTATGTTTCAATAGCTTAATATGATATAGTGTTTCTTTTTATATTGTATTTGTTTCTTTACTTATCCCATAAGGGGTCAATAAAAATATTATAAATATTAACTAAATCAATAAAATGATGACTAAAACATACATTTTATTCAGTTATATGAAACGCTCTTTTGTAGAAATTCTTTTGAATTCTGAACAAGTTTAATCTAATATTGGTCTGAATTGAAACTTGTAACATTAATATCACAGTGCAAGGCAAAATAAACTTCACTCCCCATAGTGCTTATTACCAGATACCCTCTTTTGTAACGTACTAGGTGTTTTACTAGTTTACAATTTGACCTTGATATGAATGATGAGTGATTTCATATCATTGCAAGCCTCGTTATTTTTATTTTTGGAAGGAAATGGCTGTCAATCAACATTTAAGCTTTGCATTTCAGTTCAACAATGAACGTATGTGTTTGATTTACTACAACCCTAAATAATAGTTGACTGGTGTGTCGTAATTCATAGTTGTAGGTAGAATTTTACTATCTCGTTACTACCAATACATTTGAGTTCAAAATTTGTCATTCATTCAATTGCTTGCTTTACTTGAGACTGTTAATCAAAACTTCTTATCTATTGCTTAGACATGAAAATCAGTTCAATATTTGGTCTAGTACACAAGTTACAGAAAAAATCATTTCGTAAAAAGGTTAACTGTTATTGACTCTTGAAACGCACACGAGGGCCGATTGCAGTGTAAGTTTTATAATTCAACAAGGACATCATAATTTGCAAGTATACTTGCAATCTTGGTCGGCCGAAGATTTAAACAAAACAGGCATAACGACATGTATATGCAAATGGTGTTTCAAAATGTGAAAACAAATACTATGTGTGTTAACAACAAGCGGGTTACGCAGGGTCTTGTACAAAACTTTGTATTGTACACTCAAGAAAACTACAATTTAATATTCATTGCAGGATGTTGCTACGATCAAATTTAAAATAAAAGGCAGGATTGAAATTATCAGACAATAACAAGTCATAACAGTCATAAAATAAAGAAAGGCAGGACTGATTATTGTTAATATATATTTTTGCCTATATTTAAAAATTTATTCATTTAAGAGTCAACTTAACATGTAAGGTTGACTGTACGATTCATGAAAAATGGTATAATTTCCGTGTGCGAAATGTAATTTAGTAATCTGGTGAGAAGTATACGAAATATCGCATATTGTTCAAAAGTTTTACAATATTGTTTGATGTCAATGATTTGAACCGTTTCGTCTAACAACCACTTTCACATTGAAACAAAACATTTATTTTTATAGTTAAAGTAAAATCAAAATCAAGGCAGATATGATATATTGAAAATGTAAATATAAACAAGCTTAATATCACCTCTGTTTTGTCCCTGATGTTGGGTTAATAAAAAGTAACACGGATGGTTCGATTGATCGTAGCACAGTTCGTATGCTTGTACTACCTTATACAAAGATACATGTATTAAGATCCTTCAAAACATCATTAATAATTCTCTTAATGTTAGTGGTGCGTTTTGTTATATTAAATTGCATGATTTTATACTAAAACAAGCCGTCTGATATCTCACAAGCTGTCTTTGTCAATGGCACTTGTACATAGCTTTTTAGCAGATCGAATGCACTGACAAAATGTGCAATACCAATACTATCAGTGTGGTCGTCTTTTATAGGGAACGGATATGAGTTAAACATTGAAAGAAAGTTAACCTCACAAAACACCCTAAAAATGCAAACGGTCTTTTAGGTTTAGGGAGCTTCATTCACTGGTACTTGGCCCAATAATATATTTTTATAGCATATATTAAATCTCTATTCTCACGACTTCCAGCTATAAAGAACAGCCAGTATAATGTTGCTGTTTTATAAAAATAACATCAACATTAAGGCAAGCAGCTATCTTAACAAAATCTGGCACACATGCATGTTTAAAAATTTCAAAGGTGGGTCTCATTCAAAATTGTAACACTTATAGTGCAGATGAGCTTTGCTATGTGCAAAAAAATAATTTCAAGTATCTAATCAAAATATGGTCTGTTGGGGAGCGTTCAGTCATCTGTCATCAGTAATTACATTAAGGTTGTATTTACAGAGACCAGTTATTCATTCCTTAAATTATAGTGTAGACATGTTGTGATTAGAATGACAAGTGAAATGTCATCAAATACTTCAGCAAGTTTGTTTTTATGTGATGTTTTTTACAGGCAGGGTGTTAAATGTTAAATTCTAACCCATTGATTTCTGATTATATCAATGGAATACCACATAGTTAGTTTTTTAGTAAATGTCAAAAAGTTCAGTCAACAAGCGAAAAATTACGATTTCAATCATTTAAATAAAACGTTACAAATTCCATGATTAAAAATTTCATTGAAAATGTTAATATCCATCGAGTCCAATGTACTATTCAACACTTAATTCAAGGTACAAATGTATGTATATAAGTCTAGTATTTAAAGAATTAAAGCACTTTTATAAAATAGCTCCCCCCCCTTCCCAAAAAAAAAAAAAAAAAACACTGATGAGTCGATTAAATTAATTTGAGTGTAAGAAATCCAGCATTTAAGTACAAAGTCAAAAATGTTCTAAAAATACTACGAAAGTTCTGGACCAATTTACATCATTGTAATGCATCATTAAAGAGTCGCGAAAAACAGTACTTGTTTGGTTATAAAGTCTAGAAAAAATCATTTATTAAAATAATATATTTACAATATTACTATTTTTGTATTTAGCAATAATAATCAAACAAGTATAATAGTAGCTAAAACATATTCACCTTGAATGTAATAAACATATATAGCATTCTAACACCCCCTAAATACAAATCAAAATGCTATAAAGCTTATAATATTGTAAAACATTCTTTTTCAATATTAATTTCTACCTAAAATATGGAATTGGTTGGTTTAGAAGATCTGGCCTCTCCTTGCACAGGACAGCTCCAACATAAACGTCGCTTGCGTCTACAAAAAGTATGAAAACATTTTCTTAATCTGGAGATATTAAGACCGGAAAACTAGTCAACAGTGATTTTATATTTTCAACAGTTATCTGGCATTTGCCATTCGACCGAAAGATGGGATTCTCACTAAAACTAAGAAGTTGTGTTAAATGTTCAACGGCAGTAGCAAAATTAGAAAACAAATTTCTATAGAAATCAAACATGACCATATACCTCATTATTTGCGTTGGAGTAACGAACTGAACAATTGCTTCAACTTTAGCAATAAGGGTTAGACATGTTCTTGACATCTGCACCATGAAAACTGATTTATTCAACGGGTCATAGTTTTCCTTCCCTCGTTTGTCCCGGACTTGGCTTTTTATGAGCAAGTAGGCAGGTGTTTCTAGAAAAGCAGAGGACGCTTACCCTACCGATGCACCTGGTCCATGCTCCCAGTTTTTAGTGGAGTCCGAGTTGCTCATTTGCTTTTGTTACTTGACTTTGTATGTATGATTTTAGTTACTTTATGTTCTTTGTTGTGTATGTCTGTTTTCCATGTCGGGTCTTTGTCCCTGCATTACATTATTTTGATTACCGCTATAACCTTGGTTCCCTTGATTAATCCTTGACCTATAGTATGCATTAAGTAGTCAACTGTTGATTTTCAAACTTCGAGATTAACAGTGAGATTAGCAGTTGATAACTTATCAGAAGTTCCCTCTAAATATTTGATGGGATCAGACCACCTATAACCACACACAATTAATCATCAACATACATGGTAAACAAACTTACACACTGTGCATCAAACAGTCACATGTGACGTGCTATTAGTATCTAATATTTCCAACAGTCCAATGACCATAAAAGGGACGACAAAAGATTTTCTCAAACTAAACAAAAAGGAAAGATAATAGTTGACCGACGAAGAACATAACATAGTTTTATCAGATGCTCTTGTTTCCGTTAAAAAGGTGATTTATTGTCATTAAACAGTCCTAGTTTATACATCGCATCTTCCCATAAGAACCTGAGATAAAGAATACTACCGACACTGTTGATTCGGCCTTATATCTTGACTTACACGTACAAATCGATGGTAAAGGAAACTGTTGACAAAGTATACGACAAACGCGATGACTTTTCTTTCCGTATTGTCAACTTTCTTTTCAATTTCAAACTTTCTTTGCAACATTTCTTCAGTATTTGCGTATAAAGTTCACAAATCACAAATCATAAGTCAGAGCTTGCCGTTCCTACACAGACTTTTTGTATCACTCTATAATTCTTACAGTTAGACTTTTGGAACATGGTTACTGATGCTTCCAGATTGAAATCATCACAACAAAGTACATGGTCATCATCAGGTACTCGTGGATAGTTACTGTGTTATCTGCACCATAATAACCTATTTGTTGAACGTCTATTTTTTCTTTTTTTTCGTCGACCTCGGACTTGACTTTTTATGAGCAACCAAGTTGGTGTTTCTAGAAAAGCAGAGGATGCCCACCCTACCAGTACACCTGGTCAATGCTCACAGTTTTAATTGTAATCGATAACATTCTTTTGATTTCCGCTGGAATCCTGGTTCAGTTGATTACTCTTTCTATGCATTTAAACAGTAGAAACCGTATTTCAATTGATTACAGAAGAGCTCACTGAATGTGTATTAATCTGATACTTACGATGTTTTATACTAGCAGTTACTCAACCTTATGAAACCATAATTCAACTCAAAAAGTATAATTTGAGGATTTCTTTCGCCAAAATCCTGAAAAAAAATTCGATATCTATATAATGCCGTTCTATTCCAGAATTTATTGAAAGCGAAATTCATAATCATTCCGGTATAAGGTTTAGCACTGTGTTAACAAGATGAGTTTATGTTTAATATCTAGCTAAGAATGACATACAGTAAAAAGAAACAATGATTAACCCGAAATGACTGAAAGGTAAGATAAATATGCAGTGACAAAGTACTTTTTGTTGATAACAACACCTTGATTCTGCACATTTAGAGCAAGTACATGTTTTTATATCAGTTTCTCCCAAAAAGGTATAGTGTGAATGCAACATTTTTTTTTCAAAAGCACTAAACAATAATTTATTTACTACCCGTCATATGCTATCTTGAAATACAAATAAGGAATGTCGGATAACTTTTATAAAATAATGTATACAGAGGAAGATGTTTACAAAATGCTGGAATTTTTAATCGACAACATATTTGTCCAGTGTGGTGGACGTGTTTTTCAACAAACAGTCGGCATTCCAATGGGAACAAATTATGCTCCTTTTCTTGCTGACCTATTCCGTCAATCTTATGAGGCTGTCTGTATAGCTGATCTGATCAGAAAGAAAGAATATCGTTTGGCTAGATCCTTCAATCTCAGTTTCCACTATATAGATGACGTATTATCTTTAAACAATCCTAATTTCGGGGATTTGATACATCGCATCTACCCAAAAGTACTTGAGATAAAGGATACTACAAACACTGTGAAGTCAGCCTCATATCTTGACCTACACATAGAAATCGATGATAAAGGAAAACTATTGACCAAACTTTACGACAAACGTGATGACATTTCGTTCAGAATTGTCAACTTTCCTTTCATCTGTGGCAACATCCCTTCGGCTCCTGTGTATGGAGTGTTCAAATCTCAATTCATACGTTATGCCAGAGCTTGCCGAAACTACGCAGACTTTTTGTTTCGCGCTAGAACTCTAACAAATAGGCTTCTGGTACAGGGTTATGTTGCTACAAGATTGAAGTTATCACTACAGAAGTTTTATGGTCGTCATCATGAACTCGTGAATCGTTATGGTGTATCCATCAGCACCAGGAGAACTAATTTATTTGACGGGTCATAGGCTTCTTTTCCTCGTCCGTCTACCCCGGACTTGACTTTTTATGAGCAACTCGGCGGGTGTTTCTAGAAAAGCTACTCTACCGGTGCACCTGGTCCATGCTCCCAGTTTTTAGTGGAGTCCGAGTTCCTCATTTACTTTTGTAACTTTGTATGTATGATTTTAGTTTCTTTATGTTCTTTGTTGTGTATGTCTGTTTTCCATGTCTGGTCTTTGTCCCTGGATTAAATTCTTTTGATTACCGCTATTACCTTGGTTCCCTTGTATACTCTTTCATAACGAATCGTTGGCTTTAGTAGAAAACAAAGAAAATAAAAAGTCAAAGAATTGTCCCTAACTCTTAGTAATAACACTTTCAAATAAACTCATATTTGCCCATGAAGAAAACATCTTTTTCGTTTTCTTATAAACTTACCATTATATAATGATATTATTACATCCAGTGCAAAACATTTTATACATATATGTTGGCGATTCAGAACATCTCAAACTGTCATGAATATGCCTATTTACTGTTCAATAACACATCAGAATAAAGGGCTTTGTAGTTGATTTCTGCTGTAGTGCAAAGGACGGATACTTACGTTTTAACACAAGGGTTGTTGAAATTTTAATGCTTATCTTTGTTTCGCCCAAAAGAGTCTATTTTGAAGAAAGATTTCGCCCAAGTCCTTAAAAAGATACTGGATATTCATATCATGCCTTCGCTTTCCGATTATGTTTTGAAAGAAATTATTGTATACACTGATAGAACTACCCGCTGTAAAATGATTTTTTTTACCTTAATAATATGGTAACGAAAGATGATTCTCCCTATGACATGATTTAAATTTAAAGTAAATACATGTATGCAATTAACCTTACGAAACTATGTTTCGCACAAAAGAGCACAGTTTTTGAGTATTTGTTTCGTCCAAGTCTTGCGAAAAAATACAGGATATTTATATAATGCCGTTGTATTTAAGAATTTACTCAAATGAAAAATATACTAATTCTGATATAAAGTTGAGCATTGCATTAAAAAATGAGTTTGTGTTTAATATCTAGCTAAGAATGAAATACAGTAGAAAGAGTCAATAATTAACACTAAAATGGTTGAAAAGTAAGATAAATATGCTGTGACAAAATAGTTTTTGTTTACAACATCGAGATTCTGTACATATAAAGCAAGTCCATGTTTTTTTTTTTTTTAATTCAGTTTCTCTAAGAAAAAGGTATAGTGTGACTACAACATTTTATTTGAAAAACAAAAAAAAACAAAAAGACAAAAAACAAAAAAAAAACAAAACAAAAAAACACTAAACAGTGATTTAGTTCCTACCCGTCATATGCTATCTTGAAGTACAAATTGAGAATGTCAGATATTTTTTATAAAAAAGTGTTTTCATTACGAATCCAAAGCTTTAATAAAAAACAAAAAGAAAATAAATAGTGGAAGAATTGTCCCTAACTCTTAAAAACTACTCTATCAAAGTAACTCATATTTGCCAATGTAAAAACAGTTTTTTCGTTCTCGTATAAATTTACCATTATATAATGATGTTATTACATACAGTGCAAAAATTTTTATGCATATATGTTGGCAATTCAGAACATCTCAAACTGTCATGAACACATAAGAATTCCTTAATAAAGTGATTTGCAGTTAATTTCTGCTGTAGTGTAAAAGACGGATACTTACGTTTTAATACAAGGGTTGTTGAAGTTTTCATGCTCATCTTTGTTTCGCCCAAAAGAGTCTATTTTGAGGAACGATTTCGCCCAAGTCCTTAAAAAATGCTGGATATTCATATCATGCCTTGGCTTTGCCATACTTGTTTTGAGAGAAATTATCGTTTACAACGATAGAGCTGCCCGTTGTAAAATGATTTTGTTACCTTAATAATACGGTAACGAACGATGATAAGATTAAAATTTAAAGTAAATACATGTATGCAATTAACCTTCGAAACTATGTTTCGCCCAAAAGTGCACAGTTTGAGTATTTGTTTCGCCCAAGTCCGGAAAAAATGCTGGATATTCATATCATGCCTTGCCTAAGCCATACTTGTTTTGAGAGAAATTATCGTTTACAACGATAGAGCTGCCCGTTGTAAAATGATTTTGTTACCTTAATAATACGGTAACGAAAGATGATATGATTAAAATTTAAAGTAAATACATGTATGCGATTAACCTTCGAAACTATGTTTCGCCCAAAAGTGCACAGTTTGAGTATTTGTTTCGCCCAAGTCCGGAGAAAAAATACAGGATATTCATATCATGCCTTCGCTATCCGATACCTGTTTTGAGAGAAATTTTGTATACACTGATAGAGCTGCCCGCTGTAAAATGATTTTTTTTACCTTAAAAATATGGTAACGAACGATGATTCTCCCTACGATATGATTAAAATTTAAAGTAAATACATGTATGCAATTAACCTTACGAAACTATGTTTCGCCCAAAAGAACACAGTTTGAGTATTTGTTTCGCCCAAGTCCTGAAAAAAATACAGGATAATTTCATGATGCTATTGTATTGTAGAATTTTTTGAAATGAAAAATACACTAATTATGATATAAAACTGAGCATTGCATTAAAACATGAGTTTTCGTTTAATATCTAGCTAAGAATAACCTTTAGTAGAAAGAGACAATGATTAACCCTTCAATGGTTGAAAAGTAAGATAAATATGCATTGACAAAATACTTTTTGTGAACAAGAACATCGAGATTCTGCACATATAGAGTAAGTCCATGTTTTTTCTTTATATCAGTTTCTCTAAAGAAAAGGTATAGTTAGAATATAATATTCTATTTTCAAAAGCACTAAACAATGACTTATTTACTACCCGTCAGATGCTATCTTGAACTACAAATTAGGAATGTCGGATAACTTTTACAAAAAAGCGTTTTCATTACGAATCCAAAGCTTTAATAAAAAGAAAATAAATAGTGCAAGAATTGTCCCTAACTCTTAGAAACTACTCTATCAAAGTAACTCATATTTGCCAATGTAAAAACAGTTTTTTCGTTTTCGTATAAACTTACCATTATATAATGATGTTATTACATACAGTGCAAAAATTTTATACATATATGTTGGCGATTCAGAACATCTCAAACTGTCATGAACACATAAGAATTCCTTAATTAAGTGTTTTGCAGTTAATTTCTGCTGTAGTGTAAAAGACGGATACTTACGTTTTAATACAAGGGTTGTTGAAAGTTTCATGCTCATCTTTGTTTCGCCCAAAAGAGTCTATTTTGAGGAAAGATTTCGCCCAAGTCCTTAATAAAATACAGGATATTTATATCATGCCTTCGATTTCCGATACTTATTTTGACAAAAATTATTGTATTTACTGATAGAGCTTCCCGCTGTAAATTGATTTTTTTCTTTGATCTTAATCAAGTAGAAATTATCATATTGTAACGAACGATGATTCTCCCTAAGATATAATTAAAATTTAAAGTATGCAATCAAGTTAAAATACTTTCATCGGCAATATTGAAATTCTATACATAGTGTATGCATTCTTGCTACTTTCATTTCAAAATTTACAAATTGTTTCGAAGCCAATAATCAATAATTACTTACTCATAACAGATGAAAGTTTGAATTCCTCATTACACACACATATCGGGATAATGTAAATAACAAGAAAATCTAATTATCTCTACGGCTAGTGATAATTCATTCCAACAAAGAAATTTAGCAATAGAATTTTCTTAAATTCTAACACATTCACCATTACATGCCCGGACAATTATTTATTCATCAACCTAATATCTTTCAGCATCCGTCAACAAATCAATTCATAACTTCTAGTACAAGATATACTTGAAAGTTAACGCCTATTGTTTTGTTATGAAACAACCTACAAAAACTAATGCACAGATATGGGATCTTCTAAGAGAAGTCACTCGGATCAAATAAATATTTTTTTTTATCATTACATGTATGTCATCTCCAAGAATCATGAGCTCGAACGAATCGATACAAAACCAACATTTTATTGATCAAACATATTGTTGTTAACGGTTTCGGCCATTCTAAACATCTCAAAATTTTATGAGAACGCAATGTTTTTGTGCATTAAAGCATTAGAAGTCATCTAAAATAATATATGCATTGCAGTTGATCTGTGCTGAATTGTGTATATGTATGATATTTATGCTTACAATTAAAAGCTGTTCAGATATATTGTAAAAATATGTTTCGCCCGAAAGAGCGTATTTTAAGGAGAGGATTCTCCTAACTCATGAAAATGATACAATATATTTTTTATAATTTCATGAAAACGCAATGTTTTTGTGCATTCAAGCATTAGATACCGTCTTTAAATTTATTGCAGTTGAGTTTGACGAATGTGTAATATTAGGATACTTATAGTTTAAAACTCACAGTTCACTGGGAAGATTGTTCCATAAAGTAGCAGCTGCCTTGTCGAACCTACGATCACCGTGCGATTTCGTTTTCACTCTTGGCATTTCAAGTGTCACAGATTTCTGGGAGCGTAGTGATCTTGATGGGCGGTATAGACTCAGAAGCTTTTGAAGATATGCTGGAGCTATACCATGCACATGATGCAGTGCTATAAAAAAGCATAAGATCAGTATGTATTGACATCGGAATTCAACAGGTAACCAGTGTAGGTCAATTAAACCAAGTGCTATTAGGTTATATTTTCTGCGCCGTAATATCAATTTGGCGGTAGCATTCTGAACTCTTTGAAGCTTGTTCAAGCTACTAGATTTCACGCCATATATAAGGGAGTTGCCGTATTCCAATCTCGATGTTAGAGTTTTGCAAGCACTGTCCGTAATGTAACAACGAATTCGGTCAATCTTTGCCCAAGTGTATCCGATAGGCTAAGAAAACATACAATGAACTCTGGACCCAAAAACACGTCCCTGCTGAACGCCAAAGTTTAATTTGATCGAATTGGGTTGGATGGCTTCCTCGGATACTTGTTGAGTCCTTCTTTGTAAATACGAGAGAAACCATGAAAGAGCAGAATTTGCCGTAACGTCGTAATGTGCACGTAATAATTATGGGTTAATCATTGTTTCTTTTTTACTGTACGTCATCCTCAGCTAGATATTGAACATAAACTCATGTTGTTAATGCAATGCGAAACTTTATATCAGAATTAATATACTTTACATATCAGTAAATTCTGGAATACAACGGCATGATATAAACATCCTGCATTTATTTCTCAGGATAAGGGCGAAATAAATCCTCAAATTCTGCTATTTTAGTCGAAACATAGTTTCGCAGGGTTTTGTATCTGTTAGAATATGAGTTTATTGATCTATTCTATCACTGGCATTTTTAACACAGTAATGTTATGTTTTGAATTTTTATTTTTTAATGGAAACATTTTTTATTGTTTTTAATTCTTTTTATTTCATTCAAATGATAAATATATATATATTTTTATTACAAATACTGCAACGACTAATGCAAGTGTAGCCTAGGTTATAGAATTTAATCAATCATAAATCGAAAAAAATAAAAATATGATAAAATTGTGTTTGCCATTGTTCAAATTGATATTATACTTGATATATTTGTGGAAAACGAATGCTTTATTGATTATACCTATCTGATCAGTATTGCATTTTATTATTCATCAAATTAAAAAGAAATAATAAGTTTGGAATGCAATAACGCGACAGATTTTTATTCTAACAAAAAAAAACTTAATTAAACACAAATGCCCATTTACATGTGTATAGGGAGCAGCAGAAGATTTGACATTCTTTCAATCAAACTTGTGAAGGATCGTTGTCTGATACGTAGTTATCTAAAGAAGAAGCATATACATCCCCGGGTTGTATCAACCCTAGTATTATAAATCGTTTGTTGTATTTCTTATAAGTTACAAGTAATGATAATGCGACAGTAAACGACGCCTACATGATTCAGAAATGCCTCAGTAAATCTGCTTGTAACGACACCGAGTCACGATCTCAAGTTTTTTTTCTCCGTGGTTATTGAGTAAAGTGAGAATTTTCCTACTAAACAATGGACTCCTACAAAGCCCACAATGTAGCAATTGGTTGAATATTGCAGTTTATTTATACACCTGTCATCTCCGGTAGCCTTGATAGAGAATAATATTAATTTTCTAAGATATCTTTATCTTATATGACCGTAGTTGTTAATATTTTGACAAACATTTCTCTTTAATTACTTCTTCACATATCGACTGTACACGCTATGCAGTTTGACGACTAAATTGCTTAATGACATTCCTTTCATTATTAATTATTTCAACATTTCTTTCTGTATCTATTTGAAAGTGTAACATATCTATGACATAACATCTTGTTGTCAGAAAACAAGGACAAAAAGCAAATTATGTGTAAACAAAACACGTCAATATTTTATAAATTTGGTTTAACTAGGTCAACATAGTACATTATTATAGAAAGTTTTGTTATTGATTTCTATTTCTCATTGTCCCTTACTCTCAGAAACTACTCTATCAAAGTAACTCATATTTGCCAATGTAAAAAACAGCTTTTTCGTTTTCCTATATACTTACCATTATATAATGATGTTATTTCATACAGTGCAAAAAAAATTATACATATATGTTGGCGATTCAAAACATCTCAAACTGTTATGAATACATAAGAATTCCTAAATAAAGGGCTTTGCAGTTGATTTCTGCTGTAGTGTAAAAGACGGATACTTATTATTATTATTTTTATTCTTTAATTCAGTTTCTCTAAGAAAAAAGTATAGTGTGACTACAAAATTTTATTTTCAAAAGCAATAAGCATTGATTTATTTACTACCCGTCAAATGCCATCTTCTACTAAAAAGTAGGAATGTCAGATAATTTTTATAAAGAAAGTGTTTTCATTAGGGCTTTAGTGGGGAAAAAAAGAGAATAAATAGTCGAAGAATTGTCCCTAACTCTTAGCAATTACTCTATCAAATAAACTCATATTTGCCAATGTAAAAAAAACAAAAAAACAACTTTGACGTTATCTTATAAACTTACCATTACTTAATGATGTTATTTCATAACATCACAAAAATTTTTACACATATATGTTGGCGATTCAGAACATCTCGAACTGTCATGAACACATAAAAATTCCTTAAGAAAGTGGTTTGCAGTTGTTTTCTGTTGTAATGTAAAAGACGGATACTTACGTTTTAATACAAGGGTTGTTGAAATTTCCATGCTTATCTTTGTTTCGCCTAAAGAGTCTACTTTGAGAAAAGATTTCGCCCAAGTCCTTAAAAAATAGAGGATATTCATATTATGCCTTCGCTTTCCGATACTTGTTTTGAGAGAAATTATTGTATACACTGATAGAGCAGCCCTCTGTAAAATGTTTTTTTTATGATTAAAATTTAAAGTAAATACATGTATGCAATTTAATAAAATTACTTCGTTCGGCAAAATTGATATTCTGTACATAGTGTATACATTCTTGCTACTTTCATCTCAAAATTTACAAAATGTTTTCGAAGCCAAAAAACAATAATTACTTATTCATAACAGATGAAAGTTTGAATTTCTCATTTAACACACATAACGGGATAATGTAAATAAATAGAAAGTCTAATTATCTCTACGGCTTGTGATAATTCATTCCTACAAAAAAAAATTAGCAATAGAATTATCTTAAATTTTAACACATTCATCAACCTTATATCTGTCAACATCCGTCAACAAATCAATTCATAACTTCTAGTACAAGATTTACAAGAAAGTTAGCGCCGATTGTTTTATTATGAAAACTACAAAAACTGATGCAAAGATATGGGATCATTTAAGAGCATCCATTCTGATCAAACAAAACATATTTTTATTAATGTCACCTCTGAGAATTATTAACTTGAACGTAACATTATTAAAATACAAAAAACAACAATTTAGTGATCATTTATTGATCAAACATATTGTCGCTAACGATATCGACTATACTAAAAATTACAATATTTCATGAGATCGCCATGTTTCTTTGCATTTAAGTATTAAAAGTCATTTAAAATAACAATTGCATTGCAGTTTATTTGTCCTGAATGTGTAAATGTATGAAACTTATGCTTACATTTAAAAGCTGTTCAGATATATTGTAAAAATATGTTTCACCCAAACGAGCGTATTGTGAGGAAAGGATTCGCCTGAATCCTGAAGAAGATACAATATAATTTTAAAATTTCATTAATACGCAATGTGTTTGTGCAACTAAGCATTATATACCTTCTTAAAATTTATTGCTTTTGGGTTTAACGAATATATAATATTAGGATACTTACAGTTTCATATTCTAACAGATACGATACAATACATTGCGTAACTATGTTTCACCCAAAAGAGCATAGTTTGAGTATTTGTTTCGCCCAAGTCCTGAGAAAAAATAGAGGATATTTTCATAATGCCGTTGTATTCAAGAATTTACTGAAAAGAAAAATATACTAATTCTGATATAAAGTTTAGCATTGCATTAACAACATACGTTTATGTTTAATATCAAGCTAAGATTACATACATTAAAAAGAAACAATGATTAACCCTAAAATGATTGAAAGTTAAGATAAATATGCAGTGACAAAATACGTTTCTTTTGAAAACGACATCTTAATTCTGCACATTTAGAGCAAGTACATGTTTTTATATCAGTTCGTCCCAAAAAGGAATAGTGCGAATGCAACATTTTCGTTTTCAAAAGCACTAAATAATAATTTATTTAATACCGGTCAGATGCTATCTTGAAATACAAATAGGGAATGTCGCATAACTTTTATGAAATAATGTATTCATTACGAATCCAGGGCTTTAGTAGAAAAAAAAATGAATAGTCAAAGATTGTCCCTAACTCTTAGCAATAACACTTTCAAATAAACTCATATTTGCCAATGTAAAAAACAGCTTTTTCGTTTTCGTATAAACTTACCATTATATAATGAAGCTTTTACATACATTGCAAAGATTATTATATATATATTGGCGATTCAGAACATCTCAAACTTTCATGAAAACACCATGTTTCGGTTCAATAACGAATTCCTTAATAAAGTGCTTTGCAGTTGATTTCTGCTGTAGTGTAAAAGACGAATACTTACGCTTTAATACACGCGATTTTGAAATTTTCATCCTCAACTTTGTTTCGCCCAAAAGAGTCTATTTTGAGGACAGATTTCGCCTAAGTCCTAAAAAGTACAGTATATTCATATAATGCCTTCGCTTTCCGATACTTACTTCGAGAGAAATTATTGAATACACTGATAGAGCTGGTGTTAAATGAACTTTTTCTTCGATTTTATCATGTGGTTAAGAAAAATGATTCTCCCTAAGATATAAGTAAAATTTAAAGTACATCAATAAAATTAAAATACTT
Source organism: Perna viridis (assembly GCA_037379345.1). Taxonomy (NCBI): domain Eukaryota; kingdom Metazoa; phylum Mollusca; class Bivalvia; order Mytilida; family Mytilidae; genus Perna; species Perna viridis. The sequence goes on along the minus strand of CM074524.1, from coordinate 31,730,771 downwards.
TCTTCGCCAATATTGAACTTCTATACATAGTGTTTACGTTCTTGGTACTTTCATTTTAAAATGAAGCAAGTAATCAATAATTACTTTATCATAACAGATGAAAGATTGACTTTCTCATTACACATTAATTTCGGATAATGTAAATAAAAGGAAATACTAAATATCTTTATTGCTCGTGATAATTCATTCCTACAAAGAAAGTTAGTAATAGAATGATCTTAATTTCTAACACATTCACCATTACATGTCCGGACAATTATGTATTCATTACCCTCATTTCTGTCAATATTCGTCAACATATCAATTCATTACTTCTAGAGCAAGATATAAGTCAAAGTTAACGCCAATTGTTTTATGAAGAAAACCACAAAAAAAAAAACTAATGCACAGATATGAAATCTTTTCACAGAATTCATTCAGATCAAACGTAGTATAGATTTTTTATAACTACAGTTGATTTCTGCTGAATTGTGTAAATGTAAGATAATTATGCTTACATTTAAAAGTTTGATTTTCTCATCACATAAAAATGTCGGATAATGTAAAGAAAAGGAAATACTAAATATAGCTGCGGCTCATGATAAATTATTCCTACATAGAAAATTAGTAATAGAATGATCTTAATTTCTTTCTCATTCACCATTACATGCCCGGGCAATCATGTATTCATCGACCTCATATCTCTCAACATCCGTCAACAAATCAATGCATAACTTCTAGTACAAGATATACTTTAAAGCTTACGCCTATTGATTTATTATGAAAATCACAACATCTAATGCACAGGTATGGGATCTTTTAAGAAAGTCACTCGGATCAAACAAATATTTTTTTATCACTACATGTATGTCATCTCCAAGAATCATGACCTCGAACGCATCAATATTAAGATACAAACCCAACATTTTATTGATCAAAAACATATTGTCGTTAACGGTTTCAGCCATTCTAAACATCTGAAAATTTTATGAGAACGCAATGTTTCTGTGCATTAAAGCATTAAGTTATCTAAAATAATATGTGCATTGCAGTTAATCTGTGCTGAATTATGTATATGTATGATACTTATGCTTACATTTAAAAGCTGTTCAGATATATTGTAAAAAAATATGTTTCACCCGAAAGAGCGTATTTTGAGGAGAGGATTCTCCTAACTCATGAAAATGACACAATATATTTTTTTTTATAATTTCATGAAAACGCAATGTTTTTGTGCAATCAAGCATTAGATATCGTCTTTAAATTTATTGCAGTTGAGTTTAACGAATGTGTAATAATAGAATACTGACGGTTTTAAACTGGCAGTTTACTGGGAAGATTATTCCATAAAGTGGCAGCTGCCTTGTCGAACCTACGATCACCGTACGATTTCGTTTTCACTCTTGACGTTTCACGTGTCACAGAGTTCTGGGAGCGTAGTGATCTTGATGGGCAATATAGAGTCAGAAGCTTTTGGAGATATGCTGGAGCTATACCATGCAGTGCTATAAAGCATAAAAGCATAAGATAAGTTCGTATTTTCATTGGAATTCAACAGATAACCAGTATAGGTCAGTTAAACCAAGTGCTATATGGTCATATTTCCTGCGCCGTGACATCAATCTGGTGGTAGCATTTTGAACTCTTTAAAGCTTGTCGTATTGTGCATGTAATAATTATGGGTTAATAATTGTTACCTTTTTACTGTATGCCATTCTTAGCTAGATATTAAACATAAACTCATGTTGCTAATGCAATGCTAAACCTTATATCAGAATTAATATACTTTACATATCAGTAAATTTTGGAACACAACGGCATGATATAAACATCCTGCATTTTTTTTTCAGGATTAGGGCGAAATAAATCTTCACATTGTGCTCTTTTAGTCAAAACATCTGTTTGTTTGTTGGGGTTTAACGTCCGAGCAGCAATATTTCAGCTATATTCAGACAATGAACATGAAATGGATGATAAAATGAACATGAAATGAAAAAAAAAGGATGGGTCACAAGGATAATAGGGTTGATTGCCACTGGAAAAAGAGGGGATGGGTAAGGTCGGGCAATTTAATCTCCTGTGGCGGAGCGCAAAGGTTCCTACTCCTTTCGAATACCACAACAGGGTTCTTTAACGTGCGAGGAACGTGGCATCTTTCCCAACACGGTGCACCACTATGGTTTGCGGTCAGGTTTTCCGTATTATAGCCTGACAACCCCAGCATGTAACACGCCAGGGGTATCCCATTCCACCACCTGGGGCACACATCCCAGTTGCTCTGTGGTCAGAGCGCCTAGCCCCCGGCTAGGTTTCTGAGCACTACTTAGTCGCCTTATACGACAAGCTTAGCGCTGCTGCAGGCCTATGTTTTTAACACCCGGACCTGCACGGGGCTTTAGTCAAAACATAGTTTCGCAGGGGTTTGTATCTGTTACAATATGATTTTATTGATCTATTTTATCACTGGTATTTTTAACACAGTAATTTTATGTTTCGGAGTTTTATTTTATTTAAATGGAAATATTTGTTTTTATTGTTTTTAATTCTTCTTATTTCATTGAAATGATCAAAATATCTATTTTCTAGATATTTTTACTTTTGCTATAATTTTTAGATTCAGTAATACGTTCTTATCTTGGTTGAGCTTTAACAGATTGCTAGTCATCCATGAGCTGATGTCCTCAACATAAGCTTCAAGTCGTGTAGATATTTCGAACCAGTTGTTAATTGGTTCAATTACTAAATATATCTGCGAATCATTAGCGTAACAATGATAAAGTATGTCATGTCGTCTAAAAATTTCTATTTTTATACTATTTAAATAATGTTTTAATACTTAATTATCCTTTAATTACATAGTTTGTAATTTTTTTTTTTTTTTTGTTCGTCTTTTCTTTTGTGGTTTTACACATTTCTATATCTAAGATACATAATTACTGTTCTGAAAAATATTTCTCCTTTCATTTTCTTTCGTATAATTTTAGGTGTTGATTACTACATACTTTGTATTGTGTATCATTTATATGCTGTAAAGCGCTTAGAATAAATGCAGTTTAGATTGGCGCTATACAAATATTGTAAATAATAATATTTTAAAAAATCAGAACAAACAAAAATGATTCTTTCATATTAATGTTGTCATCACTAAGCCAATAGCTTAGACGAATGATTTATTAAGTATGCCTTACAAGAAAACTGGAATAATAAACAAGAAAAGTCTGATACATTGATAATAATGCATTACAAAACATGATCAGGGAATTTATCCTACTTATTTCTCCATTACATTCCTAACGATAATCAATCAACATCATAATTCGTTGACTTGAATTTGATATTTTTCTGGTTCAAAAGGAAGTGTGATCAAGAGAACCAAGATTCCAGCAGAAAACAAAAGAATGTATACCAGGGACAAAAGCAGACATCAGTAACAGACACAAACAACGAAGGACATGCAATAACCAAAATAATACTTAACCCTTAACGAAATGTTTTATTACATATACTGCAACGACTAATGTATGTTTAGCCTTGGTTATAGAATTTTATCAGTCATAAATCGAAAAAACGATCTTATAAAATTGTGTTTGCCATTGTTCAAATTGATATCATACGTGATATATTTGTGGAAAGCGAATGCTTTATTGATTATACCTATCTGATCAGTATCACATTTTATTATTCATCAAATCAAAAAAAGAATTAAAGAAGTTTGGAATGCAATAAGTGCAAGATTTTTATTCCAACAAAAAAAACTTAATTAAATACAAATGCCCATTTACATTTATATTGGGAACGGCAGAAGATTTGAAATTCTTTCAATCAAACTTGTGAAGGATCGTTGTCTGATACGTAGTTATCTAAAGTAGAGGCATATACATCCCCGGGTTGTATCAACCCTAGTATTATGAATCGTTTGTTGTATCTCTTATACGTTACCAGTAATGGTAATGCGACAGTAAACGACGCCCCTGTGATTCATAAATACCTCAATAAATGTGTTTATAACGACACCGAGTCATCGATCTCAAGTTTTTTTTTCTCCGTGGTTATTGAGTAAAGTGAGAATTTTCCTACTAAACAATGGACTCCTACAAAGCCCGCAATGTAGCAATTGGTTGAATATTTCAGTTTATTTATACACCTGTCATCTCCGGTAGCCTTGATAGAGAATAATATTAATTTTCTAAGATATCTTTATCTTATATGACAGAAGTAGCTAATATTTTGACAAACATTTCTCTTCAATTACTTCTTCACATATCAAAACGCTATGCAGTTTGATGATTAAACTGTTTAATGACATTCCTTTCGTTATTGATTATTTCAACATTTCTTTCTGTATCTATTAGAAGGTGTAACATATCTATGACATAACATCTTGTTGTCAGAAAACAAGGACAAAAAGCAAATTATGTGTAAACAAAACACGTCAATATTTTATAAATTTTGTTTAACTAGGTCAACATAGTACATTATAGTAAATTTTGTTATTAATTTCTATGTCCAAATAAGGACTAAACGTCATTTGTCTGTTAGATATTTCCAACCAATCAAATTGTGTTGTAATTCGATATACGCACCAAAAAGTATATGTTACATTTTGAAACTTTATGTGTTTAATAAAATGTTATTGTTTTTGTGTTTATTTGGAAAAAATCATTACCAAAATGTGATTCTGTATTTTACATCGGTTAACAACTGTCTCTACAATATATATATATAAAATAAGAAAGAAATTAATGAATTTGTAAAGTTCGCTCAACGACGATTATTCACGTATTGACGATATAGGCAGGTATGCAGATGAAAGGGCATTAAATCGAAACGCGTGACTAAATCAGTTTCTGGTTAAGATATGTTATAAATTGGCACACTGGGTACTCACATGCAAAAGGAAAAGGCATAAAAACATGTAAAAGAACTTAAATTACACACTTGAAAATAAGGGCGACACCACTTTTTTCGCCTAAATCAAAGTTTCGCCTAAAGTCATATATTTTGAGTAAAATTTTTCTCCCAAAACGGCAAAGGCGCAAATATATATATATATATATATATATATATATATATATATATATATATATGTGTGTGTGTGTGTGTGTGTGTGTGTGTGTGTGTGTGTGTGTGTGTGTTCTTTTTACCTATCCAATAATCTGTGTTTGGGAGTCCAAATCCATTCTTGTAATCGGTCCAGTTTCTTTGAAAATTAACATCCCCGTGTATTCGTTGCTGAATAACCTTTTAAGTAAAAACACAATTATATTAAAATGCATACTTTGCAGTATCCCATTCTGCCGATGAGAGTTTGCACTTGACGAACGTTTGTAGTACATAAAAATTGTGAAGTTGGCAATATATACAATTATTCAATTTGTATTTAGGTAGTAACAAAACTTTTTTATATAAAAGAAGCAATACTGAATACTATCTGTGTATCTTTACTATGACTTCGTTTTATATTCAGGTTTTGTAGTGAGTTCAGCTTCTTATTCTAAATTTTTCACAATTTACCGTCCATGAGTCGTCAGTGCCATTTAAGTAACAAAAAACATTTATAATATTTAGTCCGTCGGGAAAAATCTCATAAACGCCATTTTCCTGAGTTCCACAAGCAAGATCGCTACAGTCCACTAAAATATAAAAGTATAATTTTAAAATAGCGAAAAGGCATATGGGCATCTCAGCTTTTACTTAAGTACGATGTAACAACGATATTTCATTCACATGATTGCATAAATACACTCATATGTATATACTATTAAAAATGTCATGGTTATTGAAATAAATTAGGTTATGAATTACCTGTACTCTATACAATGTACAAAAAACGAATTTTGATAGTGCTGAGGCAATTGGGACTGAAAATCAAGAGATCTCAGATAAAGTACAGTTCAACGAAGAGGTATTTGTACAACAAATTCTGTACTATAACTTACCTAATCTTGACATCTTTAGCAAAAGTATAACTTCGAATTGACGACGAAAACAACATTGATCCAATAGACATGATTCCGTCACGGTATCGTAGAAGGCAACACAACAGTCAGAGCTAAGCATACATTTATACGTACAAAGCAACAAGTCATGATCGTTGTATCCCGCTTTACGTTCGTCAATTTGACTGACTTGTACAAGAAAATTCTGCCCTTCATATTTTATCCCATGTACATTGATGACAAAATAAGCAAGTGCTGATATAAATAGTACCCTTAAATTGTGCATGTCCTTGAAAACGATATCTTTATATTTCACCAGATCCAATGTGTTTTGGCCTCACTTTCAGCGTCGGGGAAAAAAACTACTTTAATGCAAAAGTCCGTGACGATTTCACTTGCAGTTTTTTACTATAAAATTTGTCTAATATGAAAGAAAATCTATCTCGCACAAACCACTTAAAACATTAACAGTGCCCCTTTTAGTCAGATGTAAACAGGTTATTTTAAGTATTGAAATGAGGAAAATCATTTTCTATCTTTTTTTTTTAAATAAATTTGAAATTATGTAATTGCAACGAAGGTATTATGTTCCATCACTGTTACCACGTATTATATATTTTAAATACCAGAACGAATAATGGCATTAATAATGTTGAACAAAAAATATTAAAACTCGATGTAAATTGTATTGTAATCTCACTTCCGTAACAAAGTGTTCAACGCGGACGTAAACGAACGAATAAGTGGTTCTATTATGCACAATGAAAACCATTAGTAAATCTCTTTTTTAAAAGTCAACAAATTTATAGGTTTCTTTAAGAATCATTTTAGATAGAGGGTATCTTAATAGATATTCGATTACTTAGTTAGAGACGTCAAACAAATAGACGAAATGACAGTCTTTGTGGGGATCTTATGTACACATTAATGAAATTCATACTGTTTTAAACTGTTCAAACTTTAAACTTTAAACTTTTAACATTGTTTAAGAACTAGCTATTTAAAAAAGCCTTTAAAAAAGAAGACCGAATTACTTTCAGTTATTATGTGTCTGGCTTCAATCTGCCATTTATTCTATTAAATTACTTTCTTACATTACATTGTAATACAAAGCAGTAAATTGTATCAGGTGCCATATATTTTACTTTAGTATAACGATAAGGCGTTTTATTTATCAAAACGTCCTATCTTAACTTTCGTATGTTCCTAAGAAAGCTAAATAGACGTGTCATCCTTCTGGTATTGATATAACCAAAATATATAAATAAATTATCCAAAATCTCTTTTTTTTTAATTTCATTTTCACCTGAATCATATTTTACTTAAAGGCTTCAGATGAAAATTGTAATCTATAAAATGCTGAAATTAATAATTTCTTTCAACATCAAAAAAAAAAAAAAAGAAAAGAATTAAGTGTTATCTATAAATTATTGATAAAGAAAAAATTTGACACTTTGCTTTTGATTCTGACTGTATTATAGGATATTTCAGACTAGCTCTACCGGACGCACCTGACACTGCCCCCAACCTTGATAAAGCCAGTATCAAAAATCAATTGCCTGATATTCTATCAAATTACTTTCTTACAATAAATTGTAACTTAAAGCCGTAAATTTTATCAGGTGCAATATATTTTACTTAAGTATCACGTTAAGTAGTTTTTTTAGTAAAACATCCTATCTTAACTTTCGTATGTTGCTAAGAAAGCGAAAATATCATGAAATTGAACAAAGGCGTCATGTCATCTTTCTGGTGTTATGAAAGATATATAACCGAAATATATAAATGAATCATCCAAAATATACATTTTCACTTGAATTATATTTTACTCAAAGTCTTCAGATGAAAAAAATTATAATTGATAAGAATGAGTCAAAGTATGTTTTGGTTCAAATTTTGCATGACTTTTAAATGGCAACAGTTAAATAAGAGCTGCTAAACAACCACTACCTCAATAAAGTTTCACAAATGCGTAAATAATTATTTAAGTACACCAGGTTTTTTGGTAAAGATTTTAGTTGTAAGTTGTCATTGATTTGGTTGTTCATTATTTTTAAGGTTTCACTTTAAACCAAATCAGTACGGAACAATAAAATACATGTATAGATAAATTACATTTCATTAACATGATCATAAACTTCAAGATTCTCTGATGAAGGTCTTTCATTGAAGGCTTCGTGATATGTGAAAAGCTGCACAAAGCAATCTTAAAAATGTGCTTTTTGTTTATATTAAGAAAAAAAATCATGAATACTCCATTTTATCATTGTTTTACCGTCAGCGATTTTTTACCATGGCTGTGGTCTATAGAGTTAAAAAACACCTTATATTAGAAACGACCATAAAAATCAAAGTAAAGCAAATACATGAAATATGAAGAAGACGAACGAAATTGGTCAATAACTACAACGTAAAAACAAGATTTAAAAATTGAAATCATAAATCGAAATTAACGGAAATTTACCTTTTACTATTTTTATATTATTGTATAAGACGAACCTAATTTTGATGCATTGATTAAAAGTTAGGACTTGTGAAGCAGTTTCCCGGTTTTGGAAACAGCATGGTTTCAAAACACAGGTAATCGATGGCAATATCATAGTCAACACAATAACGGGAACTAGCAAGACACTAAAAAGCACACTGTAAAATGGCATGTTCATTGTCAGACATCTGTCCCAGTTAATTGACAATAAACAACTGACCATCGATGTATACATCAACCGCATGTTAGAACGTGCAGATTAAAGTAAGCATCAAGGCTAATAAAGGTCTTTGTCCCTGTGTTACATTCTTTTGATTACCGCCATAACCTTGGTTTCCTTGATTATTCTTTAAATGATTAAGTTTTATGAAAGTGTTATTTCGCTCTTGACGTATCAGTGTTATTCAATTCCAATTTTGGGGATTTCGCATCTACCCCAACGAACTTAGATAAAAGATACTACAGACACTGTGAATTAGCTGCATATCTTAACCTACACTTACAAATCGATGGTAAAGGAAAACTATTGACCAAACTTTACGACAAACTTGATGACTTTTAATTCAGAATTGCCAACTTACGTTTCATTTGTGGCTACATTCATTCAACACCTGCGTATGGAGTTTTCACAACTCATACGTTATGCCAGAGCTTGTCGTAACTACGCATACTTTTTGTATCGCGATGGACTTCTTATAATTAGGCTACTGGAACTGGGTTATGTTGCTACAACACTGAAGTCATCACTACTAATGTACTCGTGGATCTTTACCGTGTATCTATCTGAACTATGAAAACTGATTTGTTCAGCGTGTCATAGTTTTCTTTTCCTCTTTCGTCTACCCCCAGACTTTTCTAAAAAAAAGCAGAGGAGCTTTCCTTACCGGTGCACCTGGTCCATGTTTCAAGGTCTTAATGGAATCCGAGTCTCTTATTTACTGTTGTTGGAATCCGAGTCTCTCATTTACTGTTGTTACTTAGTATGTATGATTTTAGTCACTTTATGTTCTTTGTTGTGAATTGTGTATCAGTCATCCATCTCGGGTTCTCATCTTTAAACTAGTATCCATATATCAATTTCTATACTTTGTATGTATAATTTTAGTCACTTTATGTTCTTTGTTGTGTATGTCTGTTTTTTCATATCTGGTCTTTGTCCCTGGATTTCATTCTTTTGATTACCGCTATAACCTTGGTTCCCTTGATTACTCTTCCGTATAGTACAAAGAAACATGCAACATATTCTGGGAAATTACGAACATTACGGAGACCAAATCATTTCACATCCCTACTTATATTTCAAGTACCCGCTTCTTCAGCCATATATCAATATCAGTACCAAATTTTATCATCAAAATACGGTCCTTGATAATGTGTATGTGATTTTTGTTGCAGTTGATTGAGCATAACTAAAACCCTGACCCAGCCACAACTATACCGATGCAATTAGAATGAATTTGTTCACCTAGATAAGTTCACCAAGTGCAATTTCTAAGCCTGTAAAACTGGTGTACAGTTATCTCTTATAAGTAAAGCGTAGATAAAACCTTAAAAAGGCAGGCAATTCTCTAAAATCCAAAACAGTAACATGGACAAAATGAAAACACCCATTGAATTTCATATAAGCTTAACAAGAACATTTATAAATAAGTGATAATTATGCAATTAATCACGGTAAGTATCTGATTAAATTTATAACAAAATTTTACCACACATTCAACTTTCCCACAACATTTATAATACCCTTCCACCTTATGACTAGGAACTTAAATCTTGGTGCAATGTAATAAGGTAATAAGTTTCACAACGAAAATAATGGCATGTATTTCATCGTTACTTTGTAAAAAGCTACGATACTTTTTTGGGGATGGGGGGGGGGCGGGGGGGATAATGTCCTTGTCTCTTACAATAGTAAAATTGTTCAAAATTAAGGGTTTATTTTGAAGATGTTTTTGGGCTTATTAAAGAGCAATCAAGGGAACCAAGGCTATAGCGGTAATCAACAGAATGCAATCCAGGGACAAAGACCAGACATGGAAAACAGACATACACAACAAGAAACATAAAGTAACCAAAACAATACATACAAAGTAACAAAAGTAAATAAGCAACTCGGACTAAACACTGGGAGTATGGACCAGGTGAACCGGTAGGGTAAGCGTTCTCTGCTTTTCTAGAAACACCCGCCGAGTTGCTCATAAAAAGTCAAGTCCGGGGTAGACAAACGAGGAAAGGAAAACCATGACCCGTTGAATAAACCAGTTTTCATGGTGGTGATGGATACTCCATAACGATCCACGAGTTCATGATGACGACCATAAAACTTCTGTAGTGATGACTTCAATTTTGTAGCAACATAACCCTGTTCCAGAAGCCTATTTGTTAGAGTTCTAGCGCGATACAATAAGTCTGCGTAGTTTCTGCAAGCTCCGGCATAACGTGTGAGTTGTGATATGAACACTCCATACGCAGGTGCCGAAGGGATGTTGCCACAGATGAAAGGAAAGTTGACAATTCTGAATGAAAAGTCATCACGTTTGTCGTAAAGTTTGGTCAATAGTTTTCCTTTACCATCGATTTCGAAGTGTAGGGCAAAATATGAAGTTGACTTCACAGTGTCTGTAGTATCCCTTATCTCAGGTTCAAATGGGGTAAATGCGATGTATCAAATCCCCGAAATTAGGATTGTTTAAAGATAATACGTCTATATAGCGGAAACTGAAATTGAAGGGTCTAGCCAAACGATATTCTTTCTTTCTGATCAGATCAGCTATAAAGTCAGCCTCATAATAGTGAAGGAATAGGTTCGCAAGTAAAGGAGCACAATTTGTTCCCATTGGAATGCCGACCGTTTGTTGAAAAACACGTCCACCACACTAGACAAATATATTGTCGATTAAAAATTCCAGCAATTTGTAAACATCTTTCTCTGTATATTTGGAAGATGATTTGGAATTATTTCTTACAAAGTATGAGTAATCTCTACCAAGAACTATATATTTGTATCTAGGTGTACCATCTTTTTTGGAAAAACAACGATGTATAATGAGAATGGGGAATAGAAGTATACAGTGCTGAAAAATGATAGGTTTTAATGCTATTATATTCAGATAATAGTCTTGAACTGATTGTCTCCAAACTATCTTTCGAATTTTTTCAGGATCCACATTGAATTAATACCACTACGGAGTAACAAGTGTTGTGGTAGGACTGCAGACCCGCTTTGATAATTGTGAGTATAGAAGTTAAACGTTTTGAAAGAGGTTTGGTGGTACAGATCCAGCTATGAAACGTTGTTTATATGGATTCTTGTAAAGTTTAGGAATCCAATACATAGAGGGTAAATCACAATCATCGTCCTTGGTAGAAAGACCAAAAGAGGATAGCACATATTTATGGTTTTCCACAATTTCTTTTTTAGAGAGAGTGGTAGCAGTAAAGGTCTTATCACTGCTATTATTTTCTACGTCTACCTCTGATAATAAACATTGGATATAAAACGTTTTGCAGACAAAAACAATGTTGTTTTGGGTTTTGTCTGCTGGTACGACAACATATTTGTCATGTATAGTAGACAATGTTTTTGCTACATCGGGGTCTTTGAAAACTGATGTAGCCTTGGCACTCATTGACCTACTTAAAACTTTCATTCGTTTAAAAATTAAAGACCTCACGGCCTTTAACCACTCTGACAGAGAATCAATGTTTTCTTGTTCTCGTTTTATCCATTTTCTTGCATAGTCCTCGACGGTATCCATAAGAGCGTGGTTCACGGTACTTGGGACCTTTAGAAAGGATATTACGCAGAGATTCGTTTTCGATAATGGTTAAATCTCCCATAACGACGTGACCAGAAGTACCATATTTGAATGGAGAGGTTTTGCAAGAATAGTCAGGTGGTTTAACCTTGAAGTCCTCAATCTCGAGGTTCTGCAATAGCCTTTTATAATTGAAAATTTTGGATGCGATTGGTGAAGTATAGGAATATAAAATAATTGGTATAGATTTGTCTTTGAAATATGGGGGAATTTTGTTGGTAACGTTTTTGTGATGGAGGATGTTACCCAAATTAATTGCATCTATACCTTTGTTGACACAAATGAACACAATGAATTTTCACACAAACCGGTTTAAAGAGTCTGTGGAAACCAATATCCAAAATGATGGCAACAAGTCTGTATAATGATTAAACTTGCAGTTGCTATTATATCACAGATGCAACATACAATTAATTAAAAAAATGTTGTACGAGTTAATGCTTACAGTGTATTCATGCAAACAGAAACTCTTTGACAACATGCATTTAGTTTTGTTCCTTTCATGCATTTTTTTCATTCATTTACTTGAGTGTTAACTCTACGTACAGTATAAAGGCGCCTGTTAAAATTTGTATTGCTTTATTCTCTCCACTTGCAGGATTAACACAGATATAGCACATACTATAGTAGTACATAATTCTTTAACTACAATACTTAGCCCATAATTAAAGATTTGAACCGATACTTTAATGTCAAGTATTCCATGCCGTACTGTCATACTTCTGTAGTAATTACCATCTAACTACTAAATACGTGTTAGTTTAATAACATCATGTTCCTTGTCGACTATACAAAGAACGTCCACGTTTATGTGTAGATCGACATATTATTAAACTAATCTTTAAAGCAACAATTAACTACATATATATTTAGTTTCAATGCATTGTTTTGAAAATTATAATTGTCCTTGCTGTTTGTACGTTATCAATGGTAATGGTATTAATTACGTGTTTTCTCATTCTATAAAACAATAAAAATATGGAATTGTGTAAAGAAAATTATTATTCTTAACGCAATAAAAAACAAATGTGTGCTTTTAATATTTTTGTGTCAAACGGTCTTCTTTTTATTTTGCTTAATAGAGGATGTAATTAGAACATTTAAACAAAGATTTGTTTTCATCTTTTTTGTAACAGTTTGCTTATTTATATCAACATAAAACCGAAAATATGAAAAGAAAAAGTAAATTTACTTTGTTACTTTGAATTATAAAAGCTCTAACAAATCAATACTTGAAATGACAAAAATACCGACAAAAATGGGACAATTTAAATAAGCTAAAGCCAAAACATAAAGCATAAATCACTGTAATTTCTAGGGAGTCATTGTATTACCAAAGTAACATGTATTTTTATTAAGTATAATATCATCACACTTTCAAAAATATTATTATCAATAGTTAAAACATGTTTTACCACCAGTAACATGATTCAAGGACAGAATAATTATCAAAGTTGTTATCAACAATGCAAACATAGAGATACGGTCCAATAACAAAAAAAATAAAAGTAACAAAATCGTCAATAGATAAATAAGTGTAACCACTTTTACGGCTCAACTCTTATTTTGCTGTACCTCGATCCAGAATTAACTATCCTTTATTGTCCTTCCTTCTGTATAACCTTAACAACATAGGTCTGATTTGCTAAGTTTTTTGGTTGGCCCGGGAATATACTTTGTGTAAAATTATTGTATCTATCTTCTGTTGGTTCCAAAATATTGGTTCTTATTGAGGCTTTAAATACTTACATTTCCTTTTTTCTACCTTGTTTGTACATTTGGTATGACTATTTCTTCTCTGTTGCATTTCAAATATCAAAATTGGACGGTGTCAAGTAAAGATCTTATTTTAACCAATTATACCAAATTAGTATTTGACAAAAAACGAGTATCACTCAAACGCACGCACACCCATGAAAAAGCACACACTCAATATGTATATAATCAGTGTGAACTATAATGTGCATTCTAATAAAAATGAGGTGTATGCGTAACCGCACGACGTTCGGGTACATCTAGTGCAGAACACTATTATAAGAGAAGTAATGAGTAAAATTCAATTTCAGTTACAATGATCTCATCCTACGTGAAATATCTAACAAGGGTTTAATCGAAAAACGATCGTTACATACAAATCGTACGCTGTGGACAAAAGTTACTCTACAACTAACATTGAGGTTTGATTTTCATGTCAACTGTATTGTATGGTGCTTTTTGTTCCAATGCATCGTCGATCAACTGTTGTTTTTTCTCTATCTGACTTAATGGTCCGTTAGAGTTTCACTATAGTTGTTTTGTGTTTTGTGTTTTGTTTTTTGTTTTTGTATGTTTTAGATAATTAAAAACAAATGCTATCAATGTAAAGCTAATTACCGTAAAGCAGGTTATTTTCGTGGGTCTCAAAGAAACTTTGAAGTATGCGAATTATGTAATGTTATTATTTGTAACACTGTTTCTATAAATTTCATTATTTACTTGCACTAAACGCTTTGGCAAGTTCAATACATAGTATTGTATTATCACATGCTACGTCCACATCGGTTTAATAATGCACATACTTACTTAACAATCTGAACTAAAAGACTGTTATCAGATTGTTAATTAGATATTGCCCCGACTGATAAACTTATAGCCATAAAGTTGATAAATTGTAACTTATTTTTAGTCATTGTAATATCAAATATGCACAAATGGTATTATCAATTTTAAATATGTGTTGATATTTGAGAACCTCCCTACTATGGGATGATGTTAGATATAAACTAATAGAACCACCATCCACTTTTCCATTTATCTGCCCAATTCACAGAAGCATAAACGTCGTTGTCAAAATAAAAGATAGTAAACATATTGCCATGGCTAGCTGTAAGTCCATCACCTATACAATATATATATTGATATTGTCCAATTGTCAAGCCAAGGCTTCTTTCCTGTTTTACGTGTAACAAGTGTAACTTTTGTTTGTTCTCCTTCTCCGTTTTTGCTCTTTAGAATCTTTTCATAAACGTTTCACTTATGAGCAGTTTTCCAATGACAGAAGATAGCTTTGTAGATTGTAGAAAAGGACATAAGACAAATGTCTTGTCTTTTTTGTCTTACCTACATTCCCTAAAATCCACCAGCAGTATAAGTGTACTTCATAATCTCATTGTGCACAATAAACATTGTTCCATATTTGGGATCAGATCTGTTATATGGTCAGCCTCATGACAGAAGGAATAGATGGATGATTTGTTTTATATAAACAATATTGAATACTTTCTGTATATGCTATAATGGGTATTTTTGTAGGTTTAGTACCTTATTTTCGTTTGCAAGATCAATAAGCAGTAATATGTTAATAGATAAATTGGTTTTACAATATTATCGATGTATTCATAAACCATTATTATGAGCTAGAATATTGAGTTTATGTGTCAATATTGATCGTATGTTCAAGCTGCATTTAAAGTTTATTTAAATAGTGAATAAATTTAAACGGTACCAAAACAAAAATAAATGGGATGCTGACATTTGCGGCCTTACGTATACGTATGCTTGTAGCATTAAATAGGAACAAACTAACAGTATTACCACACTATTTCTCCCGGTTAGTGAGAAAAGAAGGTTGTTAACACAAAGAAATGCATTTCACATTCATTAATGATGATTATAAAATTTCAAGTCCCTGTTCTAAAAATTATTCCCGACAAAAAACTTCAGATAAAGATCATAATGGGCTTAATAATATAATCGAATGTTATTTCTGAAATAAATTAAGTAATTTCACTAACACTATCTACTATCAAAATATCACAACTCGATTATCAATCCGCCGATCCTAAAATAAAACAAATAAGTTGAAAATTCCAATGAATTTTTGATAAATCTAAAAAGAAATAAATAGGATAATCAATTGATTGTATATAATAACCTAGTTTTAATTACTCGTAACGTATATGTGACCAGTCTTTTCTGTTACACCGTTAAAGATAATCTGTCTTTGACGAAGTTCTATAATTGCTTGCTTGTAAGAAAAAACCTCTTTGATGTTGTGATAATTTTCTTTTCTTTTCATAACGTAGTTCATCAATCAGTTTTGTACAATCGTGAAAGCGGTTTCAGAGTAGAAATGTTAGTTTTGAATCATGTTGAAAACTCTGCTTTATAAGCATCGCGACCTTTTTAGCATGGATGGATCCCGAATTTGGATTTATCCAAATTAAAATTAAGACTTGATTATGTATATAGCACGAATGGCTAAGTGACACATCCACTAGTAGGCGATATACTTACTGAAACGGCCAAAATGCACTGAACATACACTGAATTTACTGAACATAAAATCGTTCAGTATAATTCAGTTATTCAGTGCAAAATCAGTGCGTTTTGCCCGGATCGGGTTCAGTGTATTAAGTATACCGTTCAGTGTGTTTAGTAGTCCGCTTCAAAGTATATTCCGTATGTTCAGTAGCTGTTCAGTAATGTTCAGTTATTGAGGTTAGTACAAAACAAGAGCCTGTTCAGTGTGATTCAGTATAAGAAAATAGCTTTGTTATCTCCCTTTGACCTCCAGTTAAATAGTGCATAAGGTATCAGTCTTGTATTACATATTCCTGAGCGGGAGTTCGTCAAAACATGGAGGTTAAAAATATAGTGCGCTTTCTTTTTGCCTCTTCCTGCTTCTGTTTCTTGGCAAATAGCTATAATGTTTCATCAAAAGTACAGGGTAAATATCAAGATATGACACAATAAACTTGTATTTGAGGAAAAACAGTATTTTCATGAAAAATATTGCTTCAGAAAAGGGTTTATTCAATGAACTCAAAATAAAACTGACAGTAGAAAAAGTCTATTTTTAGTTTGACCTGTCCTGGTATACCAAAATTTGTACCTTTTTTTTCTACTTGTTTCTACTCGAGAATGCAAGACTGAGACCTGATAACCAGTTTCATTTGAAAGTGAGATTTTTACTAAGTAAGTTTCAATTATCCTATAAGCTTTCAAACAACAATATATCGTATTACATACTAAATGGAGCAACCTTAAATGTAATAAAGTGATGCAAGGCTTATTTTTTTTACTTTTATGGCATATTTTTACTAATTTTTTAAATTAGCAATTTTTTTAAAGATTAAAAGATGACCAATGGATTGCAATTGTTATAATTAAAAGTTTTCTCAACACAACTATATAAGAAATAAATAGGGAGACTTAAATTGCTGAATTATGAACAGTTTTGATTTTTTGACATTTTTAATTATCTGAATATAATAGCATTAAAACCTATGAATTTTCAACACTGTATACTTCTATTCCCCATACTCAGTTAAAA
Organism: Perna viridis; assembly: GCA_037379345.1. Taxonomy (NCBI): domain Eukaryota; kingdom Metazoa; phylum Mollusca; class Bivalvia; order Mytilida; family Mytilidae; genus Perna; species Perna viridis. The sequence goes on along the minus strand of CM074524.1, from coordinate 31,713,236 downwards.
TCCCGACTTAAAAACATTATACATCGTTGTTTTTCAAAAAAAGATGGTACACCTAGATACAAATATATAGTTCTTGGTAGAGATTCCTCATACTTTGTAAGAAATAATTCCAAATCATCTTCCAAATACACAGAGGAAGATGTTTACAAATTGCTGGAATTTTTAATCGACAACATATTTGTCCAGTGTGGTGGACGTGTTTTTCAACAAACGGTCGGCATTCCAATGGGAACAAATTGTGATCCTTTACTTGCTGACCTATTCCTTCACTATTATGAGGCTGACTTTATACCTGATCTGATAAGAAAAAAAGAATATCGTTTGGCTAGATCCTTCAGTCTCAGTTTCCGCTATATAGATGACGTATTATCTTTAAACAATCCTAATTTCGGGGATTTGATACATCGCATTTACCCAAAAGAACTTGAGATAAAGGATAATACGGACAGTGTGAAGTCAGCCTCATATCTTGACCTACACTTAGAAATCGATGGTAAAAGGAAAACTATTGACCAAACTTTACGACAAACGTGATGACTTTTCATTCAGAATTGTCAACTTTCCTTTCATCTGTGGCAACATCCCTTCGGCACCTGCGTATGGAGTGTTCATATCACAACTCATACGTTATGCCAGAGCTTGCCGAAACTACGCAGACATTTTGTATCGCGCTAGAACTCTAACAAATAGGCTTCTGGAACAGGGTTATGTTGCTTCAAGATTGAAGTCATCACTACAGAAGTTTTATGGTCGTCATCGTGAACTCGTGGATCGTTATGGTGTATCCATCAGCACCATGAAAACTGATTTATTCAACGGGTCATAGTTTTCTTTTCCTCGTTTGTCTACCCCGGACTTGACTTTTTATGAGCAACTCGGCGGGTGTTTCTAGAAAAGCAGAGGACGCTTACCCTACCGGTGCACCTGGTCCATGCTCCCAGTTTTTAGTGGAGTCCGAGTTGCTCATTTGCTTTTGTTGCTTTATATGTATGATTTTAGTTACTTCATGTTCTTTGTGGTGTATGTCTGTTTTCTATGTCTGGTCTTTGTCCCTGGATTACATTATTTTGATTACCGCTATAACCTTGGTTCCCTTGATTACTTTTTAATACTTGGAGTAGAGACTTAAATGGTCGGATTGCACTTGTTACACATGACATACAAAAACTGAAATATTTTTTTTGCATTTTTACTCTTATTCTACTTTAACTGTTCAAGAAGTACTGTACTACAGTCATTTGATTGATTAAAAGTAAAAAACTGACCAATAAACGTTTTTTATCTCATAAATGACACTTTATAATGATACTTCAACTCAAATTCTAATGCGGCTTATAAAAAATTGGTGGTAATGACATATACAAATTGAATTTTCTTCAGTAGTGTGTGAAGTAGGTAGAAACTTTGATGTTTTCTGTGTATGTTATTTACTGTTCTTGCAAAATATCTATCTGTGTCTGTGAGATATTTCTCCTTTTGTAATTACCAAGTACATTACTACATGCCCCAGGTACCAAATGTGACTGAAAATCAGCATTGTAGGGAACTAAGGTGTCTTTTTCATTTAAATAATGATATATATACAACATTTTGACTCGATTTTACCTTTGTGTAAACAAGAACTTCAAATCTGTGCAATTAGCTGTTTCAGTTAGCAGATTTTAAATGATCAAGAGGCTCCCTTGTGTTAAAGCTAAAAAAGGGGGTCCGAACGTGACTTTTTGTGAATATTGGCCAAAAAAAAATGAGATTTTGAAACAATATGGTATTCATAGAATAGATAAGGCATTTGTCTTATCAATACAGACCAAATTTAATGTTTAAAAAGGTAACTAAATTATTTTTTATCAAAACTTGTCTTTTTTGCAAAATTTGACATATTTGACTTAATACTGTTAAAGGGTAACTGTGAAAATTGGGACAAAAATTCAGGACAGAGGTATTTTGTGTTTAAGTTGGAAATTGAACACAGTTGTAGAAAAACAACAACATTTAAAGATATCTAAAAGTTTTCATTAGTAATAGGTATCAGTCTTGTATTACATATTCCTGAGTGGGTGTGCATCAAAACATGGTGGCTAAAAAATATAGTGCGCTTCTTTTTTGCCTTTTCCTGTTTTTGTTTCTGGCATATGGCTATACTTTTTTCATCAAAAGTAGAGGGTAAATATCAAGCTATAACACAATAAACTTGTTTTTGAGGAAAAACAGTATTTTTATGAAAAATAATGTTTCAGAAAAGGGTCTATTTTATGAACTCAAAATAAAAGTGAAAGTAGAAAAGTCTATTCTTAGTTTGACCTGTCCTGATGTACCAAAGTTCAGGCCTTTTTTTCTAAAATGGACCTAACAATTATTTTTGACATTCCTTAATTGAAAAACATGGTTAAAAGTTATATTGAAACTCCTTGTGTATTTAAAAAAAAATCATGAAAATTTAAGGTATACTATAGAAGCCTATAGGGCAAAGAATACAAGACTGAGACCATAACGTACATGCATGCAAAGTTACATATGCCAGCTACGTGCTTGTGCTTGTGCTTGTTTGTTTTTTTGTTTTTATTTGATTTGATTTGATTTGATTTATTTATTTACTTTTGTATTTTTTATTCTATCTGTTTTTGTTTTTTGTTTAATTATAATTTAATTGTACTACCGAAAAATCTTTAAAATATTCCGCGTGCAGTCATTTAAGATATAAGTAGTTTATATTAACCACAATATCATGGTTTCGATTTATTCCAAACGTTAACTAGACGTATTAAATCGTAACTTTACATGTACATGTACTGTTTTCGAAATGTCCCAATTGAATATTTCATGTCAATTTATTTAGTGTACTGAATTTATGGCGTCACGTCGATTTTGTTTTTAACATGTGACTGCCGAACCGTGCAAAGATAAAAGAAGCCGCCCACTCTACCAATAATAAAGCCTTACAGGTCCTTTTATAATATCACCAGATTTGCAATATAAAGGTTACAATATTATTAAGATTAATTAGTTATAATCTTGTGCTGAGCCCACTTTAATTTAAAATGATTTTTAATAACTTTTTTTAATTTGAGTTTCTTGTAATGGTTTTTGATAAATAATCATATGTATATTTTTGTTACTATTTTATTTACTAGTATTAGGACATATTCTGATAACACTTTACATAAGACAATTACAATAGGTCTATTGTATTTTCAAACATTTCATCAGAAATCATGATAAGATTCATTAGCCCATATTGAACACTAATTATCAAAGAGCCATTATCTAAGACCTGGTGCCCTATTGATCCCTGCTAATGGTGCCCTAGTGCCCTGATAACAGATATTGTGTATTGCATCAGATTCATTACCATACTGTTACTATTTTTAAACTATGTTGTCATAGCGCAATTTTGGGGGATGTAAAATTGGGAGTGAGAGTGGAAGGGGAAGAGGAGAAGACAAGGAGAACATTATGAACGAGTACAGATGAACCTGAGGGTCTAAGTACTTAGAGTGAGTGGAAGTCTTATGTACATTTTATAAATTGTTATATGTTATTTTTTCTTTAATACAAAGTTGATTTAATGTACGACTTCTTGTTTTATTTCATCGAAATCTATTGAGACTTCACTGAGGATCCAATTTTCTGGGAACACAGAGTGTGCATTCCTATTTTTGTAACTTTCCATGGCTACCTTTTAGTTCGGTTGGAATTTCTTGAAAGAGTATTACTTGGCGTCTGTCTGTCTGTCTGTCTGTCTGTTAATTTGGTCAGTGTCACTTGTATTTGTTGTACAATCACACATCTTTCAGAACTTAAATGAAAACCTAGCTGTCTACATGGTTGGTATAAAATGGAATACTACTATAACAGCAATTCCCGACAATTATATAATGAAATCATCTAGAACCGTCATAAACCAAAACACCTACTTTGACCCCAACTTGTATACTAAAATGTTGTACCATTAATTAATGTTCAATTTTGAAAACAACACTAAGTTTTAATGTTTTTATGCATGTATAACACCAAATGAAAGATCCTGGATTTAGAAAGCGCATTTCCACACACATGAAATGTGGTTTTAATTCTTGCATACTCAGTATGTAGGCCTAGGGTATATAACCTATAAAAGTGTGAGTATTGTTTTTGTCTTATCACTCGTTCCGCTGTGCTTCACTCGTCAAAAGGCAGAATTAAGAAATAAATCACGGAAATTCCATTTTAACATTGTACACTTTACGCTAGATATGTCAGTTGAAATGGTCGTTAGTGAAACTTTGCTTTATATTTTTTTTTTGATGAAGTAAAGGGCGAATTAATTAGAACGTTGTTAGATATGGCAACGATCGTTTGCATTATAAGACAGGGGCGTAGCTGCCTATACGCAAATACGCAGTTGCGTACTTTCGGAAAAAGTAACAAAAATGAAAACACATTTTAAAGATGAAATAAAGGTTTTATGCAATGACAAATCCTTTTTAATACATAATGATACTCCAATATACACCATAAAGTAACTCGCGATATCAAAACCATCAATTCCGGAAATTTTGTTCTTTTCCGCGACCCCCACCCTCCCCCCCCAAACCAAGACCCCTCGCCGTAATTTTGCGTACAACTAAAACAGGCCTAGCTACGCCCGTGTAAGATCACAGTATTCACACATGGACAGGTACAATTTTCCATTCGTTAACAATTGTTTATTATAGTTTTTCTAAAACATTATATTTAATATTTATATTAAATATTAAATATAAATTTGATGTTCATTCACGCTACTGAAAGGAATGAAAACAGCTGATACATACCGGCATGATATATGTGTTTGTTTACATGATTAAATTGGACAGTAATTTACAATCACACAAGCCACGCACAAAGCCACGCCTAATAAGTCATGTGCTGATCATATGGCAATCGAAAATCAAACACAGTTATGGTCTCAAAGCCTGTTAAGAAGGTCATTTTAGAATTGTTTACAGTCGCGGTTTTTACGGTCTTGACTATCCTTACGGATCTCGCACGACCGCCCCTTACGGGTATTCTGTTAGTAATGCCAGTTAGTAGTAGAAGGTAGCGGAGCCCAGCCTTCGGGATACCTGACCGAAGAACTCAGTCAGAGTATGTCCTACTAGCGGCTGGGCTGCTGTGTTGACGCTCTGGCCTACTCGCAGACCCCACGTGGGTCCGGGAGCGTTTCCCCACTCTAACTATTTGGGAATACGTCAACGTGTAGAGTGGTGCTAGTTTGTTAGATCACATAGCTTTTATACCTTGGTCATATAAATACTTTCGTGTTTTCAGAAGGGAACCACTTCTGGAAAATATATACCAAGATAGTTCTTATTCATTCTTGTTCATAAGAACATTCAAATTTTGTGGAATTCATACACAAGAAAATATTAGAACTTTTGTCTTCTCGATCAGTATTTATTTTTAATTACCAATTTTCACAATAAATAGCGAATGTATTCAACAAAACCTGTCACATGTATATGATGCCCTACATACATGCAATGTACCGTTATAAATTATTTACGTGGCATTTACATTTTTTTTATTTAAGAAAAAATATAACAATAATAAATAAATATATAAAAATATACTGCGTGCATGTCTGTGTGGTGGGGGTATAATTGTTCTTAGATTAATTAAGACCTAACATATTTCGTTGGAAACTAATCGGTTGTAAATTTGGAAGAAAAAGAAAAAAAAACAACAAAACCCAAGCCGTGTCGTGCCCTTAAAGTGAATTACTTTCTCAACGGAATGGGACTCTTCAGTATAAGATTTATTCTAACACATACAAATTATTATCATATATATTAATAATAAATACAAGTCTTCTGGAACAAGATTTAATAACATGTTAATAATCCATCTATTTATTGATATTAATAAATTATGTATGCACATGTTGTTAAATATTTATTGATATCAATAAATGGGGAATAAATTCCTCAACGGCTTGCCATAGATCTAAGATCTTTAATAAATACTCATATAAGAACCTATTAGCCTTGAACGATTTTTCGGATCCCTCACGTCCACCCCTTACCTGGGTTAGGGGGTATATCTGGCTGTTATTAGATACTTAATGGATGTTGGTGGCGGAACCCAGCCTTTGAAACTACTGGCTACGGAGGTACATCATACGTATCGTTTACATGCATAATTAATTAGCGCGCTGGGGTTTGTATGTAGTGCATTCTTGTATATGTACCGAAGAGTATGATTCCCGTAATACTGCCGTTGACCTAATCCTAGACCCCACGTGTCGTCCACTTTATCGGTCTGAGAGTAACTCGACCGATGATCGTGATTAGGATATAATTTCCTTACGTTTACATATGGCTTATCAACTGAGACATGTAGCTAGTTGAGAAAAAAAACATGTATCTAAGGGCATGGTTTATTTCTATGATTGTGGCTGAAGTTTGAATGATTTGACAAATAGTTTCGACCTGGAGATCTTTATGTTGAATTTCGACTAGAAAATTTATAAACACGGAAAGGCCAACTAATACGTAGTTCAATTGTGCAGTATGGTGAATGTGTTGTGTGAACTCATACATTTAGTAAAGGTCAATAACTATACTATGTAAGAAAAGACATCTTTAACCTCTATACTCCCGTGTTACAAACTCCTTTATGACACCAATAAACACAAAAGGCATGTTCACTTAAAATCTTAGTAGTTCACTTAAACTAGCGTCTAAAAAATGAAAAGCTTATAAGCAATTGAAGCAATCCGCTTACATTTCAGATGATTAGGATGATCGGTTTTTCTGTTAACAAGTTCCAACATCGATTCAACATTTTCTTACTTCACAAAAAGTGAGATATTTCATAAACCTTTAGTGCAGGCAGATGTCAAACGTAACCATGGAGGCGTATTAGCATCATCTACACAGTCTGTTATAATTAATTTTTGCATTATCATGCAAAGTTTTGCATCTAAACATCACACGTGAAACATCCGGTACAGATTTTGAATACGCGTCCCGTAAAACTTGTATGTTACATATCTTTACAAATACCTAGCCAGGCACGTTGCTGTCCGTGCAAGCCAGATCGTCAACTTCCTTTATTTTGACTGTACGACTAGTTCAGAGCAGGGTCTGTTCGATTGGTAAAGTCATTCTTGTTCTTTCTGCTAAGGGAAGTTAAACCATATCAGTAAATGGTCAGATGTTTATACATCGTTTTTATACTTACAAAGTGGGGGAATACAGTGATGGGGTTTCCGTCTTTCCGTCCGTCCGTACTTCCTTTCTTCTGCTAAGTTGGGGACGCATCTCTCATCTCTCATATCTTTTCTTAAGGCCTGAATTATATTTTTGTTTCTCTACCGGAATTGATAGTATTTGTTAACTTAAAACATATATTTATTCTGGATTGTAACCTACTCATTTCTTTTATACTTTTTTTATCATTCTAAAATAAATAAAACACACACAACTTAAAAAAATACAAAAATAAGAGAAAAGAAGAATTTCAAAACTATTATTTTTTTTAAATTAATCTTTCATAGAAACATAATATATCACCATAGATCTGTATTAAAATTGAAGTTCTATGGTATAACATTATCGTTTTATACGTCACCATGTTAATCTCTTATGAGATTAAAGTAATAGGTACCTGTATATTGTGATTTCGCGGATCGTAAGAACTTTGCCACGTAGGGGGCGGTTGTACGGTATATTGTCTAAATAGCGTTTATACTCGTATATTAATATTTTTCAAGTATAATGATGAACGTCACATGCAGGAATCTAGTCAATTTATTACTTCCATCTGGTCCTGTGTGTGTACCCAGGACTTCTCAGCGGTGTTTATATTCAGATTCTTTTTTTTAAAAAATGCCTTCCGGGGAGGAACGGGGTATTTTTAAAAAAAGGGCTCAGAGGTTTCCATGGAAAGGGATTACAGCTATAATCTGCACATTTTGTCCGAAAATTATCAAAGAGTCAAAAACAGCGCACCACAACATAGTTAAATCACCAATTATAATAAAATAATGATTGATTTAATGGTAGTATTTACATTTTGAGAATTTATTTTCGTTTGAAAAATTAAACACAACTTCACACTCAGACTTGACTGGGGAAAATGTATTAGGTTAACTAAATCGATGCCTTCACACCTTTATTTTAAAGCGATTTCTAAGAAGATGAAATATTCGCAAGTAACCCAGCGTTTTATTACTACATTGTACATGTACCTAATCAGGACCTAAGGAAAATAGATCCACGAAAACAAAAAAAGCAAAAACAAAACAAAAAAAAAAAAACAAAACAAAACAAAAAAAAACAAAAAAAAAACAATATGCCTAGGCATTTTCTATATCTTTTTTTCTTTTTCATTTAAATAAAGGAAGGTGTTTCTATATATTTAATATCATCGTCAGACTAATACAGGGTTGTGATTTTTTAATGGAAAGTTGACGCGTTCGTTTGACACCCCCTGTCCTCTATATACGCAAATGTATCCCCAAGGCGTGTCCACTGAAATGATTAATACGGGGGTGAATCGCGTTTTGAAATAAAGAACATCTAAATAACACATTTTCCCAAATAATACTGTATATATGACAAAGATGATTATCTAAGTTTGGCTGAGTTTCTCACACATTCTTTTTCACATTCATATAAGACAAGAAGATTTTTTGTTTTAAACTTATGGATATTCATTTTGCCTTAAATTTATATTTATGCTAGGAGGTCGATAACAACCAAATAAATGAAACCTTGTTATTCTATACTTTTCTATTATAATAATCCATTTTAAATATATTGACATATGCCCCTTTGGTTTAAAATAATATACGTCTGGTGTAACGTTTTAAAATGTCTTAATTAAAAAAGAATCGGTTTTCTTTTTTCAGCATTCTTGTAAAAAAACAACTACTGAACTATTTATATAGATTTTATTATCATAGGATTCCACAAGTCTACGAAACTGTTGGCATTTTCAAATTATTCATTTAGCTCAATTGTTTTTTTTTTCATAAATATCCTCTATTTATCCCTAAATGACAATTTTAATCATTTCATTACTAATAAATAATAAGTTTTTCCACATTTATTGATTAATTTGTTAGTTTATTTATTTATATATTTATTTATTTATCTTACTGTGATAAAGAAAATAAGAAAAAATAATTACAAGACCCTTATTAACTAAACTTTAAATTTGCACTTTAAAATAAATCTAATTTAAGGGAGGTAACTCAATCTTATTTAATATCTAATTCTAGTATAAATATAGTGTTAGTCTGTAGAAATTGTATGCACTTAACAATACTAGACATATACTTGTTTTCACTTGAAAGAAAATACTTAACACTCTTAACACAGTTTTAACACTACTGAATCGATGTTGAATAAAGCTACTGAATTTACTAAAATTGCTATTGACAATTTATTGTATTTTTCAAGGCCTTAATTTAGTAAAATACATCGTACTTTTCAAGACATTAGCCACACCGTTTAACAGATAAAGACTTTAAAAAATCTGTAAATGTATTTCTTTAATACTAGTTAGCTTTTGTATCGTATGATCTTACGATAACATAGCTTTTTGTACTGATTTCTGTCAGGATAAATATACATTCGAGCCCAGGGTTAACATTTTGGAATGAAAGAAATTTGATTTCATCAGTTGATCCTAATATTTGTTTTCATTTTTTATGTATATGTAAACTGTCGTTAGCTGGGCTAGGACTTTTACGTTTCATTTCTTGTCTGTGTATATTGGAGAACAACTGTGGAAGCTACTCCACTACGTTTTTTGGTAAGGACATAAATAAAACAAAATATCCCATAAATGTCATTTATTAAATGACGATAATCAAACAGTAAAAATACGTAACATATGTACATTAAATTGGAGTGTCACTGTCAGAGATGAGGCAAATAATATAAAATTGATAATGCAGTTGACACTCCCTAAAAAGTACACAAACTTCCTTACAACAAAAAAAGGTATGGCCTAAAAAACGGCCTAACAACAAAAAAAAGTAAGGCCTAAAATAAACCAGCCATAGCCAATATTGAAAAAAGATATCGGAGGTAGTAAGGGGAGGAAGTGGGTAATCAACTAAACAAAAATCACAAGAAGCTTTCTTGACCAGGTTTAAAGAGTGAACATGTGATCAATCGCGCTGATTTGATTGGATGATCAGCATTGGTATGCATAAATTAAATGCAGCTAGTGATATAGGCTATATTACAATATAAAATTGATAATACAGCTGACACTCCCTAAAACATTTCCAACACATTAGAACACATACATGTAAGAGTAATACTGAAATACAGCGTGTACATTTACCGAAGCAGCCACATGCTGACCAACGGTACACAGGGGCGTAGCTGCCTATACGCAAATACGCAGTTGCGTACTTTCGGAAGTAACAAAAATAAAAACACATATTTTAAAGATAAAATAAAGGTTTTATGCAATGACAAATCCTTTTTAATACATAATGATACTCCAATATACACCATAAAGTAATTCGCGATATCAAAATCACCAGTTCCCGAAATTTTGTACTTTTCCGTATACATACGTTTACGTTTTACTCTCTGAGAGTTTGTTTTGCACGGACTCGAAGTTTAAAATGGCTTCACTGGGGGCCATGAGCGACCCCCCCAAGACCCCTTGCCGTAATTTTGCGTACAACTAGAACAGACCTAGCTACGCCCCTGGTACATACAATTTAACAGATACCTACATGCATATATGGTATAACAAATATTATGGCGGAAATGAAACATGAGCCATCAGTTAGGGCTGGTGACAACTTTGTCACCCATACGAAATATAATTACATCTAAGCAATCAAATCTGTCCCAAGACATGTACCCACTTGTTAAAAGGAGAGAATTACATGTACATACAACCATACCTATCAATGTGCTTTAATGCCATGTCACATGAAAAAACAATAACATACGTGTGCAATGTACATATAATGTTAAAACTTATAAGGAGCAGGCAAATCCTGGCCTCCTATCTGTTAAAGCAATAAGATGTGCTATATTTAAATGAAAGTGAATAAGTGAATCCAAACTTGAAAGGCCACAGAACAGGCAAATCCTGGCCTCAGATCTGATAAAAATAAGCACAAGCAATACAACAAACGATTACACATAGTACAAAAACTGTAAATAACAGAAATACATTTGGTATAGGTAAACGTACATTGTAATAAATGGATGGAAATCTCCATGAGCAGGCAATTCCTGGCCTCATTCAAAAAAAGTAAATTCAACAGTTAAATGTACTACAATTTAAAAGTATCAATTCTGATATATCCTTCTACTGCATTTGAGTTCCAACGGCCATGCTTCTTAATGTAAGCTTCTGAGTAACCTAGGTTGGGAAAAAGGGTAGCTGCACCGATGCGAATAACTGGGGCCTTTATAGATAGTATTGTCTATACCAATGAATTGTTTAATTTTGGCCATTTGTGTAGCAACAAAATGGTGGGTTAGAGGTTTATGGTTAGAAAACTGAAAGAGAGGTCCATCAGAGTGACCAAAATGCTGTAAGTATACAAACAAAGCTCTTGACAGGGCAGAAAACTTGGCCAGACAAATTAGCTGCCAAAGATATTGAGACAGGGTGAAGTGACTTAATGTTCTTAAAATGGCGCAGCATCAATGTGGCTGTTTTTGGGAGAGGGGAAGACATATCTTAATCAAAATCAGAAAATTGAACATTACCTGTTTGTATTATTTTAGTTGAGTCCTCATTTGACCTTAACAAATTCTCTCCTAAACGCAAGAATGCAGAAAATGATAACAGAAAACAGCTTTGAGGAGTAGTCTAATAGAATAGTCACTGATACATACTTCAATCTTAGACAGCATTTGGGTTAAAATGGTTTTAGTAATTGGTAGGCGAGAGTCACACTTGGAACCTTGGGCATTATCACAACCTTTAAGCATAGTTTGGACAATAAATGAGTTGGATTTATCCTCCATGTCCAAAATCGTTTGGATATAACTTAGAGCTGATATGTGTGATGTAATAGTAGAAGGACTATAGGACTTGGCAAATAAATGACCAATGAAGTTGCAAATTAGCACCGAAGGTAAAGGTAATGACAAAATCAATTTCTTAAAATTACAAAGTTAAATTAATAATTTTCAGCGGAAACCGAGTTGCTCATTTACTTTTGTTACTTTGTATGTATGATTTTAGTTATTTTATGTTCTTTGTTGTGTATGTCTGTTTTCCATGTCTGGTCTTTGTCCCTGGATTACATTCTTTTGATTACCGCTATAACCTTTATTCCCTTGATTACTCTTTCAACCATGTCTGTATGCAGATTTGGTTGACTTTGAAAGAGATGACTGCAGAAGCGTTCTTGCCTGAGAATCTAAATACGGAACAAATGGTCAGAAGACAACCACTTATCAGCTAAGAAGACTGATTTTCCATTAAAGGAGTCTAGAAGATACTTCCAAGCCCTAAGATCAGCCCTACCTTCTTCAGCTAACCTGCTATAATAATGTGCCTTTGAAATACCCAAAGTAAGGTCGATGAGACGTCTGAGGAAAGCTCTACCAGGGCTCACCACAATGTATGCATGATTAAGAAGTCCTATAAAGCCTTGTAAATCCCTCAAAGTGAATCTTTGCCATCTTGTCCACAGGTAAACGCAATTCTAACTGACTGGAGTCAACCTCAATGCCATACACTGTCAGTAGTGTCATAGTGCGTACAGTTTTCTCCTTTTTAATTAGAACTCCTATTTTTGAGCACAATGCTAAAAAATTATTCTGATCATTCAAACATCTAGACGAATTTGGAGGACCCACAAAGATAAAATCATCAATAAAATAGGACATGCCAATAGCACTATAATTAAACTCCATGATCAACTGCAAAGCACAGGAAAAAAGACTCAAATATTTGACAACTGCTACTAGCACCCATGGGTAAACACTTATCATAATACAAATAGCCATTCCATTTAAAACCTAATAAATGATAGTCAATAGGGATGAATGGGAAGAATATGAAAAGCATCCCCAATAGATAAACAGCCATAAATATATGGAAAGCCTCATTCCAATCAAAAAGGGGGTAAGGAATATTTAGACTTGACATGAGAATTTTGACTATTCTGGACAGAAATTTGCCCTGGAGTTAGGGTTACTGCCCATGAGTAATGATCTTGACATGTATTTTTTTTATAGTAATTAAAATTTTAAATCAATATAGTCAAAATTCCAAATCTTGTCCGTAAGTTTTTCCGAAATATGCGCATCTATTGGCATACCTGTTGTGAGTTCAGCACCAGTATGCTGACCAGGAGCTAAAGAAGTGACCCTAGCCGATGGCTCTGAACCTAGAATGCTTTGAATCAAATTGTTTATCTGAAAATTCATTGGAATCCCAGAGTCAGAGTTTGTAGTGCCAGCAGATGTTCCCATCACTTGACTGGGCTGTTCAATAGGTCCAGAATGTTCGGGACATGAATACGATATAAGTCAGCAGAGCTTGCAGAGTTATTAATATTAGACGAAGCATCAGAATTTCGTTGTTGCCTCAACACTTCTTTTGCTACTTTTAGTGTAGTCAATTTCTATTGGTACAACTGTTTCACTCTCTGAAGGCTGAGTTTGGAGTTCAGGTGGGGGACATCAGGAATGGATGCAGAAGATGTTGGGAATATTTTGAGTTTCTTTTGCAAATTCTGAACCTTTCTGTTTTGGTCCCATATTCCCACTGTAATTGAGCAGTTCAATTCTCGTGTAATTATGTGATCTGTAATAGAATGAAAACAAGCAACACATTTTGTTTAAGATAGTTATAAAACAACAACCTCAAGTACATGTACAAGTAAGCTGCTAATCCAAATATTTATAAACGTACTAGACCCATGGTCTTATGTACTTTAACATTAGTACAAGTACCTGTAGAGGTGTAAGAAGTAAATGAGTAGTTTAATGCGCAGCTTAAACCCAATATAAATGGATCTACAAATGTGCATGTAAAATATATACTAGGTACATGTACCTTGACGCTTGTTGGTTAACTAAAGATAAGAACCTCATATACCTTATAAACATATAAACACTGAAGTTATACTGTAATTTGATAAGTGATACAAAATGTATGACTCAGTGCCACACTTATCTAGTGGTACACATACATGTATATTCTAGATTAACTATAGAGAAAAAAAATATCATGTTTTAAATGAGTTGACCCCACATACGAAACCAATTTTACTAAACAATAATGCTGGTACCATCACAAAATTCAGTATTGAAAAGTACAAAATTGCACGAAATTTTAAAGTGTCTGAACCCTGTGTCATTGCCATGTACACAGAACATGTATAAGTAGCACAATGATACATTGTAAGAATGTTGGTACCATGTACCCAAACAATAGAGATACTGTACAATAAAATGCATTAATGAGATCAGATTAAAGACCATGTACTAAAGTAGTAAAAAATTGGTACCATGTACCAAATGGAAATATTACAGATTTTTGGAATTATAACTGTACTCATACAATAATAAAGCTGATACAGATACCTTGTATCAGGATGACAGAAAACCAGTGCACTATGTACAAGGCAGGTAACATGCACCCATTTCGTCATCAGTAAAGATAAGTAATTCATAAAAGAAATAATATTAAAGTGTGATGTATGACGAATAGCACTGCGAACACTTTGATGACATTTTCTCAATAGCTGGTGATATAGGCTACATCAGATAACAGAGTTAGGGTAAAAAAAAGGGAGAATTTGGCCACATAAATCATTTTATTTTCAATAAAATGTTATTTATATGCAGATCGATAAGAAGACAAAAGACAGAAAGAAAAAAAGCTGAAATATTGTGTAGTCGTAAAAACTACTTTACGTTTGTGGTTTTATTTTCATGTTAATAGACTTCAGTTGTATTTTATGACGCCAACTGTGCCAAGCCATCGTTGCCCATCTGTCTAATATCTCAACATGACTGAAAGGACCATTGGGGTTACTTGCGCCACATCTGAAAAGAATGATGTATATAAAAACCATGGTTTGGTTTTGCTACATTTGGATACATTTTATATAACCAAAACATACAATTCTTACACCGGCTCATAATGCATGATGTGCTGATATAAACCAAAATATACAAACGTTAATTACAATTGTATTTTTTGTTACTTGATTACTCTTATAAATTCGATAAAAAAAGAAAGTAAAAGTTAATATTCTCAAAGTTCGAATTACCAATACAGTTGATGTATACTATGTTATTATTAAGCTTTAAAAGATGTTGAATGTATGAAACATGTGTACGTACTTGTAGTACCACTATCCACCTTGCCAACCCTTTGCACATTCAATAGTAGAACCATCGTTGTCAGAGTCATAAGTTGAAAACATATTTCCACTGCTAACACTCAGTGAATCACCTGCAACATAAAAAAATAATAATGATATGTGTTAGTCTAATTTCATATGCTAATTATTCTAGGATCTGTTTTAATTCCACCTTTATATGCGGTTTCAATGTTTTGGTTTCTTGTAGACGACTTGTTTATGTTGTTTAGTTAATGCTTCACTATTGTTGTACAAAACGTTAAAGTTAGAATGTACCCGGGATAAATGGCAATCTTATATGTTCATCTGCACCATGAAAACTGATTTATTCAACTTGTCATAGTTTTCCTTTCCTTGTTTGTCTACACCGGACTTGACTTTTTATAAGCAACTCGACAGGAGTTTCTAGAAAAGCAGAGAACGCTTACCCTACCGGTGCATCTGGTCCATGCTACCAGTTTTTAGTGGAGTCCGAGTTGCTCATTTGCTTTTGTTACTTTGTATGTATGATTTTAGTTACTTTATGTTCTTTGTTGTGTATGTCTGTTTCCCATGTCTGGTCTTTGTCCCTGGATTACATTCTTTTGATTACCGCTATAACCTTGGTTCCCTTGATTATTCGTTGATAAAACACATCATGGATAAAAGTAAAGCCATACAAGAAGTTCATAATTATTCAAGGCAATATTGCTTTTTGTATTTATTATTGGACAATATATCCAATTACTCTCAAAATTCGGTAGAACCCCTGTTTTGGTTTTCTTGCTCTTTTAAATCTTAATGACATGATCATGAAATTGTTGATAAAACATCATACTCAATGTTATAAATATAATTTTCAACATGATTGATAAATTTGTATTATGATTATCTAATGAATAATACAAAATTCAATTACAACATCAACGATAATTTACAAACGTAATGGGCAATCTATGGTAATGTAGTGTTTTTTTATTTATCGGCTTTCGGACAACTAAATATGTAGCACACGTCGTACACAAGAAACGTTTAAACAGTTCAAAAGCATATCCTAAATCTTTACTTAATCACTAACATTTCATACACAAGGTTTTTTAACTTTTACCATACATACCTAACCAATGATCCGTGATAAGAGATCCAAAACCCTGTCTGTAATCGTTCCAATTTCTCATAAAATCTATATCACAATAATGTCGACGCTGAATGAACTGGGTTAGGTAATACATATATATAGAAAGGTCTGAACAATTTCCAACGATGTTAGAACTGTCAAATGTGCGATGCAAATGTTTGGTCGTTCCCTCCGCCGGACTCGAACTCGTACCGCTGTGACATCTATGGCGACACCGCCTGCACAAAGTCCAGCGCCCCAGACCACTAGGCCAGCTAGGCTATATTAAAATATAGCCGGGTCATTCCTCCTAGTAGGATTAATCTAGGGCTGTAACTTAGTACACGATGTATGGTAGTACGGGACAGTTCATTTAGATGTTATTATGTAGGATAGAGGATCAAATTAATGATGCATATCACAACAAATCAATATTATACAAACGTCTCAGAATGTGACGACTTTATTCGCTACAGTGCTCCATAGGATCAAATTGATACAGGGAATATATGTAAACGTATAGAAGATCTGAAAAATTCCCAAAGATGTTAGAACTGTCAAATTTGCGACAAATATATTAATATATAGTATTCAAATAAAATTCCAACACGACTAGATATATATTATCTAACCCAGTTCATTCAGCGTCGACGTCACGAAATGACGTAGGTAAGCTTTGCATATTTGTTTTACTGAATAATCAACATAATAGGCGATCAATCTGCACTGGTCACGGATTAATTATGATTCAGCTGAGTAGGTGACCAAAGGTTAATAGAAGTCCTCGATGGAAGGACATGGAATATAACGTATGATTGACTGATATTATCGGTCGCACAGTTCTTCTTTGAACTGTATTATGATACAACTATCTAGTCAACAAGTCCGGAAACACACGAAAAATGAATTCGGTACTTTTCCCCGTAGTAATTAAAACAAATGTTTGAACGAGGATCAGAGCTAAGAACCATATTTTATTCACAACCCAGTCAAGTTTATTGATTATAGGTCAATATCACATATTTTGTTTTTATATTCTGTAAAAGAGCTAAAGTAACATGAAATCGAATTTGTGTTTGCGTTATCATTTTGTGACATGATCAAATATAAATATAAAAAAATGTTCATCTGTAATATGATATTTTAACTATACAACATTAAGTTGTTGTTGTTTGATTTCTAGCCGAAATCAAACGACTATAATCCAAGGACAGACATAGAAAACAGACAAACACTACAAAAAACATAAAGTAACTAAACTAATACATATCAAAGTAACAAAAGTAAATGAACAACTCGGACTCCATTTAAATCTGGGAGCATGGATAGATTAAGCGTCCTCTGTTTTTTATAGAAACACCCGCCGAGTTACTTATAAAAAGTCAAGTCCGGGGTAGAGGAAAGAGGAAAGGAAAAATATGACAAGTTGAACAAATCAGTTTTGATGGTGCAGATGGACACACCGTAACGATCCACGAGTTCATGATGACGACCATAAGACTTCTATAGGGATGACTTCAATCTCGTAGCGGCATAACCCTGTACTTGGTTTTTATCTTGAAATGCTGAACTCTGCGGCCATATTTTGCAATTGGATACGTATAAATTAAATGTTTAGGCATAAAATATATCTACATATGCAATTAATCAAGTTAGTTTTCTAAGTAACTTTGGATATCTGATTTAGAATTCTTTATCTCGAATCTCAATTACGTATTTACCGTCCATGTGTTGTTAATTCCATCGAAACAAAAATACACTTCCACAGAATTATGTTCGTCATGAAAAATTGTGTAAACACCATGTTCCTGAGTTCCACATGCTAGATCGCTACAGTCAACTACAATTTAAAAAGCTCTTCTGAGAAGTTTAGATTTACAAAGTGCACATTTATCTCTTTTTTTTTTTTTTAACAAAAACACATTTAGTTTCAAGCAACAAATGTAATCATAACTATTGATATCTAATCACTTGACCAACAATGTAACTAAGCATGCCAAAACAAACATAATAACTGATGAATAAAATGCTTCACAATGTGCCACTTTATACAAACCTAGAGGTCAAACGGCAAGTTTGACATAACATTCAAACGTGATTCAGCTTTGAAAAATTGAAATCTCTGTAGTGATTAGATGTTTGACACAGTAGATATACATGTATAATTATGACCTGAATGAATGTAGTCGAAGAACATTTAACTTTGCTATTAAACATGAGATCCATTCAATTATACAAAAATGAAAAAAAAATCTTATTTCTAGCCCCTTCAAACGCATAATGTCTGAGAAGTATGGGGCATAACCCTTCAAATCCACCACAATTTCACTTTTGTTTTGTTTAGAACCTGGTACAGGTATTGTTTAATGGCGATCTATATACTTTTCCTCAAATTATTGCCAGGAAGTGCACAAACAATTCTGATTATAGTTTTTAACCGATAGACATGCTAATAACAATAACTAACCACACCAAATTATACATACATATCTATCATGCGATTGCATCAGATTGTGGAATTAATTTAAGATATTTTAATATCCATCTGTGAATATATTTACACTTTACACAATAACTAGCACTCATGTATGCATGAAACTTGCATTTTCAAACACATACGTAACACCTATAAAACTCTCATGTGTCACATGCGTTTTTAATCACATGCATAACGCATGCAAATTTCACATGAGTCACTTTCATTTATTACTGAGCCTAAAAAAACGATATTTTTCTACATTTTGTATGAATTCTGTAGGGAGTTTTTCAATATTTCGCAAACTTGAAAAAACGGAGTAGATGAATTGTCTGATAACTTTAAATAAGGATAAAAAACACCTAAATGGCATTCTTTCATATTTAAACGAAAATTTCGGGTGTGAAATTTTTGTGTGAAAAAATCATCTGAAATAGTTTAAATCAATTATTTCTATATCATTTCACACCCTATTAATAATCGAAAATGTATATGTCTGCATGCTTTTGCAAGAGGATAAAACAGAATCCTACATGCAAAAGGTATGACCTACCCAAACATGATTTTATATCGAACACTATTTGGTCAAACTTCATGCTCCAGAGTTTAGGTTTGATGTACCTGAAATGATTTTGCTTTTTTTTTTTAATTTCAGAAACATTTTCAAACAAATGCATTTCATGTTTATATCGGAAAACATACATGCAGAAGCGTCAGGAGCGGATTGATTCAAACACGTTAAAGTCAAATAAACTTGATCTGAACGTGAACACAAGAAACAGACGATATGCATACACAGTGTAGGGAGCTGAATAAAAAAAATACATATAAGAGCAATGGACTAAAATGTACTATTCTTATAAATTATGTCTCTTGGTGGTAATAACAAATAGAAAATATATCTCCATTACTAGGTACAGATAAGTGAAATCAAATAAATTCATTGACAACAAAAAAACGTATTATTCAATTTTCCTTCAGCTTTTCTTTTATTTACTAATTGGTAATATTTTTAAATGAAAAGGACAGATATGAAATGACATTTGTAGAGCCATACGCATAATACTTTATTCAGAACCCAGGTACAAAACTCATATATATGATATATGATATGCTATATGTTTTATATTATATGCTCCCTTGATAATGTCAAACTTTTACAAATTATGATACGTCATCTGTAGTAATTAGCGCTTTGAATTGTAGGGGATTATCTGATAAGATTAAGAGAACGTATATTCTTATTTTGATATTTTAATTTTGACTGACACTCATGGTTGTGAGGAAAATGAGAAGAGTGGTACAGTGAATGGGGATATGCCAGTAAATCAAGCAACTAGTTAAACAGGAGTAGGGGGATACCCAATACTTTTTTAGATGTGATTTTGATTTTAAAACGTATATGGAGATCATTAACTGTAATGGAAACAAAACGTGTGGGTTGATCATTGACTATAATGAAAACTTTGTCACTTTCTATTCAGGATTATATAATTACATTAGTTGCTCTTTAAGGACCAAATGAGGTTTATTTGTAAAGAAAATATATAATAAGATTCAATTTTATAACTACACGTCCATTAGTATAGGAGGGGACTGGAATGTGGTCCAAAGTTATTGATGAACTACAAAACTTTTAACAGCCAAAATTCACAAACATATGTTCATCAGATGATGAATGAGTAAGATTTGGTTGCAACTCTAAAAAAATAGGAGGTATACCTGGAGAGGTCCTTTAAAGAACATAATAGTTTTGATTATTTCAACTTGTCAGATTTAAAACCATTTTTTTTTTTCATATCAGACTTTTGCAGATACTTTTGAACTTGGAAAAGAAAAAAAATTATCCATCAAAAGTTATCTCAAAACTGATTACTGCCAATGATATTGATAACCCTGAACAAATTTTGGATTAACAGAAATTATTCTACAATCACTCGAACAACAGTGCGAACATTAATCGATACACGAACTTCATTCCATTACGACAACCACTTTGTCACAAAACAAACACCTGAAGAAAATGAATATTGTAATATTGTGAAGGGAGCTTTCTCTGCAAGAATGCCTGACTTCATTAAAAATATGAAAATATCAAGTCACCCTGATATTGACGGCTTTGCAGTAGAATTATATAATTTTTATTTGTGGACGGATATTAAGTATTTTCTTCCAAAGAGCCTGAGTGAAGGTCTGTGAACAGGCAAGATTTCAGTTAGTCAAAGGCATAGTATTATTACCTACCTACCACAGGAAGGAAAAACAAAACATCTAATGAGAAAACTATGAGAAATATATGTCCAGCTGAAGTTCCCATTATCATTCTACATAGTTATTCTTGTGTTCCTTGGGGGGGGCATCACTAAAAATTGATTTCGCTGTCACTGGTGTCAAGATAAGCGCAACTGAATACTTACTAACACAATATGCTGACAACTCAACGCTTATTATTGATGACAATGCTGACACTGATAATTTTTATTCATTCTCTGCTTGGCCTGGCCTGGAGGAGGGTTTATTAAGACCAGACGGCGGTAATATGTTGGTTGAAGAAAAGGAAGTAGTAGAAGAGTATGAGACTTTCATGATATACATCAGGCATATTTTTTATATCTTTGCTGTACGTAAAAGGACAAGACAGTATACTGATAAGCTGGACTAGTAGGGAGCTCACAATGATAGGAAAGACAGCGGTTATAGAACCATTAGCACTCCTTATCCTGGTACAATAACTTACTGTTTCAGATAGAGATTCAGAACAGTTGTTGAAAGATTCTTTTGGATAGTAAGCCTAGTAGAGTTAAAAGAAACATTGTCATATTAATACACTAGATTAGGGTGGATTACATTTCCACTTCTTCCTTTTACATCTTTCAAGATGTCATGTCTCCAAAAACTGATAGAGCCAGCCTAAAATGCTGAACTCGTCAGTTAAAGTGAATACAAACATATTCATTAGGTAAAGCTTCATTTGCACTGCAACAACAACATATTTTTGTAAAATAATTTAATCTTGGAACATAGATTCCTATTGTTCGATAAACCCAAGAATTGATGTGATATGGTAAGAAATTACTACAAGGACGAAGCTATCAAACATGCCATTCCAGTAAATTGGAAAAATGCTATTTTAGAAGATAAAATTACATGTAGGTTAGATCAAATTAGAAATTAACATGTTGATAAAGCCAACAGAAGCAATACGCATATTTCCAATAATACGTAGAGCGAGAAAAGGAAAGTCCTCTAAGAATTCAAGGAAACGGAAGGAAGTTTTTTTTAGCACCTTAAGATTATAAAGTTTTCAATATAGAATGATTTATTTTACGGTTTCCTTTTTAACTGTGTCTAGACATGGGCATGTAAACTTTAATAAAAACTCGACGAACATTCAACTATGGGTAACTGCAACGCACTAGTACTCTGAGGAGAGCAATGTGATTTAAAGTAAAATATAAATATTATAATTGTAACAGATAACCACAGTAAAGTCCATGACCTAGCCTCTTCGACTTGTTTCAAAGTGGCTTGGTCATAGGATACTGGTGTATCCGTTGAAGTAGCATGAATTTCAAATTTTGCTGACACAGGGAGCAACATATCAAGGCCCAAAAAATAATATATATATTTCCTGCTATCTCATCTACACACAGCATTTCTTGACCATTTTGCATCAAGCATTGTTAAGTCTAGATTAATTTCACATGAATGCCATGTAAAATGCTTTAAAAAATAATCTGTCTACCTACTTAACCTTTTTTTCTTGCTATAACAAATAAGATAAATTATTACCCGCAATATTTTCCGAGTAAACAATATTCAAATACAATACGTACATGGCAGTACAACATTCACACAAAATAATAATTGAAATAAAACAATGCAGGCCCTGTGTGTTTTCAATGCATATTCGTTACTTACCTAACCTTGATATTTTTATTTACGTGGTAACCTCTGAATTATTTCCATGGTACTTGTGATAACAGCAGGGATCAAGAAGATATGCTCCGAATGTGGTGTCGTAGTAGCTTACACAACATTTAGTATCTGCCAGACAATCATAGACACACAATACCAATGTATGATCAGCAACACCCACGGATTGGCTAGCTTCAATATGCTAACATGCTAACATAATCCTCTCTGTAATGTACTTCATCTGCATGTACGACGGCTAAAGGTAGTATTCGTAAAATTAAAATCCCTAAACTGACCATGTCCTTGGAACCAAAAAGTGTTTAATGTAGACTTCTGCTCTCTTCCAAATATTGAACCGGAATGGAGCACAAACGAATATCCAGAAATTGTTATGAATTCTGAGCAATTTTGATTTTTGGCTTGCCCGTTTTATTACTCTGACATCATACTTATGGGAAGCAGACACGTTTTATATAAAATTTCTTTTTCCTTTAAATACCGTGCTGTTCGTTGTTTTCGCTTGAAATTACTTAGTCAACAGTAGTAATCTA
The DNA here is from genome assembly GCA_037379345.1 of Perna viridis. Lineage (NCBI taxonomy): Eukaryota > Metazoa > Mollusca > Bivalvia > Mytilida > Mytilidae > Perna > Perna viridis. The sequence goes on along the minus strand of CM074524.1, from coordinate 31,689,855 downwards.
TTCATCTAGATAACTTTCGTCTGAATATAGCTGAAATATTGCTACTCGGACGTAAAACCTCAACAATCAATCAATCAATCTAGATAACTGCATTGATTGGATGCAGAGGAATACGCTCATACTTATTATCAGGAACCAGCAAGACTTTTAAAAATTACCGTGCATTTACCTATAAACAATAAGTGTGGTTTGCATCAAATAGATGCCAATATTTTTCACCTAAAACATGTTTTTTTTCTAGAAAATTATACTATATATATAATTTTAGAAATTTAACAAAAATGTACACCATATTACATCACATCCAGACATTATGAATATCATTTGGTTCATATTTGTTCCATGTATTATATTACCGTTGTAAAGTGGAAAAAGACAACAATAAAAGTGTTAAATTGATTCATAAAAAAACAAAAGATCTTAAAATATTAAAGTGAAAAATGCAATTGTATGATCATTTAAACCACATTGACTTTAGTTCCTTTCTTCTAAAAGCTTGTTAAGTGATTGATCAAAACTCAGCTTAATAAAATAATTTATACAAAACAGAAATATGTTATTTGCCTTTTGATAGGCATGAATCATCCTTACTCTGGTTTCTTTATATAAACTGCTACTTCAAACCATTTATTCCTGTATGATCTGTTAAACGAACACAAAGCGTTTAACTTTAAACAATAATTTATTATTTTTGGCATAAAACGTATGTTAACACAGATTGATACTTTGGATAGGTTTTATTCTTCTTTCATTGAGTCTACTGACATCCTTAAAGGAAACAAGCATTTACATTTTGATATAGAATCATTATTATGTTAAAGTTTAACCATTAGTTTGGGTGTAGTTTTATAACTCGAAAGATTTTAACTTGCTTCTATGTTTTCCTACCAGATATAAAATATTTTACTGAACATACATATTTGAGTCACGGCCATTAAAATACACACATTGCGTAAAATACAATTCAGACTGAAAAATACATTGGTACTTCCAAGCATGCCATCCATATATATATATATATTTATTCAATGAAAAAAAAATATAATCCGTATACAAACAATTCAGTCAGTAGTCACCGCTCAGTAGGAAGATTCAGATTATTCCGGCAACGAAATTTAAATATTTATTATACATATGCAATATTACAATGATGAACATATGAGTAAATTTCAATACGTCTTCCAAGAGAGTACTTGATGAAGTGTTTAAGGTGTTGTATTTTCATTGTTTTTAGACCAGGAATAACCAAACAAGAACATAAATGGATTACATGTTTTTATCATAATCGTAAATTTCAAGATTTGTTGATGAAGGCCTTTCAGAGAAAGCTTCGTGATATGTCATCTCTGAGTTCTTGTCGAAAAAAGCGACGTCATAATTGCTCTGTTTGGACGAGTTCTCTTTTTGAAATGTATAATTTAACGCATCATATTCTACACTTGGTGAATAGTATATGACACCGTCTTGGTGTATATCACCTTTGTTTGTTTTTTGTTCTGAAATCACTTCCTTCCCTTTAGCAACAACTGCATACTGGTCACCGTTTATTTCTCCCATTACGTGCATAGTAGTTTTAGTATCACGTTCGTTCGCTTGTTGTCCATCATGGATATCGTAGTTTCCAGCAGCATTGGCATAAACTAAAATGGATGTCTGCGTTTTATTCTTACGGTGATTACCTCTGTAAGAAAAGTAAATTAACTCTATCAAACTTGAAATGCATTATAAGACCAAAGGAATCTTAATAATAACAAACAAAATACACGAGCATTTTATTGTTGTTTGTTCGGAAGGTCGAGAAATACAACAACATTTATACGCATTTCCTTTAAGATTTTAATCCTTGCTTGTACGAAAGGTGAAAATCGATCATGTACATCAGCCATTCATCATTACATTCAAGTCATCACTCAAAAGTCATTACTACCAAGAAACAAAGCATTTATGCAAAAATATTAATTCGACTTTGAGATCAAATTTCCTTATCAAAGGTAACCATCCATGGCATGCAACACATCGTCTTGAGCTATTGCCAAATATCAAATGCCAAAACTAAAAGACAGAATTGTTACAGCTCGGACAAGAATCTGTATTGCAAAATTATTAATTAAGTTGTCCTTGAGATCAAAGTTCATGGTAATAGGTCATCAAACATGATATGCCACAAATTGCCTTGAGCTGATCTACAAGCGTGCTAAATTTATAGACCCTACAGACACGGGCGGACGGACTGGTTACTATAGGGCGTCTACCACATAATAGCGGCGGGCCTTATCTCATCATGTTAAATCATTTTATCACTTCTCTTTTTTTTTGTCCGTCAACTCTGTCACTATATAAAGAGAATGGATATGGTGAGTATGGCAAAACGACAACAACCCTGCTGGAGTGAAAGTTATCAGTTCAAGGCTACCCACTGATTTTCAATGAACGACGAGGAAGCCCTCATACGACAGGGCAGGCTGCAGCATGCCCAAAGACAACAGGTATAGCAAACAAGTTGTTTATATAGACTGAATAAAAAGTGAACTGACTACGTCTTCAACGTCCTCTCTAACTTTTTTACCGTTTCAAATTTAATTAGACTTCAGTCATATATCTATATGTAGAAAGAAAACAAACATTAAAGAAATCTTTCATTCATTAACAATACTGGATATTTTAACATAAATTGAATTCCGAACGGACACAAGATTGCAAGAAAACAAAACCAAACAAAACCAGAAAGAACGTAAATGATTTCAAACAGTCATCAAGGGAACCAAGGTTATAGCGGTAATCAAAAGAATGTAATCCACGGACAACGACCAGACATAGAAAACAGAAATATACAACGGAGAACATAAAGTAACTAAAATCATACATATATAGTAACAAAAGCAAAGGAGCAATTCGGACTCCACTAAAAACTGGGAGCATGGACCACGAGCACCGGAAGGGTAAGCGTCCTCTGCTTTTCTAGAAACATCAGCCGAGTTGCTCATAACAAGTCAAGTCCGGGGCAGACAAACGAGGAAAGGAAAACTATGATCCATTAAAAAAATCAGTTTTTATGGTGCAGATGGATACACCATAAGGATTCACGAGATCATGATGACGACCATAAAACCACTGTAGTGATGACTTTTACCTTGAAGCAACATAACCCTGTTCCAGAAGCCTATTTGTTAGTTATATCGCGATACAAAAAGTCTGCGTAGTTTCGGAAAGCTCTGGCATAACGTATGAGTTGTGATATGAACACCATACGCAGGTGCTGAAGGGATTTTGCCACAGATGAAAGGAAAGTTGACAAATTTTGAATGAAAAGTCATCACGTTTGTCGTAAAGTTTGGTCGATAGTTTTCTTTACCATCGATTTCTAAGTGTAGGTCAAGATATCAGGCTGACTTCACAGTGTCTGTAGTATCCTTTATCTCTTGGGTAGATGCGATGTATCAAATCCGCGAAATTAGGATTGTTTAAAGATAATACGTCATCTATATAGCGGAAACTGAGATTTAAGGACCTAGCTAAACAATATTCTTTCTGTCGGATCAGATTAGCTATAAAGTCAGCCTCATAAGAGCGAAGGAAAAGGTCAGCAAGTAAAGGAGCACAATTTGTTCCCATTTAAATGCCGACCGTTTGTTGAAAAACACGTCCATCACAGTGGAAAATATGTTTAAAAATGTTTAAAATTTCCAGCATTTTGTAATCATCTTCCTCTGAATATTTGGAAGATGATTTGGAATTATTTCTTACAAAGTATGAGGAATCTCTACCAAGAACTATATATTTGTATCTAGGTGTACCATCTTTTTTGGAAAAAAACACCGATGTATAATGTTTTTAAGTCGGGATGTTAGCTGAAAATGGCGAATAGGAGTATACAGTGTTGAAAAATCATAGGCTTTAATTCTATTATATTCAGATAATAGTCTTGAATTGATCTACAAAAGATCTTTCTAATTTTTCAGGATCCAAATTGAATTACAAATGTAATACCACTACGGGAGTAACAAGTAATATGATAGAACTGTAGACCCTCTTTGACAGTTGTGTGTATAGAAGTTAGAAGTTTGGAAAGAGGTTTGGTGGTATATTTTGCAGATCCTATGAAACGTTGTTTGTATGGATTCTTGTGGAGTTTAGGAATCCAGTACATAGACGGTAAATCACAATCATTGTCCTTGGTAGAGAGACCAAAAGAGGATAGTACAGATTTATGGTTTTCCACAATTTCTTCTTCCGAGAGTGTGGTAGCAGTATAGGTCTTATCACTGCTATTATTTTCTACGTCTACATATGAGAATAAACATTGGATATAAAACTTTTTGCTGACAAAAATAGTGTTGTTTTGGGCTTTGTCTGCTGGTACGACAACATATTTTTCATGTATAGCAGGCAATGTTTTTGTTACATCGGGGTCTTTGAAAACCTACTTAAAACTTTCATTCGTTTCAAAATTAAAGACCTCACCGCCGTCAACCACACTGACAGAGAATTAATGTCTTCTTGTTCTCGTTTTATCCATTTTCTTGCATAGTCCTCGACGGCATCCATATAAAGTTATAATTCCAATTTATGGAGCGTGGTTCACGGTACTTGGGACCTTTAGAAAGGATATTACGTAGAGATTCGTTTTCGATAATGGTTAAATCTCCTGTAACGACGACGTGGCCAGAAGGGCCATATTTGAATTGAGAGTTTTTGCAAGAACGGGCAGGTGGTTTAGCCTTGAAGTACTCAATCTCGAGGTTCTGCAATAACCTTTTATAATTAAAAATTTTTGATGCAATGGGTGAAATATAGGAATATGAAATACTTGGAATGGATTTGTCTTTGAAATATGGGGGAATTTTGTTGGTAACGTTTTTGTGATAGAGAATGTCGGCCAAATTAATTGCATCTATATTTTTGTTGACAAACGGAAGTGGAAGAAATAATCTTTTTTCTTCATCTTGACTTTTCACACAAACTGGTTTAAAGAGTCTATGAAATCTATTAAATCACACACATACCTCATTCGGTACTTCAAAATCAACCCAACAACTATAACTATAACAATAACTGATACAACAGTTCCAACGACAATGCCTGGGAAAATAAATAAACATATCAACAATTACGTTTTAAATATTGTACCAGAATATTCAAACAGGTTGCTGTGTATGGTCAAACAAATTTATCTTGAGTTGGAAAACTTGTTTTTTTAAAATAATATGAAGAAGGCGTAACCTTTATGAGGACAAGGTTAAATATATAGATTATATTCAAAAATATTCTTGTCGCTTTTTTCTTGACATCTTGATGCATTTTGGTACTTTTGTTACGCGTGTTGAGACTTCTTGTCGCTGATTAGGTAGACCGGTATAACTCATTGTTTGTACATCGGACTTTCTGGCTTTACCAGAAAGACCTTGTCTTATGGCATGTCGGAAATGATAAAATGTATCTGAATTTAAATAATCATTTAAGATCATATACAGGACACTTTTTAGTGAAAAAGATACGAAAACATGGAACGTTGCATGGCACGCTCCGGAAGACCCGACTTCCTGTGAGACTAAAATCAAGCTCTTAGTGCTTCCAAGCTTTGAGTTATTTCGCATTTAATACCATTATGAGGATGAAATGAAATCCTATTAATATGAAGTAAAACGGCGCCTTTATTTGTTCTACTGCCAAATCATTCAAAGAAAATATCGAACGTTGTATGGGATGGAACGCTCCGGAAGACATGGGGTCTATTGTTCAACCTGTCATTAAAATTATCGAGTAATTAATTTTAATGAGTCATTTAAACTTAATTGAGTGATTAGTAAATCAAATAATTAAAGTTTGTTGTTCATCTTAATTTAATAATTGCATTTGTTATTCATTGTATTAAATTTTAATTGCATGATTAAAATACAAGTGCATCTCATAATGGACTTTAAATATCAACTTCTGGCACTTCCTGTTACTTTAATATAATCAAATATTGATAATGTAGCATATCCTTCTTAAATATTACATTTCTATGTGACAAAAATAAGTTATAAAGTAAAAGAATGTATGAAGACTCATTTCTGAATGGTGTTGTAAAAACGTACACTTTTGTCATAATCTTGCAATTAAGACAAGAGTTTTACATATAGTGGTACCAAAGTACATGTTATTGAGATTACATTCACTTTATCTTACTAACAGTAAAATTTTTAACTTTTCAAACTTTATTTACATTGTTTCAAGGTAATGGGAAATAACTCTTTACCGGGTCCTACTAAAAACATGATTGTGACTCTGATTCATTATCGCAAACTGTGTAAATGGTGTTTTAATTGTGTGATTAAAGTTTCAATTCAGGTCCAGTGGGTGAATTAAATTTAATGACACGATCAGCATTTTTATTGATTCATCAAATTTAATGACAAGTTGAACAACAAGTTAATTACATAATTAGTTTTAATCAATTGATTAAGGTATTTTAATTATTAATTAGCATTAATGACAAGTTGAACAAAAGATCCCTGACTTCCTGTGAAACTGAAATCAATCTCTTAGTGCTTCCAAACTTGACTTATTCCGTATTTAATACCGTTATGAAGATGAAATGAAATTCTATTAATATGAAGTAAAACGGCGCCTTTATTTGTTCTACTGCCAAAACATTTAAAGAAAATATCAAAAATGTTCAACAAATAACAAATCTAATTTTATTTAAATTTGTTAGAAAGCTACATACATTAAAACTAGAAAACATACCAACAATTTTTCCATCAGTAAATTTCCTCTTTTCTTCGTTGTGTTTTGATGATGTTTTAGGTCTTAATATCATAGATGAACTTGAGGTTTTTGTAACTACTGAATTCACAACTAAAAAAATAAGTTGACTATTGACTAAGGTGCAAATAGAATCCCGTATACATTTCAATGATATTCTCGAGCTCTCAAGAAACATAGTTTGTAAAACATTGGGTATGACCACGCTGTCACATTTACCTTTAATTCACATATGACGATGCACAACAGCAAGTTATTGTTTTCTAAGTTTTCTTACATAAATCTTTGAAAAAAAATATTGAACGCACACTTAAAGTCCGTGCTTCTTTTAAATATTGAGTACACATATACCCATCTGAATGTCTTACCCTTTAGATGCAGTTGGAAACGGCGTTACATACATTACAAAGAATTCTGATAAGGTGTTCGAAATAAGGGTGACAAAACAATTATTGAATACTAATCAAATCAAGTCCAAAACAAATCTGGTAAAATAGATATTACACCACCTGATGGTAGACTTGATGGTATATTACTTCCATTAAAATGTATATTAAAAGTGTGCAATCTGTTAACACGTGCACCAATGTACCGACATAAAAAAACGTTTGTTTTACATACTGACAGCAAACTTAATATTTTTTCTTCTAGTAAAATGTTTTGATAAAGACGAAATGACATTGAGACTCACACTATTGTGGAAACAAAGGTGTATTGACCGATAATGGTCATGTAGCCGAATCTAGTTCAACTCACCATTTGTCGTCGATAACATGCCAGGCGATTCAGTCTTTCTATCTGTTACAACTGATTGTGTACGTTTAGGTCTTTTAGTTTCTACGTATGAAACTGTATGGCGAGGAAATGTAGTTGTTCCTGAAAGACACCAAACCGTTACACTTAAATAGGATATCCAGTATACATCGCCAAAAACATCGACGTATGAACATTGGGACAATTTAAATTTGTTACAATCCATATGCAAGTGCAGGAAGTAAATACAGGGGACAAAGACGATCTAAAAACAGAAAGCAGTGAACCAAATAAAAAAGATTATAAATATACACTAAGGATAAGAAACGAATCGTTACACATAAAAATAAAGCACTAGCAATATAAACAAAAAAAAAATAAAAATAAAACCGTAGTGACATCAAGTGCACTGGAAGGCAGTGGCATCTGACATATTGCTGGTTTTGTAGTCCGGTAATATACAAATAGTATAGCAACAATAATTCAACTCCCAAACATGTGTTACAAACAATTTACATTTCAGTAATATCATTTCAGATAATAGTCAACTTGTTACATAAATTGTTTGATATAAAGCAATGAATATTTAATTGAGTTATTAAGCAGGCATAACGTAATCTGTAAAAAATATTCTGCATAATGTTCATTTCTATAGGAGAGAAAAGATGATGTGTCATAAATTTAAAATTATATGGAACATTCAAGTTCTGTTATCATCATATCTGGTGGTCCTCGAAATCGACTTAGAATCTTTATTGAATAAATATTGATATCACTATAAAATTGGTAGGTAAACTACCAAACATACCTGTGAAAACATTTGTCTGATTATAGTTGACTCGAAATATCCCTGACCAGATAGTTGATTTGGAAGCGCCTTGGGCTCTAGGTTCCAGCGAATTACATGGAAATAAACTTTTACCAGGCAGGTATGATCCTTCTTCATAACAAATGTCAAATGCATCGCTTTGTGACATATAAGTCCCATGATTGGTACCAGATCCTGTTAATTTGAATGTGTACAATATAGTTGCAATTATATTATAATATATATAATTACAAATACACTAACGGTTCGGGGAATATCTGTTTCAAGGAACGTGGAGAAATTAAGGAACATCTGAGAAGAAGAGGATACGATAAAACTATAATAGAAGACCAACTGTAGAAAGTAGACAATTTAATGCGTGGAGATCGATTGTGCTACCAAGAAAAGAAACAAAATTCAAGAGTACCACTTGTTTTAACTTGTTTTAACGTGATCACTGCCTAACGTATACAGAGAAAATGACCCGGCCAACCTAAGCTATATTTTAATAAAGCCTAGCTGGCCGAGTGGTCTAGGGCGCTGGACTTTGTGCAGGCGGTGTTGCCATAGATGTCAAAGCGGTACGAGTTCAAGTTCTGCGGAGGGAACGACCAAATATTTGCATCGCAAATTTGACATTTCTAACATCGTTGGGAATTTTTCAGACCTTTCTATACGTTTACTTTATTTTCCCTGTATCATATTGATCCGATAGAGCAGTGTAGCGAATAGAGTCGTCACATTTTGAGACGTTTGTATAATATTGATTTGTTGTGACATGCATCATTAATTTGATCCTCTATCCTACATAATAACATCTAAAATGAACTGTGCCGTACTACCATACATCGTGTACTAAGTTACAGCCCTAGATTAATCCTACGAGGAGGAATGACCCGGCCAGCGAAAGCCATATTTTATATAGCCTAGCTGGCCTAGTGGTCTAAGGCGCTGGACTTTGTGCAGGCGATGTTGCCGTAGATATTGCAGCAGTAGGAGTTCGAGTCCAGCTGAGGGAACGACAACAAATTTGCATCGCAAATTTGACAGTTTGACAGTTCTAACATCGTTCGAAATTTTTCAGACCTATCTTAAGGATTGAATAACGATACCGATAAAGATGTTAATACACTATAATAAAATATATAATGAGCAAATGACCTTCAGTTCGTTAAATAAATTGAGTGTATGAAAATAAATGGTCTGTGAACAAAACTCACTACCTAATCAGGTGAATACAAGTGGCGTATAAAATTTTATTGACAGTTAATATATAACTCATTTGCTTTACCTGTGTGTGATAATATTTTGTGGCCAGCTGCAGCCTGACCTGTGGTATTAGGGTTTTCTCATTTTTCATTCAAGACCAAGGATTGCCTTGGCCCTATATTTTCACCCCAAAGGGGTTGTTTTCCCTTTTACATATACACCTTACTTATTCTTGTCCTATATATGTGCATCCTTGTATTATATTACTATGTTGATATTTGAACATATATATAATCTAGTCTAAGCTAGATAATTGTATACGCCAACTCTAGAGTCGATGTATTTATACAGATTTGCATCTGCCCCCTCAGCGGAATTCGATTCCTTCTCTTTTCCGAAATCCATGATAACACCGGGTCACTAGTGATGTCTTCTGTCTTTCAAAAAGCTAAGAGGATATGACGTTACTTTATTTATTTTTATATGTTCTAATTTTCAACAAAAAAAAAAGAAACGTTAAAATATTTCTTTCAAATTATCTTTTTTTATAAATGGACAATAATTACGTTAATTTAGATAATTGTATCTTCGGTTTTTACTTTTTTTTCATAAGCGGCAATTTATTCATATATTGTGCATATCCATCGGTTGTGACCTGAATCTATATTTTAAGTGATCCTAGGGTGGCTTATGATATTGACCAGCGAACCAGATTATCACATGATGTAACTGAATAGTACAACCTCTGGTGGTATCGGGTCAGACATTAAAAATTATATATATATTTAATCAAGTCTATTCTATTTCCCAACTCTACAATCGATGTGATAACGCAAATTTGCCATGCCAATTTGGTCGCTTTCTTAACGGATTTCGAACCCCTTTTCTGCTCTGACATCAGTAGTCCAGGCGCTGTTGCCATAAATGTCAAACCAGAGAAGGAGTTCGAATCCCGCTAAGGGAGAGACCAAATATGCAGTCACACATCGCTTCCATTGTTGGGCTGTAGGTAATATGACATATGTGGAAACACTGCCTGTACTAAGCACTAAGTCTAACTCTGTAGACCACTCGGTCAAGTACTTATATAAAAATATAGCTTTCATAAACTGAGTGATACTTCTTCGTACGTAAATCCAGACCTTGAATATTAGCACATGATGTACCCAAAGAGTGTCTCAGGAAAGCTTTTGATGAACAAATTACAAATATTTCCTCCAAATTGGTATAGCACTTTGCAATGCATAAATACGATGTACTTTTTAGTTTTGACTTTTCTAAATTTTCTTAATTGTTTACCACATTCAATTATTTTTTTTAAGGTTTCGTTTACTCATTCGGATTCATAATCATTTGGTTATATGTGCCATTGGTAAAGATCCAATCATTAACTGGGTCATTCAGGTTCGAAATCATTTTTTATTTCTTCTTGAACTTTGGGAATTTTATGCTGAAAACAAATATCGGTTATCAAAAATATTTAATGTAAATTTCACCATCATTGGGTGATGTTGAACATATCTAGACGTTTTCATATTTTTATACATGTTTAAGGGTCTGAAAAATGATGATAAACTGTCTTATTCGAAACACAAAATATTTGGTTGTTCCAAAACATCTTCCCCTGAATATTTGGAAGATGATTTGGAATTATTTCTTACAAAGTATGAGGAAGAATTAGAATGAAATTATTTTCTTCTGAATTGTCTGCCCATAGGTGGCGTTTTTAGGTTATGTGTTCTATGTGATTTGGCGGTTAAATCATTCGGCACGACAGGGTCTACCCGATCGGTCACGTATTTTTTTTTTAGATATTTGTTATTTGAGATTTTGTATCATGCATTAAAAGATTTGTTCGCTTTACATAAGTGTTTGTATTCATTGAAATATTTACATATTTGTATGAGGACATTATAAATATGTTTAGGATTATGTATATGTAAGAGTAATCAAGGGAACCAAGGTTCCAAGATTCAATATATTATTAAATGGTAATTAAAACAGCCATCGGCTTTGTTGTGTGGTAATGCACTTTACTATTTCTTGTTATTATTATTATGAGAATAATATGAGGTTCTGATATATGGGTATTAACGAAAGATGAAAAATACAATCATATAGTGTTTTAGTCTTGTAATGAGCACAAGTAATAAATATTTGAACTTTTCCAAGTTAAATTATGTAAAAAATTGTCACCCCACCCATAAAAATAATACCTAACAATGAACCAAAATGTTAATTTTTAGCACATATTTGATGTAAAAAAGATATTTTGGGTACTTTTGTTTTAATTACCGATGTATTTTGCTTTAAATATCACAGTTTTAACATGATTTGATTTTGTTTGCTATCATTATTTTTTACACATATAAGGTTTTAAAGAAGCAACTGGAATGAATGATTGGCATACATGAATCCAAAACCATTTAAAAAATGCTAATCTACCACATACGAATTCTTGGTTTTTCGCGGAAATTTTAGTTGATATGGGGTATCGTTCTTTCGGCTATATGGCTTGGAATAAGTTAAACCATGCATTGCCTTCGCTCATTAGAATATTTTGATGCTACATAGCTGTGTTTGTATATGCAAAAGCTTGTTTGAAGTAGGGTTCTTGAACAAATATGCAACTTAACATTTAAATGGACGAAAGTATGAAAATCCCAAAATTCCTCTTTTTATGAAAAACTCATTATGTTCATATTGAAACTGAAACAAATGCGCCTGAATTCAGCAGGTATGTTGAATACATCGATAATTAAAACACAAGAACCCAACTTTGTTTACATCGCTTATGTGGTAAAAATTAACTTTGTGTTCATGTTAAGGTACTTGTCTCATGGGTAAGGGTGACAATTTTTCACGTATTTTGACTTGGAAAAGTTCAATTATTACTTGGTGTCAATAGAAAGCTAAGACACTATATAATTGTAGTTGAATATACAAAAGCTTGTTTGAAGTACGGTATTTGAAATAAATTGCCAATTATAGGTGAAATTGAAGACAATACGAAATTCCGAAAATTCCCATTTTTATGAAAAAAACTGATTATTGTCATATTGAAACTAAAAAATACGCACCTGAAATGAGAAGGTATGTTGAATACATCTATAAATAAAACAATAGTACCGAATATGTCTTTTGTACACCGTTTATGGGATGGCAATTGTTCACCTAACTTGACTTAAAGAAGTTCAAATATTTATTACTGGGATTCATTTTGAAGCTAAGACACTATATTAATGAACCGTATCATACAAAAGCTTCCTTGAACCACAATAGTCTAAAAAACAATATCGGGTGATTAAGAAGAAAATTCTGAAATTCTGAAAATTCCCCTTTTTCCGATTTTATAGTAATTGTCACTCTAAAAGGAAAATCTTAGCGCCTGTATTGATCAGATATGTTGGGAACATCATTATCCTAATCATGAATGCTGAAAATATGAGTTCTACAATGTCAGTATACTGTGAATGAGAATTCTGTTTGATACTGAGACCAGTTTTCCAGGAATAAGAGTAATCTTTTCAACATTATTTTAAAAATCTTATCTTGAAAAGTCGTCTTTCATGGTTTAATCATGTAGGAAATTAAATTATCTATCTAGTAATATCAAATTTGATACGTTTTAGTCGAGTAATAGCTTGTAGAGTCGAATTTATGTGACTTATAACCGAAAAATCGAAAATCCCATCGTGAATTGAATGCACTATTCAATGATTTATGTAAACCACTCAAAATAACTTATTTTTTTAAGTTAACCGTTCGTTTATATAAACTACTCCATTCGTCAAATGGTTTTAAAAAGTAGTATCATATATTACAATTATCTATCTGCATTACTACATTATTGACAACAAATCTATTTGGCAGGAGTCAATTTTATGACTAAAATATATTTGTTTCCATATACATAAATTACTCGGTATTAGATTTTCATAATGCATACCACCTGGGGACACGCCGATTTTCCCAGTGGCTAAACGTTGTGTATCAGCACACATCCGGGTAATCAGTTTACAAATTAAAAATATCACTCACAAACTAGCAAAAATAGAATTAAACAACAATAAAGATGTATAAAGCTAAATAAATAAAAATAATGCAAATTACAACCATAAGAAACATGCAAATACCTTTATCAAAGCAACGAACATCTATATATTGGTAACACAAAAAAAAAACAAAAAAAAAAAAAAAAAACAAACAAACAACAACAACAACAACAACAACAACAAAATATTACAACAAACTAAATCGGCATCTGACAACCAGTAATGTTAAAAGTCTTTAAACGAAACTAAAACAAATATCAAAACAGATTTATGTACAAGGTTCAATGGTATTGCAAAACAGAAATATTTTCTACAAAACATTGCTAAATGCATATCAACATAAAATGAAAACGTTGGTCCCACATACCTATTTACAAGACATGGGCAAGTTGAAAATAAAAAAGGAGGACAAATGTGAGTCACTTTCAATATCATGAAATAAAAAGAGGGAAGCAACTTTGCATACCGTACTTGAAAATGACAGACTATGACCGAGAGAAAAGAATTATGTAGTTGAGACGCCAAAGATTATAAAAACCAAAATGAAAACACTAAAAAATAGCGGTGCCTGCAAAACAATAGAAAGCAAATGTCTGTCGAGCATACAAAAGGGCCATTAAATACATGTACGGAATCTAGCACACTTACATGCTTGTGATCATTGTAACATAGGTCTGAACCTTTACACGGGCATGATTCGGTGCATAACAAACTTTGCTTAAAATATACGCATCCCCGAATACACACCGACTATCCTTTGCAATTGCAAATAAGATCTTGTACAAAGTCATTAGTCATGAGCCTCTATTAAAACACAGGTTTTAAACCAAATTTCCATTCTTTCCATCCATATTCAAGAGGTGAATGAATAATCATTTGAGGCTTTAGGAATTCAACCAAATTGTTGTTTACGTACGAACAACTGTCTTTAACCAAAATCATTAAAAACCTGCAGTGCTTGACCTATTTAAAATGGAGTGAAGGAACATTCACCAACGGACACCAAAGTCTCTGTAACTGCAAGACATTTTTTTAGCTGTCAACTGTATAGGCTAAAAAAAAAGACTTTTCATCTATGAGCCATGACACAAATTTTGTAACACTAGGTGGCATAGTTATAATTGCAAGTGAAAGTGAACACTCGCTAGAAGTTGGATAAAACTGTCTGCTTATTGAAGCCTTTCGGCGGCATTATGCAAAATTTGTTCATCCATTTTATTTGTGAAAACAGAAGATCAGTTAATAAGCAGCTTTAATAGCATCTGTCGAGTGTTTCTATAACAGCAGAGGACGATTACTCCCTCGGTGCATATAGAATCTAGGTTCCCTTGATTACTCTTCAACAGAAATGTCACTACTTTAAGAGTAATAAAGGGAACCAAGGTTATAGCGGTAATCAAAAGAATGTAATCCAGGGACAAAGACCAGACATGGAAAACAGACATACAAAACAAAGAACATAAAGTAATTAAAATCATACATGCAAAGTAACAAAGGTAAATGAGCAACTCGGACTCCACTACAAACTGGGAGCATGGACCAGGTTCATCGGTAGGGTAAGCGTCCAAAAGAGTGAGTTAACAACTATACTGTAGTTAAATTGACAGACCAACTGCCACATTGTAAATCATTTTAGAAGTGATTAGTCAAACACTGATTCTCTCTCAGAGTGGTTAAAGGCCGTGAGATCTTTAATTTTGAAACGAATGAAAGTTTTAAGTAGGTCAATGAGTGCCAAGGCTACATCAGTTTTCAAAGACCCCTGGTTGACCGCTCAACTATAGATTATTTACATCCAGTAAATTTCATTCAAACGTCTTAGAATGTGACGACTCTATACTTTTGAATTTCTTCGCAAATATTGCATGAACATGAAGGTCAGTTGCAAATGTCCTTAGGTTTATAAGTAAAAGCTGTATTTTGTGAATAACATTCAAATCATTGAGTAGCTCATATTCGCCATTTCGGAACTTTTTTAATATAAAAGATATTTTCTCTCTTGAAAAGATTCAGAAAATAAATTGAAAATGTCATTGTTATTTCGTGAAATTAAAGCTCACTCTCTACGAGGATAGTTAAGGTACGTCAAGTGTATTTTTCTACTACGTATAATAACAAAGTCATAAAATGCTTCAATGTCATCAGTAACTTCTGCATCAATATCTGCTGGCGATTATAATATTCTATTAATCAGACACTTTTGGAAATTCTGCATCGAACCATTGGTAGAAAGTAGAATGAACAATTTTAAGCATCAGCTTCAATTTCTCAAGAAGTTTTCTTATTTCACATTTCTTACGATTTTTGTAGGCTCGGTTTATTTTCCATATATTGCATATGGAAAACGGCGTTGTTTATAAGCTTTAACATCTCAAGATATCCCCTTTTAGTATAATTATTTTCTCAGTGTTTCATTATCAAGTGAATTTTACCCACGGACTCATAATAGTTTTCACATTTATAACATTAAAACACCCATGAAACTATGAACATAGAACGCATTTCAGTGCTCTATATAGATCAACGAAAAGTGCAGCGTTATGTACATTTGTATTACAAGTTTAAAGCATTCACTACGATACAATGGATGATTTATAAATGTGTGCGGTGATAATATCGATCGCAAAAAAAAAAGAAACATCGAATATCTTAATCTTATTACACTTTCTGTCTCTTAATATTTAATGTAACAATAGATCATTTTAGCATTTGTAAACAAAACAAAAGTTGGATACATGCTATGCCGATTATTTTTAACTCCCCCGATCAGGTCCACTCGAATGATTTCCTTGCGTCTAACGTCGTATCATTTGATACAGTTTGACGTGTTGGGGCACTTAATAAGCTCTTAAAACAAAATATTCCTAACGATATTTATAACATTACATTTTCTTTGTATACAGACACAAAATGTAGATTAAAATTCCATAACGGAATACGCATACCATTTTCCTCTGAAAAAGTAGTAAAACAAGGTGATTTACTGGGTCCCTAACTTTTCAGTAGTGAAATATGGGGTATATTCTAAAACTTTAAAGATTCAGAACATTTTGAGAAATTACATCATTGAAAAAAAACCGGGTATACAATGCAAAACATCAAATGATGCTTGTCGAGCTAAATTAGAGCGACTACCTCTTAAAGATAAAATTCAAATTTCTTGTATTAAATATTTAGAACACATTTTGAGTCTAACTGGTTCTTTGGTTAAAATAATTTTTACAAAACCTTGTGTTTCCCATTTTCAGTCAAAATCCCTTCGCATTATATAAAGGAACTAACAGTAAGGATTGTTGACCAATCCATTCTATACTAAAATGTCAAAATAAATGATTTATCCGAATTGATTTTTTAGAAGCATTGACATGGCTGGTTACAGACCAACTTACCTTGATGCCATTACAACTTTTTAAAAATAGAGCAGCAATCAGTAAAATTCAATTAAGTGTAAATAATTTGATGATTGAAAAGGGCAGACATCAGAATATTGATAAGTCAGGAAGAAATTGTGAAATTTGTAAAAAAGAGGAAATTGAAAACGGAGAGCATTTTGTTATTACACTATAAGGCATATCAAACCAAATGTTTCAAAAAATAAATTTTCCTAATATGTTTCAGCATAAAAAAGTTCAAACAAATTTTAAATCTAATGTTTAATCATATTTTCAAGGCACTTATTGAAACTGATTTTTGCTTATACAACAGATTGCCGTGATATTAGAAATAATATGTTATAATGCAAAACTGTATTATTATCATATTACATGTGTTACATGCTCCAACATATTAGTATACAGTTATGTTTGTTTGTATAACCATTGCCATTGGACCATGACAATGTATTACATTATGAATTTGTATTAATAACGAATTTGATTTTATACATTTACAGAATCGGAGTGAAATAAGGAATCAATCTATATCTGAAAAACAAATCATTTTTTATGGACAAATACATTAATTCAAACATTATAGCAAATTTTAACAAATTTGTTTGAGATTTACAGGTCACGCGAAAGAATCTTATAGTTAAGTAAAATGATGGCATGGAATGATCACGTGATTCACAAGGGAAAATTCCCACTAAATTGAAAGTAGAAAATCGCATATTTTATAACCTATCAAGTCAGACAAACCTCATAAAAAACGTATGACGGCAATCTTTATTCATTTGAATTTGAATTAAGAACTTAATTATAGATTATGAGTCTATGTCATGGGAATACAGATCTGTCAGCGCCCAGAATATGAGTCTACGTCATGGGAATACAGATCTGTCAGCGCCCAGATTAATCAATGTCAATGCTAGCTTTAATTGGTGTGATTTAAAGCGAGAGCTCAGTGTTGCAGGGCATATGATTCAGTTAAAGTTTTAAGTTGGAAGTTAAAGCTTGTAATTGTTTCATAACGAATTTCTATACGCCTTTAAAAAGTAATATTATTTTTTTTTATTATAAATATATACATATATAATGCGCGTAGAAAACGAAAAGGCGAAAATACAGACTGCTTATTATTGTATCCAACTAAAACCAATACGTTTTTTCCAATATAGGAACTAATGTGCAAAGTAACTTTAGGCTTAAGCAAATGGAAGCCCTAATTCAGCAAAATAGTAGAACCTCAATTAATAATGCGGTACCCGTTGAAACTGAAAATTTAGATGTATTTTCTTACTCAATATTTTAGTTACTCAATAACGTAAAAAAACCTCAGTGAAACATTGAAAAGACACTGGGAACATCTTAAAGAAAGGATTAACATCCCCACGGCCAGAGGTCGGGACATTAATTCAGCAAATTCAATGATCGATTCATATGCTGCTCAATCGCAGAACAATGTTACGGCTGGAACGTTCTTGCATTTGCATCCAGTGTCAACAACTCAAAAGAAATCAGATCAAGCAAGGTATGTACATTTATTTACTTTTCTGCTTGTGACACCTAATGAAACCAATGACATTAGTCAGACAGAAGCAGATAGAACAGTCATAACATTTAAGACGGGTCGCTTATAAAGAGATATTTCACTTCAAGAATTTATTGAAAGCTTCATTATCTACAAAAATGTCGTATGAGAGAGCGAAAATCGACGTGTAAAGCTTGATAACTAAATACAAGAAGCCATTGACATAGCAGTAAATGTCCAGGGGAAAACACTGTCTATGAATACTATAAAGCATTTTCTATGAAAGCAGCATCAATCAAAAGCACAAATGGTTTGACAGTAGATTGGTCGGTTTGCGACGAAAAACTATACAATACCATTTGTATAGGAAAACCTATAAACACATGCTCTCACTGTGGTTGCTCTTTGCACATATCAGAGATGTGTCAAGCTAGTATGTCTTCCCAGTTAAGTACTGTTCTTTTGTTTAATCTACTGAACAGATTAAGGCACCGTCGATCGCATCTAAGCAGAATGACACCGACAGATACGGTGGTCCAAAATTGTTTTTTCAGGGGTAAAGACGTATGTAACCATTTTTTAGCCGGCTATTGTGCCAGAGGTAATATTTGTCATTATGCTCATGTTGAAACTAATTAACTGAACAATAAGTCGTCTGCTAATCAACAGATACAGCTTTATATACCCCAGTCAAAATCAAGCAAGCCACCGGCATCTAAATGACTTCTTGCTAGTGATGTAGCTTTAAAACCAAGTACTCCAGTTGAATTACAAAACCATCCCAACACTAATCTAGTTCAGTTTGCAATTCATGGTTTTACCAACGGACTTTTTACAGGCTTGTCAAACTTGCCAGCATGTACTTTTGAATGTAAAAAATATTATCAGCTAACAAATATCCCGATGACGTATTTCGGCCAATAGAATCGGAACTATAAAATGACTTTATCGTTGGTCCATTTAAAGAATCACCGTTTAGAATGCATATAGTTAGTCCTATTGGAATCGTAGAAGGAAAGAATTCAAGGCAAAGGAAAAAAACGACTTATTCTCGATTTATCAGCTCCCCATAATAATTCCTTACATAGAAGTCTAAATGATTTCATAAACAAGGAGGATTTTTCTCTTTCTTACATTCGAATTGATGATGCCATAAAGATTATTAAACAGTGGGGTAAGGGCCCTATATGTTGCAAAACAGATATATCAAATGCTTTTAAACGTGTACTGATTCAATCTAGTCTATGGCATCTGTATGGTTTTAAATGGAATGGTAATGGTTATTTTTATTTCTATACGAGACTTGCTTTTGGTTCACGTTAAAGTAAAACAAATCTTTGATTAGTTTTCGTCATTTATTTGTTGGATTTTGCAAAATAATTATTGTATTGCAAATGTGATTCACCTATTGGACGACTTTATAAACAACGTTTCTTAGCTGGATCTGCAAAATGTACCACCTCTTTCAAAACTTTTAACTTCTATACTCACAACTGTCAAAGAGGGTCTGCAGTTCTACCATAACACTTGTTACTTCCGTAGTGGTATTAATTCAATGTGGATCCTAAAACAATTCGAAAAATCTTTTGGAAACAGTTAGTTCAAAACTATTATCTGAATATAATAGCATAAAAATTTTTGATTTTTCAACACTGTATACTTCTATTCCCCATACGCAGTTAAAATCCCGACTTAAAAACATTATACATCGTTGTTTTCCCCCAAAAAATGGTAAACCTAGATACAAATATATAGTTCTTGGAGAGATTCCTCATATGTTGTAAGAAATACTTCAAAATCATCTTCCAAATATACAGAGGAAGATGTTAACAAAATGCTGAAATTTTTAATCGACAACATATTTGTCCAGTGTGGTGGGCGTGTTTTTCAACAAACGGTCGGCATTCCAATGGGAACAGAATGTGCTCCTTTACTTGCTGACCTATTCCTTCACTCTTATGAGGCTGACTTTATAGCTGATCTGATCAGAAAGAAAGAATATGGTTTGACTAGATCCTTCAATCTCAGTTTCCGCTATATAGATGACGTATTATCTTTAAAAAATCCTAATTTTTGGGATTTGATACATCGCATCTACCCAAAAGGATACTACAGACACTGTGAAGTAAGCCTCTTATCTTGACCTACACTTAAAAATCGATGGTAAAGGTAAACTATTGACCAAACTTTACGACAAACGTGATGACTTTTCATTCAGAATTTTCCTTTCATCTGAGGCAACATCCCTTCAGCACCTGTGTATAAAGTGTTCATATCACAACTCATACATTATGCCAGAGCGTGCCGAAACTTCGCAGACTTTTTGTATCGCACTAGAACTCTAACAAATAGGCTTCTGGAACAGGGTTATGTTGCTACAAGTTTGAAGTCATCACTACAGACGTTTTATGGTCATCATCATGAACTCGTGGATCGTTATGATGTATCCATCAGCATCATGAAAACTGATTTATTCAACGGGTTATAGTTTACCTTTCCTCGTTTGTCTACCCCGGACTTGACTTTTTATGAGCAACTCGGCGGGTGTTTCTAGAAAAGCAGAGGACGCTTACCCTACCGGTGCACCTGGTCCATGCTCCCAGTTTATAGTGGAGTCATTTGCTTTTGTTACTTTGTATGAATGATTTTAGTTACTGTATGCTCTTTGTTGTGTATGTCTGTTTTCCATGTTTGGTCTTTGTCCCTGGATTACATTCTTTTCATTATCGCTATGACCTTGGTTTCCTTGATTACTCCTTTATAACGATTGATTATAGTCTTTTCAACGCAAACAGAACAATGCAACGTCTACTCTATGTGTTTGATTCTTTGAACGTTCCACTTATTCCCATAAAACAGTCGGACCGGTCACAAAAATTGAATATTTAGGTAACAAAACACTGACAATATGCTTGCAAAGCTACTTGAAGACAGATTATGTCGAATTGAATATTTTTTGTCTCGCTTTTGAAACGACGGACATGTACCAAACGAGAACTTTTATGTCTTTTAGGCCATCTTAATTTTGTAATATTTTTTTTTCTTTTGAATATGGCACATTCCGTCAAAGATCTACATCATCATGTATCAATCACCGTTGGGTGACGACAAGACTTAGATATGTGGTTTAAGTTTCTCGATCAATGGAATTGTGTTTCTTTCTTCGTAGACGATGATATAATTCCATCAGCGGATTATGATTTATATACTGATGTCAGCTCAAAATGTGGTTTCGGGCATACTTTCCAAAAAGAAATTTGTTTATGGTAAATAGCGCTGATGCGCTCTCTCGATTTCAGATGGATTGTTTCCGACGTCTGTGTCCAAATACATCACCAAATTCATGTGCCTTCCTGTCACATTAAGAAATTCTGTGCAATTAAATCGTGTAATTGATAAATTATGGGATAGTAGTATCAATGATGCTACACGCATTGTATATTTATCAGGATTTAAGTGCCTATGTCAGTTTACGAATTCCATATTCCCGGCCCAGGAGGTAAACCGTGTTTAAAGCCATATTTCCTATTTCATTGGGTATCACATTGTCATTCGGTGTTAAATTTGAAGCATTCCTCCATTAAGCTATATTTAGCTGGAATTCGTTATTTTAGTATTTTTATGTATAATCGTAACTCATTAATTGATATACAAAAAATTCTTTAAGGTAGGTATTAAGAATAATGGTTATAATAGTGTTAACTAAAAGTTACCAATAACATATGATGTTTTGCCTAAATTACACAAACATATTGAGAATAACATTTTCAACAAACATATGGACTCCACTTTAGCTACAGCGTGCGTCACTGCGTTCTTTGTTTTTTTTTAAGATGTGCAGAATTTACTTGTAGACATTCGTTTGAGCCTTCCTGCAATTCGACATTGGGCGACATTACTGTTTGGTGTTGTAATTAAACTTTTTAAGACAAACAAAATAATTTGTCCTTCTTTTCAACTGAACAGTTACATTGACAATTGATGTAAATGCGGTGCATCAGATGATGACCCTTTATTTGTTTGCAGTGACGGCCATCCTTTCGATAGATCAACTTTTATGAATAAACTAAAAACTTCCCTAAATCATTTGGGAATAATTCTAATCATGAGATTCTTCATGTTTATAGCCATTTTTGATTGGTCGAGAACGTCGTTGCCAAAAAATGTATACATGCATGAACTTCGCCAGATCGCGTAAACATAAACACAGTGTATCAATATAATCGACTGAGGCTCTCAGAGTGTAACTTTGACTGTTGGATAGAGTTATAAGGATTGAATAGCTGTTTTCGGTCGTTCATGCATGTATGAACGGATCTCGCCACTCCCAAACATTACATGTACGGCCTTCGGCCGTTCATTGAGATTGGGAGCTCCGAGATCCGTTTATAAATGCATGAAAAAACAAAAATAGCTTTTCAATCATATATACGACTCTAGTAGATACAGTGGACATTCCTTTAGAATAGGCGCATCTACGACATGCAGTTCTAATGTCGTACAAGACATTATAATAAAGACATTAGGTCGTTGGAAGTCAGACTGTTACACCAATATATTATGACAAAAGAATAAGATATTACTGAGGATTTCCGACAAATGTGTAATTAACACATTTAAACAATGCAATATTGTCACAATAGCAAAGACGTGATCTCTTACCTCCTGCATAAAATATTGAAATAATTTGGGGGACGCTCATTGCGTGACATGGCATCGCCAATGCAATTACTCGTTTGGGCATTGTAAATGGATGTTCCATTCATTTATTGTTCCTAATTATTCACCCAAAATATTAGGCGGCGCTAATTTTCGGGATAACAGGTATACACCTTTCGGTATAAAACCTAGAGTATAAGCCTATAAGTATAAGCCAATTGGTATAAGTCTTTAGGTATAAGCCCTTGTCTCGTAAATCGCTCTGATGTTAATTCAGAACAAAACTGGATACATTTACCAATTCACCAAGGTTGTCCCAAGTCGGGTGGTAAAGTGACAACTGGGTATTGGACTGGGCCAGCGCTCAACAGTCCCACTATATTTTACTATCACTTAATTAATAGAGTTCTTACTTTACACTTAAATTCGCAATGTTAGGGATACCACTTCCTGATAGATTCGGGTGTCTGCTGGGTTTGTTATTTC
The DNA here is from genome assembly GCA_037379345.1 of Perna viridis. NCBI lineage: Eukaryota > Metazoa > Mollusca > Bivalvia > Mytilida > Mytilidae > Perna > Perna viridis. The sequence continues at coordinate 31,666,230 of CM074524.1, read as the reverse complement.
ATTACTTCTTACCTTTACCTAACGTACACCAAGAATGTGCATTCTCAGCACACTGTCAGCGCTAAAAGCTCAGCGACAGAGGCTCATAATTGTGAATTTAAGCATTGATTTAATAAAAGATATGTATTTTACGATTACAGTTAAATGCATATCGAAAGCATTGGTGTATTGCCCGTAACGACAAATCAAATTTTATTTTGTTCACTTGTTTAATTGTATTTTGAAAGTATATTGAATTATTGTTGTTTGATGTAACATGCATAATATAACCATGTTATACAAAATAAATATATGCCATTTTATATCTGAGTTTACAATGTATATCTTAGAGATATTCGCACCACTTGTGTCTGTCGTTCGCATAATGAGCAAGGGGAATGTAATGAATTTGCGTACTGTGTATATTTTATCATGTACATAATCAAGTTGTAACGTAGTACGTTGGGGCTGAGATAAATCCCGGTGCATACACACATCCTAAAACTCATCAACTTCGGTATGATTTTAAGACATCTTTATACAACCTATTTATCAATCAATTTGTCGCCAAAAATTGAACTGAGGCATTTCCCTATTTTTTTGCCGCATTTCATACCTCGTTGAGGCAAAAAACAAAACAAAGCAAAACAAAACAACAACATATTTTTAAGATTGTTTCTTTACAAAGCATCAGACAGTCAAATATCTCGGCTTCGTAATACTTCCAATAAAGTTGCGTTATTACTTTCGTTGTTGAATAAGAGAGAGTAATCAAGGAAACCAAGGTTATAGCGGTAATCAAAAGAATGTAATCCAGGGACAAAGACCAGACATGGAAAACAGACATACACAACAAAGAACATAAAGTAACTAAAATCATACATACAAAGCAACAAAAGTAAATGAGCAACTCGGACTCCACCAAAAACTGGGAGCATGGACCAGGTGCACCGGTAGGGTAAGCATCCTCTGCTTTTCTAGAAACACCCGCCGAGTTGCTCATAAAAAGTCAACTCCGGGGTAGACAAACGAGGAAAGGTGAATTATGACCCGTTAAATAAATCAGTTTTCATGGTGCTGATGGATACATCATAACGATCCATCATGACGACCATAAAACTTTTGTAGTGACTTCAATCTTGTAGCAACATAACCCTGTTCCAGAAGCCTATTTGGTAGAGTTCTAGCGCGATACAAAAAGTCTGCGTAGTATCGGCAAGCTCTGGCATAACGTATGAGTTGTGATATGAACACTCCATACGCAGAAGCCGAAGGGATGTTGCCACAGATGAAAGGAAAGTTTACAAATCTGAATGAAAGTCATCACGTTTGTCGTAAAGTTTGGTCAAAAGTTTTCCCTTACTATCGATTTCTAATTGTAGGTCAAGATATGAGGCTGACTTCACAGTGTCTGTATTATCCCTTATCTCAAGTTCTTTTGGGCAGATGCGATGTATCAAATCCCCGAAATTAGGATTGTTTAAAGATAATACGTCATCTATATAGCGGAAACTGAGATTGAAGGATCTAGCCAAATGATATTCTTTCTTTCTGATCAAATCAGCTATAACGTCAGCCTCATAAGAGTGAAGAAATAGGTCAGCAAGTAAAGGAGCACAATTTGTTCCCATTGGAATGCCGACCGTTTGTTGAAAAACACGTTCACCACACTGGACAAATATGTTGTCGATTAAAAATTCCAGCATTTTGGAAGATGATTTGGAATTATTTCTTAAAAAGTATGAGGAATCTCTACCAAGAACTATATATTTGTGTCTATGTGTACCATCTTTTTTGAAAAAAAAACAACGATGTATAATGTTTTTAAGTCGGGATTTTAACTGAGTATGGGGAATAGAAGTATACAGTGTTGAAAAATCATAGATTTTTATGCTATTATATTGAGATAATAGTCTTGAACTGATTGTCTCCAAAACATCTTTCGAATATTTCAGGATCCACATTGAATTAATACCACTACTGGAGTAACAAGTGTCGTGGTAGGACTGCAGACCCTCTTTGACAGTTGTGAGTATAGAAGTTAAAAGTTTTGAAAGAGGTTTGGTGGTACATTTTGCAGATCCAGCTATGAAACGTTGTTTGTATGGATTCTTGTGAAGTTTAGGAATCCAGTACATAGACGGGAAATCACAATTATTGTCCTTGGTAGAGAGACCAAAAGAGGATAGCACAGATTTATGGTTTTCCACAATGTTATGCTTTGAATGTTATGTTTTAAACTAGCATAGGTAAGGTAATTTTATCAGGGTAGGGGTTCCAACTTCTTACCTTTTTGGACTTAAATCATTTCAAAGATCTATTACTAGGGACCATGTCAAGCTAACATATAGAAAAAAATCTGAAATTTAAAATTTCCCTTTTTCAATTTTTTCAATATTATAAAGGAAAATATAAGCACCTGAATTGATTAGATATATAAGACAGTCCATTATGTAAATTATGAACGCCTTAAGTGTCAGTATGCTCAGAGTGAGATTTTGTTTGATACAGAGGCCAGTTTTCTACGGGTCGGGATAATGTTTTTAATTTTTATTGGAAAATTCCACCATGAAAATTGAAAACAAAATTACATATCAAATGATATCAAGTTTGAGATGCTTTGGTTGAGAAAAAATTTAAGGGAAAATCGATGATCCTTTTTTGTTTTATTTTTGACAATGTTTGATAAATTATGACTATAAAATATCTACAAGTCATCAATAGAACCCAAGATAGTATTAAACAAAAAAATACGAATTAAGTCATTTTTACTGAACCATAATTACTCGTCGGGTTTTGACATTTTAAGTATGTCAATTTAAGCAATTCGTCTGTGGGGTAGGGGTACAAATTTTATATTTAAATATTTACTGTAAAACCGTAAGTGTTACCGCATTTTTTAGGGGGATGGTGTGGTTAACCATTTGAATATTAGGTATTGGGCTACATATATGATGTCACAGGAAGACTTAGACGCTCAAATGTTCGAGCATCTAAGACTTCCTAAGACATCATATATAAGGAAACTAAATATACATAGTTGTAATCTTGTAACCCAATGCCTAAGCAAAGCTGTAGAATTTCGTTTGTCCTTGTTATTTGCTAGAAAATACTCGACTTTGCAGTGAAAGGTCCAAAACACCAGATTAAACTACTGTGTAGTGAATTTCACGTGAACAATTCATAATGTAAGAACCAAAATAAACGAAACTATACTAAGTAAAATGTCATTTGTTTGACGTTTGAAACATAACATACCACAGACTGTCTTGATATTGTATGACTTTGAACAGCTTGATCCTTTTAAAGTTTTTGTTGGGCACGACGTTATTACGCAGTTACCTTTGTCGTTGCTCACTGTCACATTCAAATATGGTAAAACTAAAATATATAATGTTCTGAAATGAGCGAAAGACAGCGTCCTGATTTAGTAATTTTTTGCATTTAGTTTAAGATTTTTTAAATTCAGTCCTGGCAATTTCTGTATAACATTGGTAATCCCCCATGATAACCTTACAATCATTGTTATTGTCATGATCTTGTAAATAAAACACAAGGATTACAAATCCAAACTTATTTAATATCATCCTGCAATCAAAATTTATTGTATATCATATTTTAATCCCCCAAAATTAAAACCATTTGCCTGTTGTGCACTGGCTTGTAGTTGACATTTTTCTAAAGGAGTTTTATGGTCGTCATCATGAACTCTTGGATCGTTGCGGTGTATCCATCTGCGCCATTAAAACTGATTTGTTCAACGTGTCATAGTTTCCCTTTCCTCTTTCGTCTACCCTGGACTTGACTTTTTATGAGCAACTCGGCGGGTGTTTCGAGGACGCTTACCCTACCGGTGCACCTGGTCCATGCTCCCAGTTTTTAGTGGAGTCCGAGTTGCTTTTGTTACCTTGTATGTATGATTTAAGTTAGTTTATGTTCTTTGTTGTGTATGTCTGTTTTCCATGTCTGGTCTTTGTCCCTTGATTACTTTCTTTTGATTACCGCTATAACCTTGGTTCCATTGATTATTCTTTCAAATTAACATTTCGCAATTCCATGTGGGAAATGAGAAATGTCAACTTGGAAGTGAGAATTGTCCAGTTGGAACTGAGATATGGCAAGCATCAATCCGGAAATGTGAAAGTCATGATAATACCTGTCTTGTAATATATCAGTGTGGTGCACGAATATTATTATAGTGAATATTGAAGTAAAATTCATTAACTTGTCCAGATAACATCTTTAAACAAATGGTTTGAAACATGTAACAATTTATGATAGCATAATTGTGTAAATGTATATTATATAAGTCTTTCAAAACTGTTTTTGGATGAGTATATTCGAAATTCGAAATAAAATTGTTTCGAATTGGAACGAATTATTTTACTTGTTTCGCAATTTATGCCCTTTTTTATATATAAAACATGTACATATAAATTTACAATGTATCTAGCAGTACAAACTATTTCAAAGATAGTTGATATAAGTGTTCGCTCTCGTCGTGTACACTAACCTTGATATATCTGGTAGTTGCATTCTTCGGCTCTATCGGTGTCATTGATTTTAAATCTTTCTAAGCATGAGCAACTTGTGCTAGCTTTCTATAATATAAATGATATTTAACACTGAAACTTATTAATACTGACAACAGCAACGCTGAATAGAATTTATGATGAAAAACACTTCATACAATACAATTTCTATTATTACATTAAGCAAATAATATCACCATAAAACAACAATTAAAGATTTTATTAGGCAGAGAAGTTTCTTATAAATGTGCATATATACAGTATGAAACACTATCATACCTTATCAATTCTTTCGACAAATCTGGATTACGTCATTTTTAAAAGTATTTGTTTTCTTTCTTGCATTTATGAAATATCCTGTCGACGCAACTAAGTTAAACTTTGTACAAATGTAATGCAATGAGTCGAACCTTAAATGCAAAGTATGTAGTATCATGTTTCTCCATGCAGTATTTTTGGCAGTTTCCTAATGATGTCATGACATTCTGATCAATCTGAACTTTAAAACAGCCTGAAAACACGCATCAAAGAATTCATAATCGCTCCATTACAAATAGTACGTGGGCTGAGATACTCCTCCGGGCATCCTCCGTCCCCACACTCATCAATTAGAAATTCAGGTACCCTTATACTTCCCATTAAAAATTATTTAGTCGCCAAAAACTAATACATTTTTGTCTTTTTTGCCACATTATATACCTCGTTGAGGCAAAAGTCTTATTTATAAGATTATATTTTACAAAATGAAGTATTGATTGATCGGTTGTTTGGGTTTAACGCCCAAGCAGCAATATTTCAGCTATATTCAGGCAATGAACATGAAAGGAATGATAAAATAAACATGAAATGATGATGAAATGCAAAAGGGATGGGACACAAGGATAATAGAGTCGATAAATTTTGATTGGCACAAGATAAAAGGGAGGGATGGGTAAGGTCGGGCAATTTAGCCTCCTGTGGTGGAGCGCAAAGGTTCCTACTACTATCGAATACCACAGCAGGGTTCTTTAACGTGCCAGAAACGTGGCATCTTTCCCAACACGGTGCACCACTATGGTTTGCAGTTAGGTCTTCCATATTATAGCCCGACAACCACAGCATGTAACACGCCAAGGGTACCCCATTCCACCGCCTGGGGGACACATGCCAGTTGCTCTTTGGGCAGAGCGCCTAGCCCCCGGCTAGGTTTCTGAGCACTATTTAGTCGCCTTTTACGACAAGCTTAGCGCTGCTGCAGGCCTATTTTTTGACACCCAGACCTGCACGGGACCAAAATGAAGTAAATCACATGTATAGCTACCATCGGGCAGCCATCAGCTTTCCAATGGTATCAAGAAAGTTGCTGTAACACTTGTTTTTTTAACTTAAAAGAACACTAAATAACCCTACTTAAAACTCGCTTTAATTCACATATTTTTCCATGTTAAAACCCCTAGAGTATGTATGCGTCAGTAAAAAAATGGCTTATTATGGATTTGCTGCTCAGTACTATCACAAATAATACTCTGGGATTCTTCTGATGACTTTTGGTGATTTGTACAGTCAAGTTAAAAATGGCGCATATTGGATTTTCGCTTTTACCCTAAGAAGTCGCTTAAATTCAACTCTACAAGTTATTGCTCAATCATAGAATATTAAATTGTGTATTTTTCGATCGATGAATTATTTTTTTACATAAAGAATTTAAGAAAAACTGAATTCATGAAAGATTTTCCAAAAAAATCGAAATTTTAAGCCCTACCCTTAGAAAACTGTTCTCAGTATCAACCAACATTCTGGTTCACAGCATACCGACAGTGTTTATTCATGTGTTAGGCCTGCATAATTAAAATAATGACGTATCAAACATATCCATTCATCTAAGGCGCTTATATTTTCTTTTTTGTGGTAACTTTGATTACAAAATCGTAAACTGGGAAATTTAGAATTTCAGTTTTTCTTCTATATCAGCCGTTATTTTCATTTTTTTCTAAATACAGTAAATCAAACAAGTCTTTGCATGATATGGTATATTTATATAGTATCTAAGCTTCCAAATATGCCCATTAATAATATTGGAACTTTTTCGTATCCAACTGGGTGAAAAATTTAGTGAAAAAAAGGTTGGGTAATACAGTCGAACCTCTCGTTAAGTCGAAGTCGAAGGGACCATGTAAAAATGTTCGAGTTATCCGAGGTTCGAGTAATCCGAGGTCGAGGATAAACCAGAATACTAGTAGTTTGGTCCATGGTTGTTTCTGTATTTACATCATTTGTTGTGTTTGTACATGTACATGTACTTCACGTTGCACGGTACTTCGTAATGTCATGCGTTTCATATCGGAAGATATTTTGTTTTGTATGTTGTATATACTGAACGGCATCGAGTGTTTTAGTGAAATTTCCTTTTTTATTTTTTCTATATTAAAAATGTCATAGTTCATAATATGCTGCTTTGTTTGATTCATAATCAGTAGTATCGTCAAACCATGTGCTCTACAGTATTACGATAATATTTCAAATTCACTAACGAAACGAATATAGTCGTTGAAATACCCTTACTATCGTCTGTTTGATGTTTCATGAAATAGTCAGATACCATTACAATTCATCTGTATTTTAAAAAAAAGATCAAATATCAAAATATCCGATATTACTGTTAGTGTAAATTCCGACGTGTCATTAATAAAATTCGTTTCTTTTAACAACACGCGCAATTCTAAATTTATTAAATAAAGAGTGTCAACAAATAAACTTTAAAAGCCACGCTAATTGTTGTAATACACACTTCGATCATGGTTTATAATAAAGCAATCAGTTTTCTGACTAATTAGTAGACTTCGAGACATCAGGGTTAATTAACCTCAAAGTCCTATTAAGGGGACTGATTGGTTACCTCGAGTTATCCGAGGTTTCGATTCATCCGAGTTCGAGTCATGCGAGGTAAAATTGTATTAGAGTAAAGGGAGTTTTGCTGGGACTTTGTAATCAGTTCGAGTTATCCGAGATTTCGAGTAATCCGAGTCCGACATATCGAGGTTCGACTGTATTATTTTAATTATCGATATATTGAAATATAAGGAGTGTTGATATGGAAAAAATATGAGCGATTTTTCGATGGGATAAGTGTTGCTGCAACTACTTTGGTACCATTGGAAAGCTGAGACATTGCACCAGACGCCGTTATTTATATATAGTTTCTTCTCATTTGATTTTTCACAATTGAGCAGTAACCATCTTGACATTTTGACCCATTGGTAATTTTTAATAACAGTTAAGTCTAGAAACAGGACCAGCGGACGGTTATATGCAATAAAGGTGAAAACAATTGATGTTGACAAAACTTCTCAATTGTTCCGCGGAAATCATAATGATTATGACGAAGTAGCATGCAAATGCAATTTATTCACTACTGGTATATTCCAGGCACAATGGAAGAGGGCGGATTAAGGCGAAGTAAAACCTAGATTTAACCCATCACTTCGTTTGAAATGCCTGTTGCCTGTACCAAGTCGAACCAATGCGGTTCCAGCTGCTCCAGATTAGTGTTCCGTAATTTTATTGTTACCATAATTTCTTACGCAACAGTCCTTAAAACTATGTCTGCGCACGCACAATAATTTAGAACATCTATTTTGGATACCTTGAATTAACACATTTATTAAGGAAGGGAACTCTGATTAAAATATTAGTATCAACATCAGGATTGTTCTTGTATGTGGACCGATCGACATTATGGCGTCACAATATCAATTTAGTTAATGAAAAATAACCTATCTTGCCTAGGTAAGAAATAAGCAATCAAATTAGATTATATAACATGAAATAATGCAACTTATAAGATTTTCGTTTATGAAAAAGAAACCATTTATCATATCTATCTTATAGATTTTTCCTTTTCGTCATATTCATACTGCGTACAGTTAACACACCTAAATTTTCAATCCAAGGCGATTTCGTCTCTGGGCCGCAGGCAACTTTATAAACTACAAGAAAAGAAACGAAACTGTTTGTATAATAATTACTTTGACGAGTTTAATTTTATAGAATTGATATTGTCATTTGTTTTGCGGCAAAATTCAAACCTTGAATTATTTAATATTTTATAGTAGACCTAATAGGTTCAATTGCAATTGTGGTACGTTTTCATTTTTTTAAGTACGATTATTCAGTATTGTATTTTTAAATGACTATATGGGTCTCAAAACATTTGCAAAATACAAAGATGGAAAATCTGTTGGATTTTGTGATAAATAATACATTTGTGATGCTCAGGACGTATTTATCACTTATATTAGAAAACTAGAAGGAATTTGGCTCTCAAATTCATATTAAATCTTTTCAATTATAGACCTATTTCACTTTTAAGCTGCGTTGGTATATAATTATGATTTAAGAACTACACAGTTCCACTTACTAGACTTCAGCTTTACTCAAATTCTTTCTTTCCTTCATCTATTAAATTATGGAATAGATGAGATGTAACTTTTCGAAACTCTACATCTATTCATTCATTAAATAACACTATAACAATAAAGTTGAAAATGATAGCACTTTCTGTATATCCATTACACCGTTGATTTCGTGCATTATAAATCCAGGACATCGTTGCTTTGGGCAGATAATTCGACTCTCTTTGTGGAAATAAACCACTAAAATCTCCAAAAATCTTTCGTAACATAGTGTTAAGCAATCATTTGCACGATATGAGTGACGCCGACCATCAGCTGACTGTTTCTATACTTGGTTTAATTATCCATTTCGTGCTAACATATATACTCAATACCGTAAGACCTGGTTTGCACTCGTATGTGTTATTTGTAATACATGACGGGCTGAGAGGTTTCTTAACGCCTTTGGCTATCATTTGGGTCTCTCACGAAGCGTTCACACAGTCCCTGGGCAAAGTCATACCCGTGAATCTATGATCCAGCAAAATACTTTTTGGGGGGGATAAAATCAACACTTCTAAGTGTATGTAAGACAGAAAGGTATGTCAACTTAATGGTACACGCCAGTCAATTGATGATAAATCTCCAAGGCCGAAAAAAATAATGTTATGTTTCCGATCACCATTCTAAAAGTTTGTCGGGTCGGAAGGTAGGGATTTATTTTTATTTAATTTTTTTAAAATGGAATAAGTCATATAGTGTTATCAAACTTGGAATACAATGAACCAAATATAAAATTTTTTTTTTTTTTTTTTATTTGACGGTGGTGGTCAAAACAAAAAAATATATTTAATTCAAGTGCCGAATCCGAAAAGGGATCATCCACGATCAAGAGCACGGCATGTATGTTTACAATCGAATCTAAATATAAACAACTAATATTTCTCTTTGTTTTTCTATCTAGGATAACAAAGCATCTATGGCTTTATTTTCTATTTTTTTCCGAAAGAGAATCGGCAGACTTTATTAGTTGTTTTCGAAGTAATAGAAAAAAAAAAACAAAAACTTTTGGGTATGGGGTCTGAAGGAGGGTCGGTAGGGTGATCGGACACCTCCCAAACTCAAATCCGGGATCATGGCAATGAGGAATCTGTTGAGTAGTCTACTTAGCTGCCCATTAATGCAACATGAAGTTTCAGGGACTCTTCATTATACATATAGACATTATGTACACGTAAAAGTACAGTGTACATGTTAGTACATTTCCGAGGAGCTCCAACGATTTTTAGTTTTGCTATATATGTATATGTTAGACTGCATGTACTGACAACTCTTCATATGGTTTTTAATTAAACCATTTTTGTTTTGTTTATGATTTCTTGTCAATAATGTAAAGTTTGTACATGTACATAAAAATAAAATTTGCTGAAAGGGTTTTATTAAGTATCAAGACATTAATACTACACATGTAAAAATAACTAAGTTTTGTTATATTGTGAAGAAGATTTGCAGGATTTAATGAAATAGAGATTCTAAAGTTAATGACAGTGTTGTGAAGTACTGAATGTACATACACGTTATGTTGGTTCTGAGACCAAATAATACTAGCAGTTGCCTCTGGATATATTTTATACACCTGTAAAACAAGTACTATAGTATAGGAAACATTTTTCAGGTTATTTAGAAGTTGATAAAATTGATTGATACAAAATTTAGTTGAAATATTGATTTTGAAGTGTTAACTGTGACCCAGTATCGATGGATTTAGCCTTAAAGTCCATCATATACCGGTATTGTAATTTTGATTCGAAAGAATTTTGAATGTTTTCTGTTGAGTGCATTACTGTACGTGGGAAAACTTGATAGTTTTGCAGTTATGAATATTTTTATATGATTTCACTAACCACTAACCACTAAACCTTTTTAATTTTGAGTTTATGGCCCCTACCGTTTTCAAATTAGGGCCATCTGTGTAACTGACAGTTACCACACTTTTGGTTTGTGTTAATCTGAAAAAAAACTGAGAGTCCAGAATTTTACCAAGATAACGTACATAAAGTAATATGGTCAATCCTGAACATGATATATCAAGTTCAACACACCCATGCAAGTACACCTTCAAGAAAGATGCATTGTTATATGTATATGACTTGTCTTATGGTTATGGCAAACCATTGTGGAATTTGTTCCACTTTCATTGATGTCAGTAGATATTTAGTAACATATGTTAATGGATATTTACCAATATTTGCATAATTCAATTATTGATATCAATAAATGGAGGAGTTTTATAGACAATTGCAAACACGTTCAAGACAAATCGTATTTATGTTCAAATTTACTGTTCGGACAAAACCAGTCTGCGTCCATACTTGCCCCACTGGCAATGCCAGTCTGGATCTACACTTGTTTAAACGAAAAATAATTACATTACTTTCAAAACCCCGTAAATTTTATGATACTGGAAACATTTATTTGAATGTTATACACACACACATAAGACATCGTTGTAGCAATCTAAATGCTGATCTTTTTAGAGTTAATTTAATAAATGATTCAAAATGTTTGTGTGGATGGGTGATCGAAGAGTGTATTCATTATTTCTTAGAATGTCCTCTTTATCAAAATTCGTGACAAAATTTAGGAAATTGGTTAAATGTTCTCAATGAATTGGATATAGAAACTCTTTTATTTGGTAATAATGGGTTAAATGAAGAAAACAATAAAAACATTTTCAAAGCAGTTCAACAATTTATTAAACAAAGCAAACGCTTCTAATCTGTAAATACTATTACAAAGTTTCAAAGTGAATAACCTTCTACTACTATTTCGTAAAACTTTATCAAGCACAGGCGTACTTTTATGTATATATTTTTTACCTTATTATTTTGTCTGTTCAATTGTTGTATATATTATTACTTGTCATAGTTATATATTGATGCATGCATTTTACTCATATCGTATATACCATAGTCATGTTTTATATTTGGGAGAGGACGCTTTTAAGTTGATACAACTTTTTTCTGATCCTTTTGCTGTTAAATTATGCAATGAAATATGTTCAATTCATAAAACTGCTTGAGACATTTGAATTTTTTTTTATAAAATCAAAACATGACCTTCATAAACGACATAATTTTTAAAGCATGAGACCTCAAGGATCCTGGTGACCAAATTTGGAAATAACTTCAGTTTCGAAAATAAATTTAACGTCAGATGACGACGACGTCGACAGAAACAACAGATGCAAAATGAAGAAATAGCTCACGTGGACCTAAGGTTCAGGTGAGATAAAAATAAGAGCTTATGTACGTTGTAACTGACAGTTCTGTAATTTCTGTAATTTCCAACAAATCACTCTTGATTATAAAAGAATTGAATTCACCAAAATGTTATCATTTTTTAAAATAGTTTTACAACCGACCAAAATAAATGGTCAATTAACTTTTTATTTGTTCATGAGAAGCGGTTTGAAACTAGTTCGGACCTAAACCAGTTTGCGTTTGTTAGCAGCAGGGGTGGTAATGGCCATAGATGGCGACAGTTCTCAAGCAGTTCAGCGAATGCTGTTGTTTATTTAAAGAATCAGATGCAATTCAACAGAAATAACATTAAATGATCGGATAATGCTTTTTTGTGTGCAAATAACGAGATTTATTGACTAACGTTCGATTATTAGCTTAAATATGATCATCAAAATTGCTGAAACAATACAAAATACAAAAATGCGCCAATACGGGATTTAGCAGTCCAATACGGCTTTTATCCATATTGGTCTAAGCCAACATGAAATTTATTCTAAGAACTATCACGATTGTTAGATTTCTTTAATAATGTCATATTCTTGAAAAATATTTGAGTGCGGTCACTTTTGTGCTCAACAATTGTCATAATAGTGGACTAAAAGTTGTCACCAATAGCCTACGCGAGACTATAAGTATATGTACAGTATGAATATATATGTAAATTTGTACATAGACATGACTTGGTCTGTAAAACATTCCTGTGCAAACATAAAATGGACATACACTTACCATGGCTGACACAATACACCATCAACACAATATATCCTGAATAGTTGTACAGCATCGTCGTCAAGACAAAACAGAACCTATTCTATACAACACTAATGAAAATGACATTACAATGTAACATGTTTTTATCTTTAAAGTGAAAGAAATATATTGAAGAAGGTAATGAAAACAAATAACTTTCTTGATTAAAATATCCCTGTCAAAAGGAAACATATTGGAGTCACAAGAATTAAGGCGGACTTGGGAATGTGATAGTCATTCTATAGATAACGGTCATAGGATAATTACACAGAAACGGTACAGATAAAGATACAAACACCAGGATTTACCTTCTTACAATGAGGAAGTCAGGTACATGTCGACGTAATATTTAGGCAGGATCATTATAGGACTTTATTGCCGAACTACAAATTACTGTACATCTACAACATAAACCCACACCCTCTAGTAGAAAAAAAAATGTTTCAGGTGATAAGCGTTGTTTGGTTTCGTGATTCTAGATAAAGGTTGTGGTTAGTAATAGAGGAAATAGAAAGAAGGGAAATAGTTCTTTTTTTTCTCACATCTTTATTCGAAGTTCAATAAGAAAAAATAGACCGTTAAGCAAATATGCACGTACAATATATACGTGTGCTAAACGTACAGTGAAAGCTATATTTTTACGTGGCTGAGTGGTGTAGGCCACTGTACTTTGTGCAGGCGGTGTTGCCATATAAGTGGCAGCAGTACAAGTTCGAGTCCCGCGGACGGAACCACCAAAAATTTGCTTCGCCAAATTGACAGTCGTAACATCGTTGGGAATTGTTATGTGGGATAGAGGATCAAAGTAACGATACATGTCACAACAAATCAATATTATAGAAACGTCTAAATGTGATGACTATATTTGCTACATTGCTCCATCAGATCAAATTGATACAGGGAAGATAATGTAAGCATAAAAGGGTCTGAAAAAGTCCCAGCGATGTAAGTATGTCAGGCCAGCTTCTCAAACCCATTTTGGTTGATTGCCCAGACCATACACATACATGTACAAGTGTAGTTTGACAAAACGGGTATAAATCTGTAAAAACGCATACATGTGCCAGCACAGTCCGGGCCGGTTTTTAACATGTATTATATGTATAATCCATATTTTGAAACATTACATATCACAAATATAAACTGATATGACGTTTATTCCGAATTTCATTGGTTTTTAAATAAATGAAATTATATTCCCTGGACAACCACCTCGAAAGATTAAACAGTGGTCTTTTAAAATGTCCCTCGTCGCAGTCAAAATAATCCTCACTAAATGTAAATATCTATTTAATCCATCGAATATTGAGAGATAACAGTTATATCTTTAAACACATCTCATCTCTAATGTGTGTTATAATCCAAATATGTCCATTAAATAGAATTATACAGTTTACTATCAATACACTGTGATCAGTAAAATGTATACAAACTTGCTTTCGAAACACAGTAAAGGCGGTGTTGCTCCAGAAAATTGAATTTTTTTTGCCTATTTTTGCAGGTGTTTGGCTGGGAATGATTCTTGTCTTCCTTTTTCATGCTTGACTCTCTTTAGATACTCCACGCAAATACATGTAGGTCTATCCATCTGCACGAACTATTTTCTAAGCAGCATAGTTATGCTTTATGGTATGTGGTATGCGGTATGTAATATAACCGCATGGAGATGTGCATATTGCAGAAATTTATCCTCGTGCAAATGTTGTAGAATTGACGGCTGATGGATAAATCCGATTTTTTTTCATGAAAACTTGTTCTCATGGGTTGTCCGCCACTCCTCAACGACTTGTAGTCTGATCGAATTTAAAATTCCCATATTGGGATGAGCATACTGACAGGAATTTGTGCTCAGGTCAAAATTGTAGAAATGACGGCTGTTGGACTTCGGCGTTTTGCAGAAAAAATGGTTTCATGGGTTCTCCGAAACCACTCCTAAACGACTTGTAGGATTGCTATGAAACTTGATGGGGTTTAAAATTCCCATATTGGGACGAGCAAGCATTTGTTTGTAATTTTTTTTTGTTATGAAACTTGATGATATTGGGATGAACATACTGTCAGGAATTTATATTTGGGCAAAAATTGTAGAAATGACAACTGTTGGACCTTAGTGTTTTTCAGCAAATCTTGGTCTGATGCGTTGTCCGCAACTACTCCTCAACGACTTGTAGGATTGTTATGAAACTTGAATGAGTTTAAAATTCTCTAATTGGGATGAGCATTCTGTCAGGAATTGATGTTTGAGCCAAACTTGTAGAAATGACGGCTGTTGGACTTTACTCCTTCTAATCGACTTTAAGGAATGTAATAAAACTCAGTAGTATATTAGATTACCATATATAGAAGAGTACATATTGTCAGGAATTAATGTTGAACGTAAACTTGCATTCATATTCTGTTATTGTGTTGTCAACAAAAATCAAAGTGCTGAGGCACTGAGTCAAGGAAGGACTCATAAATATTCATGTAACCAAATTGCAAGCTAAATAAACCGATCAAAAACTTAGTCATTTGACAGAGTAACCATCTGTTTTAATGAAATGCATATCAATACTGCTTGTTTATTAATGTATTTATGGATCTTCTTTTCTATTATTGCTTTTGGTATTTATGGCTGTGTACGTTTATACCCTACCGGTGCACCTGGTCCATGCTCCCAGTTTTTAGTGGAGTCCGAGTTGCTCATTTGCTTTTGTTACTTTGTATATATGATTTTAGTTACTTAATGTTCTTTGTTGTGTATGTCTGTTTTCCATGTCTGGTCTTGTCCCTGGATTACATTCTTTTGATTGCTGCTATTACCTTGGTTCCCTTGATTACTCTCTCAAATTTCTTGATACTTTACACCTAAACCAGCATTTCTTTAAAATATGATCTCCACTGGGAATCATCGACTATCAATATTAGATGAATTTTGAAAGCAAATATGAATCCACACTTTGAAATTTCGGGTTTGAGATGCTTGAAGTAGAAATGAATCATGTGGATTAGGAAGGGTTGACCAAGGACCTAATCTAAAGGGAGATATGAGCAAAAAACTTCTCCTTGTTTGTGCCTTTGACAGTGATTTGTAAGAAATTAAATGAACAAATATGTCAATATGGTTCGTTTTCAAGCATATTTACTAAAACTTGTCCTTGTAATTGTTGTCTACATTAGGCCCCGAGTTAAAAATGTCTAAACTATACACTTTTGTTTTTACAATAAATGATTACTCTAGGAATTTTTCAATTCAAACAAGGATACAAACTCTTGTTATCAAAACTACTATGCAGTTTAACGATTTTTAAACTAAAAAAAACTTTGCTTACAGTATTCCAGCCGTGCTTGTTTCCAGATCTTAAACATAATGGAAGAGGTAGTATCCCTCGTAGGTGTTGCCATGATTTTAGGTGAG
The DNA here is from genome assembly GCA_037379345.1 of Perna viridis. Classification (NCBI taxonomy): domain Eukaryota; kingdom Metazoa; phylum Mollusca; class Bivalvia; order Mytilida; family Mytilidae; genus Perna; species Perna viridis. Next base: position 31,649,897 of record CM074524.1, on the reverse strand, counting down.
ATGAAGTTGTTACCATGGTAATACTATCAACAAACAAAATCATCACACTGTTTTATGAAGGTGTAAATTTCTGCTAAGTACTGAACGAACATCATGACAAAAGCGTAATGCATCAAGCATCGGAAGTAAACAAAGCAATGATATGTCTGTAGGTTCACTGAACCAGGACTTGATAGGAATAGCATTATCTGAAATTAGAAAAAGTCACATACAGTAAAACGTCTAAACTGAATTATTATAAATGGAACCCCCAAACACTATGGTGAAAAAAAAGGAGGGATGGCAAAATGTTCAAAATCATTGGATGTTGCTTAAAAATTAACTTAACTTGTATATTACAGTACTTAACAAATGGGCAAAGTTTAAAAAAAATTCTTCAAACCGTTCTCAAGTTATCAGGAAATCGTTGGTGGACGGCCTTTGGATTTTTGTTTGTTTTGTGAGTGAATGGTCCGATTTTTTACATTAATAAAATCTGGAAAAACAGTGTTTAATCCTTATAATATACCTTACCAGGATAATTTTTATAAGCCACCGGTGAGTTATCTAATATAAATATACTAGAGAGATCTTTACATATTTCAGTCAACTGCTTGGTGTAACTTCCCTGTGTCAACTGACAATGCTAAAAAAAAACAAAAAAAAAACTTAAAAGCCCAAATAGATTATTGCAAGCACTTATGACCTTTAAATAATTTGACAATTTACATTAGGGCTATTCCAGAAAAATATTTCTCATGTTTTTGTTGTTTTTCTATGACAGACAGGTGCATATATTTTAGCAATTTAAGATTCCAATCAGGTTTTTTGGTTATACGAACTTCTTCTTTCTACAAGGTAAACGGACATATGTATGCTTCATCCAGTAGCCCAATGTCTTAGCTTTACAATGGTACCAAGATATTTGCGGTAATACATAGGGTTTTGCGGTAAAAAAAACTGAAACCCTACCCCGCCGAAAAATCGCTTACATTGACATATTTTTCAATGTCAAAACCCCTAGAGTATTAATGCTTCAGAAAAAATGAATTATTTGGTATTTTCTGTTTAGTATTATCACAATTTATACTTCTGGGATCTTTTGATGCATTTTGGCGATTTTCGTTGTCAGAATTTATACCAAAAAACAAAAAAAAAAACAAAAACAAAAAAATGGGATTTTCGATTTTTCGATCAAAAGTCACATAAATTCGACTCTACAAGTTATTGCCCAACTAAAACGTCGCACATTTTGTATTATTCTATATATAATTTGATTTTCTAGATAAATAAACCACGATTTAAACCATTATTTAATTGTATTTGAATAAACACAAGCTAGTACGGTATTTGAATGAAATATCTAATTATAGGTGAAATTGAAGAAAATACGAAATTCAAAAAATTCCCCTTTTTATGGAAAACTCATTATTGTCAGATTGTCAGTACCTAATATGTCCATTGTACACCGTTTGTATGCCAAAAATTAACATTTTAGTTCACGTTGAGGCATTTTTTTCATGTGTAGGGGTGGCAATTTTTCACCTAACTTGACTTAAAAAGGTCAAATATCTATTACCTGGGCTCATTTTGAAGCTACGATACTATATTAATGTACCGTATCACACAAAAGCTTAATTAAAGTTCGGTATTCTGAAAAAAAATCAATGTCGGGTGATAAAGAAGAAAATTATGAAATTCTGAAAAATTCCCATTTTCCCGATTTATAATAATTGTCACCCCAAAAGGAAATCTAAGCGCCTGAATTGGTCAGATATGTTGGGAACATTATTATCGCGACTATAAATGCCTAAAATATGAGTTCTACGCTGTTGGTATGCTGTGAATGAGAATTCTGTTTGATACTGAGACCAGTTTTCTAAGGGTAGGATTAGTTCTTTTAACAATTTTTGAAAAACCTTTCTTAAAAAATAGGTTTTCGTGGTTTATTTACGTAGGAATTCCAATTATCTGTCGAATGATACCAAATTTGAGACGTTTTAGTTGAGCAAAAACTTGTAGAGTCGAATTTATGTGACTTTTGACCGAAAAATTGAAAATCCCATTTTTCGCTCCTTTCCTTTTTTTTTTTTTTTTTTTTTTTTTTTTTTATAAATTCTGACTACGAAAACCGCCAAAATTCAACAAAAAAACCCGAAAAATAAATTGTGATAATACTAAATAGAAAATACCAAATAAGCCATTTTTTTTTAAGCATTAATACTCTAGGGGTTTTGACATTGAAAAATATGTCAATTTAAGCGATGTTTCGGCGGGGTAGGGGTACATTTTTTTCATTTTACCGTAAATTTATTGATACCATTATAAAGCTGAGACATTTTGCTACATGATGATACCTAAATTTGTTTAGTTTGTTTACCCATGCTATCACTGGAAGGCTTAGACGCTCAAACAATTGAGTCACAAAAAAATTGGCTTTGTTACCCAATGGGGTACAAACATAGGCTTATACTGAAAAGTATCCGAAAATATTCTTTGACAACAAATTGATTCGGTAATGGGAGGTGTAAAGGTACCCAAAAATCACCATGAAAGTGATGAGTGGGGGTGCATGGAGGACCCTCTTAGCCCATGGACTATAGTGAACCCATACCCCATGACGGCCATGAGTACCACTTTTTATGATGAATCATTATTCCGCTTAGGCAGTGTGTTTTATACCTGTCTGCCTTCAATAAAGTATGTACATTTCTTTCATTTTTTCTGCATGATTGTTTCACAAATATGTATTAGATTTTAATACAAGTATCTCTTATGTTTTGCAAACAAATAAGTGCTAAGAAATCAGACTTCATATTTGTAGTTTTTATTCAGAGATGTTGACATGTACCAGCACTTGAGAATCATGAACCTTGTTTCATGCTTGAATAGTGTCCCAGCACAAAAATAATCTGCTTTTGCTTTTTTCTCGCTACATTTAGAGAAACTTTAAAAGGGGTAACCACTGAAAAGAAATCAAGGAAACAATAATAACAGTGTCTTTGCTAAAAGCAATATGTTACAATGTAAATGCATGAAAATATACATGTGTTTTAACCACATAATACGGAAGTACAGGAACCTCTTGATGAGAAATATTCTTACATGTACGTATAATTGTGAGGAAGATCAGGCAAAAATAAAGGCTGTGCGGTTATCATTATCCCAGGTTTTTATTGGTTTTTTAGTCACCCGGTCAATACTGGTTGATTGAAATTTTGTAAACAGTATTTCTGTAACATTATAATTTCTGTCATACATAATAAAATGTTAATACAATAAATATATACTTAAATTAAAGACCTGGTTCAATAAGGGCAACTAATAGAGGCTGAATTATGGATGAATTGTCGCAGTATAATGTTGATTCGACTGAACCTGTCAAGATATTCAGAAATACCGATGCAACGTAGGGAAAGTCTGAGCACCATTGGTATCAATGGATGCTATGTTTCCTCTTGGTAGGCAAAAAGGCAAGAGAGAAATAAAGGTCACGAGATCCACTTACGCCAAGTCTACCCCGACTTCTTGCGGTAACGCAAGACAGTACAAAATTTTGATTTGATCCGACGTACAATACTGGAAATCGTGACCCCATACCTTGCCAGATCTCGCCAAATTTATACTGTGACGGAGTTTTATTAAAAATGGCAAAAAAAAAAAAGTTAGAACATTGGAAATAACTGTGTTAATCTGTCTTTCCTTGTTGAATAATAAATTTACAGCTTTGTTAAATCACCCATTCGTAAACATCTGGATTACAGCTGGAACATCCACAGGCGTTAGGTCAACATTGTTCAGTTTTTCGATCTCCTGGTTTAAACGTGAAGTCCACAAATTGTTCACTGCGGGCCACAAATGTCTCTAGTTGCATAGTGCTGAATGTCATCTCCGGTATGCGTCCATGGGTTCCTGGCAATCATCCTTCTCAGCAAGGAACGCCTGAAAAAGCCATAAAGCAGCAACAGAAAGGATTCACGTAAACTGTACCCGCTTAAGTAATTTGGGGTGGTGGGAAGGTTTTTCGATGAGATTTGAATCAATGAACATGTGCTTGCTATGGCGAAATGCTAAATGACGTCACGCTTTGTGACATATAAATTTAGGGGTTTGGAATCAATCCGAAAGAGAAACGAATTTCCGTAACGTTGGCTTTCATTAAATTGATTTATCTAAAATAGCGATAAACCGTAATATTTTCATGTTCTGAAATGTTATCCTTAAAATATCTCTATCAGCAGTACTAATTAAGAAAAAATAAACACTTCTGTCTCTAAAATAATTCAAATTTATATTAAATAAAAAATAACAAACTTTACAAAAATGTAGTTCAGTGTACTTCATGGGCACATCGTTGTTTCATTAACTGTTAATAACAGGTAACATAAGTAAGAGTAGAATAGGTACTTTTCACCTGACTGACAGGTCGTCATTGTTAAAACAACGTCCCCTCATAACCAAGAAGATCATTAAAGTGGTTTGAAGTGGTGAGAATAAAACAAAAAAATTAAAGTCATTTCATGTACTAGACAAAAATCTTTTAAATACAGAAAATGGAAAGTTTACTAATGACATTGCTTTAGTAGGGAAGCCCATTAGTGCCAGGTGTTCACTTATCTTTAAGTCGTTATAACGACTTAGTATCTCGTTATAACGACTTAGTATCTCGTTTAAACGACTTAGTATCTCGTTATAACGACATAGCCAACTCGTTTAAACGAATTAGTACCTCGTTATAACGATATAGTATCTTGTTTAAACGACATAGCTAATTCGTAACACTTAGTATCTCGTTATAACGACATAACTGGCGTTTTTAACTATGTCGTTAAAACGGTATACTAAGTCGTTTAAACAAGATGCTAAGTCGTTGAAACGAGTTAGCTATGTCGTTATAACTAGATACTAAGTCGTTATTACGACTTAGAAATAAGTGAACACCTGGCACTAATGGGCTTCCGTATCTTTAGGGCTTCTCCCGTGTATGGTTTCTAGTTACCTAATGATTTATAATGATGTCTGGACCCTCATTTCAAAATACCTGGATTCATCCCTATATGTTGATATATTTATGAGCAGTTAATATCACACTGTAAAGTAGATAACAAATTAGATACATGTATTATCATATTACGAATATCATAATTTTAAGTATGAAATCTTTAATTTATACTGTACTGCCTATACCAGTAACCATAGTTAGAGTACATTTGTACATGCACATGTATTTTTGTAGTTTTCAGTATAATTTCCTGTTCACAGACATACAAATATAAATTGTATATTTTGCTAAGAAATATGACAACTGTTCTACACTAGCAAAGCTTACAGTAGACCTATCACCAGTTCTTAAAATTTTAAAACATTGTGTACATTGGAAGTATATAAACAAATTTATGAAAACCTTCACTTACCTAATACATTGTGCATTTATGAATGTCCCTGGAAATCAGCTCTTAGGAAAGGTCTACTTTTGGATGCATTGATATCCATCACATTTTCAATCCACTTTCATGGCCAAAGAATTTCTAACCTAATTAACTGTGTCTCATGTGTATCTAACTTTAAGATCTGCATTCTAAATAAATGTATCTGGTATATCTTGACAATGCACTAAAAAAGAACCATATTGATAATCATTTATGACTTGTGAAACATTTATATGAATATAATACACATTTACATTCCATACTTAATATTACATGCCAAAATCTGTATCACTTGCGATATCAACACAAGCCTCCTATGTCAACCCACTTAGGGCCATTTGCTAATGGGATGATATAGGTCGAGGGTTGATACCGCATCAGATATAGATTTTGGTATGTCATGTTCATTATATCATATATTTTAATAAAACTTCAAGTTCGTACTGTGTAGGGTGTGATATAAAGTATGCAATGTAGGTCTAGAGATGTGATAAAGGGTAGGTAATATAGGTCTAGGGGTGTGATATAGGGTATGCAATATAGGTCTAGGGGTGTGATATAGGGTATGCAATATAGGTCTAGGGGTGTGATATAGGGTATGCAATATAGGTCTAGGGGTGTGATATAGGGTATGCAATGTAGGTCTAGGGATGTGATATAGGGTATGCAATGTAGGTCTAGAGATGTGATATAGGATAGGTAATATAGGTCTAGGGTGTGATATAGGGTATGCAATGTAGGTCTAGAGATGTGATAAAGGGTAGGTAATATAGGTCTAGGGGTGTGATATAGGGTATGCAATGTAGGTCTAGAGATATGATATAGGATAGGTAATATAGGTCTAGGGGTGTGATATAGGGTAGGTAATATGGGTGTGATATAGGGTATGCAATGCAGGTCTAGAGATGTGATATAGGGTAGGTAATATAGGTCTAGGGGTGTGTTATAGGGTATGGCATGTAGGTCTAGGGTGTGATATAGGGTATGCCGTATACATGTTGTTCTAGGGGAATGATATACAGTATATGATGTACATATGTACATGTATGTCTAAGGGTGCAATATAGTCCAGCGGTGTGATATAGGGTATGCGATATACATGTAGGTCTAAGGGTGTGATATATAGTATGCATATAGGTATAGGGGTGTAATGTTCATGTACTTTTGTACAGTATGCAATATACATGTAGGTCTAGGGGTACACGAAATAGGTTTAGGCTTGTGATTTAGGGTATGCGATATTAGTCTAGGGGTGTGATATAGGATATGCAATATAGGTCTAGTGGTGTGATATAGGGTATTCAAATCACAGGTCACCCGCAATGATAATGATTGAACATTTGAGAATGGAGCAATTTTTTATACAAGTAAAAAGTAATCAAATAATATTTAATATATTTAGGAAAACTACCAACAATAATTTCATAAGCGGGGACTCTTTATACTCTAAAAGTTTGTTTGGCTACTAATAAATACTTATTTTTCACTAGATATCCCCCTTTTTGATAGATCAACTACTGAATGTGATAAATATGCCACATGGCTACATTTCATCCTAAACTAATTCAGATTTGGTTTTAATTGCTCCGCCTTTTCTCTTTTTTGCATGACTTCGTGTGATATAGATAAAAAGGGGGAGCATTTAAGATCTAATTTTAATTATATTGCCTTTTATTATTACCTTTGAAACAGACATTTTTTATGTCTCCGCCTTGAAATCATACTAATTTAACAATTCCATGATTCGAATGTTTATTTTCTACTTTGAATACTTCATATTGTTTGCTACATGTATGTATATTAATTTACACGTACACATTGCTTGCATTTTAAATTTCTGAGATCAAATCAAACACACATAATAAATATATATAGGATTTACATGTATTTAAAAGTACAATGTCTATAAACAATGATCAAATATAAAACAATTTGAAAACTCTTAGCATGTGTAAAAATATTTTTTTTTATCAAAATTGTTCACAAAAATACCTGTAATTTCCAAACACTCGAACACTTTCTCAAACCTTCTGGACCCATCTGGCAGGGGCGGATCAACACACTTTGAAAATGATGGGTGGCAGCTTGGGTTCCTAGGAGGGTGCTAGGACATTATTTGCCATTTTGTCAATTTTACACATGAAAATTACAAATTTTCTCATAAAAAGGAGGGATGCCAACGCCTTGCACCATCACTGTAATCATAGATATTAAAATTATACTTACATTTTTGTACATCACGAAAAGCGTACATTGCAGCTCCGATCCTAATCCGTTATTAGAAGCTCCCGACATTCTCAAAAACGGAGTAAGATCAAAGATTTTTATAATCATGGTAGTAGTGTATTTGTAACTCCTTGGTAAGACTGACAAAAAATTAACACTTTCAAACCTACGTGAACCATTTTGTGTAATCGTAGACATTAACAATATACTAACTCAAAGAGTGCACATTGCAGGTCATTAAAAACTTCCGACATCTTCTTGTAAATGTGTGACCGGGTTGCTTGAATAAAAAAAACCTCGGTATTAACCGAAAACCACATCGAAAATCCGAAAACCTCATTAAAACACATTTTTGGGTGGTATAATTGCTCACTGTGTTATTTAAACACACTTGTAGATAAGTTTTTTTTTTGTTAGTATTCCAACAATTTCTAGCTACCTAACGAAAGTCTGTAATAATCAATATGGCGTCAGTACTTTGAAATTAGTCACTTGTCCTTCCGATACCATATTGATTATTAGAGACTCTCGTTGGGAAGTTAGACACTGTTGAAATATACATAAAACAAATTTTTTCACGTAAAAAAACTGCATAATTGTATATTTCAATAATGTAAAAAGCAATTATACAACAAACATCGTCTTTTTTATTGAGGTTTTCAGATATAGACACCCGGTTTTCTGTTTTTTTCCATGTAGTTTTCGGAAAAGAAACATGTTTTCGGTTATTGGAGGTACCGTGTTTGACCTGCGTCAGGTCAATTAGAAAAAAAAAATAGTTCTGTTTAAGACAAAATTAAAATAGTGTAAAATAAGCACACAATCATAGAAATATTGCAATTCAACAAAATTCCGTGTCTTATGAAAAAGTAAAACATCACGTATTAAACTTGACACGGAAGTGTGGATAATTGAATGATCGGCGGCGTAGCGATATACTAACGTAAACTTTGCAAGGAGGAAAAGGGGCGGGTAAAGAGAACAGACCGCGGAATATTAAGGCAGTTCCATGTGGCAATATTCCATTTCCGGTTGAATCCGACTTGCCTCCGATCTCCAAGTCAAGTTCTGGCTATAAATAGCCTTCCTTGACAATAATAGTACTGATTACGGTTTGGAGCTGAGTGTTTTAGAAACGTTTGGCAGCAAATTGTGTGGTCAAAAGTGCTTAGTCCCATAAAAAATGTGTCCAATATGAACTGTGTGTCAACATTGTTCCCCAAATATACAGGGTTCATAGGCTGCATGAGTATTAGTCCCGTTAAAGTTTGTGTCAATTCCATAACATGCATTAATGGTACAAAATGAATTATAAATTTCATGTTCTTAAGTTGGATTTCGTAGTTTTCATTTTATCAACATTATACTTATACTGTTTGAGTTTCCATCTTAATATTCAGCATTTAATTGGTCTTGTTGGTTATACTTTACGAAGTGTTTTCTTTTTTTTTTTTTTTCGTTTGTGTCAAAGTTACAAACTGTCCTATTAACATTTTAAAAAATCTATTTTATTTACATTCACTCCTGCGCGCGCGACCTAATATTTGTAATGCAGAAAAAAAATCAGATTTCATTACTGCAATAAACGATCTGAATTTATGCTTTATTAAAATAGTAAGTTGTTGGACGTTGTTTTAAGATTCAAACCTTGTCAAGATTTTAAAAAAATGATTGTTAGAATTGATACATTTTTAGGTAATCTCCTATAGGAATAAAATAATTCAAACTTGTATTACTGACAAGGTAAGTATTGAAAAACTATCGTCAGCAGTTGAATGTTTTCGTCCTCCTACCCATGGGTTTTATACAAAAAAAATATGTAAAACTAAAAATGTAATAACTATGGCCTTAAGTAAAATTATACCAATCATAAATATAACTTATTTAGTAATCAAGGGAAACAAGATTCTGGCGGAAATAACGTCATCAAGGAACAAAGGCCTGACAGGGAACAGGCACACAAAACAAAACATAAACCAAAATAATGCATACAAAACCACAAACGTAAACCAAAATAATACATACAAAACCACAAACGTAGACCAAAATAATACATACAAAACCACAAACGTAAATGAGCAACTGAGAAATACAAAACTAAACCCGAAAAGAGAAAAGGGTAGAATGTAACCAATACAAAGTCAAAATGTTAGAATTAAATATTTAATTAAAGTGAATAAAAGCCTCTTCAATCTGTTCATTTATGGCCGCTCTGAACTTTGTCTACATTGATCACGTGACCATACAATTAAACTTACTGACTGAATCATAAAGAAGATACAATGCATTCAATGAACTACTTTGTTTTTACTGGTATGTGGAGGGAACAGACAAAAAACATGTCTATTTAAGGTTTCCTTACCTACCCTTACCTAAGCACATTGTAAGTATCATTTTTTTTCGTTGAGCACTACCAAAGTAAAAAAATCCTCCAAAAAGTGTATACATATAATGATTTTAAAAAATTAAATGATTTCACCTACCAACCCTTTTTTTATCCATGGTAACCGTAAACAGACATATATTTGTCTTGGCCTTACTGGTGCTTTTAAATAAAATCTTCAGATTTATATTCAACTTGTTTTATCTAAAAGAATATGTTATTGCAATCACATCATTACATAAAAAGTGCACATTTAGATACACTGTTCTGTGTAATGCAAACATATAAAGTGCCCATATCAAACAGTAAGTCTATGTGGAAAAGGCAGAACAACTGACTATTTCTTCTAAAATAAAAACTAAGTATTTACCTATTTAGAGGGTCTAATTAATGGAAAAGAGTTTAAACCTATCATTTCAATGATAACAGGTAAAAGGGCCAAAATCATAAGATAGTTCTTGAAATTTTCCTAAAATTAGCATACCCTCCCCCTTTTTACACAAAAATACAAAAAGAAAAAACCAAAAACATGCAGGGGGTGGAGTTGGTGGTAAAACTGTTGTTGTTGTGCTTCACATAAATGAAATATGTATAGAAAGGTTAAATTTAGATGTTTTAGTTGTGTTTTATGATGGAAATCTGGTTAAAGAAACAAATTTTACTGTTTTTACTTTGTGTTGACTTATGCCATGACATTGCATTATTCAAACTTTGAGTAGTTCCTTATTATAAGGAATTATTTTGGTGAACATTAAAACTGATGAATCTGTTGAAGAAGTTATAAGCTACAAGAGAACACAAATTTATAGGATTAATATAAAACACATAAAGTAAAAAGAATATGAAGAAATTTCTCTTAGCCCTCACAAAAAAAAACTTTTTAGGCCAAGCAGTTACATCTTCATCTACCTTTTAGTAACATTCAATCATAATGAAGGCTACAATTAAGACAGAATAACAAAACAAAGAAAATTATGAATTTTCATATAAGGCCTAGTGGACTGGCAAATTGCATAGTTCAGCAGTTTTTTTTTTTTACTAATCTACATATACATGTATCAATGGGAACAAATCAAATCAATGTTCAGCTATAACAGATATGTATCAGAAGTAAAAAAAAATGGTTTCAGTACATAAAATGATTGAGGGGGGATTTTAACATCCTTGCCTACACTGTTGTATTTCGCATGGATGGTGTACGTAAATCCATATTCATTATTATTTATATTTAAAGATGTAAGGTGTGATTTTTTTTGTGGGGGGTGGGGGTTGATTTGGGTGAAAACCACTTTTTTCCACAAGTTATAAATTGTTTTTCGAATTAATTCACTTAAAGCCATAAAAGCTGGGAGTAAAACACACAATTTATTTTCCACATTGCTGGTGATTATTTTTTTGTTCTCAAAAATTTGGAAATAATGTGTTTTTCAATAAAATCCACAGCACCCCTAAGAAAATTAAATGGTTGCTGCCTGAACGCAAACATTTGAAATTACAGTCAGAATTTCTTTTATATTGACAAAATTTGGCACATTTTGGATCAACAAACTATATAAAAACAGTAAAATCGGAGTACAAAAGTGTATAAAATGTGCTCTGTGGCAGTCACTGATGAAATTATATTTTTAGCATTTTTTTTTTCAAAATTTGTGTACTTCCTTGCAACAGGAATTATAATGGTATTATACCTCTATTAATTCTTCCAAAATTTCATCCCTCATCATATTTTTTATTTCCATTCATTCTGTGAGAAAATCTAGAATAGACATGGTAGAGGTGTCAAAACTATTAGAAAGAAAAAAATCAAAGAAGTTAGACTTGAACTTGATCTTTTGCAAAATTTTACAGACAATGGCTTGAATTTACATTCACGATATTGATACATGTGCTGATTATATGCATGTGCTCTGATATTTTTCACATGTTGTATATTAATTGATCAAATAGTTTTCAAAGATCTATCTATATCATTCATAGATTAGGCATTCTATGATGAGAAAGAGTAATCAAGGGAACCAAGGTTATAGCGGTAATCAAAAGAATGTAATCCAGGGACAAAGACCAGACATGGAAAACAGACATACACAACAAAGAAGTTCGACAATACTCAACTACTGTCAACATGTCTTAAGACCAACCATTTTTTTTCACAAAAAATATAATTACATTTGTAATAACATTTATAACTTTAAATTTTATGTCTGCCACGTAGTTCAAGACATTTCGTAAAAACTGTAAGGTAAAATGTAAGCATACATAGTTATCAATTATTTTGTTTGTACCGGAACCAGAATTAAAGGCGGAAGTAGGAACCTCTATTATAGAATACAGGTTCCTACCGGAACCGCTGTCAGACGGGAACTTATAGGTATAATACGACACCGGCACACACACTATATCACATAGTCGTTCCTTAAACCTGCCGGGCCAAATTTGGTCCAGATTACAAGTCGTTCCCTAAACCTGCCGGGCCAAATTTGGTCCAGATTACAAATAATCAAGCATCATATGATTGAAATGAAACTTTTGATGAACAAATAAAATGCAAGTGCTGACCTTACTGACTAAATTATTGTTTAGATTTATTTAAATGTATAGTGACATATACCATTTTTATGGCATTATCTCAATTTCTAAACTCCGGTATTGCAAGAAGCTTACCTTGATTTTTAATTTTGACGCCTGTGCCAATGTAAAACCACAAAAAAAACTTCAGTTTATAAAGTAAGAATTAACTCTTTAAGATAATCTAGCAGATCAAACATGCATGTTGTACAATTATTTTTGTTTTGTGTTAAAAGGAATAATATACACGTACATGTATATATGAAATATATATAGTGTGTACCTTAAAGCTGTACATGTGATTATATAGCCGTTTGCAAGTACTCCTTTAGATAATCCTAAAGATCGAAATTACACGTACATGTATCTGAAAAATATTAAAAATGCTTACATCATCAGTTAAGATTTTATGCACTTCACAGTCAGTTTTTACGATATATAATGACTTTATGAAATACGCAGTGCTTTGAACCTCGAAAGGTGGTTTCAATTGAGGTTTAATCAAGTGTCTAACCTATGTCTCAGTTAGATCTCGATGTTTAGTTTCCTACTCACTAAATAAGGCAATGGTAGCTATCAAGTTCTCTCTTTATCCAGGGGAAAACTGGGAGCATGCACAGGTAGGGTAAGCGTCCTCTGTCCTTTGCTTTTCTAGAAACACTCAAGTCTAGGGTAGAAGAAAGAGCAAAGTAAAACTAAGGTGGGAGAAATTTCCTCGAATGTGGCTAAATATCTCTCTTTGACACGGGCGCATAATTGAGGGAATTTGTGTGTATGTGTGTGTGTGTGTGTAGGGGGAGGGTTACATGAAATATAGGGAGGCTCCCACCGAAAGCAGCAGAGTTGGTACCTTTCTATGTTTGGATATTGTACAGGACACATCAACGCTACAGCTATGCCAAATATAAATTTTATTGTTCTTTGACTATTTGTATTGATGTACAATGGTTCACTATTGCTACATTAAGGTTTCAATTTAACTCAGTTATCATAGCAATTAGCTGTAAGAAAATATGGATGTTCTGTCCATATAAGGAAAATAGCCACATCTATTATAACAGATTAGGCTTGTTTTCTTCATAGCATTAATATTTTTGTTGGATAATTATTCTTTATGATAAGCTTAAAATTAATTTATTTCAAGATCTGAATATATATAGCAGTCGCCAGAGCCTTTAGACACATGTATATGTAGCCTGTTCGCATCTGCAATTATCTATTACACCACTGCACAAAATGGTGCCATTAGCATACCCCTTAAAGATTCAAATGCAGATGTTAAGATCCCTTTGTAGGTATTTCTGATACCTGGGTAAATCAAGTTTAATTCTATGTTATTTGCGCTAATAAACAAACCTAATAAAACTATGAATTAAATATGCTGATTAATTTGGTTTGAACTTACAATGATACAAGTATAGCTCGCTCACCGATATCATTTCTATATTTTGAATAAGTTCAGGATTTTTTTCTGCTAGAAGTTTGTGTTGTAGGTCCTTTGAGATTTTCAAAATCATATATAAAATCATATATATATATATAAGAAGTTGAGGATATTCACAACTTAAGATAGTCAGTCAAACAAGTTTGTATTGCTGGACAATAGATTTGGCTTTAACACTTTAAGTCACTGGTCGAACATGGCCTTTAAAAGAATTTGATCTAACTTAAGCAACTTCTTTAACCCATGATGCCATTTTGCACCTCTTATATCATATTTCCAACAAGATGAATTTTGTGGGTTTTCTTGATGCAATACATGTGTTGCACAATATTTAAAGGACAAAATTAACTTTTTTGATGGCTTGTTTTTTGTTTGTACAAGGAGATTTATTTTTAACACATTCCATTTTGTGTATATAAAAAAGGATTAAGTAATTCTTACAAAATACCCCCTTGTGTCAATTAGAGTTATTGTTTAGAGAGCAATTAATCCCCAATTACTATCCATGTTTGTTGATATTTTAAAATAATATGTAATTCACTGTTTTTTCAAAATCCTTTAGGTTGACATGGTAAAATATTTGTCAAAATAGAGTTTGTTTACATGAGTAATCAAGGTAACCAAGATTATAGCGGTAATCAAAAGAATGTAATCCAGGGACAAAGACCTGACATGGAAAAGAGACATACACAACAAAGAATTTACAGTAACTAAAATCATACATACAAAGTAACAAAAGCTAATGAGCAACTCGGACTCCACTAAAAACTGGGAGCATGGACCAGGTGCACCGGTAGGGTAAGCGTCCTCTACTTTTCTAGAAAGACCGAGTTGCTCATAAAAAGTCAAGTCCGGGGTAGACAAACGAAGAAAGGAAAACTATGATCCGTTGAATAGATCAGTTTTCATGGTGCAGATGGATACACCATAACCCTGTTCCAGAATCCTATTTGTTAGAGTTCTAGCGCGATGCAAAAAGTCTGCGTAGTTTCGGCAAGCTCTGGCATAACGTATGAGTTGTAATATGAACACTCCATATGCAGATGCTGAAGGGATGTTGCCACAGGTAAAAGACAAATTGACAAATCTAAATGAAAGTCATCGCGTTTGGGGTAGATGCAATGTATCAAATCCTCAAAATTAGGATTGTTTAAAGATAATTCGTCATCTATATTGTTGAAACTGAGATTAAAGGATATAGCTAACCGATATTCTTTCTTTCGGATTTGATCAGCTATAAAGTCAACCTCATAAGAGTGAAGGGATAGGTCAGCAAGTAGAAGAGCACAATTCCCATTGGAATTGTTAAAGGAAAAACGCGCGTCCACCACACTTTACAAATATGTTGTCGATTAAAAATTCCAGCATTTTGTAAACATTTTCTTCTTTATATTTGGAAGAAGATTTGGAATTATTTTTTTTGAAAACGTGCATGTGTATAAAATCGTGACATACTAATGATGAAAGAAAAGAAGAAAAAATGATAAGATCTATAAATCGAATCTATTAAAATATTAATATTAAGACGATTAAAAATCGATTTGAGAATTAAATGATCAAGGACTGTTAATCGACAGGGATAAAAAGAAAGAAATAAAATCCGAAAATATCATTAGAAAAATAGTGATCAATATATATGAATGGTTGCATGATAATACTCATGTGAAGGTCAATAATTAAGCGAGTTTCTGTTAAACGTACAGGAATGTCATTAATATGCCACGCAGTTGTTAATATGTTTTATAAAACATTAAAATGACTGCTCATTTTGTATATTGGATGTTGAACTTTTCCAAGATTTACATAATAGATGATGCCATGCCAAATCGTCGTTCTCCGCACGCTTTCCTCCTTACTATAAATTGATAGAACACGGTATTGGCCTTTGATCGTAAAGCTCGGGATATTTCATACCCTTTTATTAATTCTTGAGTATACAATATAGCACGGCCATGAATATATCAATATTTTGTACAAGCATCTATATTTTCCAGGCAGCCAATGAAGTGAGGCGAGTACTGGTGTCATGTGTTCGTGTCGGCGTGTTCTTCCGAGCAATTTTATTCTGCACTGCATGTTGTAGTTTATTCAGATAACACTCATTTCGTACAGAATATACCCGTAGACCAGGCGAGAAGTAATAATAACGCCACTAGTGTCTTTATTCCGAAGTTGAAGTTGAAATATCGCATAATGGAGACGGACAGGGCATGCGCAAGATTGACAACAGTAGGTAAGCTCTCCCAGATATGGGAATTCGTATGGATAACATGATTATTATTGCCTAACAATGCTGTAAACATTATTGTTAATATACAGAATTTGGTTTGTGCTGTAAACTATACTGTATATCAAGAGTAACCAGTGAACAGTCAAAACTTGTTTTAATTAAAATTGTAAACAAATGGCAAGATGGCGACCAACAAACTCGACTCCTCTTCGGAAAACACAGACATATTAACTAACTCTCAAACAAATCTCTCTTATCATGTAAATTGAGCACCATACGATAATCATGTTTCGATAAACATATAATAATCTCATAAATTTTTAACAAACAAACGATTGTCATATGTTTTCAAGCCAAAACTTATATAAGAGAATCATATGATAGTCATATGACTATCATATGTTAAATACCATATGATTTTCATATGATTATCATATGATTATCATAGAAATGGAGCACCATATGATTATCATATGTGGCACATTTTCCTGTGTGTATGTATAATAAATTATTGTTTATTGTTTTTATTGTTAAACGATCTTTATTGTTAGGATTTATTAATTATTTGTCATGAACAACTGTTCTAAATGTACATGTATCTGCCTGTCTATCAGTAATTATACACATGATTTTGATATGCGCACTTCTTGATTGCATGCACGTACATGTAAAATATCATCATCGGAGGTTTTGACTTTCATTATTAATTAATATTAACCATTCGACTAATAAGATATATAAGATATTGCTATGATTATTGACAAATATGTTGACAATATCCCGGGGCAAAAACAATTCCAAAGTCACATGAACTGTAATTGTCTAGAATAATTTTCCTCTTCGTTATCTAATATCAAAACCATGTAATAATGATACACAATCATAATGTAATACATCATACATTTCTATTTCCTGCTTTGTATACTCAATATTGTCACTTATAGATACAGAGCGTCAGTGGCCTTCTATATAAATATTATGTTGATGCTCTGGCAAATGAACGGCTGAAATCGTTCTGTCAAACGTGACGTACAACGGAAATGACGTATGATGTTATGAAGTGATTATGTGTACATATGTTAGGAAGGTTGGTACTAGATATATGTATAGATACGTCATTATTGTGTAGGTACATGTAGATACACGTTTGTTTCATATAGGAACTTAGTATTTTGTATATACATGTAGTTAAAGACACTATATCATTATGTATATATACCCACATCATTATCTTGTAGATACAGTGACGCGTCAAATCATTGTCTTAATTTTTCAAAAAATTAATTTCAGAGTTGCGTCAATTTAATCTATAAATGCAGAATGTAATAAAGGCATTTGCATAAAGCCAACGAAAAGAAGAAAAAATATCCTTGAGTAAAGCCTTGACCACCCCATTTCAAATCAAACCAGATCAAACTATCTAGCCAAATGAAGATGATGTAGAGAAATTTTACAACCTTGATAATTAAATAATTTTATGATTAAATTGAACCGAAATTGCCATTTTCTTTAAAATACTGTACTTCAAATACGTTTTGGAAATTCAAGACAATGTGACGACTCTATTCGCTACACTGCTCCATCGGATCAAAGTGATACAGGGAAGATAAAATAAACGTATAGAACGGTCTGAAAAATTCCCAACGATGTTAGAACTGTCAAATTTGCGATGCAAATTTTTGGTCGTTCCATCCGCGGGACTCGAACTTGTACCGCTGTGACATCTATGGTAACACCGCCTGCACAAAGTCTATTGTCTAAAGTCAGATGTATATGTATTATGATTTTTTGAAAGTAATCAACTATGGCAATAATATTTTAATTGTAATATATTATGTTGACAAATCATAAAGGCCATAACAATATCACAAGTATGATCTATCAATTATCCAATATGCACATACTTATCAGAATTTATTTGTCGATTGTCACTCACTAGTACCTTTCTAGACACTTCTTAAACCATATTCTAAGTTTTTTGCTCGTTACAGAACTTTGATACATAAATATAATAGCACTTGCTAGGTTTTCATAAAAAATTGTGTTGTTCACCCATTTTTTTTGGAAATATAGTCTACAAAGCATATTATTTCAGAAAAAAACCCTAGGGGATTCGTCAAATGTCCGTTAATTGTCTATTCGTAAGAGATCTAATTTTCAAATAATTGTCTTTTCTTTGAACCTTGTTTTCGCAAATATGTAATGTGTGTATTCGACCAAAAATTGTACCGCTATATGAAAACGTATTATGGTATCTGTCCGTCCGTCAGTCGTTCACACTTACCTAAACAATAACAATAGCTCAAAATGCTGCCACCACTTTTGAGAAATTTTGTTGAATTGGTTCTTTTAATTGACGTGAGCTCCCTTTCTATTTTTGCAAATGTTCAAATTTTCTTTTTTTGAATCATGGGACTTTATTAATTCGAAAATGGAATGATTTCATGTTTTTGGAGCACAACTCGGTTAAATTGTATCGTATAATATTGATGAAAGCTCCCTTTTACTTTTTATTCTAATTGTGATTTTACAATTTTGATTTATAGGAATTTATTCATAAAAAAGTTTGGATTTCACAGTTTTCAGAGTATAACTCAGTAGTGGTGCACATATTTTAATGAAACTTAAGTGAATTGTTTCTTATGACTAACAAGAACTGGTGTATACAGCTGCGCTACGAGAATCAATCATTTTATTATTGCACTACATGAAATCTCGCCTAATGTGAAAGTACTTGACGTTCTACTGGAATTAAAGTGAATGATTATTACACTAATGTTTGCAGTTTTGGTGGTTTTAGTTTGTTCTCAGCTAGACTTGAGTTACTGCAAGCATTCTGTAAGTGGGCATCTTTTTTCTATATAGTGTATGTTGAGGTATTTTATGTGGAGAAAATTAGATGCATGATCGAGTGAATTTGATGGTGTGTTTGTTGTTTTGGTTCGTTGTTTACCAAATATAACATGGGAATATGTAAGGCTTTATAAAACAACAGTTTAACATCACCGCAAAACTCATGCGCCTGTCCTCAGTGAGGAGATGATGGTCATTTGCAGAATTATCATCGTTCTGGTGCAATTGATTGCATTACTTTCGATGTAGGGGCTATTAAGGGCTTACTCAATAGTGTGTATAGTGTGTTCATGCTTGTTGAAGACCTTTTGGTGATCTCTAGAGGTATTTACTATTTTGGTTTAAAGTACACTGCGATGCATTTGCTTTGTTCCACTACAGCTTTTTTTTTTTTAATTTTCTGTATGTAAACCATCGAAATAGCAGCTGCTACTTGAGTTTAAATCTAATATCAATACAGGCTAATTAGAGTTATTAATATCTATTGATCTCACTTCATCACAAATCATTAGAACTTACTACATGTACATTATAGACAACTTAATAAAGATTTTCCTCATTTGCAATGCTTAAGGCTGATACTGTGCTACTTTGAAAACGAGAAATTGTAATTGTGATAGATGTGTTTACAGTAAACGAATAACACATTAGGAGTCAAACGTTTGTTTTTGTTCGTATTCCGGGCCGCTATGAGGAAAGTATTTAGATATTATGTACTGGCGGCTATCATTTTGATATTCCTTGTCTTTCACAGGGTTTCTTTCAACGAAATTGTATCTAAAGCTAGAGTTACAGCTTTTGGAAAGTGCAAGCCATCGGAAGTAAATAGCGATAGACGGTGGCATGTTTTGGTTACTGTTTCTGAAGGTTTCCAGGATATGTTTGAAAATTGGTTTTTATATTTTTGTAGACTGAACCTGAAGTTGCCGCTAATCATTGTAGCAGAAGATAGTAACACATATGAAAGGTATAGAAAAGTGTCAAACTTACAGGTCATCAAAGCGTTTAATCCAATAGATATAAAACATTCCCTTTCGTATAATACAAAAGAGTATAATCAACTCGTTAGCAAACGCCCAGCTCACATTCTAAGTGTGCTCCAACCCGGACGGAATATAATATATACTGATATAGATACAGTTTGGCTCAAGGATCCAACCCCTTATTTCAATGGATCGTATGATGTTTGGAGTAATATGGATACTAAATCAGTAATATGCACCGGATTCATGGCAATGAAAAATCACACTCGTGTTGTTGAATTTCTAAAAAGATGGGCAAATGCATTAAAACGTCCGAATATAAATCAGCCAGTATTTAATTCCTTAATTAAGACTTCGAACATAAGATATGCAAAGTTGTCTCGGAATCGTTTCCCTTCTGGTG
Organism: Perna viridis; assembly: GCA_037379345.1. Classification (NCBI taxonomy): domain Eukaryota; kingdom Metazoa; phylum Mollusca; class Bivalvia; order Mytilida; family Mytilidae; genus Perna; species Perna viridis. Next base: position 31,629,402 of record CM074524.1, on the reverse strand, counting down.
ACTTATATTTTGGCAAAAATCAGAACAAATTGCGGGAAAATGTTGTGGTCGTTCATAACAATTTTATAATAGGGCATGACAAGAAGTTGAACAGATTCAAAACGGCAGGACTTTGGGCATACAACAATTCATTACAGATGGAATCTGTGATGAAAACACACTGCAAGTGTTTGAAGTACATGTCTTGGTAAAAAATAAATTTGTCTGCACCTTTAATTAGTTTCAAATGAAAAGTATTTAATCAATGGCATTGACTGTTTGTTATCATGCACACAATTTTTTATAGTCCTATTTCTCTTTCTGTTATAACATGTGTGATTATTTTAACGTGACAAACGTAACATATACACACCAGTAGTTTTGTTTTATATATTTCATGCATGTAAAATGTTTGCGAATTTTGGTCATGCGTATCAGTATAAAGACGAGATGTCGGTTGGCTATAACAGTTCTAAATGTTTTCTTTTGAGACGGCAATCAGGCGAACCTACAACTATCCACTGAGACATACCTGTATTTATCTCAGACGGTCGTATATCGGGCCTACAGTTGCGATCCCTTCTGAACTCTTTTGAATTCTGCCCGAATCTGTCAGGAAAACTGTTCAATGACAGGAAATAGAACAGAAATTCTGACAGGGCTATGACAGTTTGGAACTGCTTATCGTATTTCTTTGTCATGATCTAGGACAGTTTATTTCAGGATTTGTCAGGAAATAGAACAAAGTGTGTCCTGACCCAGGATAGCCTCTGTCAGGATTTCTGTTGTTACTCTTGTCAAAGAACATTTTATTTTTTATTTTATGACAGATGCAGACACAATTTAAGAGAGGTTACTATAAGTGATCGCAACTGTAGCAACATGTTTTAGTACATGTTTTAGTAGGCTACTGGTTCGTCCGTTGGTCGGGTCTACATGTTTATTATTCCTTAAGACACTCCTTCGACATGCCACTGAAACTTCAAATACTGATATCTTGAATGGAAATCAGACTTTACCTTCAGCATTCAAATTCAAATTCAAACACGATTGACACAAGCAATGGGTTCCTGTCTTGAGAAAAGAACATAAGATCATGCGGTGATTAAGGATTAGACGGGACTCTAGGCCTCCCCAATCCACCTCTAGATACGGACCATAAATAAAACGCAATAAAACTCAAAGGGTCAATGTAAAAATAAAGAATATGACAAACAAAGCAAAAAACCAATTTTAAATAAGGATAGGACTATTCCATTAAATGTCCTGCTAGCTCCAAACCTCAATTACAATAATGGGTGATTATGTTCCAGCAAACAGCTTATCAACCATAAAAACGTCTAAAATGATAAAAATTTAGAAAATCCGTGTCATACCGATAATGGGGTTTAAGAATGTTTTAAATTTGGATAAAAATGGCGACGTGTAGAAGGATTTATCAATTTTGATCTTGATCGAAAGTACAAAAAAGAGACAAAAAATCAATTTTACAAAGTGGCTGTATAGGTAATGGATCATACAATGTGTACATAAATAAATACATGTACATGTAATGTACATGAACTCCAAAATATCAAAAAACCTAGAGGACCAATGAACTGACCCGCATACGAAATTATGTATGCAAATATGAAAAGGAATGGACTAAATTACAAGGGGGTTCGTTCTGTTTTTCGGTGTAGCGTAGCACCTTAACCACTAGTAACTACGACATATCATTAAATTACACTATAACAATAAAGTTGAAAATGATAGCACCTTCTGTATATCTGTTACACCCTTCATTTCTTTCATTTCAAAGCTAGGACAACGTAGCTTCGAGGATATAATTTGACTACTTGTGTGATAATAAACCACAAAAATCCTTCGTAAAAATCTTTCGTAACGCAGTGTTAACAAAAACTCTAACAAATAGGCTTCTGGAACAGGGTTATGTTGCTACAAGATTGAAGTCATCACTACAAAAGTTTTATGGTCGTCATCATGAACTCGTGGATCGTTATGGTGTATCCATCAGCACCATGAAAACTGATTTATTCAATGGGTCATAGTTTTCCTTTCCTCGTTTGTCTACCCCGGACTTGACTTTTTATGAGCAACTCGGCGGGTGTTTCCAGTAAAGCAGAGGACACTTACCCTACCGGTGCACCTGGTCCATGCTCCCAGTTTTTAGTGGAGTCCGAGTTGCTCATTTAATTTGTTACTTTGTATGTATGATTTTAGTTACTTTATGTTCTTTGTTGTGTATGTCTGATTTCCATGTTTGGTCTTTGTCCCTGGATTACATTCTTTTGATTACCGCTATAACCTTGGTTCCCTTGATTACTCTTTAATCAATCATACGGACGATATGATTGATTTAAACATATTATATTGTCAAAGAAAATTGGATTAGACACAAGTTGTACAACTTATCAATGCCTTCTCCTAATATATACATTTGAGTAATACATACTTATGACATTTACAATAAATAGTATTATTTATGAAGATACTATAGAGAAAAACAAATATGTAATGACACATAAACACAGATGCATGCACTGGGGATTAAGCATGAATAACATTAGACAGGGATATCGAAAAATATTTAATCAAATTGAATGTATAATGTTTAAATATGTTATAAATTGAATTTTTCAAGACACACATGCATCAATGTTGCAGTGGAACATGATAAAAAAAAACACAAGAAGTGTTCACGATATACCCTAAGATTGTCCAGTTGCAATCAGAGCTAAATACCAAGCCGAGATGTTTATGTGATTCGACTGGTTGTATGATAGAATTATCAAATGTAAAAACAATATTAGTAGCTCTGTTGCAAGTACTAAATACCATAATGTCAATTTTATCAGGATTTAGCTTTACCAGCCATTCATTAGACCATATAGAAATATTTTCGAAGTCCATATTAATGATATTGACGACTGTCGCCTCATCATTGGCTACATGACCAATAGAATTGTCATATGCAAATAATCTACAAAGCCCATTCATACTATCAGATATGTCATTGACATATACAAGAAAAAGAAGGGGTCCTAATACAGATCCTTCTGGTACACCAGCATACAATGAGCTTATGGTTGATTTTCCATCCATGGGAAGAACCCTTTGTCTTCTAGATTCTAAATAACTATAAAGCCACTTTAATAAATTACCCTTGATACCATATCGTCCTAATTTAAAAATCAATCCCTTAATCCAAACACGGTCAAAAGCCTTGCTAATATCGCAAAACGTAATGCAAGTTCTTTGACCAGAATCTAAAGACACCAAAATTTCACGATAAAGTTCAATCAATTGATGTACTATAGAAAAACCAGGTAAGAATCCCGACTGAAATTTACAGATAAGATTATTGAAAAATATATGGTTAAAATAGTTTATAAACTATCTTTTCTAAGATTTTACTTGTGCAAATCAATAAAGCACTTGGTCTATAATTTGATACCTTTGATTTGATTCGTCTCCCTTTTTATACAGATATAATGGAAACGTATGAAATCTTAATGAATTGTTGAAGAGCATGCATAGGGGTCTTGCTATTTCATTTTTAACAGCAATAAGCATTCTGTTACTTATAGAATCTGGGCCAACTGTTTTGTTAGGATTTAAATTTGATCACACGTTAATAACATCTTGGTCGAAAATTACAATATCCTCTCTTCCCCTGTCATATGACGATATAAGTGACGCTGACGATCAGCTGACTATACTCGGTGTAACTGCTGTTGTCATTGTAATAATAATACATTGTACTTATATGTGATATTTGTAAAACATGATCATGACCGACAAATGGATTCTTAACGTCGTTATCTATTATTTTTTTCATGAAAATCATTATGTACTTTAGTAAGCAAAACATTTTTGTATAATTATCACTTTAGCAACTTTTTTTTCAAGATATGAATGAAATATATGTACCCCCGCAGTACCCCCATTCAATATTGTAAAGAAATATTCGGAAGAGCGCTTATGCTAGTAAAAATGGTGTAAAATGGTGACTTCTATATTTTGAATTGCGTTTCAATACCTTAGTTGAACATGATTTCAATGCGAATAATTTACCTTTAAGAGTAGTTGATAAGTTTTCAATGATATATATATGTGTACTGTTTACTAGTCAACATTTTCTCTATTTAAATGAAACGTTCGGACATGGCGGTACCCCTTTCCGTGTCAACTGGAAGTGGTTAAAATAATTTTGCGGAGAGGTTATTTAAATGTGTTTGGGCTAATAGATATTGTCTTCTGTCTATTGTGTATTTAAATCTAAACTCTGTCTGAAGAACTTTTAAGAACGTTCAGTGTTCATATTGATTTATATTTTATATATATTTTAGTATATCATCTTCTAATATTCCGTGTGATGTACGATTTAAAGGGAGATAATAGATTTGTTAAATGTAAATCTTACTATAGTCCGGCCGACACCTACATATTAGAATATGCCAATTTTACACATTCAGCTGTTGAGTGTAAATGTAGTTTCTCCTCATCAATATAGATAAATCTAAAACAATTTTAATAGGGGTAGTTATGATTTCTGACCATCAAATTAACAGTAATGTATGTTTCATTTCTTTTTATTTCGTCATTTGTTTTTTTAAAATAATTTCAAAATTATATTCACAATACAATATTCAACAAACAGTGCAAATGCAATTTCGATTGATAATCATTGTACAAATTGTAATTCATCGGTTACCTGTCTCGTAGACTAACAAAATATTGCGTGGAAAATTAGTGCCGCCATTGCCTGAGATGAAAATGTTACGGAAAAGGTATGTAAATTATTTTATTATTCAAAATATGTTTATTTTTACTAGAAATAAAAGTTTTATGTCTTATATGGTTCCACAAGGCAAGGGGTTAGTTAAGTTATTACAATAATTTACAATAATTCAATTCTATCTAATATAAACATGCACTATCAAGCAGAAAATTTTATAAACAAGCATTCATAAATGCAAAATTCTCCACATATTGGTGGTACATGTGTAGATATTTTAAGAACAATTGAGTGACCCAGATTTGCAAGAGATTTAATACCAGCAGTTGAAGAGTACATGCATCATTTTCCTTTATGTACATGTATCTACAAAAGAAGCTTTGAACAGCCTTATTTGCTGAACTAGTAATATCAGAATTCTGGTAACTATTTTTATTTGCTCCAGAAGAACTTTTTTCAATTTACAGATACCTATCCTAATACACTAGGCATTTTTGTAATATCCATATTAATATTGACATAACGTAGGAACATCACCTGTTACATGATGTCTCCATAGATGGTCATCTTTCGTTCATACAGAAACGTCTTGGACTTCATAACATAAGAACCAAACTCTATTCTATACATTTCACTTTACTACACTCAATTTACAAATTAAGTCTTGACACTCCAGTTTCTGAACATACTTCATCATTACACAGACTTGTTGTTATCATTTTGGATATCGGTTTCCACAGACTTTAAACCAGTTTGTGTGAAAAGTCAAGATAAAGAAAAACCATCATTTCTTCCACTACCATTTGTCAACAAAGATATAGATGCAATCCATCACAAAAACGTTACCAACAAAAATTCCCCGTATTTCAAAGACAAATCCATACCAGTTATCTCATATTCTTATTTATCATCAACTGCATCCAAAATTTTCAACTATAAAAGGCTATTGAAGAACCTCGCAATTGAGGGCTTCAAGGCTAAACCAGTTGACTGTTCCAAAAACTCTCCATTCAGATATGGTCCTTCCGGTCATGTCGTTACGGGAGATTTAACCATCGAAAACGAATCTCTGCGTAATATCCTTTTTAAAGGTCCAAAGTACCGTGAATCACGCTCCATAAATTGGAATTATAACTTTAAAGTTCTTATGGATGTCGTGGAGAAAATGGATAAAACGAGAACATGAAGACATTGATTCTCTGTCAGAGTGGTTAAAGGCCGTGAGGTCTTCAATTCTGAAACGAATGAAAGTTTTAAGTAGGTCAATGAGTGTCGATGCTACATTAGTTGTCAAAGACCCTGATGTACAAAAACATTGTCTACTATACATGACAAATATGTTCTAGTACCAGCAGACAAACCCAAAACAACATTGTTTTTGTCTGCAAAACGTTTTACATCCAACGTTTATTATCAGAGGTAGACGTAGAAAATAGTAGCAGTGATAAGACCTATACTGCGCCACAATCTCCAAAGAAGAGATTATGGAAAACCATAAATCTGTGGCATCCTCTTTTGGTCTCTCCACCAAGGACGATGATTGTGATTTACCGTCTATGTAATGGATTCCTAAACTCCATACAAACTACGTTAAATAGCTTGATCTGCACAAATGTACCACCAAACATCTTTCAATATTTTTAACTTCTATACTCACAGCTTTCAAAGAGGGTCTGCAGTCCTACCACAACACTTGTTACTCCCGCAGTGGTATTAATGCAATGTGGATCCTGAAAAATTCGAAAGGTCTTTTGGAGACAATCATTTCAAGACTATTTATGAAAATATCATAGCATTAAAACCTATGATTTTTCAACAATGTATACTTCCCCATACTCAGTTAAAATCCCGACGCTTACCCTGCCGGTGTCAGGAAAATGGCACCAACTCTATTGCTTTGATTTATGATGTTAGAAAAGTTCTTATACACGTAACTTCATGTAATCTATAACAACTATGCAGAGTTGTGGGACTTCAAAACTTCAGTAAAGAAATATCCTTATTCATTGTAGATACCACACTGTTAGTTTCTGTTAAACTCAAAAAAATGCTAAGAGTCCATAAGAGCAACAAACCTACAATAAGCGAAATGGTCAATCCTTAACATGATATATCCATCTGCACTATGAAAACTGATTTGTTCAACGTATCATAGTTTTCCTTTCCCCCTTCGTCTTCCCCGGACTTGACTTATTATGAGTAACTCGGCGGTTGTTTCTAGAAAAGCAAAGGACACTTACCCTACCGGTGCACCTCGCCCATGCTCCCAGTTTTTAGTGGAGTCCGAGTTGTTCATTTGTTTTTGTTCCTTTATATGTATGATTTTAGTTGATTTATATTCTTTGTTGTGTATGTTTTTCACAAACATATGATTGTCATATGTTTTCAAGCCAAAATTAACATATGAGAGTCATATGATAATCATATGACTATCATATGATAAATATCAATTGCCTGTGTATGTATAATAAGTTTTTGGTAAATTATGTTTATAGTTTTTATGTTAAATGATCTTCATCGTTAAGATTTATTAATTATTTGTTATGAAGAACTGTTCTATGTGTACATGTATAGCATTTGTCTGTCTGTCGTTCAGTAATTATATACATGATTTTGAAATGCACACCTTTTGATTTCATGCTCGTACATACAAAATATAGTCCTCGGAGGTTTTGACTTTCATTAATATTAACCATTCAACTAATGAGGTATATTAGATATTGTTATGATTATTGACAAATATGTTGACAATTTCCCGGGGCAAAAACAATTCTAAAGTCACATGAACTGTAATTGTCTAGAATAATTTTCCTCTTCAATATCTAATATCAAAACCATGTAATAATGATACACAATCATAATGCAATACATCATACATTTCTACTTCCTGCTTTGTATACTCAATATTGTCACTTATAGATACAGAGCGTCAGTGGCCTTCTATATAAATATTATGTTGATGCTCTGAAAAATGAACGGCTGAAATCGTTCTGTCAAACGTGACGTACAACGGAAATGACGTATGATGTTATGAAGTGATTATGTGTACATATGTTAGGAAGGTTGGTACTAGATATATGTTTAGGTACGTCATTATTGTATAGGTACATGTAGATACACGTTTGTGTCATATAGGAACTTAGTATTTTGTATGTACATGTAGTTAAATGCACTATATCATTATGTATATATACCCACGTCATTATCCTGTAGATACAGTGACGCGTCAAATCATTGTCTTAACTTTTTTCAAAAAATTGCTAAAAATGAGATTTTCTAATTTTCTGTAAAAAGTGACAAATTCGACTCTTCAAGATATTGCACGACAATATGATATTATTCGATAAATTATTCAATTTCACACATAATGAAACAAAAACTAACTTATATTCGTGAAATTATTTTTCAGCAAAATTAAAAGAAATACCCCTACCCTAGAGAACAGATCAAAGAGTCAAACCTAGTGCTTATTCACAAGGTAATAACACTAAAATGAATATTTTTGTATTTAAAGTTAAGATAATGATGTTTCCAACGTATTAGAAAAAAAAAAATTCTGCGCTTCAAAAATGAACATATCGTAGTTTTTATTTGACATACAATTTTGCAGTATCTGAGCTCTCCATTAAACCCAAGAAATAAATATTTGAACTATTTAGTCCATTTCGATTAAAAATAGCAATCATTTACTTCTGAAAGGAAATACCTGATCCAAATGCTAGAACCTTGGTTCCCTTGATTAATCATTAGCATATAAACGATGTAAATAACATATATGGCACAATGGTCTAGATTTTGATGTATCTAACATCATTTCAAGAACTAAATCTTCAACTTAAAAGGGGCGATAATAACTTTATTTCAATTAATGGAATTTGTGGAATTTCAGATTTTCGTCAATTTAATCTATAAATGCAGAATGTAATAAAGGCATTTTTATAAAGCCAACGAAAAGAAGAAAAAATATCCTTGAGTAAAGCCTTGACCACCCCATTTCAAATCAAACCAGATCAAACTATCTAGCCAAATGAAGATGATGTAGAGAAATTTTACAACTTTGATAATTAAATAATTTTATGATTAAATTGAACCGAAATTGCCATTTTCTTTAAAATACTGTACTTCAAATACGTTTTGGAAATCCAAGACATTTATATAAATGTACCTGTAGTATCTTAGCTTTCCATTGAACTAAAAAGATTAATTTTTGAACTACAAATGAACTTCAAAACCATTTAGGCGTATGAATGGTACCCCTATTTTTATATCAGCGAAAAAAATATATATATATAAACGTCTCAGAATGTGACGACTCAAATTGATACAAGGAAGATATGTAAACGCATTGGAAGGTCTGAAAAATTCCCAACGATGTTAGAACTGTCAAATTTGCGATGCAAATTTTTGGTCGTTCCCTCTGCGGGACTCGTACCGCTGTGACATATATGGCCTGTATAATAATATAACACCGCCTGCGCTAAATCCAGCGCCCTAGACCACTACTTAATATGATTTTCGCAATTGTTTGAAAATTAATTTATTTTGGCAATAATATTTTAACTGTAATTTATTAGATTGACAAAAAATCGTAAAGGCCATAACAATATCACAAGTATGATCTATCAATTATCCAATATGAACATGTTCATCAGAATGCATTTTCTGATTGTCACCTCACTTCAACCTTTATACACACTTTTAATACCATGTTCTAAGTTTTTTTCGCTGTTGCACAACTTTGATACATAAATATAATAGTACTTGCTAGGTTTCCATAACAAAATTGTCTACAAAGCATATTCTTTCAAACAAAACCCTAAGGGATTCGTCAAATGTCCTTTAAATGTCTATTCGTAAAAGATCCAATTTTCAAATAATTGTCCTTTCTTTCAATCTTGTTATTGCAAATATTTAATATGCATATTAGACCAAAAATTGTACCGCTATGTGAAAACGTATTATGGTATACCGGTCTCTGTCCGTCCGTCAGTCGTTCACACTTACCTTAACAATAACAATAGCTCAAAATGCTGCCACCATTTTTGAGAAACTTTGTTGAATTGGTTCTTTCAATTGATGTGAGCTCCCTTTCGATTCTTATAAATTTTCAAAATTTCTGTTTTGAATTATGGGACTTTATTCGTCCGAAAATGGGTTGACTTTCTATTTCCGGAAAACAACTCAATACACTTGTATTATATAATATTGACGAAAGCTACCTTTCGCCTTTTGTCATGTGATTTTAAAATTTATGGTTATACATGTAGGATTGTATTAATAAAAAGGGTTGGATTTCACAGTTTTCAGAGTATAACTCGGTAGTGGTTTCACGTATTTTAATAAAACTTAAGTGAATTGTTTCTTTTAATTAACAAGAGCTTGTGTATACAGCTGCGCTAGGCGAAGCACATTCTTTAGTACTGCACTACATCAAATCTCGCCTAATTTAAAAGTACTTGATGTTCTACTGGAATTAAAGTGAATGATGATTTCTAATGCTTGCAGTTTTGGTGGTTTTAGTTTGTTCTCAGATAGACTTCAGTTACTGCAAGCATTCTGTAAGTGGACATCTTTTCTATATGGTGTATTTTGAGGTATTTTATATGGAGAAAATTGGATGTATGATTGAGTGAATTTGATGGTGTGTTTGTTGTTTTGGTTCGTTGTTTACCTACCATAACATGGGAATATTTTAGACTTTAACACCACGCGCCTGTCCTCATTGAGGAGATGCTGGTCATTAATGTGTCTTTGGGTCGTTATATTACCTTTTTAATTTGATATCGAGGATTTTACGAGTTTACTAATGGGTGTGTTCATGCATGTTGAAGCCCCTTTATTGATCAATGAAAGTATTAAATATTATGGATTAAAGTTACTCTCTGGTGCATTTGTTTTGTTTCACTATAGCTTTTTTTCTGTATGTGAACCATCGAAATAGCAGCGGCTACTTGAATCTATGTATGCAATCAATACAGGCCGAAGAGAATAATTCATTTCGATTGATTTCTTTTGATCACAAATCATCGTAACTATTTGTAGTAGCTTGTTATTTTACTATTTATTTGGTAAATGGCGTAATGCGTTAATTGCATATGTATAATATGTTTGTATTTAGTTTGTCTTTATGAAATAAAGATAGTGTCGTATGTATTGAATTTGACAAGTGTTCATCTTTACTTGACAAGTTACAACAGTTGACGGAAGACATTTCTTTCAGTTCTGTTTATATTGGTTAACTGATAAATTCTGTAGTATTTTTCATGGTCGAGTTAGCCGCACATTTCTTCTATTTCCATTGGCTCCCGGGTTTTTGGCGGTAAATTCTTATCAAACCCACCCTTATCAAATCCACCCCACCCTTCTCAAACTCACCCTTATCGAACCCACCCTTATCAAACCCACCCTTATCCTGCCTTATTAATACTGATAGAAATATTTCTTTCATTTTTTTTCTTTGATAACTTTTCTCTAATTATCTGTACAGTAATGTTTTATCTGGTATGAGGAGGAAGTGTGTGTTTTGTGCCTCACGATGAATGTAAGATGTGTGTTGCATGAATGGTTAAAAATGTTAAAATAATTTAGTATAAGAAATATTCATCTTAAACTTACTTTCAGCTAAAACACACTATTTTTGCATAACTAGGATATTTGCGATATTAGATAGGTTATAAGTTGGCGAATGAATGCGTATGTATTCAAGCACACCGACATGTATGTGTTAAATAGTTTAAAAGTTCAAAGTCTTATAATAACATTTGTGTAAGTGTGGTCAATGATTTGTTTTACTGTATGAGTACAAATCAGTTTAACGGTTTCGTTTACTAACAATCAATTAACTTGTTATACAGGTGTAATTAGCCAAATGTGAGGTACCTTAAGATGAACAATTTTTTGTCATTTTGTTTTGTTAAATATTGACCTTGGTATGTAGTATAACCTTTGGTTCAGCAAGTTATTGATATTGCGGAGTTGTACATTTCTATTGTGATTGCAAATGAGGTAGCCTCCAATTAGTATTTTATTCTTATTTTGGTAATATTTCATTCATGTAGGCAATGTTCGAGTTACGAATAGCCATAAACGTATAGAACATGTATGAATACACACTTTGTTTTATTTGAGCTAATTAGGATCACTTCATTATACAAAATACAATTTGTATACCCAGTTATTATTAAAATGTGGATATAGACCTTTTTGTGGTAAGTTGGTGAGCATGCTCAATATACACTTCCGCGAGGTAGGGCTTGGGTAGAACAAAAGAATTTTTCTGGCGGAAGTGTATATTGAGCATGCTTTACGCATGCTCACCGACTACACTTTAGGTTTGCACAAAAGCGTCTTATGGATATCAGATATCTTAAGTTTGTACTTATTTTTATAGTTTTTTTCTCTCTGGCAAAGCATTGTGAATGACCCTGCCATATATTGCCGTCTTTTGAATAAAAACTCTGAAGTGCTGCTACATTTATGTACACATGTACATCATAGACAACTTTATAAAAGTTTTCCTCATTTGCACTACTATAGACTGATACTATGCTACGTTGAGAAACTGTAATCGTGATTACAGTGATCGAACAACACATAAGGAGTCAATTTTTTTTTTCCATATTCCGGTCCTCCATGAGCAGAGTATTTAGATATTATGTACTGGCGGCTATCATTTTGATATTTCTTGTCTTTCACAGGGTTTCTTTCAACCAAATTGTATCTAACGCTTAAGTCATACCTGTTGGAGATAAGTACAAGACACTGGAAGTAAATAGCGGTAGACGGTGGTATGTTTTTGTTACCGTTTCTGAAGGTTTCCAGGATATGTTTGAAAATTGATTTTTTCACTGTAGCAAAAGATTGTGACACATATGGAAGGTATAGCAATGCGTCAACCTTACAGGTCATCAAAGCGTTTAATCCTAATGGATACAAAACATTCCCTTTTGTATAATACAAAAGAGTATAATCAACTCGTTAGCAAATGCCCAGTTCACATTCTAAGTGTGCTCCAACCCGGAAGGAATATAATATATACTGACATAGATATAGTTTGGCTCAAGGATCCAACCCCTTATTTCAATGGATTGTATGACGTTTGAAGTAATATGGATACTAAGTCGGTAATATGCACCGGCTTCATGGCAGTGAAAAATCACACTCGTGTTGTTGAATTTCTAAAAAGATGGGCAAATGCATTAAAACGTCCGCATATAAATCAGCCAGTATTTCATTCCCTAATTAAGACTTCGAACATAAGATATTTAAAGTTATCCCGGAATCGTTTCCCTTTGGGTGACAAATATTTTGGCAAAAATCAGAATAAATTGCGGGAAAATGTTGTGGTCGTTCATAACAATTTTATAATAGGGCATGACAAAAATCTGGACAGATTCAAAACGGCAGGACTTTGGGCATACAACAACTCATTACAGATAGAATCTGTGATTGTAAAGCACTGCAAGTCTTTGAATTATGTCATGATAAAAAAAAAAAAATACTCGTCTGGACCTATAATTAGTGTTTCAAATGAAAAGTATTTAATCAATGACATTAGCTGTTTGTTTGTTATAATGTATATACATTTTTCCCATAGTTCCATTTCTCGTAGGTTTATTAAATATGTGATTATTTAATTTAAAAAGCGTAATATACACACCTGTAGTTTTGTTTTATATATTTCATATGTGTAAAATATATGCGAGTATTTGTCAAATGTACCAGAATAAAGACGAGGTGTCTTTTGGTCCGTCCTGACAGTGACAAATATATACATTGTACCACTGAGACGCCAATTTGGCGAACCTACATATACAACTAACCACTTAGACGTACCTTTATTCATCTCAGGCGGCCGTATGTCGAGCCTACAGTTGCGATCCTTTCTAACCTCTCTTAAATTCTGTCCGAATCTGCCAGGAAGACTGTTTTTTGACAGCAGATAGGACATCGATCCTGACAGATCCAGACAGTATTATGACAGTTTAGAACAGCTCACTGTCTTTCTCTGTCATGACGTAGGACAGTTTCTGTCTGGATTTGTCAGACAATAAGACAAAGTGTGTCCAAGCCCAGGACAGCCTCTGTCAGGATTTCTGCTCTAACTGCTGTCGAAGAACAGTTTTTCGAACATATTCGGACATTATTTGAGAGAGGTTAGAAGTGATCGCAACTGTAGCTACATGTATCAGTTTGCCACTAGTTCATCCGTTGGCCGGGTCTACATGTATACCATTGTAGAGACCGTATAGGTTTGACCTTACAGTAGACCATCGATGCAGCCGTTTGTTGGACCTACAGGTAGACTATAGAGACGGCCGTAACTCTGGCATATTATTATACCACTTAGGTGGATGTTTGTGACTGAAGGCCTAATATAAAATTACTAAATCTTTGATTGGGCCTACATGTACCAATATATCCTTTAGCTTGTTGTCGGTCGACCTATGATCAGACGGCGGTTGATTCCAGTTGTATTCCACTCGATCGTAAACCTGATATAAGATATTTAAGTAAATTGAAATGGCGTTTTAATTGCTTTTACTTTCAAAACAAATTAATTATTCATAAATGTCTATTTACGATGTTTGTATTAATTTCTTGCATCACTGTATCTGCTCCGTACAATAAATTCTTGATTTTTCTAGCGAATTGTTTGTTTTCTGTTCGTAGACCAGTTTTATGGAAACTTGTATTCATCAATTTATACATTTCTGTAGTGACTGATCGTACTTCTTTTTTTCGGTTTATGACGTAATTATTAGAATTTCATGGAACACACTGAGTTACCAAAAAATGTACGCATGGAAAGGTTATGCTAAGAGTTATAAACAAAATCCTTATGGTATATCTCAAATCAATCAAATATTTTATTGAAAAAATCAGGTATTTGGGGACAGAACCGACTTTCTCGACCCACCTCCCCTTTTTTTCAAATTCTGATTTTTTTAAACACTTTTTATTGATTTCAGTTTGTTTGTTTGTTTGTTTGTTGGGGTTTAACGTCCGAGCAGCAATATTTCAGCTATATTCAGACGATGAACATGAAATTGATGATAAAATGAACATGAAATAATGATGAAATGAAAAAGTAATGGGGCATAAGTATAATGGGGTCGACAGATTTTGATTGCCACTGGAAATAGGGAGAGGTGGGTAGAGTCGGGCAATTTAGCCTCCTGTGGCGGAGCCCTATGGTTCCTACTCCGGGAGAATACCACATTAGGGTACTTTAACGTGCGAGGAATGTGGCATCTTTCCCAACACGGTGCACAACTATGGTTTGCGGTCAGGTTTTCCGTATTAAAGCCTGACAACCCTAGCATGTAATACGCCAGGGGTACCCCATTCCACCACCTGGGGCCAACATCCCGATTGCTCTGTGGGCAGAGCGTCCTAGCCCCCGGCTAGGGTTCTGAGCACTATTTAGTCGCCTTTTACGACAAGCTTAGCGCTGCTGCAGGCCTATTCTTTTAACACCCGGACCTGCACGGGGCATTGATTTCAGTTAATATAGTGTTAATTTCACATACAATGACACACACATAAAATAAGTAACATATGTTTACTATCCACTGCAAGTTTACACTCCGGAGCGGGCACTAATATACAGTTTCCAGTCATTTTCATAGATTTTGCTCAATTTTTTAACTTTACTACCAGGTTAAATATCACAAGAACATGGATTAAACTTTAATTAGTTCGGTCCCGAAATGTGTAATTGTAAAGAACAAAATATGGTTCAGAAATTAACATTGTTTTTTCAACTTTGTATAGGAGCTTATTTTTGGTCCGATTGAAAATTTGAAAATTTGAAAGTTCTTTGATCTCTTTCATTTATGTCGATACTTGTCCCCATTGTCCAGAGTACGGCCTCTATGGTGGAACTAGTCCCCATTGTCCAGAATATGGCCTCTATGGTGGAATATATCATGTTTCGCCTTGCAAATAATTGTTTTGAATTAAGATAATGGCTTGATTTCTGAATATAGTTTTATTACTCCAACCGGTCAGTAGTAGTCTTTGCAAGAATCATACAAATTCTGTAATATGTGAAACACCACAAAAAGTTTTAACATTTTTGTTATTAAATTAATTTTTCTTATCTTTCGAGTTTTATATGTAAATATTTGTGTTAGATTGTCGTGTGATTTTATATTCAAAAAATAATATAATTACATGTAGGTAATATAAACTATCGAACCATAATGAATATGACAATTCGACCAATTTTTAAGTGCATGTACATTTAATACATGTGTAACGATCAAATTGGATATTGAAAAGATGACATGTATCCATAGGAATGTAAGCATTAGCGTCTCCAGTTCTAATTTGCACCAAGTTGCACCATTTCCACTATCCAAGTCAAACTTTTGTAAAACGCTGTAACCACCCCTAGTGATCTCCTCCGTGGTGTATTTGTGATATTTTTAATAGACAACTCAGGAGACTTTTTTCAAGGAACCTTCATATGTTTAAAACTATTTAATTGTTAAACACTCGTTTTTAGTACCTCAGGAACCAGAAACAAAAAGAGAGAAAAAAAAATAGAAGTGTTTTCTGTATTCAATGTATGTCACAGCTTTTAACGTGTATTTCTTTCATCCCGGAATTTATGTTCGTGCAATACGCATGCTACATGCATGTCCTTGAATATGATTATAAATGTTTCATGCCTATATATAGTAGATCTGAAACTATAATCCATACATAATAACCTCTCGTTTCAGTGACGTTTAATGTTGAAATCCAACATGCATTTCAAGCAGAGCTCTTGTAAAATAGTTCTTCAAGAAAAGAATTAGAGCCAGCTCCGCTAGAACTGTCAGAAGAGTCGGCTTTAGAACTGTTTTATGGCACTTATTTGACATAACAATTGTATTCATATGACAAAAATTCGTTTCTTAAATTTTGATTTATCTCTCTTTGTTCATGGGATACAGTCAACGTTTGACCATCACAATTTATCTCCCCTGGTAGTTTGCTTTATCAATAAAATTGGTGGAAAAATATATAGGATTATTTTCAATTAACAGATAAATCTTTATAAAATAAATGTGCGTGTAGAATATAAGTTCAATGCCATAACTTTTTTGTCCAACGTTTAGTATATTGCACTTTTCTGCAACAATCACACAAACACTTCAATTATATTCAGTGCGAGAACTTATTTTGGTTTCACAATTTGACTAGCTCGTATACGGCCTTTAGCTTGATTTAAGTGAACTTGATTGTTCAAAAAATAGGTTGAGGACCAATTCTAAACCCCCTTCCCAGGTCCGCCTGTAGTTACTACGAATTATAACGTTTGCTGTGGTTCCCTATATTGTACTCATAGGGCCACTGTAATCTGTTAGAATTCTACTTTATTATGGGAAGATCTTTGGTTTTTGTAGAGTTGTATTGATTTGACTAAAACTTGTGTTAAGTTGGTGGTAACAGGAAGGTTCTATATATATGCTTACTTTTGTCATTTTCTTGATAATATTAACAATTTGTCGGAAACAAACGGTCACGTGACGTCTGTCTGCTTAACCCCAAGAATAAATTCTTTATGAATAAACAGCTGCTTAATGATCTGATATGTTATAATCCAATCATCAAAATATGACCATACCAGTATCCTATTCATCTTTTATCGGCACATCACGCATTGCTACTAGAATATCCACTCCGTTTTTGTCCTCTATACTGCTTTATTACTTATTGTATTCTTTAATTTTTGTATCGTCATTTTTTGATATTGTTAAGTAACGCTTCAGATACTTCCTAACTAGTCAGTTTGCACCTTCCTGTCAATCATTCCTTTGTAGACCTTCCCATCAAACTATACAATTAATAATATTCAGAGACTAAACCCACTGTACATTGTACGTACTAGTATTAGTACATGTTACACAGCGGATTTTACTTGGATCCCTAATTCCAAGGGAGAAAACTCGAGAATTCAGTAGGTAAACAATTATCTAGAGAATGCCAGCAATATATCTGTGTAAAGACTGCCACGAACTTTCCAATTTAAAGACACTATTTCGGGTTCATTCAATTCATTAAACCTTTTTTAAAATGATTGAATGTCTCACAATTTGACTTATGCTTCTATAATACTAGAAAACAATGTGCTAACTTTGTGCTATCATCGGATTTGCTCTATAGAATATCAGAAGAATTATATTCAAAATACTAAAATTAATGAAGCTACAAAACGAACAAAGACTCTAAAGTTCTGCTTGGAGATTTTAATTCAACCCACTCGTTCTTTTTTGGGCATGTGGTATCGAATTGCTAAGTTTATGTAATTATAAGACAAGATTCAATGAAATCTTACTCAAGGGATTTTTTATTTCTTATTTTTTTCTCGTTTTATAATGCATACAATTTATTCATAACTGAAATTTGTTTGATTAGATGAGTGTCGCCGTAATCTAAAATGTTGTCTATTTGGAATACCTCGTTTTCCCTCTGTACACGTACACTTTAAATCTTTTGTTTGCAGATAAGATGTACACGATTGTATGCATGTATCGAGTTTCCACAAGATGAGTACTCCCAATCTAAGTGGAAAGTCAAATCTAGCTGTAGTTAAGCTAATGAAATCAAACTAATTCTGATCAACTTTAAATACAAGAGATGCAATATGGTTTTACTTAAATACAGATTAAAATTCCATCAGACGAAAATTACTGAAGCAGCAAGTGCACAAATGCATTACTTGATAATAGATCAATTTGAACTCATTAGCAGAATGTTTACAAGAATAAGGACTAAAGGAGTCCGATCCAGAAATTTTGTAAATAGTACCTATGCTATCATTTGTTCATTTCTGCACAAAATAAAGCAAGAAATAAAGACAAAAAACAAAAACAAAAATGCTTGTGGTACCAAAACCTGAAAACTTCATCTGATAGGCCATACATGAACGTGTACATGTGTTTAGATATAAATCGGACATCAAACATGCAAAGGGGATGTGCAAGCAACTTCCGAAATTTCAAAATGGCCGCATTGATGGACGTCCGTACAACATAAGATCTCTTATAGACCCTCCAACCGTACCGCCAATACACAATAGAGATCAAGGTCGTGACTCCCACAACTAGAACAGACGATAGAACCGGTTTTATTAGTAAACTCGATATTAATTACTTAAACGTGGGTAGAATCAAATCAAAGTTACTGAACCCTGACTTTCACCTATTGTTAAAGCAATATGATTTATTTTTTTTCAGAAACAAAAACAGATTAGTAGGGTCAATTAAATATTCCGCAGCGTTACAATGTTCATTTTAAGAACAGAGCAAATAAAAAAATAAATCTGGTGGTATTATTATAATTTAAAAAAGTGCCTTTCAGATTTGTTAGAATTAATTGACTCTGATTCAGAGTTTGTCCAGTGAATTAAAATTTCAAAACAAATTTCTTCTTTAAACGAGCCTATTCTTATTGGAGGTTGCTATATACATTTGTGCCACCTGAATGTTCTAAATACTCTTCAGAAGAATGTTTTATTGAAGTAGAGGGTGAATTTTTGAATTTTTCAGAAAATACAAAATATGCATTAGTTGTTGGTGATATGATTGCTCGAATGGCTATTTTACCAGATTTTGTAGTGCCCGACGAGCAACTTTTAGATATTTAAGATATCCCAGACGAAAACATTTCCTTTTATGGTTTTGACTATTTAAAGCACATACAAGTCCCATTAGATAGGATCAGTCAAGATGCTGGTCGTGTTAATAGATACGGTTTAAAACTGATAGAACTATGTAAAAGGTGTAACTTTTTTGTGGCCAATGGCCATATGTATAGGACAAACTACCTGTAAAAAATGTCAGTCTAGTTGATTATTTGTTACACTTGCCTTATATGTTCGATGTAATTACTGACTTTGAAATTATTGATTTTAACCCTATGTTTTCAGATATAACAGGTTACAGTTTTGTATTTCTTTACCCGCTGGTTCTGATAAAGTGGTAAATAGTAAAAACAAAAATACATGTAAATAAACGGTTAAATGGAACCAGCGTAAAGCAGATGATTTTCTGAAAGTTCTTCTTTTACAAAATATTGATGACAAACTAATGAATGTAGAATACAGTCATGTGACTCTTGATCAGGTAAATTCAATTGTAAATGGTTTATGTTTATTCTATGATGAAAGTGCTGCATCTGTATTTGGTACAAATAATTTAAAGACTGATTTAAAAGATGATTGTAAACCGTGGTTCACTAAAGAATGCAGTATTAAGCGGGATGCATTTCATGAGGCTAAAATTAAATATAAACATGTTAAAACCGATTATACGAAAAAGCTTCTGAAAGAAAAATCGCGAGAGTATAAGCGGGAACTTAACAAAAGTTTTCGTAGTTATCAAGAAAAAACCGCGACGGAGTTGAGATTTCATTCGAAGTACGATCCTAATGCTTTTTGGAGAACACTGAATAAATTTTCAGGCTCTCGTAAATCCAACCCACCTATAGATATGGGTACATTTTTTGATTATTTTAAGAAACTTAATGATGATGATGATGATGATGTCTTAGATTTAAACACTATTTGTGATAATCCACAGATTGAATCTATATTAAATAATGATATTACTGAGGATGAGATTTGTAGTTCTATCAAATCATTGAAAAATGATAAATCCCTAGGTCTGGATAGTGTTTTGAATGAGTATCTAAAAAACTTGCCTCCGAAATTGATCCAGTTATTTGTTAAACTATTCAACCTTGTTTTGAATACGGGCGTTGTACCAGACAGTTGGACCGTGGGTATAATTCGACCCATGGGAGAAAAAAACAAGGGGATAGCATGAACCCAGTTAACTTAAGAGCAATCAAGTTGATAAGTTGTTCAGGAAAATTTTTCACCTCGATACTAAACACTAGACTAATCTGCTTTGCTAATGAGGTTGATTTATTACCGATAAATCAAGCAGGATTCGGAAGGGGACATTCAACAATAGACAACCTGTATATTTTGAATTCCCTCGTACCGATTTACCAATCTGACAGGCCCCGTGCAGGTCCGGGTGTCAAAAGAATAGGCCTGCAGCAGCGCTAAGCTTGTCGTAAAAGGCGACTAAATAGTGCCCAGAACCTTAGCCGGGGGCTAGGGCGCTCTGCCCACAGAGCAACTGGGTTGTGTGCCCCAGGTGGTGGAATGGGGTACACCTGGTGTGTTACATGCTGGGGTTGTCAGGCTATAATACGGAAAACCTGACCGCAAACCATAGTGGTGCACCGAGTTGTAAAAGATGCCACGTTCCTCGCACGTTAAAGAACCCTACTGTGGTATTCTCCCGGAGTAGGAACCATAGGGCTCCGCCACAGGAAGCTAAATTGCCCGACCCTACCAACCTTTCCCTATTTCCAGTGGCAATCAAAATTTGTCGATCCCATTGTCCTTGTGTCCCATCCCTTTTTCATTTCATCATCATTTCATGTTTATTTTATCATCAATTTCATGTTCATCATCTGAATATAGCTGAAATATTGCTGCTCGGACGTTAAACCCCAACAAACAAACAAACAAACAAACCAAACTGATAGAAAGAAATTCTGTATGCCGATGATACTGTAATATTAACAGAAACTCCTGATGGAATGCAGAACACACAAAATATTTTTCAACAATACTGTAATTATTGGAAATTTAAGATTAATGTAGAGAAGACAAAAATTATGATATTTTGTAAAAGGAAATGCACTATTAATTTTCAATTCAGATTACATGACGAAAATATAGAAATTAAAGATACCTTTTCCTACATAGTATTATCTTGTAAGTACAATGGCAATTTTTCAAACGCCAAACAAAAACTTGTTAACCAAGCTCAAAGAGCTTTATATAGCATTAATCAAAACATTAGAAACCAGAACATTCCTGTTGATCTTCAACTAAAACTTTTGTGATGCTATGATTATACCTATTATACTATATGAATCTGCAATTTGGTGATATGAAAATTTACAAATTATAGAAAGAACACACCTTAGTTTTTGTAAAAGAATTTTGAAAGTTCGAAGCTCGACCCCCAATTTTATGGTTTATGGAGAATTGGGGTGTTTTCACTAAGGAGGGAGAGTTAAATAACTCGTGGATCGTTATGGTGTTGATGGATTTTCCTTTCCTCGTTTGTCTACCCCGGACTTTACTTTTTATGAGCAACTCGGCGGGTGTTTCTAGAAAAGCAGAGGACGCTTACACTACCGGTGCACCTGGTCCATGCTCCAAGTTTTCAATGGAGTCCGAGTTGCTCATTTACTTTTGTTACTTTGTATGTATGATTTTAGTTACTTTATTTTCTTTGTTGTGTATGTCTGTTTTCCATGTCTGGTCTTTGCCTCTGGATTACATTCTTTTGATTACCGCTATAACCTTGGTTTCCTTGATTACTCTTAAAAGAAGAATGTTGTCATTTTGGTATAGACTTATCAATAACAAAGACAATCTAAGTAGTTTATTGTGTTCTCTATTGTATAAACTAAATTGTAATGGAACTGAAAGCTTTTAATGGGTGAATCAAATTGAACGTATATTTAATGAAACAGATATGTGTTTTTAAATCAAGATGGTCAGATCAGTTTGACATAAATCATGTCACTAAAATTTTACAAGATCAATTTATACAAAAGTGGTTCGGTGACAAATAATTCTTCTAAAGGACAAATTAATGGTTCATTTAAATCAACATTTTCACTTAAAAATATTATAAGACTTCCAGAATCTAGTAGACTTTGATAACTAAATTACGTACGTCAAATTTACATCTCCCAATAGAAACTGGAACATGGTTTAATGTACCAAGACATGATAAATTGTGTACTTTATGTAAGGATGGATTAGGGGATGAATATCATATTTTATTGATATGCAAAAATAGTGCAGTAACATAATTCAGGAGTAAATTTATTCCCAACTATTATATACAGTATCCAAGAATGGATAAATTTACAAAATTACTTACCTACTGTCATATTGATGTTTACAAAAAAAAATTGCTCTTTTTATAAGAAAAATCAGTTAATTATTTTGGTATGTGCATTGTTTGTCTGTTCGTTCTGTCATGTATGATTTGTATATATGTTTGACCTCTTGTTACACATATTATGTGTCTGAGCGTTATCGATAAAGTTTACAAATTTACATAAAACAAGTTTACAAGTTGACGTAATCAGAATCATTTTTGGTGAATTTAAATCGAAGAGTTTAATTTCAGTAATTTACAACAACAGGCTTGTTTTCATATACGTTTAAAGTCGGTTACGATTCTTTCCTGCTGTCTCAAGTTATCTAAATTTTTGCATTTTGTCGATTTTTTAGGATGTAAAAATGATTCAGTACAAGAGTACTTTGATTTACATTTTCTTTAGAACAGTTTAAATACAGAGTTATAATACCGGGTGTATTTCTCAACTTTGCCTTTAATAATTTAGTCGTTTGTTTAAAATGCAAAGTAAATTTTCGCGTTTGATTTTTAATGCAACATCTTGCTGTTGTCGATTGGGTGGAAATGGTTTGTCGAAAAGAACACTTGGACTTTATTTGCTAGGTGTGAATATGACAAATAAACTGCAATTTTTTAAAGGTAAATTTGAAATCACCATTTTTAAATTTGTTTAATTTTTATTTTAATACAAATCAAAATTATTTTCAAAAGTTTTAAACAGTATAAACAAATCACTAGTCATTTATATGCATTACACAAGTATACAAGCTTAGAAAACGGGAATAATTTTAACCAAACTGACATGCTAAAATAACGATTTTATTTTTGGATAAAGAGAGATAAATAAAATTAATTGAAAATAATTTTTCGACATAAGAAAACAATGGTAATGTTAAGTAATGTCAAGTAATGTCGAGTAATGTTAAGTTTTGTCCGTTGTCAGATTTCCTCTATTTGAAATATTTATTATTTTTTTCCATTTAATTTCTGTTCTAATAGAGAAAACTCTTATGAGCTCTTCAGTAAGGAGTCATATTTGTTTTAAGTTTAATTAATGGTAGACGATTAAGTCTAATGTAAGCAATCATATGATGTTTAGTGTATTAACTGCTATATTTTTTCCCTTTTTTTAAGTATTTCCCTCTGAAATAAAACACCAAATTTTGTCGAATAACGTCTTGTGTACACGCACTAGACCATGGGTCAGCATACAATGTGACTCCGATCGACCCATAAAGGGATTTTTGTGGATATATTTTATTGATATATTTAAAACATCTGCTCGTTTTCCATAATATAAGTACAGCGCTAACTCAAGATTGAAGAACAGTGAAGACCCGGTGATTAGTTCCGAAATGCCGTAATTTAGTTCCGAAATGCCGTAAAATTAAAAAGTTAAGAAAAGAATACCAATGATGTTTATTTGATATGCTGTACCATTTTTCAAGGAGTAAGGATTAACTGACTTTTCAATTGAGACAATAAGCTGCTAGAAAACCTTAGATGCCATTACCAAGATAAGTTTTCATGCATTTGAATCAGTATATTTATATATTGCTAAAAGTCTAGTAATTTCGGCTACAATGCAAGTTTCCAGAATATGCATCTTATAACTGTGCGAACGAATTTCTTTCTCCTTGTCGTTTTCCCCTTATAATTGGACAATATTCACTACATTTTGTAGACGTTAAACCAACCTTTTAGTATAATATGCATACAGGGCTTGAAATTCTGAAAAAGATCCTATCTAATGGATTGTCGGGTACTTTTAGTTCTGTCGATTAACTCGATTATTGCATTTCGTATTATATAGGTTCCATTTAAACAATGTATTTCTGACTCAACTATATTTTGTGATATTGCACGCTTGACATTTTGATTGCAGGTGATATTGCACGGCTGACGCCGGCTGTTTACATTCATTATCTGAGTGAATATCAATTGGTTAAATATCTAAGAGTAATCAAGAGAACCAAGGTTCAAGCGGTAATCAAAATAATGTAATCAAGGGACAAAGACCAGACATGGAAAACAGACATACACAACAAAGAACATACATTTAACTATAATTATACATACAAAGTAACAAAAGCAAATGAACAACTCGGAGCATGGACCAGGTGCACCGGTAGGGTAAGCGTCCTCTGCTTTCCTAGAAACATCCGACGAGTTGCTGATATAAAGTTAAGGCCTGGGTTGTCGAAAGAGGAAACAAAAACTATGACACGTTGAACAAATCAGTTTTCATGGCACAGATGGATATACACCGTTTACGATCCACCATGATGACGACCACAAAACTTCTGTAGTGATGACTTGAATTTTGTAGCAACATAACCCTGTTCCAGAAGCCTATTTGTTAAAGTTCTAGCGCGATACAAAATTTCTGCGTAGTTTCGGCAAGCTCTGGTATAATGTATGAGTTATGATATGAACACTACATACGCATGTGCTGATGGGATGTTGCCACAGATGAAAGGAAAATTGATAATTCAGAATGAAAAGTCATCACGTTTGTCGTAAAGTTTGGTCAATAGTTTTCCTTAACCATCTATTTCTAAGTGTAGGTCAAGATAAGAGGCTGACTTCACAGTGTCTGTAGTATCTTTATCTCAAGTCCTTTGGGGTAGATGCGATGTAGCAAATCCCCGAAATTAGGATTGTTTAAAGATAATATGGCATCTATAAAAGGGAGTTCAGTAGACTATTTTTTTCTACCTTTTGTTTACTACTAATATTATTAAGTAATATATGCAAGTGTGATAGTATACCTGTGTAATGTGAAAGAGACGGTCCAATTTTCTGAAGTATTCATACCCAATTATCCGAAGATCCAATAGAGCAAGGACCTAATAGACCAAAGACCCAATAGCCCACAGCTTATAATTTAAGTGGTTGATTCTGGGTGAATCCAGGTGTTGTTTATTTCGAATGTGAAGTACGTTTTAACCCTGACCAAGTCTTAATGATGATCTCTAAGAACGATGTCTTATTTTGCACAAACCATGATGACCAGTAATTGTAATTTCATAACCAAATTATGTGTTGACCGATGTTTATTCTATAGGAAGTAAATTAGAGATTTTACACCACCGTGTTTTGAAAAAAAAATGTTGGTATATAGTGATGATGGTTTAAGTAAAGTTAGCTATATGTTCGCGACGCTTTCTCAGCAGCAATGATACCATTCTATGGGTGTGTTAGAGTAATCAAGGGAACCAAGGTTATAGCGGTAATCAATTCTATAGGTGTGTTGTATTGTAGAATGGGTTTTCAGATTCATCGGAGAATTGGTCGGAATAATAGGCGGACAGTTTTTTTTTTATCTAATAACGTACAAGAAATAAACTTCTTCCAAACTTTTCCAAAACATTCTATTAAATATTAGGTGTTTTTTTTTTCAAATCCTTCTTACATTTGATCGACACAAACATCTAACAATTATTATTTAATACCGGTTTTGCCATTATTTGCAATACGAGTTAATGTTAGGACAAAACATTGAGAGATAAGCTTCAGCCTCCACGTTGTGTTGTGTTTACATATAATATCCATGTACACATGCTTAATACAGGAATTACAGATCAAACTCAAATTCTTTAATATTAAAAAAATGACAATTACAGGTTTGCAGTAAGAATAAGTTAAAACTTTTGTGTATATGAAATTTAAACTCGACTTTCATTTAAACAAACTTAATAAATACACGGAGTGTGAAAAAGATCAATTAGTATTTTCTAAAGTTATGACCATGTAGCAGTCAGGAGTGGGACATAAGAGCACTCTTTTTTAGGGTACCAAATAATACCAAGCCACTTCGTTTGGCGGAGTATAAAAGAGATACATAAAATATCCTCGCTTCCACACGCTTTAATTAAGTGATTTACATTTTTTTCTACTTTTAAAAGGTCGAATATTTCTTGGTCATTGCGTATGTTCTTTAGACGTTTCATGCTTGGTATGTTCTGTTCGAAAGAAATGAACTACTTCCAGTAAAAAAAAAATATAAAATGCGATATAGGTACATTAAATGTTACGCATGTTCATTAAAATCATTATAGTACACCTTTCTGTTTGACATCTGTCGTTTTATTTTTATGTCATTCTTTTTTCAACTGGGTTTTGAAATGCCACTTGCTTCAGTGTATTGTTGACCATTTGTCAGTTATCTCAGTCGTACTGTAAAGTCCATTTGGGATACACTGACCACATCTTAATAGAATACACGGTGTATCTATGACGGTTAAATTAAAGTATGCCTAAGAAGTTAAACTGAAATTATTAGACTTTTATCAATAAGCGATTATCATTTGCTTAAAATATGTAACTTTATGAATATGATTATGCAAAGTATCATCCGAGGGATCAATCATAAAAGAAAAAGAAGTAACGGCAAACTTTAATAAAAAGAAAAACTTTCGGGGTTTTAAACAGCACTTATTAATTTAATGAGTGATTTTTGTCCAGGCTTAGCGGTATCTGTACGTCCATGCCTCTAGATGAAGCATTTCAATTTACCTGTTCTACATGATTATAAGGTTTGAACATTTTGATGCATACTTTGTTTGTTTTTTTTTTTTTCATGTGATATCAATTGTTGTAGATTCTCGGGTTTTTAAAAGAAATGTATGAATGCGTAAATTGAGAAAATTATATTTCCTTTTGTTTTATTGTGTATGCGGGCGGAGTATTGTGAGTAATTTGGTTATAGGTTGGGTATTTAAGGTCTGTTTGTATCATTTAAAGTTATCGAGTTCACACCAAACCAGTCCGACAAGTTTATTTAATAATGTTATGTTTTGTAAGTTAATTTGTCTGAATCAATTCTAATGGTGTTCATACAATTTATATTTTCTAGATTACTACGACATGAGAGGATGATGGTCGCCACTGACAAACTTGCACCTTTGATTTTTCTTTTTAAATAAATTGCTTTGGTGTGCCTCTCCTCCTATATTAGTCTTTTTACTTGCCCTTATAAAATGGAAATGATTTATGTTCGGACTTCGGACAAACGTAGTGAAGGAGAACATAATAACACTTAACAGTACCCAGAAAAGGCTCTTTTGTTATGTTTTGGGTTTTTTGACTGCTTCTTTATTGTATAGGTTTTGCCCTTCATTGAAGATCTAGGATGACCTGTAGAAGTTTAGTTGTTTGTTTTTTTTTTTGTATTTGGTGGATGGCTATCTCATTGGCAATAATACCACATCTCCTATATCAACTTAACTGGTAATGAATTAGGTATACGGCAACGTAAGTGTATCTCTGATACTTTTGCTAATTAGCACAAAAAAGTATACATACCCAGGAAACCATCATCCACTTTTCCATGGAAGAATTCAAATGACCATCGTCAGAATCATAAGTTGAAAACATATGTCCTTTATTTGCCTTAAGGGAATTGCCTGTAAAGAATTACTTAGCTTAGTCATTTTTTTAAATTTTACAATACTTAACAACATTTTCATTTGCGTTAATCCTCTTTTTTTCGTATTTAGTTCTTTCATGAGATTTGTATGCCTTCAGGATGGATTACGTTTTCCATAAAATCAGTTGTAACCTGTTAACAAACTACATATAATAAATAATTAATATTTTATACCATATGAAACCCTTTTTAAAATAAAACTATAAATTATTTTTTTTACCACATTAAATTCTACCTTACCAACATTTCCGCTAAACCCTTCAGCACTCAGCCTGTATTTCATTATCTCGTTCTCCAAAATAAACGTTGTATACTCAGCAAAGCCTAATGAACCAGAGAGGTCCTCCATGTCGGAACGTCAGGTATACTGTCGTCGGTTAGTGAGTGTATGCAGGATGTCATTTCCTGTCTGTAAACAATTGCCCATTAAGGAAAACAATGTACAGACATTAAAATTGATTATAGTTTTCTCGTAACTGCATATAGCCTTTAAATTTTCTAAGAATAGTTTCGAAGGGTTCTCTATAATGTTATATGGTTTTTGTAATGATTTTAATTTATAGTAATATTTTTGTAGCCCTCCTGAAATTTACTACTAGCTTGGTTGTGATTTCTATACTTGTTCTAATATTGCACAAGGTCCAATATAGTTTTACTAGTACTATAGTGATATGACTAGTTTTTTTTCTTGATTTTTATGTATAGTAAATGTTTATTTCTTTAATCTTTTAACTGGAACATGATCAATAAATTTTGATTTTCACTAAGTCCTGTAAACAATCAGACAAGTCGTTTGTCTATAATCACTACATTGATGGAATGTAACTTGCAATTTAAGTTAAATGTACAATTATTCAGTACGGATTTACGAGCTTACCCAAATAAGTAGCTTGAACACAAAACTCTCTTTTTGTACAGTTTTCTGGAGATCTATACAACATTCAGTTTGCTTTTGTCAACTCTTTAAATGAATTCAAAATAAAAGTGAAAGTAAAAAAAAAATAAGATCAAGCTATTCTAGTTTACCAAAGGTCGTGCCTGTTCTTTTTCTAAAATGCGTCTTGAATAGTTTTTGACATTTCCCTAATGGAATCACATGGTAAAATGTTAGATTGATATTATCTATTTTTTGTTTTGTTTGTTTTTGGTTTTAGTTTACAAGTGAAAATTGAAGCCTATGGGACAAGCTACACATGACCGCGATCGGTTCCGCCATTTCATTTTGTTTAACGAACGACTATATGGAAATCGACATTTGGAACGTTTCCGTATTTTTCCCGCAAAAATTTTTTTATATTAATCATTGGCGCATATTGGCTTCTATAGAATTGAATAGACATATATTTGATACTATATATTAAAAAACAATTACTACACGTTTTGCAATTTAAAAAAATGGGAAGCATATTATTTCTAGTTTTTTTTAAATTTTATTTTGAAATAATATGATTTTATTATTCCTAACTCTATTTTTGAGAACAAGTTTCCAATATAATTCACATTGCTTGTATTCTTATGTCGTTTGGCTAGATCCTTTAATCTCAGTTTCCGCTATAAAGATGACGTATTATCTTTAAACAATCCTAATTTCGGGGATTTGATACATCGCATCTACCCCCAAAGAACTTGAGATAAAGGATACACTTAGAAATCGATGGTAAAGAAAAACCATTGACCAAACCTTACGACAAACGAGACAACTTTTCATTCAGAATTGTCAACTTTCCTTTCATCTGTGCCAACATCCGTCCAGCATCTTCGGATGGAGTGTTCATATCACAACTCATACGTTATGCCTGAGCTTGCCGAACTAAACTTTTTGTATCGCGCTAGAACTCTAACAAATAGGCTTCTTGAACAGGGGTATGTTGCTAGAAGATTGAAGTCATCACTACAAAAGTTTTATGGTCATCATCATGAATTCGTGGATCGTTATGGTGTATCTATCTGCACCATGGAAACTGATTTATTCAACGGTTCAGTTTTCCTTTCCTCGTTTGTCTGACCGGGACTAGACTTTTATGAGCAACTCAGCGGGTGTTTCTAGAAAAGCAGAGGACTCTTACCCTACCGGTGCACGTGGTCCATGCTCCCTAGTTTTTAGTGGAGTCCGAGTTGCTCATTTGCTTTTGTTACTTTGTATGTATGATTTTATTTACTTTATATTCTTTGTTGTGCATGTCTGTTCTCCATGTCTGGTCTTTGTCCCTGGATTGCATTCTTTTGATTACCGCTATAACCTTGGTTTCCTTGATTACTATTACAATTGTATTGTATCAGTGGAGAATATGTTTTTAGTAGTTGTCAATATACAATCAGACATTATTTACTTTTAGCCATTAAAAGTATCGGAACAAGACATGTTTGCCAATCGGTTGTTTAGATAAGAATTGTGCATGTGTTTGGCGATTTGTAAGAGTAATAGTTTATGAGTAGGCTGATTTCAGTTAATCATGTTTTTGTTTTGTTTCCAATAATAAAGACGAAGACGGATAAAGTTGTATACAATATAGCATATGTAGACAAAAAAAAAAACAAAAACAAAACATAAAACAAAACAAAAACGGTCATACACATGTTTACCCCGCAATCTTAAATGGATCGATTTGCCGAATAAGCAAACTACTTTATTTTTTCTTGGAGACAAACTCGTTATCTTTTGTATTTCTTATTATGAACCCTAACCCTTAATATAAAATCCCTTCATATAATGCATTTAAAAGATTTTTGTACACACACTATAACATACCTATCCAATGATCTGACGAAGATAATCCAAAGCCCTTCCTATAGTCGTTCCAATTTCTATAAAAGTCAACATCCCCATGAAAGCTTTGTTGGATATCCTAATGGTACGAAAAAAGAAAATATAACGATTTTACAGTTTCCGGGGATCACAATTGTTCTGTTTTCTACAGTTTGAAAATGGAATTTGTAAAGGTATTTTTCATGGTCAGTACACATATAACTGTAGGTCAAGGTTGAATTGAATATACCTATTTATAAGTGTAACATTTAAAGTATACATCAATCTTTTTTGGAATTGCTGCTGTCTGTTTTATCACGAAACGGTTAACATTGTTTTGTAATCTTGTTTGACGTCCTACAAAGACCAGGACAGGGCTAACATACAGTTGCGATCACTTGTAACTTCTCTTCGATTCTGTCAGGATTCGCTGTCATAGAACAGTTCTAAACTGTCAGAAACTGTTCCGACCCGGCACACACCTTGTCACGGTCTGTCGGGGCTTTGGACAAGCTATGTCATAATCTATCATTGGTCCTGACACTCTCCTGTCGGGAACTGTTCTATATAGAATAAAAACGTGGATTAGAAGAGTTCCTGATAGATTCTGAGAGTCAATGAAATATATTTGTCGCAGTCACCCACATGATAAGTATATTGAAAATTACCATTTTAGTAAATGATTTCAGATCTCCTTTGATATTAAAGGTGTGCACAATCATGCATTTGCAGGATTATGATATATTTGAAGAATTTTGACACAAATTAATGTGTCGCAGCCACCCACATGATAGCAATATTGAAAAAAATAGCATTGTAGTCAATAATTTTAGACCCTCAAGGAAATTAAAAGTGCATGCACTCATACAATTTGCAGAAATATGTCAATTTTATGGTTTTGATTGAAATATATGTGTTGCAGCCACCCACATGATAGCTATATTGAACAATTTAGCATTTTAGTTAATATTTAGACCCTTTTAGAAATTAAAAGTGAAGGCACTCATACATTTTGCAAGAATATGACATTTTTGAAGAATTTCTACTGAAATATATGTGTGACAGTCACCCATATATGATAGTTATATGGAACAATGAGCATTTTTTGTCAATATTTTAACGTGGATCGTTATGGTGTATCCATCAGCACCATGAACTGATTTATTCAACGGGTCATAGTTTTGCTTCCCTCGTTTTTCTACCTCGGACTTAACTTTTTATGAGCAACTCGGTGGGTGTTTCTAGAAAAGCAGAGGACGCTTACCCTACCGGTGCACCTGGCCCATGCTCCCAGTTTTACTGAAGTCTGAGTTGCTCATTTGCTTTTGTTACTTTGTATGTATGATTTTAGTTACTTTATATTCTTTGTTGTGTATGTCTGTTTTCCATGTCTGGTGTTGTCCCTGGATTACATTCTTTTGATTACTGCTATAACCTTAGTTCCCTTGATTACTCTTCCAACTGTCCGGCTTTTGCTTCGATATTGACATTAGATATACAGATTTTTTTTCTACTTTGTAAAATTGTGTCGTTACTTTGTTTTTCAAATATCATGATGGTTTAATCGGATAGTTTGTTGGTTTATAATGTTTTTTTTATAAGTCATAACGATAATTTTGCAGCATCAACATAATACTGTCAAACAAATCTAAACCACTTAATTGTTATGGAAACATATCGAAGACATAGTTCGTTTCATTGAGACGCCATAAAATTTATGGTTTTATCATAAACAATTGTAAAAATGTTGATGGTTTGTTCAATACTTTGGTGTTATCGGAAAACCGTTTTTAGATTTTTTTCTTGATAGTGCATCTCTGCTCTTCAATTGACAAAGTTGAATGTTTCTATAATCAATTTGACAGTTTAAAACATTAAAGTAGTGCTTTTATTTTGTTCGGAGATGATGAAAGATTTTGAAATAACTAGGTATTTAAGTTAAAGTTTATAGATAATATGAAACAAAAACATCAATTTATACAGTCATTTCAAGTTTAATACTGCCATTCAGTACAAGTCTTAATAAGATCTAGGCAAAATGTTATAAATCTGAATCATGAATGTCACTCATTTGACATTACAGGTACATAACAAGGAATTTTTTTCTAACTGAAATGACTACCATTTCATATCTGCTTCGCTTGATATTAAGAATTGTTTCAGTAGAATTTTGTAAGGAGATCAATTATAATGCATCTCATTACAACTATAACTAATTTACATAAAATATCTTTTTTCTTTGATCTTATTGCTACAAATAATAAAAAAAACTGTCAAAATGGCTGGCTATTTCATATAACGACGTGACCATAGATAGTTGTGAAAACAGTTCAAACTTTTCAGAGAAAAATGTGACACATTACTCGATTTCTTTTGATTGTCATAAGTCATATGTATACGGTTCAAAACTAACAAAACATTTCTAGGCAGTATTGTAATTTACACAGTTTTTTGTTTGTTTGTTTGGGTTTAACGCCTGAGCAGCAATATTTAAGCTATAAGCAGGCGATGAATAAGAAGTGGATTATAAAATGAACATGAAATGATGATGAAATGAAAAATGGAATGGGACACAAGGATAATAGGGTAGAAAAATTTTGATTGCCACTAGAAATAGGAGAATAACACAGTAGGGTTCCTCAACGTGCGAGAAACGTGGCATCTTTCCCAACACGGTGCACCACTATGGTTTGCGGTCAAGTTTTCCGTATTATATCCTGATAACCCCAGTATGTAACACACCAGGGGTACCCCATTCCACCACCTGGGGCACACAACCCAGTTGTTTCGTTGGTAGAGCGCCATAGCCCCCGGCTTGTGTTCTGAGCACTATTTATTGAATTTTAACAAGCTCAGCGCTGCTGCAGGCCTATTCTTTTGACACTCGGACCTGCACGGGGCCAGGGGTATGAGGTCGCTTACCAAATTCTAGATATTTAAGATACCAGGCCTTAGTTGATAAATGCTAAGTTTCTTCTAAACTAATAAGTAATGATTATTTTTTTTCTTGTAAAGAGTTATTTGTACTGGTGTTACTGCTGATTTACCAGTTACGTCACAATAGCATGTGGATGCTATTTCATCACTACTGGTATCTTACCCTGCAAAGGAAGAAGGAGGTTTAGCGTGTTGTAAGACCTAGAGTTAACTCGAAATTCTTGACGAAGTCAGCACTATTGCGGTACCAACTGCTCCGGTGGTGTAATATATATTTTGTCAGATATCTCATTTTTTTTTATCATCATCGAGTATTAATTGACGGAATTTCCACACAAAGTTGAAGACATTTTGAAACTCAAAGCTAGGATTCACGAAAGGTTTATTCTATTTTGTTTCACTTATTTATTGTTCAAAACGTGGGGCACATGTTTATATCATTTTTGCATGGGCGAATGGAAGTAGATTTTCTTAGCACGACAACGTTTGCAACTTGAAATTTGTGTATCTAATCTCTTAACAGAGAAATCGGCGAATGAAACAATCTACTCAGTATAATATACCGCCATTAAACATACTGGAAAGAACATCGATATTTTATCAGTGTTATATATGCGTACTAGTAATGCTGGGATATACATTTTACCTTATAAGAATAATCAACTGATATGAATATTATGAATCTGTGAATATTATGAATCTGTTATTTCATTTTGTAATTTTAGATTTTTGACTAAGAACTTTTTTGTAACCAACTGATTGTTTAGTCTTACAATGTACACTCAACGTGTACGTCAAATTACATTGAGTAGGTTCGATAATTTTATCGGAATATGTTTGGTCTTTGCCTAGATACGCCATTGTTTGCTCAAAAGTATTAATTTATCATCGCGCAAAACGTGATTACATTGTATTTGTTAGGCAGTGCAGTCATTCTACATATAATATCGATTGCTTACATTCTTGTACTAAGTTGCAGTCATTTTTATATAAAATTAGAATATATAGAGCAAAAATGCAGAGGATATCTAATTTTAAAAAGCACTCGGACATATCAAAGTTCAATAAATTATTCGGCGATGCAAACTGTATCTTTTCCCCCATAAATGTCTAATAGTTTTGGAAATAAAGTACACTTTACATGGAAGACCTTTCAAGTGACACTTAAGAGTATGTATCGTAAAACCGTACACGAAAGACTAACATTTAGTATAGAGGAAGCCTCATATTAATCTTGTAAATTGTAAATATACATTCAACTACTCTCACTCCGGCGTCCCTTTCAATATCGGTGATAAATAATGAACTACTGTTTACGTGTAACTAGTAAATAAGTGCGGCCTGTAACAATATGAATCAATGAAGCATTTAAAATACCGTCGATGGTTGACATGACAACTGAATGATCGATTGTATTGATTATATTGCCAATGATTAGATTTGTTTTGAATTCATATATGTTTACTTCGTATCATACGCGTACGTGTGGAAACACCTACATTTGTGTACTGGTAAAGAAATCTGATTTTAATGATGTTGAATAATTGAATTATTGGATCAAACAATAATTTTGTTTATACAATTATCTTCTTTTTATGTTCTCAAGTTTATCATTTTATTTATTTTTACGTAGAACCAATTTTGAAATGTACTTGATTTTCTTTGTAATTCCAGATAGCCTTTGAAGTATGATAGTTTTCCAGGCTATTGCAGTAAATGGCTATCCAAGCCGAGCAAGAAACATAACTTCAAGGAGCCTTACGTAGCTACCACTGCGCAGATTGTCCGACTCGTGTCGGTGCTACCACAAATAAGGTGCCTACTTGTAGATATATACAGTAAAGTATTCCATTTTTGGACCAGACATTTGAATGATTTTTTTATATCCATTAACAATTTTCTGCTCGAATTTTTGAGATACCACGCATATGTCTACAGTTTTCATTCGAAATAGTAATTTCTAATATAATTATTAAGTGTTCCAAAGTTGCTTTTATTCATGATATTGGTAACATATTAATCAACATCAAGTTTAGAAATAATGGTCATGTTCCCTCTGTACACCAAGTCTGAACAAGTGCATTCATCCACATGTATGTGTTACGGTTGATACCTGTTACAATTCTTACAAACAATTAAAACTCATCAAGAATAAAGCAGTGGCTTTACACGATGTATGGTAGTACGGGACAGTTCATTGTAGATGTTATTATGTAGGAGAGAGGATCAAATTAATGATGCATGTCACAACAAATCAATATTATATAAACGTCTCAGAATGTGACAACTCTATTCGTTACACTGCTCCATCGGATCAAATTGATACTACCATACATCGTATACCAAGTTACAGCCCTAGATTAATCCTACGAGGAGGAATGACCCGGCCAGCGAAAGTTATATTTTATATATATTTTAACGACAAAAAATTTGCATCGCAAATTTGAGAGTTTTAGCATCGTTGGGAATTTTTCAGACCTTTCTATTCGTTTATATATCTTCCCTATATCACTTTGATCCGATGGAGCAGTGTAGGGAATAGAGTCGTCACATTCTGATTTTTTATTGTCTTTGAAATGTTCCAGTTTTTAGTGGAGTCCGAGTTGCTCATTTGCTTTTGTTTGTTTGTATGTATGATTTTAGTTACTTCATGTTCTTTGTTGTGTACGTCTGTTTTCCATGTCTGGTCTTTGTCCGTGGATTACATTCTTTTGATTACTGCTATAACCTTGGTTCACTTGATATTACTCTTCCATTTTCATCTACTGGCTGAAAATTAAGTTTACTAACATTACACAGTGGATTTAAATGGATTTGCAAGATACATACATACAAAGAAACAAAAGTAAATGAGCAACTTGGACTCAACAAAAAACTGGGAGCACGGACCAGGCGCACCGGTAGGGTAAGCGTCCTTTGCTTTTCCAGAAACACCCGCCGAGTTGCTCATAAAAAGTCCGGGGTAGACAAACGAGGGAAGGAAAACTATGACCCGTTAAACAAACCAGTTTCACGGTGCTGATGGATACACCATAACGATCCACAAGTTCATGATAACGACCACAAAACCTCTGTAGTGATGACCCCAACCCTGCAACAACACAACCCTGCCCCAGAAGCTTAATTGTTAGAGTTCTAGCGCGATACAAAAGGTCCGCGCAGCCTCGGCAAGCTTCGGCACAACGTATGAAAAACGCATGGTCGGAGGACGCTGTAATGTTAGAAACAATAAATTCTTGCACAGCTGAAAACAATGAAGTACTTCATTACGCTCATTGCATTTCCACCACAATATGTTAAGTCATTCGCATAACCGTGTGTGCTCCTTCCGTTCAAAATTCTCAAATTCGTTGCTGTACATAATGACTGAAGTTTCGGGCTCTAAGAGTTTGTATTCTGATAGGGATTAGTTCTAACACACAGTTCTGTATCAAGTAAGTGTACAAAAATGTTACTGAGTCTATCACTTACCGATAAGTGCTTAATGTCATCCCGAACAAAGTCATCTAATACCTCAGTTCGACTATTCGTATCACCCACAAGCATCACGTCGCCTAGTGAAGAATATATACCATTTTCTAATTCGTCTATTAAATTACAGCCAGACATTTTATAATATACAGACCTAGCTGGGGAATATTGAAACAAGCAATATACGCAGTTTTATTCATTTTCAAAGTACCCGTTTTATCATTTTAAATAGACATAATCCGCGTATATCAAACATATTGGGAGACAAGAATGATATTGAATATAGTCAACTAGTGTTCACTGAGTACAAAAGCCTTTCTGAACATATTTTTTTTTATAAAAAGTAAGAAAACGACAAGAAAACAAAATCAACAAGTATCCGTACGTATCTAGAGATAAAATATCAACAAGTATCCGTACGTATCTATAGATCAAAAATCAACAAGTATCCGTACGTATCTAGAGATAATTTTACCAACAAATACAAGGTATAAGGGGTTAATGTGGAACTTTTGAACATGACTTTTATATATGTCAATTACAAGTAATACTTATGGAAATACATCTATCCCTTGCTGGCTATCAGTTCTTTATGCCTTGGAATTCGCCAAAATTCGAAAAATTGCATGTACATGTAAGACTCACAATTACTGATTTGTTTTTACAATCTTAGTTTTCGTAAGTAAAATAACTGAATTCCCTCTTTTTTGCACTTACTTGTATCTCAAAAACCAAATTTTAATCAATTTTAATTTTCCAAAACGCCATAATTGTTTAGTCGTTCAAATAATCATTTTTAGCAATCTTAATATACGCCCTCACATTGTATGAATTTAAATCTAACATTCTCACAAGCATCTTTAAATTGATGTTTGCAAAATATAGCAAATGTAAATAAGGTAATTTGTCATACACCGTCGTTCAGGTAGATTATTTGTTCGGTAAACAAGGTGAATGTCCTAAGATTTATACAGCTGTTAATTCATACGATGCCTAAAAAATTTCATTTCTGATATCCATATCTTATAGAAACGTATTCTGGTTTTTGATTAGCAGATTACAGATGATGGATTTTTATAATATCTACAAATTAATTTTCTGTAGTTTCTACTTGTACATGTATATCATTATTATTGATAGAAGGACCTTCTTCAAAAAGTTCAGGATGTTCTAAAAGTCGTGGCTAGTATTTACATTCTCTTTATAGCATTTTATTTTCACTCTTTTATTGTTCATATCTTCTGTACTGTTTTGATTACTGGTATTTCCGGTTTTAACTGTTGGCAATTTGTGTTGAAATATACCGGAGGTAATGGAAGCGATTGGTGTGTAAAATCTGGATTTAATCAACCTTTCATTTTAAAATGAATCAAGTCAGGACCATTATGGTGGATTTTCAACTTTCCGGTTTTGCCCTGATATTGTATTTGTTGTAGGAAATTTCCCTTTAGACTTCGACTAAATTTAATTAATTGGTTAATTTTAATTTCATATCAATGCCGTATACCACCAACAAATATCCTGTCAATACAGTTTGGTTGTAAAGTAGAACGAGTACAGTAATAATTTGTTCACATTTGCCGATACCAGTTTAAAAAATAATAAAGATTGTATAAAAGTAAAGTTAATGCTATAAAGTTGTTTAATATTTTATTTTTGACTTGCTAAATGTGTTCAATTTTATGTTTTACTACCCATTTGAAAAAGAAACACGTTCAAGCATATTACATAGCTTATATATAAAAAATGTCATTTATATGCATTGTTATGGAGTTGGCTTTTACTACGTTCAAGCATATCTCGTTAGTGTCATTGTTATGGAGTTGTGAAGGCTTTTATTACGTTCATGCATACCTCTCTAGTGTCATTAAATATCTCACTTCAGCAATGTTAGCTACAAAATGTTATAGTTCATTTTTAAACATGTCTCAATGTGCAATAAAATGAATTACTGGAAGGTGCTGCCAGTAAACATAAAATTTATTCATGGGCGATTGGTACGATGATAGACATTTGTTAACCATATTTTACTGGAATCGATATTTGTTAACCAAATTGTACTGGGATTGGAATTTGTTAATCAAATAATACTGGGATTGACATTTGTTAATCAAATTATACTGGGATTGACATTTGTTAACCAAATTATACTGGGATTGACATTTGTTACCAAATTATACTGGGATTAACATTTGTTAACCAAATTATATTGAGATTGACACGTGTTTGCCAATTATACAAAGATTGACTAGGATTTAGTTATTACCAAATCGTACTTGGATTGTCATTTGTAAACCAAATTGTGATGGGATTAACAGTTATTAACCAAATTGTGCTGGGATTGACATTTGTAAACTAAATAATATGTTATGTTATTATAATATAATATATGTTTATATTAACTATAGGATAAATGTGCACATCGGTTTCTGTAAACCATCAAGCAGTTTTTATGGCACAGTTTGGTACACAGGTTCTAATAGCAAGGAACTAAAAGACTAATACCGTGGCAGTATAGCAACGTAAAAGCAAAACCATTTTCTTTCTCAAGAATTTAAGGATTAAATCAAAACTGTTACACCACTGGCAACTGGGAGTACTGAATAGTTAAATAGGTCAGATAAAAACACATGATAGTCCTATGATTTTTAAGAAAAAAACTCCTGTCGAATTTCTTGTCGGCGAAAAAAAAAAGACATTCCGATGTTGGTTGTTATGTCCAATTAAAATTAAAAGTGCAAACCATTGAAAAGTAAACTATAGAAAACGTATGAAAAATCATGTCAAGTTTTTCAGTAACAGTCCACATAAAATGCAGACATTGTCAATGGTACCATGATTCATGATGAAGAAAAACGCACAAGCGATGCTTTTAATTCTACATATGCTATACTATCATATTGCAATATTCATTTATGTATTTAGATCTGCACTTTTTAGAGAATTTTATCTTAAAAACGGAAGAATCAAATGAAATCTAAGACTGGTTGTGTGATCAGTTATCAAGGGAACCAAGATTTTAACGAAAATCAAACAAGACATAACTGTGAATTCGATGGGTTTCTGAAATGCATGAAAGACCTTCTGTCTGATTTTTATAAAGACTGCGATTTAATTTCTTACGCTGTAATTGCCATAAAAACTAATCTGGTACTGCTTTAAAGTGTATAGAAAAACAATGTTATCATCTTTGATAGTATTATTCCGCCGGTATCAAACATATCGGGAGATGAATGATGTTGAAAGAGTAATCAAAGGAACCAAGGTGATAGCGGTAATCAAAAGAATGTAATCCAGAGACAACGACCAGACATGGAAAACAGACATACACAACAAAGAACATACAGTAACTAAGATCATACATACAAAGTAACAAAAGTAAATGAGTAACTCGGACTCCATTAAAAACTGGGAGCATGGACCAAGTGCACTGGTAGGGTAAGCGTCCTCTTATTTTCTAGAAACACCCGCCGTGTTGCTCATAAAAAGTCAAGTCCGGGGAAGACAAACGAGGGAAGGGAAACTATGACCCGTTGAATAAATCAGTTCTCATGGTGCTGATGGATGCATTATAACGATCCACGAGTTCATGATAACGACCATAAATCTTCTGTAGTGACGACTTCAATCTTGTAGCAACATAACCTTGTTCCAGAAGCCTATTAGAGTTCTAGTGCGATACAAAAAGTCGCAGGAGCCAAAGGAATGTTGTCACAGATGAAAGGAAAGTTGACAATTCTGAATTAAAAGTCATCACGTTTGTCGTGAACTTTGATCAATAGTTTTCCTTTTCCATCGATTTCTAAGTGTACGTCAAGATATGAGGCTGACTTCACAGTGTCTGTAGTATCCTTTATCTCAAGTTCTTTTGGGTAGATGCGATGTATCAAATCCCCGAAATTAGGATTGTTTAAAGGTAATACGTCATCTAAATAGCGGAAACTGAGATTGAAGGATCTAGCCAAACGATATTCTTTCTTTCTGATCAGATCAGCTATAAAGTCAGCCTCATAAGAGGCTTTTCAGTGCAGAAGATATGATAAAATCAAACTCTGCAAGGGATGGTACGAAAGACGTGGCTTTCAGGCCCTAGGTGCTTCCGAGCTATGAATTTATTTCCCATTAAATACCATTATGAAGACTGGTCCTCATTATTTTATAATTATTTGCTACTAAAATATTTTTGTATTCTTATCATGCAGTGGAGTCGATAATGGGGGCTGGTAACGATGTAAATAAGAAGTTACACCAAAAAAAGCAACACAATGGTCGAAAACACTTAAACACCTTATTTGATTTAATCAACGTCTATAGCTACTTAATAAACCGCACGCAAAATACAGAGGTAAGGAGTAGACATCCTTGAATATCAATATCATTGGATTACATTTCTACGAATAGAATTTTAGAAGCTATTTATTTGAAATATAATAATTCACTGCTAATGGCTATTCATTGTTTTAACACCGATGATGCTTATTA
Source organism: Perna viridis (assembly GCA_037379345.1). Lineage (NCBI taxonomy): Eukaryota > Metazoa > Mollusca > Bivalvia > Mytilida > Mytilidae > Perna > Perna viridis. Next base: position 31,587,658 of record CM074524.1, on the reverse strand, counting down.
GGAAGTTTACAGAATATAATTTTATCGTGAGTGTACCAATCCTTCATTTGCTTATTACTATTTCAGCGTCTAGGTGTAATCAGATACCTGCGTAACAGTGTTAATTCCATATATATTTTATCCAGACATCAAGACATATTATCAAACAGTTATGTAAAATAACGACAGAGCTTTTGCATATTCATGTAATGTGTTTCACCTCTGGGAAATATTTTTTCTACTTTCATATATTTTAGACATAAACCATTACCGCGACAACTATGTGGTTTAAAGTAGCTTGTAATGGGTGATATTTGAATACTGATGACATTAGTTGCATCTTACAGTGTACTGGAGGATGCTTCAAATTTATCTAGAATAGAAAAGAAACACACTTGCAATGTTTAATCTGCCAGGATATTTATTTTTAGTCGACTTCCTGATGCGCGATAATGGATTCACTTCTGTTTTGTTTTTCACTTATTTTCGATACTATATTACAGAACAATGACGGACCAGGGAAATAACATGATGAAGGATTATTTAGTTTTATCCAGCTTGGAAACAAATGTGAGTATGTTGCATTTAAGAGGCAAAACGTTTGTATAGTATTAATGACTTTGCACGAAGAAAAGTTCAAGCATGAAAGATTTAGGAAAGACAGAAAAAAGTTAATTTGAAGGAAAGACGTACTCTTAATTTGTAGACATATTTATTGCAAAAAGTGCTGTGGGCTTGTTTCTTGTTTTCATGTTTATCCATGTAGTTGGAGTTTGACGTATTTCAATCGCCTGATGACCACGCTGAGGTTTAAATAGCCTTTATTTTGTAAATGGCTTTCGTTATTAAAATTTTATGTGTAGTAAAAGTTTAGATGTACCTGAAAGCAAAACTATGACACAACAGTTAGGTCTCGATACAATTAGTGCCCTTTTTTACTACGTAAAGTACGGACGTCGATTGTGAAAACAGTATATTATATGAAAACAATTTATTTTGTCTAATTTCTTACAACAGAAGTTGACTTCCCCCACATTAAAAATTTTTAAAAACAAAGCATTGCGATATTCATATTAACAGATTTCTACACGAATAGACAATTGTATACATAATTCAATGTGTGGTCATATTTTCTGTATTTTGTATATAAACCTGAAAAAATTAAGATAGAGCCATGTATAAGTACACATTTATACCGTTTCATATAGTTCGTAAAACTGGAGACTTCGGTTGTATTGGATATATATACCTAAACAGGTTTGAATTCTGCAAAACAGCAAATTCAATCCAATTTTCCAATTTTACCAAAAGGAATGAAATTTTCCTTTTGCAAACTCAAGCTATATAAATATTTAACCTCCAGCATTCCGCCTGGCAAATTTGGCCAATTTGACAAAACATTTGAGTGTCAAGGATCGGCCAAACGTTAGGTTAAAAAACTCAAGCACTCAACTGGGAAACTAACATCACAAAGCCATGAAAAGTTCCAGCAGAAAATAAACATGAAAAAAAAGACAAACAAACAAGAAACCGAAGAACAAACGAAAGTTCAGTTAAACGGTAAATAATTGGTACATCTTTTTTGTTTATAGAATTTCTGGAATAGTAGGCTAGTTTCTAGTACTACGCGTGTCACCTTTAACGGATTATACCAATGTTTATGGCATTTGTACCCTTAGTTATTCTAAAAGATTTAAAATGGTAATAATTGGTAAATTATCAGTGCCCGATATAAAATAAGCTCTAACGAAGAAAAAACCATCGATCAATCGAACAAAGCCAGACATTTTAGGGAGCGAGATAACAGTTCATTAAGTTGAATTTGTTTCTAGTTTAAGAAATACAGTACAAATGAATCGTCTGTTTGTTTGAAAAGCATCTGGTCCGATCCTTGGTACTCAAAGAATACTTTAGCAAACTATCACGGATCTCAAGGAATTAAAGCAAATTAGAGGTGTTTGTTTTGTAATATAAATACCTTAAGCACTATATTGCCCAATACTTGTTTGGTTATACTGTATACCTATATGAGCTAAATCTGCTCTTGATATAGTTTCGTATTCTTTTAGATTACAGACCCTGTTGACCCTTGTGAAGGTGGAGATATCTACAATCTTCTTCTTATTGCATTAAATACAAATGCCACAATGACTGATTGTGTAGACTTGCAAAAGCCACCAGTGCCGATAACATATAGACAAGGAAGATTATTCTATGTCTATGTGACACCATTGATATTGATCACTGGAATAATCGGTAATGTTTTGTCCTTAAAAGTATTCCTCTCTAGAAATCTACGCGGCAAATCAGCCAGTTCGTACCTCGCAGCTTTATCTGTGTCAGATTTGATGTCTCTAGTATTTTACGTCATGGTAGAGTGGCTTCGAAGGGGACTTGTTTACATTAAACCTGACGTAACAATCACATTTCTTGACTCAGATGGTATATGCCAAATGCTTATGTATATTTCATATATAGCACGATTTCTTTCTTCGTGGCTTGTAGTCGCGTTTACAATGGAGAGATATATTGGGGTTTGTCATCCGTTAAGGCGTCGATTTGTATGCAATAAAGATAGTACCCGGCGAATTATTGCTGGCCTTTGCCTGATCGCGCTCTTACTTGTTCTATATAAGCCAATTTTGAGTGGCGTCTATATGAGTGCTGATGGAACACAGTACTGCACTAGTGATAAGAACTACCATTTTGTGTCATTCATACTTGATTCGACGTTCGCTGTCCTTATTACTCTTGTGCCTTTCAGTATTATAACAATACTAAATATCCTAATTGTAAAACGGTTAGTGAGTGCAAACAAACGGCATAGAATCGAGTTCAGCTACCACAAAAACGAGTTTAGAAAAATTGGTTCTAGGAGTCATTTACAGACTGACGAAAGCATAATAAAGATTGAATTTACAGTGATTTTACTGGCAATTTCGTTCTTTTTTATCGCTTTTAACGTTCCTTACTTTAGCATCTGGTTCCGGAATTTTCTCTACAACAAATACATTGCTAAACAGATACGTATGTCAATGGAACATATTGAATACTGGCAAGGACTCTTGTATGTGTCTAGAGCTATATTTTACATGAATTATTGTATCAATTTCTTCCTCTACAGTATAACTGGTACATACTTCAGACGAGAAATGAGGAGAATGTTCTCTTTACGACAACGTAGAGGATCATTTGAAATCATCATATATGAACCGCAGATTAGTAAGAAAGAAGACAAGTGTACATTCAGTCGCCTTTAAAAATTGCATTAATAACACCAGAGATGATAAAAAGGTCCATGCATTGTTGAAGAAGAAGTAAAAATGTATACATTTTCTTTGGTATCACAAAATACAAACAATACAATTCAGTGGAAGTAAATGAAGAATAATGACATTCTGTTCTAGAAGTGAATAAAACCAAAGATAGATTCACATACCAACGTACCTTTTGTAATGTGATGAATTTATTATTTCAAAACAAACACCAGTAGCACCTTAAAAAAGAAGAAGGTTGTGTCAATTATAAGACAGATTCGATCAAATGATCAAAATAGTCATTTTTTTTTTAAATTAGGACAATTTCGAATACCTAACAACAATTATTTACTTGCCTCTTCCTATATTATGATCATTTGTTTTCCTGTTTTGATGTCTTACATGTACATTTTCATGTACAATGACTGAAAATGCCAGTGGCTTTGAAGGTCATCTGTTAATGATAAAAAAAACGCATTCGCAAGCAATGTCAGTATTTGACGACTTGCCTTGGTAAAAGCGATTTTAAAAGTAATGTTGTTAAGTATAAAGTATATTACAGAGATATATGTTAATATTTTGTATTGATATAGATGCAAGATAATTAAATAAAAGTCGCCGAAAATAAATCTGAAAAAAGTATTGCGCGGCGCATTCTTGATTTTCAGGAATGATATTGGATTAGAGTTAAAATGTCGGTCGATTAAAAGTCAAGCAGATTATGCACTGATGTACGTAAGAATATTTCGATAACTGTCTATCAGGAGATACACTTTAATACGAAGTGAATGTTTAGATGTAATCTAATCCTTCCGTTCGATAAACTACTTTTCGAAAATGATTTCTCAGGGGAACTTGGATGTATAACAGCCCTATGCTGTACCCTTTCGCATATATTTCGAAAAAAAAAATCTGGTCTTACTAAAAAGAGTGAGATTATTAATTCCTTACGAGAAATTGTAAGCACTTTTCTGCTTCCAATACATAGGTAACTAGAAGGTAGAATTATATTGTATCTACATTTATATTTTTCAGTGATATAAAAATAATCAGTAAGTGCATGTATGGAGTATACTACCTAATCCATGGTATATGAGGAAATTGGAAAGTTTGGGTGTTAATTTGGATTTCGTATTGCGGAAGAGATATTTTACATGAGTATAGGGATTTTGAACGGTAACAATACGGTCATTGGCTTGAAATAGCCATTTGTACTTGTACATTATGTTTAAATTGGGGATTTATATGGCGAGTTAATATCAATCAAAAGCTGTATATATTTAGAAATTTAACATTGATTTTTCATAGAAAATTCCTTAATTATTTTGTTGTATAAATGTTCAATGTAATGTATATGTATAGATGTCATGTGATGACTTAATGATTGATATGCATTATAAAAATGTGTTACATATTTGATAGAGCACAATTTGGAACATGTTTGTTAATTGCAATATTTGTACATTATATTGTAAACGTGACATTTGGATTCAGGATATGATGTCGTGATTTGTTGTATATCAGAACAAAGTAAAAGGGCATCAACAGTAGTTCTACATAAGAATCAGGCAAATATGAAAAAGTTGTTTCGTGTAATATTTCCCCGTTGTAACTCTCCCGGTCTCGCAACACTACTTGTTATTTTCTCATGTGATGTTAGACGCATACAATACGCAGTATTTATAAATAACGTTTACCCAAAAAATAATCGTTTATACCTATGTACATTTCAATTCTATATAAAACCGATTTTCATGTACGTGTAAATACCTTTATAAGAAGTTATTATAACAACTCTCTGTTTTATACTTGTTTTGTAAATGAAACGAATGACTGTATAATTATTGTCATTTACAAGCGTGTATACTTTTTTCACAAATATAAAGCTTTGTCAATTAATAATGTTGTCAATTTCAAACTCAATACTTTAACAGAATCGCCAAATTCTACTTTATTACCACTTTTGGTTTAAGCTGAATCGTTCCAAATAGAAGCACTGTACACATAAACAGGGGAACTTAGTTCTATCTACATCAGCAGTCCCAAATAACGGCAAACAATTCCGATACATGGCCAAGACACGTGAAAACAAAAAAAACAAAAAACAAAACAAAACAAAAACAAAAACAAACTGAACATAAGGAAGAAAAGATCTACAACAACAAAGGAAGAGCTAGTAATATGAACTATAATAGATGATAGTTCATAGTTCATAGTTCAATGATGCAAGTTAAGTTTTAAAATTTTTAGACACAGACAAAATGATTACGCATGGCTTTTATATTAGCCTATACTTACCTCTCAATCTCACTCCTTAAGGTTAGATCACACCTACACATCAAAATAATAACTATTTTTAATGAAAAAAAAAGAACTATCCTCTGGTATTTTTCTCTATTACAATAGAAATGAATATCAAAGACAAAACATTGTTATGTATATGGCAAAGCAATAAAGTCTTATTCATCAATTGCATGTTTCTTCAATTTTTACTTTAGCGCTAAATATTAAAATGATTGACAAAAGAATATGATCTCGTCTACTTTATGAATAGTTACCAAAGGTCAAAGGTTAATCTTATAAACGAAGAAATTTATCTTCGTTTCACAACTTCACATGATTGAAAAATTACCAAATATTTGAATGCATTGCTGTTGTTTTCAAAATAATACAGTTGTCTTATAGTTTAAATAAAAGAATCGTTTTAAACGTCATAAACCAACGATACAACAATATTTTTAAAGAAATATTTATAAGCTTAAATAAACTTTACGGTATGCAAAAACATGCTAAACATACAAAAACCGGGTTGTTTACATACAAGTGTTAACAATCAATCGATCAATCCGTAATTCTGTATTTATACTTGATTGTTTTAATTATTTTTATTTGATAAGTCAAAATAGAATAGCGGATTGATATATTAATTGTTAACACAGGTACAAAATATTTATATCAACAAATGCGTGCATCGAAAATTCCTAGAGTTGTCAGCAGTTTTGTCTTGAGAAATTAATGACAAAAGTGAATTAGGAATTATTCAATGCACGTATTCTAAAATAAAAAAATCTATTAAAACTTAAAATACATTCATTTTTATTAGACAATTTATTAGAAAAACACTTTGGAATCAAACGACCAAATATTTGTTTTGCAAATTTAACATTGCCTAGGAATTTGTCAGACCCTTATATATGTATATCGATTCGTAGTCAACCTGCATTTTAAAAATTCAATCCGGCGGCGATACAGGATACTTTATCTATTGCAGATATTATTAATAGTACGTAATACAATAAAACTTGCAAAATTTATTAGAAAGAAGAAATAAGAATAAAAAACCCAATAACTTTACATTTGTTATGTTTAAATACAATTAGGATAAGCATTTAACTGGTCAATTTAGAACAACAGGTTTATAATCTATAATAATTTCCGACGTTTTTTTCAATAATTTCAAAACAGTTTTTAAGGTCTCTTCTTAAATATTTAATTTTAAATTTACCATATAGGAAGTTGCGTCCTTTGAAAATGAAATGTATCAATCGTGTCATAAATGAAATGTATCAATCGTGTCATAAATGAAATGTGTCAATCGTGTCATAAACGAAGCTGCTCTATTTGTAATTATATAAATAAGATGTCGATAAATTGGTATTGAAATGTTATAATTTAACTTAATTAAATGAACTTTTGATTTGTAATTATACAAATAAGATGTAACAAATATCGATAAATTGGTATTGAAATGTTATAATTTAACCTAATTAAATGAACTTTTGATTTTAATTATATAAATAAGATGTAACAAATATCGATAAATTGGTATTGAAATGTTATAATTTAACTTAATTAAATGAACTTTTGATTTTAATTACATAAATAAGATGTAACAAATATCGATAAATTGGTATTGAAATGTTATAATTTAACTTAATTAAATGAACGTTTGATTTTAATTATACAAACCTATGAAACCCGTCAGTGCAGAAAGGTAATGCAATTTTTTTTTCCAAATCAAAATGGTTGATTGCGTGAGATAACTTTTTATCGATACTATTTGTCAAGGGAATCGATATGCTAAACAAAACGAATTAATGAGGCAAAAACTGTAAGATGGAGAAAGCGGTTAGGATGCTTTATGTGTAATCTACTCAAGACATCACTACCTTGCCTTGCCTTTTATTTGAAAGTATTACCTTAGTCATTCAGCACGTTGACACCTTTTTTCAGAAAGTATTAAATACATACGTTATTAATAACGTTTATGTAAATAAACAAATTTAAAAAGATATCATCGGGATATAGAGGCCTTTCTCATATATGTAATTTGTTAAAGATTTGCCTCTGACAAATCATATTAAATTTTGCTAGACGAGATCAGCTGTAGATGTGTAACAGTTTTGGTGTAATTGTAGAACTTAATTTTAATGATAGTTGAAATGACAATAAAAACTATTGACCAAATTTTACGAAAAACGACTTTTCATTCAAAATTGTCAACTTTCCTTTCGATTTCATTTCAGCACCTACGTATGGAGTGTTCATATCACAACTCATGCTTTATGTCAGAGCTTGTCGAAACTACGCAGATTTTTTTATATCGCGCAAGAGTTCTAACAAATAGGCTTCTGGAGCAGGGTTATGTTGCTACATGATTGAAGACATTACTGCAAAAGTTTTATGGTCGTCAGCACGAACTCGTGGATCGTTACGATGTGTCCATCTGCACCATGAAAACTGAGATTTTTTCAACATATCATAGTTTTCATTTCCTCTTTTGTCTACCCGGACTTTTCTTTTTATTTCATTAGTAACTCGGCGTGTGTTTCTATAAAAGCAGTTAACGCTTACCGTACCGATGCACCTGGTCCATGCTTCTGTATGATTTAAGTTACTTTATGTTCTTTGTTGTGTTTGTCTGTTATCCTTGTCTGGTCTTTGTCCCTGGATTACTTTCGTTTGATTACCGCTGTAACCTTTGTTCCCTTGATTATTCTTTGCTTCTGAATAACGAATAAAGATAATAGTTTATGGATTCACAAGCAATTAATGAAACATTTCTAATTTAAATAATAAAAAAAAGGAAATACTTTTTTATCAATTCGCGATTACAACCACATGTTAGGTTAATGTGAACATATAATCAGAATAATCGATACATAAAAATCCTTGTGTTTTTATTTTAATAAGGTTATCATTACATAAACAATAGTGGTATAATATGTACTCGATGACGCCAATATCATCGGATCTGTATTGTTTTTTTTTACGTGGAGAAGCACTTGGGCATATATACACCTACGAATCGTATGACAAAATGATTCATAAATGTTTTGTCTACGACATCGTTAATGTCTATGCATCCAATTTTGTCAACTCGGCGGATGTTTCTAGAAAAGCAGAGTACGCTTATCCTACCGGTGCACCTAGTCCATGCTCCCAGTTTTTAGTGCAGTCTGTATTACTTTTCATTTACTTTTGTTACTTTGTATGTATCATTTTAGTTACTTTATGTTATTTGTTGTGTTTTCCATGTCTAGCCTTTGACATTAAATTACATTCTTTTGATTTCTGCCAGAATTTTGGTTCCCTTGATTACTCTTCCGAAAGTTGATTTTGCTATAACCATAATCATGTAGAAATGGTTTGCTTAGAGTTTACAAAAAGGATTTCGTTATCAAATGAAAACAATGTAACATTTTTCCTTAAAATTCATTTATCATTCGTTTGTGAATACTCTTAATAATTGTAGTCAGGAATTTGTAAAAAGACATATAAAATTCTTTTTTTAATATTAAAATTTAAAAAAAAATCATTTAAATACATCTTTATACCACTGGCAGAAATAAGACGAAAATCTGTTTTTGTTTGCATAAAAGCAAAATATCTTATGTGATGAGCGTACAATAAGTTGATGAACACAAAGGTTTTTTTTAATAATAACGTATATGGTATACATATTTGCAAAACAAGCAAGTATCCTAATTATCTGAAAACCAGACAAAGTTAAACGAAATCTTATTATTAGAAATTATGAACAAGGGGGATTAAAACTGATCGACGTCAAAAGTTACTTTGATACTCTTAAAGCTAGTTGGGTGACTAGATTCAAATATGATTCAGACGCCAACTGGAAACTGATTCCAAGACAATATTTCAAGGCATTATGTAAAGACTGGTTGATATTTAAAACAAACAGTGAAGGAAGCAAAATTATTAATCAGTTAAATCATATACCGGAATTTTACATAGCAATCGCAAAACGTTGGAATTTTACCGGCGGGTAACTGTAGGAAACCTACAGCGTTTAGAGTAGTTCGAATGCAAATAATTTGGAACAATAAATTCATTCAATATAACGCAAAAACTTTAATATTCAACAATTGGATTGAAAGTGGACTTATTTACATCAATAACATTATCGATGAGAACGGAAATGTTTCACAATATAAAAGTCAAGATAAATTAAAAACCAAAATAAATTGGATGTGTGAGTATATGATTATGAAAAAAGCGATACCCAAAGAATGGTTAATATTGCTACGTTCTGAAGAGGCAAAAAAGAGTATTGTAAATGTTTGTAAAGATAAAACATTATTGAGCAATTATTTTATTGAAGTTTCTGTATTCTCAAACAAAAAGCTATTTAATATATTAATAGCAAAAAAGTTTGAAACATCTATTGGAATTATCAAATGGTGAAATGGTTATTAGACAAAACTAACTTGTTTGAACTTATATTTTACTTTTTGAAAGAGAATAAGATAAAATCTTTTAGGTGGAAACTACTGCAATATATTATTCCAACAAAATACGTCGCAGACAATGGTCGAAAATGTCAACTGTAACTTTTGTGGACAAGATGACGACTACCTGCAATATTTCATATCGTGTCCATATTTATGCTGCGCTTGGGAAAAGATATCTGAAATACTCAAACTTGTAAAATTTGATATGCAAATTACCCTTACGCATTTAGTTTTTGGGAATAAAATTTTCGATAAAACTATTTCCTTTTAACTATGTTAGTACTTTGGTTGGATGCTCAATTTATAAAGAATATTATATATCTGGACAAAAACAAAGGACAATAATGTGTTTAATATCTTCAAAAAAAGAGTTGAAGTCCAGCAAAATAATTATAGTCAAGGATAAAATATTAGAGAGAATTGATACCATATTAGCCTATGATACCATATAACTTGAATATGTCATCTACATATCATATTGTAAAACTATAATCTTTGTAAAACTAACATTAAGATATATGTTTTTCGCTTATAAGTTTCTCTGTACCTGAACCTCTATGATGATTGTTAACAGCAAAATGCAATAAAATGTTTTGTTGTCAAAACATATCTGAAGTTCTGTACTGAATTCATCACAGAGAGAGAGAGAAAGAGAGAGAGAGAGAGAGAGAGAGAGAGAGAGAGAGAGAGAGAGAGAGAGAGAGAGAGAGAAGGATATTGCGATGAAGTATCATTTTTTCTATCAAACCCGCCGTCAACCTTTTCCCAGTAATGCGATGACAATCAATTTCCTGTCCTATTATTGTAAACTCTAAGAACAATGTTCTTTAGTTATGTTATTTCTAACCGATTGAAATACCGAAAATAACAACATTGAAAACGTTATTTATAATTAGAGGCCTTACTTCTGAAATCATTCTGATATCGACGACTCTGTATATATATATATATATAAACAAAGAAAAAAAACAAAAAAAAAATATCCATGGCTGTTACTTGCCCACCAGCTTAAAACTGTAATTTGATAACTAGATACGTTATCTTTAATTTCTCAGGAAATTACCCACACGAATATTCGATTTTTTACAGACAAGCAGGTGAAATACACCTACGTCAGTTGAAAAAAAAACGGTTGCAACTTGATATATAGGAAAACATATCAGAGAACAGAATTTTGTAATATAAATCAGGGACAGATGATAACTCCGTTTAACGTCCGCTACGTTTCTTTATTAAACAATAAGTGAAACTATTTTTTGGAAATCAGTTCGAATAATTATGCAAGAAATTATCATTTTAATTTAGGATTTAGATAAAAATTATCTAGGTCTCCCACATAATCGACAGCTTCATATGTGATAGCCGAAATAGGCAAATGGATGAATGAATGTTATTGGTTATTGATGGAATATTTGTTGTACAGAGATACAGTTACCTAACTTGCATTTCTATATCAACATAAAAGCATTATAGAAATGATTATTTAACACTCGGAGACAAAAGTACAATTTTGTGCGTGTACTCATTAAACGTTTAAGCATATTCGGACTTTCTATATGTATATTAAACTTGTTAAAATGTTATAAAACCCAACACCACTGTAAATCAAATATTATAAAAAGCGATTATTGGTCTTCAGAATTTGTTAAGGAATGAGTCTTCGCAAACATCATGCGTGGGTTGCAGAGAAAGTACATTGAACACTTTGTTTTTTAATATTTTCAACATGTGGGTGCTTTGTTTTGGAACTTTAAAATTATTTTCTGTGTTACAATAAATATGTTTACTGTTTACATACGATATAAATAGTATTATCGAGAACGTCTACAACCTATTGTAGTAACTTTAGAACAAACAAGCCCCGATACAAGTATGTTCCATCATATTATTTGTGGGAATTAATATGATGTGTTGCCCATATCACATGATATGCCTGTTGTTACCAGGTGATGCTATTAAGATACTATAAATTACATAGATAATAATATATGCATATTTAACAAAAAAATGTCTTGTTAACATTAACGTTATCCAAGGTCATATATATATCTGTCCCGTACTACCATAAATCGTGTACTAAGTTACAGCCCTAGATTAATCCTACGAGGAGGAATGACCCGGCCAGCGAAAGCTATATTTTTATATAACCTAGCTGGCCGAGTGGTTTAGGGCGCTGGATTTAGTGCAGGTGGTGTTGCCATAGATGTCACAGCGGTACGAGTTCGAGTCCCGCCGAGGGAACGACCAAAAATTTGCATCGCAAATTTGACAGTTCTAACATCGTTGGGAATTTTTCAGACCCTTTTATAAGTTTACGTTATCTTCCCTGTATCAGTTTGATCCGATGGAGCAGTGCAGCGAATAGAGTCGTCACATTCTGAGACGTTATATATATATATATATATATATATAGAGAGAGAGAGAGAGAGAGAGAGAGAGAGAGAGAGGGGGGGAGGCCAAGTGCTCTATAGCGTTGGATTTAGTGCAGGCGGTGTTGCCATAGATGTCAGAGAAGAGAAGGGTTCGAATCCCGCCGATGGAGTGACCACAATTGCATCGCAAATTTGCAACCTTGTATCGATTCTACAGTTGAGGTGCGAATGAAAAGAGGATTCGATCAATTGAATGGTTTTGTTTCATCAAAATGCAAGCCCGATATCTGTAATGAAGTTTTTACATAAAAATCATATCTGATTATGGAATAATTGTGGTAAGTAATATAGACTTCATAGCAGAATTATAAACTTTCAATTCTTCTGTATATTATGGACTTCATAAGTCAATTACTCATTAAAACAATGTCATACATGAAGACCATGCAGTTTAATTTTACAGTTAAGATTTTAAAAAAGTACGTTTGCTTTAATAAAACATACTGACACGGATATACTCCCTCACTACCATAAAGTCTCAATGTTCAACAACATCGCTTTCAATGCGGTAAAAATCAAACTGTTTAAAGAAAATACATTAATATACATGATTCTGAAATTTTTTATTTTTTACAGTTTCCAGTGCATGCATTTGTGAATAATATTAAGTTTATCGACATAGTGAAAACCTTAAAAGCCTACTTGTTATTTTTTTCATAATTTGCACCATCCTGTATATGGCAAAATGCTTACCCATGATAACGTGATACATGCTTAGCAATTAACCCTATGGTATACTGTCTGATACAGTATTTCTGGATGTTTCTGTTTTTGGCATAAATTTCAACCTCCCTTATTTTTCTCGTTTCCAAGCGTCCTTTGTTGAAGTTGGAGATATCATCTCGGTTCGCCTACCGGTCCAATATAGTGATTTGGAAATTGTTCATTCAATGATTGCAATGTTCTTTTCCAGCTCTAAGTGCAAACATGTCAACTAACTTATATGGACTGCTGTCACCCAGAATTCTTTCTTCCATAAAAGTTATCCTCCTTTTAACGAGACGGTATCTGCCGTCCGTCTTTTCACGCCTAAGTCAGCAGCAGACCTCTTCTTCATTGTGTGATCTAGGATATTTTGATTTGAAGAAAAGACTTTTCATATCAGAACCTAAAGCATTCACTCTGCTCTGCTGTTTCAAATACATTTGGATAGTTATCGCTAGTTCATGGACAGATTCGCCAGGATAATCCTCACCGTTCTCCTTAACAATTTACAGCCCTTTAACCGATCGGGGCAACGATTTTACGGATCAATGATTGATGACCATTGACTGATCTAATCGCAGTTTTGTTGTGTAAAATGAAATAAGACCTGTTTAGAATAAAAGCAAAATGTCAAAGTCGAAATTGATGTTTAAATCTATTACATTATGTAAGTATGTGTAAAATTGACAAACAAAAAAGAAAAAAAAAACAAAAAAAAAAAAAAACGGTAAAATACATTGACTGCGCTGTAGTCACGTGATACGATCACCAGTTTAATGGATCGGTTTGACGGATCGATGACTGACCGGAATCTGATCGGTGATCGATGACCGATCACAATTTTTGTTGCACGGATCGGTTCAGGTACTGTAACAAATAAATCCTGAAAGAAAATGGCATAGATTATCTTTAGACATGTCTTTTTAATAAGGGTTCATCAAACTAATACTTTTATCACGGATTGCAATTTCATTCTTTTGTAACTTCCATTTCCTAAAAACATTCATGGCCAATCTAATGTTTTTCCGTTTGTTATTAGCTATACTCCAAAAAAACCAAAACAATAAATTTAATAAAAGAAAGGTCTTAGATAGTTTATGTGTGCATGTCAGCCAAATAAGTACAAACATACAACGGTTGGGGTGCATTTATGGGTGAAATTGTTTTGTTTTGTGAACATTTATGTTAGACCGGAGTCAAAACAACTTTTTACTTGATGAAAAAAGTCGTTAACGTAACATTGAAATTTCTATTATCAAATTAAATATTTTTTTTTACTTGAGTTTTTTCTTAATAAACAAGATCTAAGTAAAAGATTCCAATACTGTAATGTAATTATACTATATCAAGTCCTTATATAATAATGTTATTTTTAAGAAATACAGACAAGTGCAAACACCTTAAGTCCATTCCATTATTCCTTATGTTCATGATAAAATCTTAAAATATGAACTTATCATCAGCAATAGAAGTAGGGAAACAAACCTTTTAATTGTCTTAAAATTAACCTTGTCGCCAGTAACTAAATGTTTTCACCTTCTTGGCTCTCTATTTGTTCATCCCATTCAAGAAACGGTTCGTTGTCAATGGCTAAACTGTTTTTGGCATAGTTACCAGTAAAACTAAATTCATAACAAATGTCATTGTCAGGTTCCCGAGACTGTTTTTCATTATACATGTAACTGTATTTGTCAAAATGGTGTCTTCGCCATTTATCTTCCAACATTTTTGGTGAATATGAAGATAATTGGTATTGTGAATACAAAGCCAAATTTGCCACATATGATAATCATACGGTAATCATATGACAATCATATGATATTGAACATATGATAGTCATGATTATCATATGATTTTCATATGGTAATTTTGGATTAAAAACATATTATAATCATGCGACAATCATATGTTTACCGAAACATATGATTATCATATAGTGCTGGATTTATATGATAATCATATGATGCAAACCACATGATTCTCATGTGTGGCACATTTGTCTGTGTATGTCAAAGAGACAACAGCCCCACCGGGATGAAAATGTCAGCCCAAGGCCACCCAATGAACGACGGGGAAATCTATACCACAGGGCAGGCTGCAGCTGGTCCCAAAACATCATTATACACAAGTACAGCAATAGAGTTATCCCTATATACTCAAGTAACATAAAAATAAAGCAAAGGTAAGAACCAATCAAGACATACAGAGGTCGGACGTTCCTGACTTGGGACGGGTAAACAAAAATGCCACAGGGTTAAAATACTTTGGCTTGATCACAACTCTCTCCCTTTTAATTATACTCACTGTAGAAAAATGTTACACGATTAAACACACCTAAAATCAGATCAAAAGGATCTGAGTCCCTTGTTACATGGGAAAGAATGAAACTGAATATAAAGTACACAAAACCTTCAAACTGAGGACTGCTAGCAGTCTACTGACATAATAGCTCTAGACCAGTTTATACCTACAAAAATTATGCCCTCATCGTATATAAAATTAATTCCAATTCTTCCCATGCAGGAATATGTTGTTAGAAAAAAAAGTATGGAATATTAATATATATATCTGATTTTTATTCGGTAAAGCTCGGGATCATCTAACAAACTATGGGAGAAGTGAGCTCACTTTTTCTGATTTTTTTTTCATCTTTTTCTTCCCATAATATGGAATTTCCTACATTAAGCATGTATAAGAGTAATCAAGGAAACCAAGGTTATAGCGGTAATCAAAAGGATGTAATCCAGGAAGCCTATTGTGTAGATTTCTAGCACGATACAAAAAGTCTGCGTAGTTTCGGCAAGCTATGGCATAACGTATGAGTTGTGATATGAACACTCCATACGCATGAGCCAAAGGGATGTTGCCACAGATGAAAGGCAAGTTGACAATTCTGAATGAAAAGTCATCACGTTTGTCGTAAAGTTTGGTCAATAGTTTTCCTTTACCATCGATTTCTAAGTGTAGGTCAAGATATGAGGCTGACTTCACAGTCTGTTGTATCCTTTATCTCAAGGTCTTTTGGGTAGATGCGATGTATCAAATCCCCGAAATTAGGATTGTTTAAAGATAATACGTCATCTATATAGCGGAAACTGAGATTGAAGGATCTAGCCAAACGATATTCTTTCTTTCTGATCAGATCAGCTATAAAGTCAGCCTCATAAAAGTGAAGGAATAGGTCAGCAAGTAAACGAGCATAATTCGTTCCCATTGGAATGCCGACCGTTTGTTGTAAAACACGTCCACCACACTGGACAAATATGTTGTTGATTAAAAATTCCAGCATTTTGTACACATCTTCCTCTGTGTATTTGGAAGATGATTTTGATTTATTTCTTACATAGTATGACGAACGTCTACCAAGAACTATATATTTGTATCTAGGTGTACCATCTTTTTTTGGAAAAACAACGATGTATAATGTTTTTAAGTTGGTATTTAACTGAGTATGGGGAATAGAAGTATACAGTATTGAAAAATCATAGGTTGTAATGCTATTATATTCATATAATAGTCTTGAACTGATTGTCTCCAAAAGATCTTTCGAATTTTTCAGGATCCACATTGAATTAATACTACTACGGGAGTAACAAGTGTTGTGGAAGGACTGCAGACCCTCTTTGACAGTTGTGAGTATAGAAGTTAAAAGTTTGAAAGAGGTTTGGTGGTACATTTTGCAGATCCAGCTATGAAACTTTGTTTGTATGGATTCTTGTGAAGTTTAGGAATCCAGTACATAGACGGGAAATCACAATCATCGTCCTTGGTAGAGACCAAAAGAGGATAGCACAGATGTATGGTTTTCCACAATCTCTTCTTTGGAGAGAGTGGTAGGAGTATAGGTCTTATCACTGCTATTATTTTCTACGTCTATCTCTGATAATAAACATTGGATGTAAAACGTTTTGCAGACAAAAAACAGTGTTATTTTGGCTTTGTCTGCTGGTACGACAACATATTTGTCATGTATAGTAGACAATGTTTTTGCTACATCGGGGTCTTTGAAAACTGATGTAGCTTTGGCACTCATTGAGAATTTAAATGTATTACGTATCGAGAGCAAATCTTTTAAATTGGCTTCTTAATATATTTTTCTAAGGTGTAATGGATCAATTTGGCAATAACGTACTTAGATGTATGACATTTCGAACGATCAGCCCAATAAAAATTACTTGAATATCGAATAATACATATATAACAGACAAACAAATAATAATTAATAAAAAATACCAAAACGAAACAAAAAAGTGTAAACAGTTTTTATTCAGAAATAATAAATGATATGTACAGATGAATATATAAAGAACTGAATGGAATTGGAAAACAAGCGTCGAATATGTTAAGAAAAACATCGTCAGTATTCGTAGAGACAGCTGCTTTAAATCCTTGAAAATTACGGTGGCTTGATACTCTATCAATCACACTATTATCAGAGGATTTTGTGTGTTACGCAATATCATGATTTCTATTTATATACAATTAAGTATGTATATAAAAATATCAAAATAAACTGCCTAACAATCGATAGCTTGACAAATCGTGATATTACGTTTCAATATAGGACTTTTATTGCGTTATTTCCGATTTGCTTACTGAATCAAATAATCAAATCCGTTTTTAGCACTTTTCAAAAATAATTTAGGGTCTGATTTGTTTTAATAAAATTGTTAACATATCATGGAAGTTCCATGTGATGAAAGGAATAAACGGAATGAACGATAAATATTTTAGGATTTAAAGCAATTGTTCCAACCAAATCTAACGATAATATTTTTTTTTTCTTAACATATTTTCCATGTTATACATTAGTTTAGTTTGGTAGAGTCATCGCTCTTTTTTTGAACATGAACTTGGTTATCCTCTCTATCCCGTGATAAAACAGCCTTATGTGACATTATTTTTCTTTTATTAACCCATTGATGGAACTAAAATTATAATATTTATTTTTTTAGGGTAAAAGAATATTTTTTTTTACATTACTACATACAACTTTATTAAAAGTTTTCAAAACGTAAAAAAAAAATTAAAAAACGAGAACGTACTACAATGTCAACGGTCCCGTGGCAACATGATACTTGTGTCTAATTGATTTATCAGCCATGTTTCCTATTATAGTTCATTGTGCAAAGCAACCTGGTTTGAGGAAATTACGATTATTTATGATCAGCAGAATTAGAGATATTACTTTGTAAGACAAAGCAAAAAATAAAAAAAAGACACTATTTGAAAATATGAGTTAACACATTTTTGTTAACTATAAATGCACATTTGTATTTTGGTCGCAATGCAGTGTGTTACAGTAATCTCTTTGTCTGATAGACATTTATAATTTACCTTGAATGGGTTAACAAATCTGACAGTTAATCCAAACTTTTTTTTCACAATGAGACTAAACACGAGGGGTTATAATCAGAGCACGTTTGGAACACAAATATTTTTGCATGTTATGAAATGAACATGCAGACCAAAATTATGTTTCCTCAAACAATATTAAGCACCGACCATTTTTATACTGAAAAGGGGGGGGGGCAGGATTTTTCACTGTTGCTACTTTTTTTCTACTGTTCCTAAAATTATTTCTTTTTCGATAGCTAATGAATTATATTTTTTTTGTTCACGTTGGTTTTTTGTATTTAGGTATATTTAGATATACAAATCATTTATTTCTCGTTGACCAAAATAATATTTCTTCTCTGAAACAGATGTGGCTATGGATTTAGAACAGGACTCGTGCAGGGAAGCAACCCACGTCACAATTAATTATACATGGCCAATCTACCAAAGTCTACCCCTTCTTCTGCCTTGCAGATTCCACTCTCGAGAATGTGTGTGTGTGTGTGTGTGTGTGTGTTTGTGTGTGTGTGTGTGTGTGTGTGTGTGTGTGTGTGTGTGTGTGTGTGTGTGTGTGTGTGCTGTTGCTGCCAGTGCATCTTGGTATGTGGTCTATCAATCGCCATTTACGCCTAGTGGTGGTGTCAGTAATGGGTGTTTGGTTGGTACGTTCCCATAGCTCTGGTAATTTATCAGGCAATCTGATTTGAAGAATCTGTCTGGCGCGTTTGTTTACGAAGACTTGTTGGTCATGTTCGGTTTTTTGTCTGTTTTCAAGTTTCCGATCTATTCAAAAGAACTGACTTGAAATTTGTCTCGTATAATTTCAGTTTTGTTTTTAGGCTGGTATTTCTGCTACTCCAGATTGGATTACAAAAGCTTGTCTGGCTTTTCCAAGTCTTGCCTGAATAACCTCATCGGCATCTCCATCTTTTGATACAACACTGCCAAGATAGGTGAAGTCGTTAACATCTTCAATGGAATCACCATTGAGCATGGCGGCTACTGTGTTATGTGTGGTAACTCTGAGTGACTTAGTTTTATTAGTGTTTTTATCTAGACCAGTTGATTTGGTTGTTTCTTACAAGACCGATGTCTTCAGTTGTATGTGCTGGAATTGGTGGGATAGAAGGCACATATCATCTGCAGTCAAGGTCTTCTAGCTTTGTCAAAGAAAGAATATCGTTGGGCTAGATCTCAGTTTCCGCTATAAAGATGGCGCATTATCTTTAAACAATCCTAATTTCGGGGATTTGATACATCGTTAAAACTCATGCGTTATGTCAGAGCTTGTCGAAAGTAGGCTGACTTTTTGTATCGCGCTAGAATTCTAACAAATAGGCCTCTGTAACAGGGTTATGTTGCTACAAATTTAAAGTCTTCACCAGAGAAGCGTTATGATTGTGGAAAGTTATGGTGTATCCATCTTTGCCATGAAAACTGATTTATTCAACGGGTCATAGTTTTCTATTCCTCGTTTGACTACCCCTGACTTGACTTTTTATGAGCAACTCGGTGGGTGTTTCTAGAAAAGCAGAGGACGCTTACCCTACCGGTGCACCTGGTCTATGCTCCCAGTGTTTAGTGGAGTCCAAGTTGCTCATTTGCTTTTGTTAATTTGTATGTATGATTTAGTTACATTATGTTCTTTGTTGTGTATGTCTGTTTTTCATGTCGGGTCTTTGTCCCTGGATTACATTTTTTGATTATAACCTTGGTTCCCTTGATTACTTGATGTAATGAGTGACCATTGGGTTCCTCTAGGTAGTGACAGTAGTGTTCTCATAATTAATTCTATGGCTACTGAGAAGATAAGAGATAAGGGATGACAAGAGACAACCTTTGGATACTTCTGTATGTACATTGTAGGATGGTGAGAGTGTGGAATTGTGGATGACTTGGCATTTGGAGTCCTTGAATAATCTGAACTTTTTTACAGGGGTTCCATAGTTTCTTAGTACATTTAACATGTATTTTTGTCAACTATGCCGAAGATGTTTTTGAAGTCCACGAAGTTGATGTAGAGAGATGATTGCTATTTTATGGACTGCTCGATGATGATCAGTAACGTGGCAATTTGGTCAGTGCATGATCAACTGCATCGTAATCCTGCTTGCTCATCATGGAGTTTGTATTTATTGTTGCCTTGATACTTTCTAAAATTACTCTTGTTAGGACTTTACTTGGAAGTTTAGCTGAATTCCTTTCCAGTTTTGGCAATTGGCCCTCTTTTTTGGAGCTTAATGATGTAACCAAAACTTCACTCCTCAGGGATTTCCCAGATGTTGTCAAACACCTCATGCAAGAAGCCTTATGGCCCCGGGACGCGTGTCAAAAGAATAGGCCTGTAGCAGCGCAAAGCTTGTCTTAAAAGGCAACTGAATAGTGCTCAGAACTCTGGCGGGGGGCGGGGGGTGGTTTAGGGCGTTTTGCCAACAGAGCGACTGGGTTGGGTGCCCCAGGTGATTGAATGAGGTAAACCTGACATTTACCATGCTGGGGTTGTCAGGCCATAATACGGAAAATCAAAGTCGTGTAAGGTATTGGGGAAGATATTCTACCGAAATAAGAACCTTCTGAATCTGCCACAGAAGTCTAAATTGCCCTCCTCTAATTACCTCTCCCATTTTCAAGTGGCAATAAAAAAATTGCCAACTCCATTATCCTTTTGTCCCGCTCCATTTTTCATTTCATCATCATTTTATGTTCATTTTTCATCTATTTCATGTTCATCGCCTGGATATAGCTAAAATATTGCTGCTCGGGCGTTAAACCCCAACAATCGATCATTCAATCAAGATGCTGTAGGTGAATTCAAGAACTTAGGTGGAGTTTAGTCCGGTCCTGGAGCTTTCCCATCATGATTCTCCATACAGCTTTTATGTTTTCATCCTTCGTGGTTGGGCCAGTATCAACATCAAGTTCTTCAGCATGAGGTAGATCAGGAGCATCTGGTATATCTGTTCCATTTAAAAGTGGTCGATTCAGATTTGATGTGTTGGTCTTTATACCTACCAGTTTGCATGTTGTACGCAGTTTTGGTGTCATTTCTGGCCATTGCATTATTTGCATTTGAAGCAAACCTCTTTGATGTAGATTCTTTTATCCTGTCTTGTCTATCTCTTTACTTTTTTCTCCTGATGCTTATGTGTTACTTCGGCAACTATTTGTTTCTTTCAGTCTTTCAGCAAGTTGTATTTTAACACACCTTCGCTTCTTAGTTGTCTCGATTGTATCATCAGTTACCATCTCTTGTATTCCTTCTTTGAAAATCCAAGTTCTTCTAGGCCATTGTTTGTTTCCTGCGCCGCCTCCTCCTTATGCTGTGCTTTCTGCTTCTAATCTGATATTATCTATTTGCCTCGGCATTCTTGATCTTACATTTAGCAACCACAAGTTGATGATCGGATGCTATATTAGCACCTCGATAAGCTCTGAAGTCTGTCATGCTCTCTTCATCTCCTAGGGATTGCAATTTGCGCTATCTGGTTTCTAGTTTTCATGTTTGGAGATACCTAGATTGTTTATATCCTTGTGAGGGAATGTTGTTTTTCCTATGACCAGATCGTCGTTGAGCTTACATCTGCAAAGGGGTCTCCATTTTTCGTTGAATTGATTATTACCAATTCCTTCCTTCCTCATGATGAGTTCTCTCCCGGTGTTATCGTTTCCGACTTTGGCATTCATGCCATCCATTAAAATCAAGATGTCACGTTGTGTTTTATCTAGGCTAGCTTGGAGCTGGTTGTAAAACTCCTTTTTATCTTCTTTCTCTGGTACGTTGGGAAGAATGTAGCATTGAATGACTGTTCTTTTTCATATCTCTGAGATAAATCTTGCCACGAAAATTCTGTTACTCACAGGATTTCATGCGATGAGTTATGATTTAGCCTTCTTGTTGAGTACGATTTCTACTCCATGATAATGATGGTTACCATCCTCGTTTGGTGGTCTAGAGTACAGTAGAGTTTGCCGTGAAGATAGTGTGACCGCTCCAGATGATTCCATCTAACTTCGTCCCAAGGTTGTAGCGATCCATTTCTCTTGCAGGTTGGACAGCGTTTCCGGTTTTGAATTTTAGAATTTTTTTAATTCCGGTTTATGTATTAGACACATTGGACTACTATTAAGTCTTATGTGATTTGCACTTTCTTTAAGAAATTTACTGAGGACATGTAATTAAATTTAAGTAGTTCAGGTTCTTATAACAATGTTAAATAACATTTGAAGCTGATCAAAAGATCCATTAAAGACAATGAATCCATCACCTCGGAATGCGTCCGGTATATCCAGATACAAAGTGAGTTGCAATTGCAGAAAACCCCTTACACGTATGTGTGGCACTTATGTCTATGAGAAATAGAGTGTTGTGTATTTAAAACCGTCAGCAAGTACTGTACACATGACAATAATAATACACAAGTGCACTAAATGGCAAAAGTAAAACGTATGATCTTCTGATCTTATTTTTAGCAAGTTACAATAAAAACACAGTTTTTTTGGCCTTTACTAATTTGATGACTGAAACTTGATAAATAAGAAAATGTCAATTAATACTTAGTAATATTTTGTTTGTTGGGGTTTAACGTCCGAGCAGCAATATTTCAGCTATATTCAGACGATGAACATGAAATTGATGATAAAATGAACATGAAATGATGATGAAATGAAAAAGGGATGGGACACATATCAATGGTGTCGACAAATTTTGAATGCCACTGGAAATAGGGAGAGATGGGTAGGGTCGGGCAATTTAGCTTCCCGTGGCGGATCCCTATGGTTCCGGGAGAATACCACAGTAGGGTTCTTTAACGTGCGAGGAACGTGGCATCCTTCCCAACACGATGCACCACTATGGTTTGCGGTCAGGTTTTCCGTATTATAGCCTGCAACCCCAGCATGTAACACGTCAGGGGTAACCCATTCCACGACCTGGGGCACACATCCCAGTTGGTCTGCTGGCAGAGGGCCCTAGCCCCCGGCTCTGAGCACTATTTAGGCGCCTTTTACGACAAGCTTAGCGCTGCTGCAGGCCTGTTCTTGTAAGACTCGGACCTGCACGGGGGCTTAGTAATGTACATGTACATATATTTAAGGGAAGAGTAGTCACAGGGGTATAGGATGAGGAAATCTGCAGGATGAAACTTCATTTAATGATATAATGGATGAAGATTTAATCTTTTTACATCCTGAAGCCCTTTATTAACTTCTGAAGGAAACCAGTTATTAGGGAGTGACAGGTATTAGTATATATACATAGGCACGTATACGTTAAAATAAGTGATGAGATCATTGCTGTTTTTTTTTTCTATTATACACCTGAGCCCACCTTTGAAACCAGTTAGTACATGGGTACATGTGTATACTAATAGCGATTATGTTTTCTTACCTTTCAGCTCAATTGTCCATAGATTTTCTATCTTTTCAGCAACCACGTATCACACACACTCAATATCTTACATAGACATTACATGTTTAGGCCGCAAAATATGTCTCATCTTGATCAAACCAAATTTTCACGAATTTCGCTCTTTGAACAAGTCCCAACGCAATCCCATTTGTTTTTAAATAGTAATTCATTATTTTTTCTTTATTTTCCAAAATAACTTTAATATTGTTGCATTACGCAGATAAAAGTAATTGTAAATGTGAGTTCTATTAGAACAGTTTGACTACAAAACTTGCATGTACACTAAACCTACACAGGGAGGAATTCTGGACTTATACATTTGTATAATGCTTAGCTAAAAAATGATATTTACCGCCTTTAATGGTATTTAAAAAATACTAATAAAATATGCTTCGATGGGCAGAAAAATGGGGAAGGTATGGTAACCTTAAACAGATATTCCTTTTCCTTGGCCCATCATTTACAAGCTGCTTTCAAAACTTATACTTTAGTTTAGTTGTAGTGTCTGTATATAATTTGTCTGTTGAAAACATATTCATTGAACATATATTAATTAACACATAGCTAAATACAAGTAAATATAATGTAGTTGTTATTAAAACTTAGGAAAGAGAAATATATTCTAAATATCATTGATGTCTACATTAGATCCAAACAATCTTCATGTAATTGACAATTGGTTTGGAATTTTGCCTATCACTTATAAATTTTGACAAAAGTAGTGGATACTCTTATGCACAAATAATTTCAAAGTAAATATGCATAATAAAACTGTTAAGCTAATATATTTGTTTTTTTTTCAAAGTGAATAATTTAAAACAATAAATGTCACATTTTCACGAAGAAATAGTGTACATAAAATACATTATTTATTATAATAAAAAGCATTTTTTTTCCATTTGGTATGTTTATTTGTTCTCTTCTATTTGTAGGAGTAAATCATTCCGTAAATCATTCCAACACATCAGGAATATAGGGGCACATTTCCCTGGAGTACTAAAATTAGGATTGAGTGCTACCATAACAGAAGAGGAAGAAAAGGGCATTATAAAATCACTTGGAATGAAAGACCCAAACATAATTAGAGAGACCCCAAACAGGTCCAATATATATCTACAGAGTCAGTCTTTAAACCCCTTTGTGATGACCAGAAGCTAAAAGATGAAAAATTCCCTGTAACATTACTATTTATGCCACAGGATTACTTGGGGTATCCTGCATCTTATTGCAGATTTATATTTGATAACCCAAGACCCGAAAATAGCTTATATGCCACATTATGTTCTGGAATGGAGGCAGATATTAAAGATCCAAAATTTCGTGACCTGTGCTCTTCAAAACCCCCAAAAAGATTTTTTTGTACTCCAGTCTTGAGTATGGGTTTGATGTTCCAAAAATTGAACAGGTGAAATATTTCAGATTATTTACAACAAAAAGGTCGAGCCGGGCATTCAGGTCAACAAGCTGAGGCTATTTTATATTTTTTGTAGTAGAGATATTGCCAGCAATATAAAAGGATCTCAAAGGTGATTTTGTGAGTTTCTGTCATGAAAAGGGTTGTTTAAGAACAAATTTGCTGAAACATTTTGGTTATGAGAAGAAATTTTAGAAACCTCCACATTTGTGTTGTAATGTGAATTATCGATAAGGGCCGTTCCAGAAATAATTGTAAATGGGGGTTGGAAGACACTTTTTATATTTTTTCCCCCATGAGGATTCTAAAATTGAATTATCCAAAAAGCAATATTGACCACAATTCATAAGCCAAGATTATAATAAGTGGCGCATTAGATTTTTTTTAAATAAAGAAGCTGAAAACAACAATTTCATGAATTTGAAGGCCACTGAAATAGTTTTCTTGGTGTTGAGGATGATTTCAGGCATGGAATCCCTTTTGCATTTTCAATACTTGGCCAATATGCTTACCTTGCATACAATTTTAATTCATTGTTTCCTTTCAATGTAAAGGCCGTCTACCTAAAAGAATAGCCACCCATCATATTTTAATACAGGTGCGTTCTGATATCAATCCTTATAATTACTTCTGGTAGCCCCTTATTGACGACATACTGCAGAATATCAGTGTCACTGTCTGTTAGTTGTAGTCGTGGTTCTCTTTGAAACCACAATGAAATTTTAATGTGTGCTAAAATAGTGTAACTAGAAAAAATAGTATTATCTAATACTTACAAAGCAAATGTATCAAACAATATGAAAAAAGCAGAATGTACTTATCACTCATGAAAATTACTTTTTCCTTACAAAAATAATCTAAAATGCTTTTAAATGTAATGTTCAACATTATATTGTAACTATGTTTCACATTAGTTGAAAACTTATTGGTATATAAATAAGTTGGTAGCCTTTACCATAATTATTTCCAATATGTCAGACCTTTTTAACATTTTTTCGTGGGTCTTTCCCAACATTTCCTTTTATCACGTACCTGCTTTTTATATATTTAAAAGGCTTGATTTCTTGAAATATTTTCAAGAGTATTTCAATGTCTTGTAGTAGTGTATGATCATTATTTACATTATATTTAGTGAAAGTAGGAATATAAGAGCATACTAATGCCCTGCCCCGAAGTGATCATTCTGTATGATTTAGTTGTTTTATCTCCTTGTATGACTTAGTATTTTGCAATATGGGATGATGAAATAAGAACAAATAATTGCTGTGATTGGTTATTGTGTGTTAATTTTTGCAAATCTGATTGGTCGTAATTAAAATCATAACATTTCTCATGTTGTTCTACCTTACAACAGGCTTCAAATTCAATAAATCTTTTTGTGTTAAACTTGCCTTATCAATTACGATTTGAGATTCAGGCAATGTAATGTACAGTCAAAAATGTAGATATCAAGATAAGCTATGTGATCAATTTTCTATTCATAAATTTTAACATACGACCAGTGACCTTATCAACTCTTTTTTGTTCTTAATAAAATTTTCTTGTACAAGGTCTGCTTCCTTATTTTGTCCAGGTCGTCCACTTATATTTACAAAGGCACCTGTCAGCATTTTCACCCTTTCCATTGGTGACAGCAAGTACTCACACTGCAGAATCGAATTCACACATTCTGTGAAGTACTTGCTGTGAACAGAATGGCCATAAAAGAAGGAGATGTTCTCCGTAATTTTAATGACCATTTGTTCTAAGTTTCCTTCTTTGGCTGTGTCATTCATAATCATTATTTGAATGGCCCATATTACAATGTTGGTAAAATAGTTCAGTACCTCATTATCATTACCATACTGCTCACCTGTACATTATTAATATAAACGAGAAAAAAAAAATAACTTTATTTATTTCCACATGACATGTGATTCATTAGCAAAGTTGCAAATAAAACAAATTTAACCTTCTTTTAGTAAAAAAAAAACAACAAAAAAAAAACGTCTCTTGTCAAGCCAGATCAAGTTTTTCAATGTAAGCATGTTTAGAACACCTGAAGACAATGTTTTGCATACAGTGTTTGTATTCTATGACCTTGAACTTAGACCTCAAAGTCAAATTCCTGTTATTTCAATGGCAAACTTGTGTACCAGGTGTATTCTTTTTATCTTACAATGTGGGCTCTGTAAATATAGCATAAATATGATATGTCATATACCATGGATAGTGGGCTATGACCTTGAACTTTTACCTCAATCATATAGCAATATGTAGTTAAAAACCAATTCAAATTATTATTTAAAAATTGCATAAGCATATCGTAAAAAAGTTTCAATTATTTCATTTAGAAGTGCATCTCAGCCCATTCCTCTGGGTTTGGGAAATTCTGAACAACATGATACATAAGTGCTTTCAAAATTACAAACAAAATGTCCTCATGAGCTTTGTAATTACTTGTTACATTCCCATTCACATCAACCCTTCGTAAAATAGTTTTAGAATGGTACAGAGTACCTTTTTGTTCCTTTGACTCTTGATGGTATAGTGCTATGTATGCTTCTGAAAATAAGTGTTCTAAAAATTGTTTAATTAATAATTACTGTATTTTTAAACACATATTACAATGTCTGTTTAATTAAAGATACCATTAGAATAAGAATGGTATTAGATAAGAAGGGAAATAACATTTTTTTCTTTCTTTATTGAATTTGTCTTTCGTTGAAGGCTTTTGACATTTCGTATGTAGATTGAACGCCTGAAGATGACAAGTTCCTGTATGATTTTAATTAATTTCTGTTCTTTGTTGTGTATGTCTGTTTTCCATGTCTGGTCTTTGCCCCTGGATTCCATTCTTTTGATTACCGCTATAACTTTGGTTCCCTTGATTACTCTCTCACATAATCTGTTGGTGAAAAGAACTACCTCGGGTTAGCTTTCAGTAATTAAACTCCAATTATTTGTAAAGAATATGATTTTGGCATTGAATAAAATGAAGACATTACAACATGTTTTTATCAATAGTATTTGACAAATATCACAAGAACAATAGAGAGAATGGGCATAATATTATTACGGGTACATTGCAATAGTACCAATGTACCTTTAATAATATTACATCTTTCTTGGCACTGTTACTACGTTGACTGGTCGATAATTTGTATTCAGTAGTGAGTTCAAAAGCCTGCTCTATTTTTGATCATTAAGATATCTGTTACTTGAATGAATCTTTTTGAAATTGTTCGGCAAGGGTTTATTCCACTAAATGAAAACTAGGATTAATTTTGGGTGTAAAGCCTTAAAAAGGGCATGCAAAAAGCATATTTTCCTTTGTCCTTATAATGAATTGATTAACATGAATGGTTCTCTTATTAATTTTAATGAGAGGTGCCAATACCACAAAAGGAAGGCTGGAATCAATTTATGGGTTTGTGCCTTGAACCAAGTAGAATAGGGGGACAGTAATTAGTATAATATTTTTTGATTTCTTGACAAAATTTGGTACATTTCGAGTCTGATTTTGAATGTTCTTATTAGTAGATTCAAAATGTTGTGTAACAATGTATCCAAATTAGATGTTTTGTCCATAATGAACTGTAAGTCCCCTTTTTTAATGTTTCCAAAGCTAATATTGTGTCAATATTTCCCTCAAAGAACATAATTTAACTGGCTGCTCTTGGCAAAGCTTTTTATTTTTGTTTTATACATGTGCTTAATGTGGATTGGAATTGATCCTTTCAAGCACTTGAATTCATCCTCTTCCAAAAGAAGCCTTGCATCAAAGTTTTTTTTCATATCTTCGCTGGTTGATGTGAACCTAAAAAAATCCCATTCAATTCTCAAAAGAATATTACTCATTAAAAAGCATTTCTTTTCAATAACATTTCAATAAGGGGAGATAATTGTAAAGGCATTTGTTATAAAAATTTAATAGATGGTTGTTGTATCTCAGAGAAAAGGTGCAATTTATTTTGTATGTCCATGTTTTATGGCTATATTGAGAATAATACATGAAATAATATGTATTGTACATGTATACATAGTAGTTTCTGTCATTCATTAAATTAGTTATTTTCATGTACTGAAATCATTATGGTATTACCTGTTGTCTTTGATTTGATAACATGGAGGTATTAATTCGAGAAAATATTAAGTTGCTGACAAACCAATGTATATCTTTTTTGTCATTATCTACTCTTTGGTGGTTTGTACAGATATACATGTCTAGGTTGTCACCAGTAATTTTACTTTACAGTTTTCTTTTATTGCATTGATTGTGCTTCTTTCTCCTTGTCAAGTACATATAGTTTTATGTACAAGACAAGGTTCGACTCAGTCGGTTAATTTGTCTCATGCACTAATAAAATCAAAAGATATAAACCAGGTAAAATTTTTTTGTGAATTAGTTCTTATTGTTAAATAACAGCATTTGTAACTTTTACATTTAAGAGGCTGTCCATTTAAAAAGCAGGCTGATCCTATGTTATGTGTAACACGGGATAAATTTTATTTCACCAACTTTTTTTTGTTCCAATGCACTGTTTATGTCATAC
Source organism: Perna viridis (assembly GCA_037379345.1). NCBI lineage: Eukaryota > Metazoa > Mollusca > Bivalvia > Mytilida > Mytilidae > Perna > Perna viridis. The sequence goes on along the minus strand of CM074524.1, from coordinate 31,557,840 downwards.
GAAAATCAAATAGTATAACTATTTTAAGTTTCCCTAATAAGGCAACCAAATTTTGCATCAATTAAAGAGTCAATGCCCTTTTTAAGTGAAATTTTAATGCTAACAAGGTAAGTTATTTTCTTAAATTAATACAGTTAATCAAAAACAAACATTAACTTTGAGAAAGGAAACAATGAAAAGGATAAAAAAATATTTAAAACAAAATATGTCATGTGCCTCCTGCTGCCTAGTTTTTGCATGGACACGTTCTTTAAAACATACATACATAATTCTATGGTAGCTTGATTTTATGTTTTTTAACATATGGAATGCTGATTTTTGTGAAACCAAAAAAAGCAATCTAGAAAAGCAAGCCTACAATGAGATTTTTCCAATGTAATAAATGACTATTATATCTCATTCTGGTATAAGTAAACATGCCTGTTCTGCCATTGGGTTGATAAATCATCAAGTTTATAATCTGCATCAAATCATTCAATTAAAATTGAAAAATGGGAGGTGTATAAATGAAATCTCGTTGAAAAAAGTGATGGAACACAATATTGATTATACTTGGTACTAAATTTACTGAGAATATAGGGAAAGAAAAATAATAAGTTATGATGTAAGTATGATACATGATGAATACATGTTGATGACATTATGATGAAGATGACAGTGATGATGGTGATGCTCTTCCTATGAAATGTCTGACAGGGCGCCTCATGCTGGAACAAAACTAAAAACGTAAAACATAATAATATTAACAATAAATATGCACGTGTGTTAATCTTGTTTTCAGTTCTTCCATTATTGGAAAAAATAAATCTTTAGTTGAAATACCATCTAAAGTCATGGACTTTAATATAGATTGATAATGTAATGACTGGTTATTGGCCCTGATGCTTGGTAACATGTCTTGTAACTTTGACGTGGTATTATTGTTGTCATCAATTCTTCATAATCTATTTCTTCTTCAATGACCACATCATGGATGTTAGAGGCATACTCATGATCACTTTTCTCTTTTCCCTTTCTGGTTACCAATATGTGTTTAATAGAAGTCAAATTGGTAACAAAGGTTAAGCATTGTTGTATGTATCAGTGCAAGAGTAATGACACCAGAGAAAATGATACAAAAATGAAAATATCTAAGGTATATTTTCATCTGTACACCTTACCCAGCATTTGTGTTGTGCCCTCACAAAATAACAATATATGTTTCTCTGTCCTTTTAGAGTTATCTCCCATGCTACCCGTACATTTAAATAACATGTAAGATATCAATATCACTCTTTATGAATAAACTTTTATCCCTTGTCATCTCTTTCTGGTGTGACCTGTAAAATATAATTCAATGTATTATCAACAACATAACACAACATTAGCATGGTAAACATATTTTTCTTATCTTGTAATAAATAAAATATATTGATTTTGTAAAGTGAAATACCAATTTGTAGAATGTATCGTGTTATTTTCCTTATCATGCCATTTAAAGATGATTGACATATCTATCAATTTACATGATCAGACATGACACGGTTTATACTTACGAAATGCATGATGCATCTCAACTTTCATTAATCAAGTTATACCTAAAGAAGATTTAAATACAACTAGATATTAAATAAAACAAATTTTGTGTAATTAGTATCAATTATTGTACTTTTAAAAAGGTATTGCACGTTTCTTTTATTTATAAATATATGTATGGGTAATTATATATGTTATTAAAAAAAACAATTACAAATATTATTTCATATCACAAATGCATCCTTTTTCAAAGTTGATTTTTTTTATTAACTGCAAAGATTGAAGAGAAATAAGTTAAATAATCATTGAAAAGGGGAGATAATTCTTTAATTTTAACTTTTTGCCCACTGATAATAGAAATTGATGTTAAATTTCTCATACCCACAGTCTGATTCTTTAGGATGATTTTTATAAATGTCGTTATTATTTGTCTCAGAAAACCTGCAGCAAACAAATACAAAAAATAATCAAGAACATTATCTATAAAGACCCAAATGTAGCTATAAACAATTAAAACAAACTAATAATTTATAATCAAAACTACAAACCTATATCACTTGGTAAAAGTATTATCAAACGTTTAGGTATTTTAGTTGCAGTATATGTGAATGGGGTTAACATTTACAAATAGATTATATATGTACACATGGTTATTGATTTGATATCAATTAAATCATCTTTTAAATTTTAAAAGTAACTAAATAAAGATAAACACTTGGCTGATACAGTACCTGAACCGATCCGTGCAACAACAATTGCGATCGGTTATCGATCACCGATCAGTTTACGATCATTCAGCGATATGTCAGACCGATCCATTAAACCGGTGATCGCATCACGTGATCACATAGCGGTCATTGTACTTTACGGTTTTTATTGTTTTCTTTGTCAATTTTACACATATTTACATAATGTAATAGATTTAAACATCAATTTATACTTTTGTTTTTCATTTATTTTATTTCAAACACATCTTACGTCATTTTGCATAACAAAACTGTGATCAGATCGGTCACCGGTCATCGGTCCGTCAAATTGTTGCGGGGATCGGTTCAAGGACTGTAAGCAGCAAGAAATCCAATTACATGTAGCTCTGACATGATAATGATGCCCTTAGATACAATGTCAATTGTTCTGATCAGCATCCTGAATATATATATGAATGGGTTACATAAATGCATCACATATATATGAATGGGTGTCAGTTTTTCATTTTCCGAATATATGAATGGATGGGTAAAAGTTTTCGGGACCACAGCCTTTTACCTGTTAAAATACCCACCACCCCGCACGTCACGGCCTGTGGGCCTGGTTTGTGATATTATGACTTGTCTATGAGCATAGCCATTGACACATCAATAGAATGTTTATCTTTTACCCTTAATATTTCTGATAAATTAAAAAAAAACTGGCATGACCACAGTAACATGTGTTGCAAAGTTCACCAATTATGATGTTTACATTAACAACATCTTTAGCGTAAACAATAACAAATTGTTCAAAATCTGTTGACGACCCTAATTTATGGTATCGCCAAGAACTCGCGCTCAAACATAAACCACTCTTCTTCCTCATTAAAGCGTAAATATCACATAAAAGATAAAAAAGGTGTATAAAAGATACAAAAGTTCGAAATATGGTTCGAAGTTTAAGTCGGAAATGGAATGTCAGCCATATTGTTTTCAGCGACGCTGTGCTATGCATCATGGGGATGTAGATATAAATAGACGTTATTATTATTATTGCCTCATATCTTGACCTACAGTTAGAAATCGATGATAAGGGAAAACTATTGACCAAACTTTTCGACAAACGTTATGACTTTTCATTCAGAATTGTCAACTGTCCTTCATCTGTGCCAACATCCCTTCAGCACCTGCGTATGGAGTGTTCACAACACAACTCACACGTTATGCCAAAGCTTGCCGAAACTACGCAGACGTTTTGTATCGCGCTAGAACTCTAACAAATAGGCTTCTGGAACAGTGTTATGTTGCTACAATATTAAAGTCATCAATACAGAAGTTTTATGGTCGTCATCGTGAACTCGTGGATCGTTACAGTGCATCCATCTGCACAATAAAAACTGATTTGTTCAAATTGTCATAGTTTTCCTTTTCTCTTTCGTCTACCCCAAACTTGATTTTTTTTATAAGGACCTCGGTGGGTATCTCTAGAAAAGCAGAGGACGCTTATCCAACTGGTGTACCTGGTCCATGCTCCCAGTTTTTCGTGGAGTCCGAGTTGCTCAATTACTTTTGTTTCTTTGTATGTATTATATTAGTTACTTTATGTTCTTTGTTGTTTTTGTCTGTTTTCCATATCTGGTCTTTGCCCCTGGATAACATTTTGTTTTCATTTCCGCTAGAATCCTGGTGCACTCAATTACTCTTTAACATAGAACGTCACCAATATAAAGCATATTTTAGCAGATCTATTGAACCTGCCCGTGTATAAAATGAATTTATTCACTGATTTCAATAAAATGACATTCGCATAATATATATGATATAATGAACCGTACTCTAATATTTTAAATGATTACACAATTAAAATGATGGTGTTTGTCTACGTTATGACTACTATAGTTTTCCCTAATTCACGTACCGGGACAACCCAACCGGAGAGAAATACAGAGACAATTTCGACTTGATAATATTTACATAAGTTTATACATACATAAGTATAATTCTTGATTCAACAAAAATAAAAGAGATGAAAGTATGACATTTTTGTTCTTTTTCATTGCAATTATTCCCTTTGTTTTCTTCTTAAACATACAAAAATACTTCTAGACATAAAAGATAAATTAGATATCTACTTTTTGTCTCGTCTTCTAATTCTCTTGTAGATAAACTACCGTTCGAACAGCAGTTTAGACATTATAACTACATCTTTGATTTATGGCAAAAACACTATCAGGATACTATACAAATACTTACCCAACAAAACTGAAATTTGCCAAAATGAAATTCAAAATGGCACAAAAAAATCGTCAACCAATGACATATAGAAATTCAAACCAGATACTGTGACGTCAAACAAATGGTTTTTTTTAATTATGTGTTATTTGGGGTTTCAAGTGATTACTTACATGCCGACTTATTTTGTTTCGAACATTTTAAAAGAAATCAGCTAGTTGAAAATTGATTTTATCTTTGTTCTTATCAAAATGCAGTATAAACTTGCTTCTTGGATATCCATATAGTTTCATGTCAAATTAATTTGTTAATGGTCGCTGTTACGATTAAATCTGTACAAAAAGGAATATCTACCATATTTTGGTATGTAATGATGCCTTATACAATTATAGCATGTTTTGCCAATTCTTCAGGTCAACTAATGTTGTTGCTACTTTTTAATACGGTTTATATATTTCGGCTTAGTAGAAAAGAAATAATTGTAAATAAAATACAATGCCAACATCGGGATTTGTCAGTTCCAATTTCAAAGATTAAAAGTTCATTTTCGTCAAAGTTTGTTTGTTTGTTGGGGTTTAACATTTCAGCTATATTTCAGCGATGAACATGAAGTGGATGTTAAAATGAATTTGAAATGATGATGGAATGAAAAATGGGATGTTACACAAGGATAATGATGGTCGAGAAATTTTTGATTGCCACTTGAAATAGGGAGATGTGGGTAGGGTCGGGCAATTTAGCCTCCTGTGGCGGAGCCCTATGGTTACTACTCCTGGAAAATACCACAGTAGGGTTCTTTAACGTGCGAGGAACGTGGCATCTTTCCTAACACGGTGCACCACTATGGTGTGTGGTAATGTTTTCCGTATTATAGCCTGACAACCCCAGCATGTAACACGCCTGGGGTACCCTATTCCAACACCTGGAGCACACAAGCCTGTTGCTTTTTGGGCAGAGCGCCCTAGCCCCGGGCTAGGGTTCTGAGCACTATTTAGTCGCCTTTTACGACAAGCTTAGCGCTGCTGCAGGCCTATTCTTTTGACACCCAGATCTGCACGGGTCTTTTCGTGAAAGAGTCACTCTATTACCATGTTGCCCAATGACGATGTGATTGAATTATGCTGCCTTCTGTAATTTCTGAGTTGTTCATGTTGAGACAGTAAAACTTTGTCATTGTCGTCTTATCTAGTTAAGATACTCCTCTGGTGATTTCCGTTTTAATGGACAGAGATTTAAGATAAACTTTGACCCTCATTGCTTGGCAGCACAAACGTGCTACTGACCTTTTGTGGGTCAACCGTGTTCTGTTTTTAATTGTGCATTGTATTATTTGTTTACCTCAGTGATTCTCATTACATATAAAAAGGGATCAAATAGCGGATTTAGAAGTACCAAGGTGTTTGTCATATTTAGGGTACTGATTAGTCGCTCCGGCCTCTCAATTATCGCGACTATTTTCTTTGGTATTACAGCCAAAAAAGTTACTCCGACTATGATACTTAAAGATATCAGATTCATCTTGATGCTGCTTAAATAATTTGCCTGTTTCTGCTTCTGAGCTGTGCTCTGTCCCCCAAACGGCTGCTGAAAGAAAATGTCATTCTGTTTCTTGATCCTATAGTCTACTATGCTATAAAGAATGGTAACTAAACACATCATTACAAGCAGAGGAATATCCATTGCAATGACGGACGACTTTTTAAGAGTATAGTTTACAGAACCGTCTGGTTGTGGTTCTTTAGAAATCTCATAAGACGAAGGTACGATTGTAAACATCTGGCAAATAATAAAACTCAATACAACACCTAATGTAGATGTAATTTTTTGAATATATTTGATATTCTTCTTATAGTCATAATGATGTACAACGATCCAAGATAAGCCACAATACAAAATATGCAAAATATATATGTAATAATTATTTTCCCTTCCATCCGTACCGTATCCTTCTTTGACTATGTATTTTAATGTAAACGAATGGTAAACTGATCTCTAAATCTGTAAGTAGACTTTTGTAATTATTAAATGACCAATGATAGTCAAGTAAGACTTCACAAGTCACAAAAAAAGTCATAATTTACAAGGTTTCCTTCATCGATGGTGAATTTATTCCGATTATTAAGGAATTCTTGTGCTGTAGAATATATAATGTGCTGTCATAGAATGATTATATTGAAGCTACGACTAAGATATGCTCAGGTAAAATGTTATTTTAAATTTAGATAACCAGTATATATGAAAGTTTAACAGCATCAAAAAGGTTAAAAAAATAAGTTTAAGGAAATGATACTTTAATATTGTAAAATTTATTTCGAATTGAATTGATATTGAATTTGTTAAAGCTAATTCAAAAATTTGAATAAAAACAATTCAAACTTGGGCATGAGTGAAGATTATTAGGAAGTGAATGCTATTATATTTTTATGAGTAACCTGCAGCAGCGATCGTATATCGAACAATAATCACAGGACTTTTCTATTCCATATCGTATGCATTATGTGCTTTTTTGAGAACTAATTTTATATATCATACGTTGGTGCTTGATAGTGGGAAAGAAAAACAAATATTTATAACCGCCGTAGACAATATACGAAAATCAAAACAGCGAAATGCCTTAATTAAGAAAAATAGACGTTGTTTTTATGTAGCAACTGAAGTGTTTTGACAATGATAGTAATATAGATAATGTAAACAATGAATACCACTGGACATAAGTAATTTTATCATATCACACTTTCATGCTGATAATGCATCAATAATTTTCGTACAATCCACAGCACGACGATCAAGGTATTCTTTCTATTTCCAAAGTTAGGAACATCATTTTGCCAGATCCTTTGGTCTCAATTCCCGCTATATAGATGGCATATTATCGTTAAGCAATCCTAGTTTCTGGGATTTTATACATTGCATTAACCCCAAAGAACTTGACACAAATGATAATACAGACACTCAAAGTCATCCTCATTTCTTGACATACAATCATAGATCGATGGATAAAATAAATCATTGACCAAACTATATGACCAACACGATGAATTTTCCTCCCATATTGTCAACTTTCCTTTCATCTGTGGTAATATCCCTCCGGCACCTGCATATCAGAACTCAGAGCTTGTCGTAACTTTTTAGACGTTTTGTGTCGCGCTAGACTTCTTAAAATTAGGCTTCTGTAACAGGGTTATGTTGCTACAACATTTGAATAATCACAACACTACGTTCATGGTGTCTGTCCTTCTGCATAATGAGAATTGATTTGTTCAACGTGTTATGATTTTTTTCCTTTGTCGTCTACCCCGGACATGACAATTTATGAGCAGCTCCGCGGGTATTTTTAGAAGAGCAGAGGACGCTCAACCTGTCCATGCTCCCAGTTTTTTATTAGAGTCTCAGTTGCTCATTTACTTTTGTTTTTCAACATGTAATATTTTGTTTTTATATGTTCTTTGTTGTTTGTATTTGTTCTATCTGTGTCCTTGAATTGCGTTGTTGTGATTTTTTTGCTAGAATATTGGTTCCCTCGATTACTTTTCAAAAAAAAAAACACTTTTGGATATGCTTTTCTCGATGTAAGTTTGAAAATTATATTTGTTCTTATAGTAAATCAACAAGTATGTTTATAAAAAGCCGTGGTTTTCGATCCAAAAAAATTAATCCACATCTAAAGGGTTATTTAGGGGTCAAAAGTTTAAAAAAAAGTGCATAAAACTAATCAATTCCTGCATATTCCTCTCTCAACAGTAACAAAATTTTGATTATCTTTTCTGAACACTGAACTAGAGAAAAGTACAATAAACCGCCGATAGATATAGTTTGTCACACGTATACTTAAGGAATCACTGTTATATTTTTGTCGATCAATGAAGAAATAACCTAAATCACGTGGTGCACACTAAATAACCTGCGTAGCAGATTATTTCCAAGTGTGCACCATGGGCATTGATATTCTTTCAAATAGGCCGAAAACATGCAACAGTCATTCCTCATAATTTAGTTTAAGTATCAAAATTCAACGAGTAAATCACAGGCATTGCATTTTGTTTGTCTATGAGATGATGTCCGGAATTTTTTATCCAATCAGAATCCGTATTATTTCCAAAATTAAATTTATTATAGTTAATGGTAATATTTATTACTATTTTTTTTAAAAATTAGCAATAATAAGAACCAATTACTTACTTAAAGTTACATGCGTATATTTGTCTTGTCATAAAACAGGAAGTAAGAATTTAAATATAAGTTACAAAAAATTCATGATATTTTGGTTTTTTTTTTAATGTCATTTTTTTCATTATTTTTGTTTATTTGTTTTGTGTTGTTCTATTTTTTTCTTATTTTGTCGTGTTTTTGTCGATATTTTCTTTTTTTACTGAAACAATGTCTCATTCATGAAAATTTCGAGTTCAAACAATTAAAACCCAGGGTTAGGTACAGGTAGCATTTTATGTATTGTAATTTGTCCATCAATTAACAACTAGCAATTTTGACAAATCGCACCATTTTGCTCATGAAGTAATTTCTGTAATAACAAAGAAAAGCAAGCAATATTTGTTCTTAAAGATTGTATAAAATTTAATCTTAGTCCGAGCATTATTTGTGTTCTATGTGAATATTGAATTATGTTTGCAATTAGCAATACATTTCGATAGTACTTTTATTAGCAGAGCCTGAATCCAACCAATAAGCATTGTTGGGGAATGAACTTTAGGGATGGTTTCAACTGTATTGTCTATTGAGAAAAGCGTTTTTCTTCCATTCAAAGACAGTGATTAAAATACAACTGACTTTTGATCTTGTTAATATAAACGTAAGCAGATGAATGACAATCAGTTAAAGTTGCATTAGCTGCAAACTTTGTCCAGTTCTGATTCTACTGAATTTTTCTGATTCAACGAAATAATTTTGTAGTTATTTGATTGAAACAATAAACGTCGGTAATACCTACAGAATATTGTGAAAACAACGTTTTTTTTATATTTTATCAGAGACGCCCTGATCTAATTATGTTTTGCCATTTCTTCCAAAGATTGCCGACGAGACATTCACCGGGGTTCAAAATACGTTAAGCTTTTAAAAAAAGTAACAATAAAGGATACACAGGTAAGCAGGTGTCTTCATTTCATCTACTTCTTGATTAGTTTTCAGATAAATAATGACCATATTTTAGCCACATTATATCACAATAGGAAAATTTCCAAAAGATCATTACGTTATATTCGATTTCTTTACGGCTTGAATCCGTCGGTCTTCTTTACTGTTGAATGACCACTTTCGCTTTGCAATCAGATTTGTTATTAAGGAAGTGAACCTTACAGCACATGCGCGGATTACGGTAACCAGAAGTCACATGCATACGAATTTATCTAGGTCGATTTTTTTTGTCATGCAAGACAATAAATATATAGACACCTACTTCGTGTATTTTATGCTTTTTTATCAAATAAATTTCTACAGGAAAAGTACAATTTAGTAGAAATAATTCAAAGTTAGGGTATATTTCAACAAAAACAAATATGTACGAAAAATGACAGCTAATGCAGCTTTAATAATGGCTGGAATGTTGGGGAAGGAATAAATAAAGAAGCTCCCTGAACTTCATTTACTTCATTAGGCATGTGATCATACATTTACATCATTATATCAAATTGATATTTAATAAATGTTAAAGAAAAAGAAAAAGAAAACTGAATTCAATTCGACGTGATATTTCTTTCTTCTAGTAAAATGTATTGGTACTTATGAATTTACTATTCCTAATGAATGGCAAATAATTTGTAATTCTCTCGAGCAACGTTTTATTAGTGACTACTTTATATAATTGTGTTAACACTTCGTTGATATTAACGAAATATATTTGAAGAATAAGGTTGTAGTTTACTGGTATACATACTTCATGCTATATTCTTACAGTTGAGCCCGATTTGCTCATTTATTTTATTTTTTAAGGAGGTAGACCTAGGGACACAACCCATACAAATCATCAGAACGTTTGTATTCAGAACTTTACATCAATGTCATGCAAGCATCAAAGTAACTTAGATTAATTTCATTCTATGTCAAATAAAAGCTTAATAGCCTTTGGGAAAATTGAATATGATACAAACATGTGTACAGATCTGTGTTTCGCTGATTCGGAAAATAAACTGATTATATGTGCTTATGTTTGTAGCTCTAAATTTAAAATTGCTTTTTGATAGAAGGCCGATATAAATAATATTCTACGTAACCAGTTTTATACTGCTAAAAAACTCTCTAAAGAAGTGACCACCACACATTCGCTCTATCTTTGTTCAGTCGCATCGATCACTACATTAGATGATGACTGAGATGACTGTCTGTGTATTGAATTTTAAAGTTCAACTACAATCTATACACACAACTTTTTATAGCTGGATCTGCACGATGTACAACCAAACTTTTTTATTGACAATATTAAATGAAGCTGTCGAAGGGGTTCCCAGTCTTACTACAAGATAAAAGTCATCCGTTCTAGCATTTTATTGTCGTCATTATGACCTCGTTATATTTTATAAATTGCATTGAGAACCTAACAGTTCACCGTGCCATAGTTTTCGTCTTTTCTCTATCCCGGATGAGACATTTTTTTTCACAACTCGGTGGTTGTTTTTTTAAGAGGGAACCAAGGTTATAGCGGTAATCAAAAGGATGTAATCATAACTATAACTAAAACTAAAATCATACATACCAAATAAATAAAGCAAATGAGCAACTCGGACTCCACTAAAAAACTGGGAACATGGACCAGGTGCACCGGTAGTGTAAGCGTCCTCTACCTTTTCTAGAAACACCCGCCGAATTGCTCAGAAAAAGTCAAGTCCGGGGTAGACAAACGAGGAAAGGAAAAGTATGACCCGTGGAATAAATCAGTTTTCATGGTGCAGATGGATACACCATAACGATCCACGAGTTCATGATGACGACCATAAAACGTCAATATTGTAAGGTACGTGAAAAGCCCTAACAAGATATCTATTTAATTTAAATATTTTTTTTTAAATAATTGTATTTAATCTTTTTTGTCCATCAAGGAAACGTGTTGTTTTGTGACTGCATGTGGAATAGTATGGTGTTTTAAATGACAGATGGAAAGTAAAGGTACTGAAGTTTGATCAATGATCGTGCCTATTACAATATGATTTATTTAGAAAACTATTGTATTTTTATAAGTTAAGGTATGGGAGTGGTTACCATGCAACCATTCATGATAAATAAAGTATTTGTTCTTTTGATATTAATATTAACACAAATACTAAACAGAACTACGTCAAATTGTCGACTCTTTTATTGATGGATTGCTATGAAGGTTTTAGCAAATTCCTTTAAGATACTACTAATTACCGATATTTGCAGTACAACAAAACACTTAAAAAGCTTCAATCTTTTTTTTAAATATGGTTAAGAAAAGCTCTGAACAAAACAAAACTCTGAACCCATAAGCATGAATCTGAGAATAATTCATGACTAATAAATTCAAAAATAAACCGGAACAATAACTAATATGTTCCTGTGGGTTTATGACTTACAAAATCGTACGCTACCATGGTGGCCATAAGAGTTCCGGTATAACAGTTTGGAGCCGGATTCGTCTTCTTATTGCAACTTGTTTAGCTATGAGTTCTTCTTGTAGACTTTGTATTAAAGATTAAAATATTCCGGTTTAGATCTAACTCTGCCAGTGATAGGTTATTCCCCGAAAAATTGGCACCGCATTCTATATTTATAGATTTTTTTATGGCATTCCCGTCTTTTGTTATAAACATAGCATATTATTTAATGAAATATATATTGTATCAAAGAATTCAATATTAATTTGGTCAACATGTGACATTTTACTGTGTTAAATAACGACTGAGCAATACATGCTATATTTAAGAAAATACCGCCTACGTCTATATACATTCTTTATTGGGTTGTTTATCAACTGGTCACGCTCACTTACAGAATACGAGTAAAATGATCTCTAAAAAGAATTATTCGGACATTGAACGTTGGTTAGTAATCATTTTACATTTCTCGCCGATGATCCTAGTGATAAAAGAGGGAAACAATCCTTTGTTTCCTAAAACTCTTTTAATTTTTTATCTTATTAGTTTTTTGTTTGTTTGCTTGTTTGTTTGTTTGTTTGTTTGTTTTTTTGTATTTAAGTGTCTGTATTAAATTGAAATGAAGATGTTATAAATGCTAATCAGCATTCAGAATTTTATTGTAGGAAGGTCGATGCGTGATTGGCAATAGTTCTCCTGGAGAATTACAAGAGGAATTACATATTTAGTAAAAACTTCCAGCAAATTAGATCCTTATTATGCAAGGTTTTACCTCCTACTTGGATTTATAACTGATTATTTGCTTTATTTATCTATTTGTTTGAAGCAAGAGACTGATGGTTAACTAAAGGTTAGGTAGCAGTTTTTCTTTACATCCAGGCAGGAGGTAATTCGTGAACGTCACAAACTAAATCGATTTCACTTACATGTTCTTCTCATTGACAAGAAACAGTTACAAACCAGTATTTATTGTAGCACTTGTGAGATAAAAAAAAGAATAGGCTAAACATGTTCTCTCTGCAAGCATTATATTTGTTTGTTTAATGGAGGAGATGAATGATTTATTTTTCAACATACAGATCTGCATACAGTAAAGCCTATAGTAATGTAAAGCTACGGTGAATGCAGTCCCAGAAAGTATCGTTTAGTCAAAGGGTTCTCTTCATTGTGAATCACTTCCTCATTGGCAGTATCAGAATTTCGTCAGCATGAACTCGTGGATCATTATGGTGTATCCACCTGCACCATGAGGGCTGATTTATTCAACGGATCATAGTTTTCCTTTCCTCGTTTGTCTACTCCTGACTTGACTTTTTATGAGCAACTCGGCGGCTGTTTCTAGAAAAGCGGAGGACGCTTACCCTTCCGGTGCACCTGGTCCATGTTTCCAGTTTTTAGTGGAGTCCGAGTTGATCATTTGCTTTTGTTACTTTGTATGTATGATTTTAGTTACTGTATTTTTTTGTTGTGTATGTCTGTTTTCCATGTCGGGTCTTTGTCCCTGGATTACATTCTTTTGATTACTGCTATAACCTTGGTTCCCTTGATTACTCTTTCATTAATTGTGAATATATGAAAATAACTGAATAGGCACACGGTACAACTTACAATTACTTTGTTCAAGTACAATTAATTGTTTGTTTGTTTGTTGGGGTTTGACTTCCGAGCAGCAATATTTCAGCTATATTCAGACGATGAACATGAAATTGATGATCAAATGAACATGAAATGATGATGAAATGAAAAGGAGATGTGATACAAGGACAATGGGGTCCACAAATTTTGATTGCCATTGGAAATAGGGAGAGGATGGGTAGGGTCGGGCAATTTAGCCTCCTGTGGCGGAGCCCTATGGTTCCTAGTCCGGGAGAATACCACAGTAGGGTTCTTTAACTTGCGAGGAACGTGGCATCTTTCCCACGGTGCACCACTATGGTTTGCAATCAGTTTTCCGTATTATAGCCTGACAACCCCAAATGTAACACGCCTGTGGTACCCCATTCCACCACCTGGGACAAACATTCCAGTTGCTCTGTTGGCAGAGCGTCCTAGCCCCCGGCTAGGGTTCTGAGCACTATTTAGTCGACTTTTACGACAAGCATAGCGCTGTTGCAGGCCTATTCGTTTAACACCCGGACCTGCACGGGGCTCAAGTACAATCAAAGGCATGTAACAATATCAGACTATTAATGGATACACAGATAAATGAAAGTTCTGCAGGGTATATAACTTATATATATATATATATATATATATATATATATATATATATATATATATATATATATTAGTTGAAATAGTCGTTGTTAAGAGCCGAATTATCGTCAAAGTATTTGAAGATGTTATTATTTCATTTATTTTAGCCATAAATTGTGATTCATTACAATACAGAAAGAGGTCCGAAGTAAGTGGTACACAATTTGTCCCCATTGGAATTTTAATAACTTGACGATAAACGGTATCGACGAAAAGAACGAAGTGTTATTTAACAGAAATTCAAGTGCTTTAAGCATATCAAAAAAGTCCAACTGACGTGTTACTTTTTTGTTTTTTTTACTAAATAATATAAAAAAAGAATTCGAACAAATATATTCACATTCCAATCTATCAACAAACCATTCGTTAGTATATGCGAATTTTCATTTTATGAGATTATGTGGAAATGTTGTATATAGGGTAGGAAAATCAAAACTGAATAAATTCGAAACATTCCATATGGGCATGCAGTTTACCAAGCTCTTCAAGTGAGTTAATTCAAACTAATTTCATAAGGTTGGTAACTGAAATGATATTTTTTTTGATAATATCGAGCGCACTATTAAGTAAAATAGAATGTTTGAGCAATGACTAGAACAGAAAACAAATCAATATTCATAAAAGTCATTGTCGTGAAAACAGGAAACGTATATATACACCATGTAGCCAACAGGGTATTACGGAAAAACAACTGAAGATAGGACAAAAACAAGACCTCATACAAAAAAAAAGTTTTCCTTTTTCAAAACTTGGAAGAATGTCAAAAGAATATGACAACCATTATTATTTACAATTTTTGAAAGAAATTTTATAGGCGTCTTTTGATTATTTTCTAAACAGGGAAATATCTTTATGTATCTTCATGTATATCATTTTTGAAACTATTACCTAAATCATGATCTAAATCGTAACCAGATACAGATTTCACTTAACTCACCTGTCCTTATAAAACTAACAAAATAATAATAATAATAATAATAATAATAATAATAATAATAATAATAATCTTACAAAAAGTAAATTATTTTTATTTAGTTTATTTTAAAAGTAATATTTTGTAGCTTTTGTTTTCAAATCAAGTAAAGAAATAACAGGAACCAAAGTAGCCACAGCATTTTTGTTTTCGTCGCGTCCGCCGAAACGACCTTGTAAACCTCAAATAAATTTAATGAATTGTAGTAATCTGATATGTCTTATTAGTTCTATTTCACTGCGTTGAAGATATACCATCGCTGGAATTTTGTATTCCAGTTTTAGGCAATACACGTGTGATGCCCGACTCCTCTGGACTTACCATATTCTGCTTACTACATATTGCTGTAATTTTATTTTTAACTTCTGGTATCCTTAATACATATATTAAGGGATCAAACAGGGGATTTAATAATAATAAT
Source organism: Perna viridis (assembly GCA_037379345.1). Lineage (NCBI taxonomy): Eukaryota > Metazoa > Mollusca > Bivalvia > Mytilida > Mytilidae > Perna > Perna viridis. The sequence goes on along the minus strand of CM074524.1, from coordinate 31,542,189 downwards.
GAATGCGTTATTTTGATTAATTCACTTTCGGGTATTTCTTGAAATAGTGAGCATATGGCAACAATTTCCCGGGGTACGATTGACACTGAAGTTAACGCAATTATCATACCAAGTGTGGTCATGTTTAATTTCATACGATTCAGTTCTTCTTTACGTTTCCGTGTCTGATTTGTACTGTTACTGCCAACATTTTGTCGTAGAAATCTGTTCTTTTGTATAGTGATTCGATAGATAATTATGATATAGAGAACTAAAATAGCACACATTGTTCCTAGTAACGGAATATCTAAAGTTATTACATACAATTTGTTTAAAGTATAAAAAACAGAACACCCATACTGACGTGGACCGTTGATAACCTCATATGATAATGGTATAAGGGTATAAAGCTGACATACAACAAAATACACTGAAACTGCTGTTTTAGATGTCAATTTCTTTAAAGCTGTTAGTTTGGTTGTAAAGGTGGCCTGTAATCTCTCAAAACATATCAGTAAAATCTGAATTAGGGAAAATCCCAGCATACCTCCCGCAAGATGTTTTATAATCATACATCCGTACAAAGTAACCGGTTCTCCGCTGTTGATAGATTGAAGTGAAAGGAGAACGATAATAAGGAAAGCTATACATAAATCACTTATGCTTAAAAACAGCACTAACGCGTGAAATCGTGATTTTTTAAGCCTGTTGCTGATCATTAGAATAAAGATCGATCCAAGATTGATCAAAACGCAGAAGATACAAACTGCATAATTAATAATCATCTTTACATTCATGCTGTTTTCCCCTCAACTTCACTAAAAATCCTAAGCTTGTAATCCTAATGTGGCGTCTATAATAATAAGCACGTTGACGGTGGTATAATTTACCCATCAGATGCTATAATTAGTCATTAGCACTTGTCATTGTAAATAGGTCGAAGTGTCAACAAACATGCTCTATAATATAAAAGAATCAGCTGCGTCAACGTCAGTTAGTTTGAAAGAGTAATCAAGGGAACCAAGGTTATAGCTGTAATCCTGGAACAAAGACCCGACATGGAAAACAGACATACACAAAAAAGAACATACAGTGACAGTACCACAAAAGTTTACCGTAATATATATAGTTTACAAAAAAAATAAACAATTATGATATTTGATATCAAAAAATGAAATAACGATAAAATTGCGTATGGAATTACATTCAGGTTTTTAAAAAAATCCTAAATATATATGGATACAACAAAAACGTCAGTGTCGTGTTACGTAAAGCATTAAAAACTGTTGGTAAGTTGATATGTCGTATAACTTGGTCAAATGTATTTAAGGAAAAGTTATATGATAGAAACCATATTTTGTTCTTTGTTGTGTATGTCTATTTTCCATGTCTGGTCTTTGTCCCTGGATTATATTCTTTTGATTACCGCTATAACTTTGGGTCCCTTCATTACTCTTTATAATTTAACATTTCTCAATCAGTATAAGTTTCAAAAGCGCAGTAGTTTACAGTGATGTTCTCATATCTGGTGTCCTTACTCCCAAAAATGTTTAATCAGATTCATATAAAATGCTTTTAATTTTCCATAGAATCTTTAAATTACAAGCCTAAAAATGGAAAAAAAAATGTTATCATCAACATCATCACCATCATCATCATTATCATCATCATCAATAATTCTTTATTTCCTCTAGATAACTAGACACAAACACATGTATATCTCTTTATTATAAAACTTCATAAAGATGAAATGGCTCAGCGATTTGTCTCCCTGAGTACTCCCTGTGTGTGATAATTTATAAATCAGATTTATTAGAGGAATGCAAGTCGATTTCTAAGTGTTTGTCATATAGGTTTAAACCATCTGGTAAAACTCTGATGTATCTAAGTTTGTGGATTTTGTTTTAAAGAATCCATACCAAGCAGACTCGCAAGAAGTGTGGCATCAATACGTCTGCGGAACAATTTTATATATTGCTGTCTTCATGTGTAATGGCTTATTCTGATTATGTGCAATAAGATAATACAGGTTCATGATAAAGTAATTGGTACAATTTCTGGTGAGACAAGGATTTAAAAATTTAATGTCATACAACCTTACAGTAAGATATTCCTTAATGTGATTTATATCACATTTTTTTGTTACAATTTCTACATCACCTGCAGAATGCTGGCGTGATATAGTGGTACTGTGATCTTGGGTATTTTATAAACCATCTATTTTAATTTTGATACTAGTTAAACTGCTATAACACTCCATAGCCTTTGCACTTCCGCATGGCCTGTAACATAATATATCAACGTGTTTTCTTAATTTCTCATGTGTGTCACGTATCTAAAGGAAATAAAGAATTATTGATAGTTTATATGGAGAGGTTCTTATTTTATAATTTATAAGTTGTCAGTATTAAAAAGTAAGTATGCATATACATGTACATTACTAATAGCAAACGTACATATTCCTTCTTATAACACTTCTGTGTCAATAATGTACAAGTAGTATAAAATACCATTGTTGATTCCCACTTTGCACGTTAAATTCTCTGTGTCATTACTATTACTGAAATTTATACCTACATGTACATGCATAAATAACATGTTATGTACCGAACATAAGTACATTTGTATTATCCGATGTATACATGTGGCCTCAGTAAATGGAAATGTATGTTACCCACCTACATGTACTTTGTTTGGAATTAACTGATAGCATAAACAAGGGGCCGACCAGGGAGGCCACAAATTAAACGGTACTTTCGGAGAAATTTTAAAAAGTTATTGTGCTGATAAGAGAAAAGTTGGCGACGAGTCGGGGCCTCAATGATTTGTTCGATGGGATCATTATGATTTATAGTGACATTTTACATTATTAGTAGGAAAAAATGTTAAATGTATGGGTCGGACGCGAAGGAAACGACGAGCAAAGTGTATTTGGACCCCGCCAAACATGGCTGCGCCTAGTCAACTCACGAATAACAATGTCTCACCCGAAATCTCACAAGTTATCGCTTGGACGAATGAATCTATTTATGGTATGAATAATATGCACAGTTTGAATAGCAGAAATATGAACTTTATTGTACCAGAAAACCAGCACAGTACTCCTATTATGAACAATCCAAATTTACAAAATCTCCCACATCATATGACCTCTCCAATACCATCAACACCTAGTATGGCGATCCCACAACCTATGTCACAACCTATACCAGGCCTATGTACCACATCACCGGTATTACATACAAATACCATCTCTGAACCCAAGAATGATCCATCAACCATTCAAGTAGATCTCGCACAATTTCAAATGCTGATAAACACTGTCAATTAAATGAATGTGCAACTTGCAAAACTTGACAGACTGGGTGGAATATGTACGAAAATGAATGAGATGGAGAAACACTTTTGCAAATTAGACAATAAAGTTTTTGACATATGAAACCACTTAAAGGAGCAACCTAAAAGACTTAATGACGAAGATTTTCACTATAGTATTGTTGAGGACAGGGTTTCTAAGATGGAACGCTAAAGTTTGAAAATCACCAGTTGAATGAACAATTTCTTAATTTTAGAGCATATTCCATGAAGTACAATCTCATATTTGGTGGCATACCTGAAAGTGAGAACAGAGATTTAGAAAACTGTGAAAATTTTTTTTTTTTTTTTTTTTTTTTTTTTCAAAAATTCATAAATGAAGAACTAGGTACAACTGGTGACATAGAATTCCAAAATGTACACAGACTCCGCCAAAGGGATGACAACAAACCTAGTAACATTATAGGTAAATTCGTAAAATATTCTGATCATTAGAGGGTATTAGATGCAGGTAAGGAAAAATTCTCGGATCGAGGATGTCACTTTTCGGTCTTTCAGCAATTTCCGATTGAAATTAGTAATCGTAGGAAGGATTTGCTGCCAAAAATGCACATTCTAAGACGTCAAGGGTTGTGATGGACAACTTATACATCGGCAATCAGTCGGTCAATCCTGCAGATGTACCAACCGAAGAACCTTAACCGCAACGTGTTTTTAGTGTTGGACCTGACTTCAGGTCTAATATGGGACCTCAGTTCCGTACGCCTGTTCCCCAACAGCAAAGGCCACAGTTCCGTCCACAAGGACCACAATTCCGTCCACAGGTACCAGAGTTTGTACTGCCGACAGAATTTCGACTCGAAGGACCGAATCATGACTGTCAAACTAACAATAACTAGGAGTTCCCTAACAGGAGTCGATCTAATTCGTCGGAAAACAGAACTCTAGTAGGAGAAATTAATGATCTATCATGTGTATGTATTAACGTTTGTGGTATACGAAGTAAACTGCTTGATCCAGAGTTTCAAGAATTGATATTATCTCGTCTTGTTATTATTTTTACAATCTAAAACTAATGAAAATGATATTTTGTCTTTGCCAAAAGGTATAGATATCACAGTTAACATAGATCTAAATCTAATAAGAGATCTGGAGGCATTGTTATTGTTTTCAAAGATAATTTAGATTCTTTTTTGAAATTTCCAAAATCAGAGTCGGAGTATATCCAGTGGGCGGTAATTCATAAATCATGCTTTAGTATTGAGGAAAATTTTTAATTGGGCTGTGTCTATATACCACCTGAAAATACCAGATACACTAGTAACGATGCCTTCAATGAAATTGAAATAGAGATGAATTCTTGACACTACTCAGAGCGTAATGTCTTTCCGTGCGAACAGTTATGCGAAGGAAAAACAAACTGATGAGGTTTGGTATACACATTCCTGTCGGGTGAAAAGATTTTCACAGGGCAAGAAAACGTTACAACCGCATTAAAAGTAAAATAAATATTATATAAATATTATTGGGATATTATGAAGAAAGCTGCCAGAAAATATAAAAATGAGATGTCTGGCTGCTATGGGCAATTCCAACATAAACTCGAATGAATCTGATCTGCGTAAAAGGTCGAAAAAAGATTCGAGAGAGTTTTGGAAAATTCTTAAGCGTCTAGAGAAAGGCTCAAAGCAAAACGTGAATATTACTATCGAGCAGCTTTATGATTACTTTAAAAAGCTCAATGAAAATACTGAAAATGAGTCGGATGATTTTGATATAAATGATTTATTTGATAATATAGAAAATGACGAATAATGTATGACAATTTTAAACAGCGATATTTCTGAAAAGAAAATTATTGCAGCAGTGAAAAATGTTGAAAACAATAAGGAATTTGGTGACGATGTAGTTGTTAATGAATATATTAAAAGTACTATTACACAATTTTTACCCATATATGTTAAGCTATTTAATCTTGTGTTTGGTTCTGGAAATATTCCTTTAGCATGGATTACGGTGACCCGAATAATTTAGATAATTATAGAGCCATCTGTTTGACCTCAAATTTGGGGAAAGTATACAATTCTATTTTGAACGCAAGGCTCAATAATTTGTCGGATGAATTTGGGCTGAAAATCGGCGATCAAGGCGGGCTCAGAAAGGGCTACTATGTACTGGATAATATGTACATTTTACATTCGCTTATTTCTATATATATATCTTCTGGGAGAAAGTTATTCTGCACATTTTTCGATTTTCGGAAGGCGTTCGACACAGTGTGGAGACTTGGGTTATGGCGAAAATTAGCTAAAAGTAAAATTGGTGGAAGAATGTTTAAATCTATCATAAACCTATACAGAAATACTAAGTCTTGCGTGCAAGATGGTAGTTTGCGAACAGACCTTTTTCCATGTGAGTTGGGTTTGAGGCAGGGAGAAAAGTGATCGCCCTTCCTCTTTGCCTTGTTCATAAACGATCTGGAAGACTTTCTGACCTCTAAGTCAGTAAATGATTTGACTTTTTTACGTGACAAATATTTGAATCATCTTCATGTTTATATTAAATTGTTTATCTAACTGCACGCAGATGACACTGTTTTCTTTTCTGAGTCTGTTGATGAAAGGCAAGTGGCAGTGAAACATATTGAAGAATATTGTAACGAGTGGATAATTAGCGTTAATGTTTTAGAGAAAAGCTTGTCGTTTTTTCGAACAGAAAGTTTATGCGAGAATTCTCTTGAAATTGTGCAATCAAAAGATTGTTACACTTATTTGCGTATTATATTCAACTTTTAAGCTCGAAAGATATTGGTAGAACAAGCCCAAAAAGCTTTATACGTTTTATATAGAACAATACAGAATATAGCAATTCCAGTTGATCTTCACCTAAAACTATTTGATTCTTTAATTGTTTTCTATCCTCACTTAAATTTGGGGTTTCGAATACAAGGCTATGATTGAAAGAGTAATCAAGGGAACCAAGGTTATAGCGGTAATCAAAAGAATGTATTCCAGGGACAAAGACCAGACATGGAAAACAGACATACACAACAAAGAACATAAAGTAACTAAAATCATACATACAAAGTAACAGAAATAAATGAGCAACTCGGACTCCACTAAAACTTGGAGCATGGACCAGGTGCACCGGTAGGGTGAGCATACTCTGCTTTTCTAGAAACACCCGCCGAGTTGCCCATAAAAAGTCAATTCTGGAGTAGACAAACGAGGAAATGCAAACTATGACCCGTTGAATAAATCAGTTTTCATGGTGCTGATGAATACACCATAACGATCCACGAGTTCATGATGACGACCATAAGACTTCTGTAGTGATGACTTCAATCTTGTAGCAACATAACACTGTTCCAGAAGCCTATTCGTTAGAGTTCTAGCGCGATACAAAGTCTGCGTAGTTTTGGCAAGCCCTGGCATAACGCATGAGTTGTGCTATGAACACTCCATACGCAGGAGCCGAAGGGATGTTGCCACAGATGAAAGGAAAGTTGACAATTCTGAATGAAAAGTCATCAGGTTTGTCGTAAAGTTTGGTCAATAGTTTTCCTTTACCATCGATTTCTAAGTGTAGGTCAAGCTATGAGGCTGACTTCACAGTGTCTGTAGTATCCTTTATCTCAAGTTCTTTTGAGTAGATGCGATGTATCAAATCCCCGAAATTAGGATTGTTCTAAGATAATACGTCATCTATATAGCGGAAACTGAGATTGAAGGATCTAGCCAAACGATATTCTTTCTTTCTGATCAGATCAGCTAGAAATTCAGCCTCATAAGAGTGAAGGAATAGGTCAGCAAGTAAAGGAACACAATTTGCTCCCATTGGAATGCCGACCGTTTGTTGAAAAACACGTCCACCACACTGGACAAATATGTTGTCGATTAAAAATGCCAGCATTCTGTAAACATCTTCCTCTGTATATTTGGAAGATGATTTGGAATTATTTCCTACAAAGTATGAGGAACGTCTACCAAGAACTATATATTTGTATCTAGGTGTACCATCTTTTTTGGAAAAACAACGATGTATAATGTTTTTAGGTCGGGATTTTAACTGGGGAATAGAAGTATACAGTGTTGAAAAATCATAGGTGTTAATGCTATTGTATTCAGATAATAGTCTTGAACTTATTGTCTCCAAAAGATCTTTCGAATTTTTCAAAATCCACATTGAATTAATACCACTACGGGAGTAACAAGTGTTGTGGCAGGACTGCAGACCCTCTTTGACAATTGTGAGTATAGAAGTTAAAAGTTTTGAAAGAGGTTTGGTGGTGCATTTTGCAGATCCAGCTATGAAACGTTGTTTGCATGGATTCTTGTGAAGTTTATGAATCCAGTACATAGACGGTAAATCACAATCATCGTCCTTGGTAGAGAGATCAAAAGAGGATACCACAGATTTATGGTTTTCCGCAATCTCTTCTTTGGAGAGAGTGGTAGCAGTATAAGTCTTATCACTGCTATTATTTTCTATGTCTACCTCTGATAATAAACATTGGATATAAAACATTTTGCAAACAAAAACAATGTTGTTTTGGGCTATGTCGGCAGGTACTACAACATACTTGTCATGTATAGTAGACAATGTTTTTGCTACATCGGGGTCTTTGAAAACTGATGTAGCACATGATGGCACTCATTGATCTACTTAAAACTTTCATTCGTTTCAAAATTAAAGACCTCATTGCCTTCAACCACTCTGACGGAGAATCAATGTCTTCTTGTTCTCGTTTTATCCATTTTCTTGCATAGTCCTCGACGGCATCTATAAGAACTTTAAAGTTATAATTCCAATTTATGGAGCGTGGTTCACGGTACTTGGGACCTTTAGAGAGGATATTACGCAGAGATTCGTTTTCGATAATGGTAAAATCTCCCGTAACGACGTGACCAGAAGGACCATATTTGAATGGAGTGGTTTTGCAAGAAAAGTCAGGTGGTTTAGCCTTGAAGTCCTCTTTCTCGAGGTTCTGCAAAAGCCTTTTATAGTTGAAAATTTTGGATGCGATGGGTGATGTATAGGAATATGAAATAATTAGTATGGATTTGTCTTTGAAATATGGGGGAATTTTCTTGGTAACGCTTTTGTGATGGAGGATGTTAGCCAAATTACTTGCATCTACACCTTTATTGACAAACGGTAGTGGAAGAAATGATCGTTTTTATTCATCTTGACTTTTCACACAAACTGGTTTAAAGAGTCTGTGGAAACCAATATCCAAAATGATGGCAACAAGTCTGTATAATGATGAGGTGGCTTAGAAACAGGAGTGTTAAAACTTGTTTTGTAAAGTGAGTGTAGTAGAGTGAGAGGTATATAATAAAGTTCTGTTCTAATGTGATGAAGTCCAAGAGGTTTTTGTATGAAAGGAAGTAGACCATCTATGGGGACATCATGTAACTTAGGGGACGTATAGTGCCGATGGCCATGACTCCTTTTACGTCTTGGATTTTTGTCAAATAAATTCATCACATTTATGCTATTGTTATATTGGCTTGAAAGGTTTCCTATACTTTTGATGTTGTCATTGCATCCGTAAGGTATTGCAGTACCTAGCCTACGTATCCAGTACTCCTCTCCTTCCCTACGATAATTTTTACTTAGAACGGGACTGTTCGTAGGTTGGTAATTTTTCCCTAAAATACGAACTCTCATGGAGAGGATTGATTGATGTTGTTGATTAAAGTGTTAATAAACTATCGGGAATTTGGTGGTGTTAATTCCGTACATTCTTTTATTTAATCGTTCGTGCGTTTCTCCGACATATATTAAACACATAAGTTGCATTCTAATCCATATATTACGTTTGTTGATTTGCAACTTAAGTCATCGTGATTTCTTGTATGGAATGCTTTGTTCGTAATGGAACTGGAGAAGTAAGGGTCGGTAATAAGAATATTGCATGTTTTGCAATTTTTAATACCACATTTTGATATGGTACAATGTGGTTCGTCATCGTTGTAGTCAAATATATGGAATGGTATATATAAAGGTGTGCCGCAAGGCTTTGTATTAGAACCTGAATATTTTCTTGAATGATATGTTTTTATTTTGTAACAAGCGGTTCATTGTATAATTATGCAGATGACATTACGTTGTCATATTCACATTTTGATATAGACACTGTTGTAAATATTTTAGAAAAAAAGGTTAGATCTAATTAATTGGTTTAGTTTAAATCATGACAAATTTCAGGAAATAGCCATTGGAAAGAAAACTGAAAATAAAACTATTTCTTTTAATCTAGATGATAATATCATACACTGTGGAAAAGAAGTGAAATTACTTGGTGTAACAATTGACTATCAGCTTAAGTTTGATGCCCATATTTCTAACATTTGTAAAAAAGCATCAAGACAGTTACATGTACTTAAACGTATCGGTAGACATTTAACAAACTTAGGTAGACATTACTATACATCATCCATTTATCATGTCAAATTTTAATTATTCAGCACTTCTGTGGCGATTGTAACACCAGAAAAATAAAGAAAATACAGGAATCTTAGCGTTCCCTAAGATTTATATATGAAGACTTTTGTAGTACTTATCAATAACTGTTAATTAAATCAAATTTACCAAGTTTAAAAATCAGAAGAATTAGAATGATAGCAATAGAGGTGTATAAAATCATTAATAAACAGTGTCCATTATATTTACATGAACTTATTGAAATTAAAATATGTAATTACTTTTTTAGAAATAATAACATAGCAGATGTTTCCAGGGTAAGGACAGCTAACAATGGGCTACACTCTTTCCGATATGCAGGAGCCAAACTCTGGAACGAACTGCCGAATAAGATGAGGGAAGAAATGCCTTTGGGTCAGTTTAAAAGGTAATTGGGAGGGCAGATCTCAGTAAGTTGTAGACCATTTATCTATTTATCTTGTATACTCTGGCTTTTATATTTTGATGCATAACTTTTTATTTGTTTTTAAATGCTTGAATTACTTTTAGTACTTTATATAAAAGCTATTGAATGAATGTTAGTTTATCTGCATTTTATTTTTTGCTTTATATGCTTTAATTTTGCTTACAAATTACTGTGCTTAAAAACATTATTATTCTTTGCATGATGTGCTTATTATTTTATGTGTTTTATGTACTGCGCTTGTCATATAAAAGCTCTACAGAGCTTATGTTGTATTGTTATATGTATAACCGATTTTGAATAAATCTTTTATCATTATGCTCTATGTTCTATGACGTTTCGTTTCTTGCGTTCTGGCGACGTTCGATATACATCGGGCATTACCCTTGTATAATATAGAGACGATCAAAGAGAGGTTTTTGTGCATTTTATCCTAGGGTCCTACGATATACAGTGTAATTAAAAAAAATAGCTCATGTCTCAAGTTATTGATTTTAATTAGACTGTTACGGTTTTCTAATCAAAATATTTTACAGTATTACGGTCTTCTGTCTGTACATTTACACCTCCAGGCAGTGGTTGACGGGCGTACGATGCCCACTAAAAAGGGGTAAGATAATTTGTTTGCATAACAGTTTGATTTAAAACAAATTGTACCCAAAATTTTCTTTCTTGCCTCGCTTTGATCGGCTATCATAACTCCTATCGCGGGGGAACTCCTTTATTAATCCATCTCCTTATAAAGTATGACAATTATAATATTGTATAACATAGTTTGATGCTCTGTGTACGAATTTACTAAAACGATGAATTGCTAGAAGTTAATGGATAGTGTTGAGGTAGTGTGGAATACAGAATATAAAATTTAACAATATGAAATGAGCAAAAATTGTACAAAAAGAAAACAAAATAGGGAGGCAAAACAATTCAATATTAATTATATAAATAATATTGCTATTATCCCACACGACATCTCCGTATTCGAGTATCGGTTGAATGTAGGACATATAGATGAGAACCTGTCAAGCAAAAATCTGTATTTTCTAAGGATGTTTAAACGGCGATATGCCTTGTCGGCGATCGAATGTATGTGATCATGCCACGACCCGTTATTTGATATAGTGATGCCGAGATGTTTATGATTGACAACTTTTTGTATCCGCACAGTGTTCATATGGAGTACTGGATTGATAGGTGTGATTACTTTACGCGAAATCGCCATAGCCTCCGTTTTCTTTGGGGAACGAACCTAACTAACCAGTTTTGGGCCCAATTATGGACAGCATCTAAATCAGAGGTTAGCTTTTCGGTCGACAATACTGGATTATCAACAATAAGACAAATACTAGTGTCATATACTAAAAGCCTCACCTCGGCTTGAATTTCCTCGACGATGTCATTTATAAGTAAAATAAAGAGCAAGGGTCCTAAAATAGAACCTTGCCGAACACCTGCGTTTATATCCACCCAGTCTGAATTAGACCCGTTTAAAACAACACGTTGGCATCTACCAGAGAAGTAACTTTCCGTTTATTTTAAAACGTCCCCCGAGAAGCCATATTTTTGAATTTGAAAAATAAGTCCTTTGTGGCAAACACGATCAAAAGCTTTACTGATATCACAGAAAACAACCCTGAACTCCTTGTGAAGTGCCCTCCCAATTTCATTTGAGATAATTACCAATTGATTAATCGCCGAGTAGCCACGAGTGAAGCCAGACTGGTGTGGTGTGATGACAGCATTGTTTAACAAGAAGTTGTGCATATATTTATAAACACAACGGTCCATGCATTTTGACATGACACACAATAAATGAAATGGGTCTAAATTTCTTTACATCACTTGATGCTCCTTGCTGAAAGACAGGAGTCACGTTTGCTCTTTTGCAAGAAGATGGAAAAAATCCTAATGTCAAAGATAGGTTAAATAATTTACATAAAGGGTAGGTAAGTTCGCGAGCAGCTTCATTTAACAGACGCGGATTTATCAAGTCTAGTCCGCAAGCTTTTGATGCGTTTAACATAGATAGTACATTAATAATGTCGCGCTCGGTTATTATGATGCTGTCAGGCTTTTGTGGTACGTTAAGAGGTAATTATGGTAAAGTGGCATTAGTATCGTCTAATGCAGACTGTGAAGCAAGATATTCGTCGAATATGTTCGATTTTTCGAGTTCGTCGAAAATAAGATTATCATCTCCTACTAAAGGAGGAGAGTGGAAAGATTCCATGCCCGTTATAAATTTGCATGTCTTCCACTAAGAACAAGACGAAAATTTGACCTCAGATAAATTATTAATCAATTTATTTTGATAATCGCTCCGAGATTTACGAATAAGATTAGTTACTTCATTGCGAATTGTACGAAACTTTTTCCCAATCGCCAGGATTGTTTGTAAGTCTTGCTTTTTTATGGATCCTATTTTTCTGTCGCGTGTGTCGGCGAATATTACCAGTAAGCCATCGCGGTTCGTCCTTATGAACAGTTACGATCCGGCTAGGTATTGTTGCCAGAGACGCTTCTAGAATACTATCAGTTATAACAATCGTAGTCTTGTTGATGTCGTTGTGAAAAATATATCCCAATCAACGAGAGGTAATATCCTGTGGTATTCTAAATAATCACCTTGATTATATAACAAAACTTTCCGCCTAGATGTTTTATGGGTACTCTTTTTACAATTTAGAAATCCGACAACAGGATAATGATATCTGACTTGGTCCAATAATGGTGGACCTACAGCTGTGTAAGGAACAAAATTCACGTTGTGAGTCAAAATAAGATCGATAGTCGAAGAAGAGTGTTCAGAAAAGTTAGTTGGCTCGTCAATTAATTGACTAAGATTATAGCGTGATAAAACATCATTCATTGAGCTTCGATTTATTTGGGTTTTGTTGATTGTTATTGAAATCACCGGTAAGTATAACGTAGTCAATACTTGCATCATCGCTCGCTGCCTCGATCGAGTTATCGACAAGACTCCACGTATCTTGCCCAGAGTTAGGCGGTAAGTAAAGAGTACCATACAGCTTCCAAATGTTCGGATTCTAAGTCCGGTCGTCTAGTAGAATTCATACTATTATTGACTTATACGATAACGCCTCCTCCACTTTTATGGGTTCCTCAATCTCTATGGAAAGGTTTTTGAAATTTTTAAAATTTACGGAATCGTAAGAAAGGTTGGTATATAGCCATGTCTCAGTAAAAGACAGTATATCAAAGTCAACATATTTTACACTAATAAGATCAAGTTTTGGATATAAACTTTGGACGTTCAAGTGTAGAAATGACACTTGAGACGATAATGTCTCAAACATACTTTAATTATCTGACGAACTACCTGAATCATTAGTTGTTAACCGAAGAGGTCCTGGGTTTGGTCCAATACCTGCCAGTACGAGTAGTAATTGACTTATAAATAGGACGAAACCGATACAAATCGAGATATAGAAATTCGAAGTTGAAACTTGATTTATACGCGCATTTGTATTTTCCGACACACAGTGAGTACAATTTGATAGATGCAGCATATCAACAAAAACGTAAAACAACACGACCACACTAAGGCTTTTCTTTTATCTTTAGAAAACAACAGCATGTAAATACAGTATAATTCAATCAGATGTAGAACATGCTTTCTACGTGCATGAAACAGGCCACATCTCTGTCTATATTCATCAATTCCTATCATGTCACTCCTGATTGGTCAAGGAGGAAGTAATAATGAGAGTGGCCATTAATCATTTTTACATGCTCTTGACTCAAAACTGACCAATCAAGTATATACAAACAGCTTTGATGCGCAAACTAGTTTTACATACACATGTTGAGGAATGGGATATGCACTTCAAAAAGGCGTAAATGGAGATGAACGAAAATAATGGAAAACAGTAGGTATACGATAGACATAAAATATACACACACAAAAGGTAACATGTACATTAGTACATTCCAAAAAAAATTGAGGAATGAGAGTTCATGTTTGAGTATGGAAGAGGTCCACTTTGGCCATTCATAGTCGTAATTGATTCAATTACATTTATATGTACATGCACTTTTTAATAATAATTGTAATCCAAAGATCCATTAGACAAATATCAGTCCGAAAAAATAGTTGAAATCAAATATGTAACTAACACGCGCTATTAACATGTAACTACAATTAAAACAAAATAACGATATATTGTTCTACTGCTGTAAATGTAGTGCAAATTTAAAGATGACCTCAAAGCATACACAATTACAACAATATATTTTTTTTCTACTTGAAAAATATAATAACTGTAAAAGTACTGTCTACTTAAAAATTAATCGTCATAACACTAATACTAGTACTAATAACATTTATGAATGGCGATGCGGTCAGTGATTATGTAATACATACACTATGGGTAGTTTAAGGTCAGATAATGTAACCAAAATTTAATTTACTGTTAATCGTTCACAACAATTAAAGAATAAACACAACTCCTTGTCAAGGAGAATCAACTAATCATACGATCAATTAGACACAATGTATACACTGAATTTAATAGTGTCTATAAACCATTAAAATAAGTTAGGATACAGTGTCAATAAGTTGTTCTGCATTTGGAGCAGTTAAGTTTATACGTTCTTGACGTGGGGTGACAGGTGGAAAGATAATTGGATAGACTGCTTGGTTACGGTTACGCAACGGAAATTTTGTCGTTGATACCTTTAATAAATACCTTCCCTTCTACTGTCCAATATTGTTTGACATACCCTTTATTTTTTAGCTGCCTAGCCTTATATGCAACGGTGCTTCGCAATTTAGTTAGATCTTCGTTTATAAGAACATTTTTGGTATCAGGGTATTCTTTTTGAGCCTTGCTTGCTGTTAGAATGCGTTTTTTTTTTTTTTTTTTTTTTTGGTGAGCGGATCTTTTACTCGGACAATAATTTGCCTCGGTGGTAGAGTTCGACCGTGTCGATCTTTCCTTACCGGATTTCCCACTCTATATATGCGATATGATGATGTCACCAGTCGAAAAGTCAGTATCGATTGCTTTGACGATTTCAGTTGAAATTGCAGTAATATATTCAGATTTGTCTTCATTTATACCACTGAATTGCATTAGCCCATGTCTGCCATATTGCTCGAGAGCATCCAGATTGTCTAAGTCTGATGTTCTCGTTTCTTAATTGATCGATTTTTTCAGTATACGTATGAAATGCGTTTTTGAGAGCAATGTAGACCTCCTGTTTTATAATATTCGTTGTGGTAGTTTGTAGTTCCTTGTGAAGAGCAGTTTTCATCTGCATCACAATGTTCGTAATATCACTAGGGTGTAAGGCGTAGGTTGTAGCCATTGGTGGCGGAGACTAATATTGCTGATTTTGTAAGGGACTACCAGTTTGTGCATAAACTGGGCTAGGGGTTATTTAGCCTTGAGAAATCATGATACAGGATTTCTTTAATGGTTGATCGGTTCAGTCTCGAGTCTGTAGTAGACCGTTATACGGACGGGTTCATCTGTATATTTGTTAAGTGTTCGATATTGTAATTTTTATTGTTTATGTTTTATTTATTGACTCGTCACATGGTATGTAATACATGTACATGTAGTATGTGTACAAGTGAAAATTACGCACGTTGTTGTAAATATTACAACACTAATCTTACACTCAAATCATTCTTCTTTGGATCTAATGTATAACTTCTAACAGCATTGTCCGACGAACCTCTTCACACAATATGGGTTTTATTCGCTACATTTTACCATTTTTTCACAGAACAAAAAAAATCCATAACACTCATCGCCGAGTATGTGTTTTATATTGCCTATGTCTTGCGTCATGCTCTAGTTACTGCGCTATTTGTTTTATTGCTAATCAATGTATTTATGTGTTATGCAGTATATGTTTGTATGTGTGTTGTTTTTTATGTTCATTGATTTTAAGCGTTGCACGTATTATTTTATATGCAGTATCTATGCTTTGTATGTTTTGTGTATTTAATACATATGAAAATTTAGTTAGAAGCTGATGTTGTTTGTACCGAATATAACGTTTTCGTATTCGTAATCCTATTCGTAGACGATCACATCCATGCCGAGGTAGGTTTTGTCCCTAACTTCAGTTTAATCAATTTATACATGCTAAAAAAAAACATTACTTTGGGTAAGGTCGGGCAATTTAGCCTCCTGTGGCGGAGAGCAAAGGTTCCTACTCCTATCGAATACCACAGCAGGGTTCTTTAACGTTCGAGGAACGTGGCATCTTTCCCAACACGGTGCACCACTATGGTTTGCGGTCAGGTTTCCGTATTATAGCCTGACAAAACAAGCATGCAACACGCCAGGGGTACCCAATTCCACCACCTGGGGCACACATCCCAGTTGCTCTGTGGGCAGAGCGCCTAGCCCCCGGCTAGGTTACTGAGCACTATTTAGTCGCCTTATACGACAAGCTTAGCGCTGCTGCAGGCCTATTCTTTCAACACCCGGGCCTGCACGGGGCTATGTATTCAAAACAGATCTTACGTCATTTTACATAACAAAACTGCGATCAGATCAGTCACCGGTCATCGATCCGTCAAATCGTTGCGTGGATCGGTTCAAAGACTGTAATAACATCTAATTGAGCTGCCCCATACAACCCTACATCGTATACTAAGTTACAGCCCCAGATTTATCCTACGAGGAGGAATGACCCGGCCAATGAAAGCTATATTTTTATATAGCCTAGCTGACCGAGTGGTCTGGGGTGTTGGACGTTGTGCAGGCGGTGTTGTCATAGATGTCACAGCGGTACGAGTTCGAGTCTCTCGGAGGGAATGACCACACATTTTCATCGCAAATTTGACAGTTCTAACATCGTTGGGAATTTTTCGGACCTTTATATACGTTTACATTATCTTCCCTGTATCAATTTGATCCGATGGAGCAGTGTAGCGAATAGAGTCGTCACATTCTGAGACGTTTGTATGATATTGATTTGTTGTGCCATGCTCCTCTATCCTTCATAATAACATCTAATTGAGCTGTCCCGTACTACCATACATCACGTTCTGTTACAGCCCTAGATTTATCCTACGAGGAGGAATGACCCGGTCAGCGAAAGCTGTATTTTTAAATAACCCTGCTGGCTGAGTGGTCTAGAGCGTTGGACTTTGTGCAGGCAGTGTTGCCATAGATTTCAAAGCGGTACGACCAAAAATAGCATATGTTATTTGACATTTGTCTACAAAGATGTTAATTTAGAACATTAGCATAATTGTAATTGTTCATTTGTGTTCAATGATAAGCAAATGCTTGTTGATAACAGGACCACAAGGTAGACCACGAAAGTATAGACTTATACCGTCCATGAAGAGAAATATAAAATGGAACCACTAAGTAGATCATGGTTCAAGGCCGTTCCTCAGCATATAAAACAGACCACTTGGTAGACTATTGAGGGTTATTCATTCCATGAAAGATGATAATATACAAATTAAGACTAAATGGTACACCACGTGTACTGAGGATTATTCCTTACGAACGGTAGACTCTGTTTTGTGAGACTTCCGTAATATAGATAAAATATGAATTACTAGCACCTGATGATACATTTTACGAAGTAAAAGATACAATGTAGACATTCCGTAATTGTTAATTGTCTGCTAATTTACTAATCTTGTTTAATTCACAACACTAAACCATATATCGATCTCAGCATGACAACCGATTTTGTAACAGTTATTTTTATTATTCACGTGCCGTGCTGTGAGGTGATAATAATTTGCACGACAATTTGTCGTCTTATGATTGCATTATTTTTTTTTCGTTTTCACATCATTTTATTTTCACTACAAGAAGGAGGTATATAATCATATAAAAACAATACTGTCAATACTAAATGTGTTTGAGTCATAACAAGGTTTTATATGCAGAACAAAAAGACACAATTTGTTTCAGATGTATAATATTTTTATTATACGACATGCTGGATACTATGAGTCATTTCACGGATACACACTCCTCTGCTTTGACTGGATGAACATTTATATAAAGATATATTTAAATGAAAGTCGTAAGAGAGGATCCAATCAAAAATCAAAAATAAACATTGATCGATATGCAATGATAAACTAGATATTCTGTCAGAAGATGTCCTGCTACAACGGAATTTTATTTCTGGAATACTTGCTAAGTTATTTCAGCATTCGTAAATAAATCTCTTTCAAAGAGAAATATAATGAAGCATCACTGACCAAACCTGCTAAACAGCCTGGTAGAGGATTACCAGATATCACATCGAAATCTTAACAAAGACAAACATAAGAATGCATGTTGAAATAAATATTTCAAAAGTAATTGAGCATTTTACTGTGATATGTGTAAGGTTTGTGGATATTTAAAAACAATTGGTAACATAAAGGAAATATTTACTTAAAAAATATAATTGCTGCATAGAATTTGAAACTTTTTTCAGAAATATGAAAATCATATTTTATAAGAGAATGTGCTAAACATCTTCACATTCAAAATCTACAAAACGTCGAAATGTTCTACTTCTGTTTCCATACACCCATTTACAGCTGGCTTATTTTTAAATCTAGTTACCTGATGATAATCCTTTGATATTGAAGTAGGCCTAATACCCAAATTTGCGTAAATGTACTCGATATACATTTTTTTAATATTAAAGCAAATAAGAATTTAGGAAATATCAATGATTAATGTTTTACTAAATTTTTATCGATCCATGAACACATCGTATGACGACGACCGACATTTTTATTCTGCACATCCGGTTAATCAACAATAACTTGTTATATGCTTATTTAAAGCATTACATACAGAGGTTCGTTTGTGATATTTTTGTAACCTCAAACATTATTTCTAACAAGTAATGATCCGTTCTTTCCTGTTATTTCACTGATATCTCCGATTCTGTCTATAACTAAAGGTCCTCCTGCTATGGCAACCATATCGATATTAAGTATTTGTATATTCGACGTAATGTGCGATTCCAAGTCTGTCAATTCGAAATGTGCAAACTAAGTTAGACTATCATCGAATTAACAAAAATTCAAATTGATTTTCGACAAGATCGGTATTAAAATATTTTTTAAATATATTTCAAAGTAGATATTGTATTTTTGTTTTCGTTACAGAATATCTGAATATACCAAATTGGTGTACACGTATTGCACGTAGTATTAAAATGTGTTAAATTTAATTTGCCTAAAAAAAATTCAATAATTAGTTTGATAAAGTGGCGGATTATAAGCACTTATCGCAATACATAACAAGACAATGTCAACATATTACCAAAATACGATAAAAATCAATGATCAGCATTAACAAATACAAGACACAATGTCTTTTTAAGATTTTTCTTGACTTTTAAACATTGGTATACTAATCGATACAGTAAAGAATGGATCAAGAAAAGGACAGCAGACACATTACAATACAACACCATCTAAACAGAAATTTTAAAATGTGTGTACGACTAGATCACAAATCATGAGTGAAGTCAAACATTTCAGTGATGATGGCATTTTATTTCACGAAAACAACTAATAGTTCCGTTGTTATTTAAAAAAAAAACTGTTGATATCTCTAATTGACGGCCTATAGTATGGCGCAACATAAAATTGCAAGGACATTTATATTTACGCCGATTAGAGCATTTCAGAAAGTCTGTGTAATGGTCAATATTTCTGGTAAATCATAAGTATGGCCCATAGCACAAAAGCATATGGAATATTGCTGAACACGTGTTATTATGGCTAAATTACAATACAAATACTACTTGGGTATGAAATCCAGCTCCATTTTCTGTTGTTGTAGATTTTGAAATAAAAGGTGAAATAAAGAAAATAAAGAAATAAAGAGCAGGATTTTGCGTTTTTTCACATGTTGTTAAGGATATTTGCAATTACAAAATCCGAAATTTATCTATGTTTGTAAAGTGATAAAACATTATTCTTATATTGTTACAAACATTTGGCATTCTTCGAATAGAAAACCGAGAAGACACATTGACGTTTTAACTCTTGATAGGAAACTCTTAATTAGATCCAAAGAGTAATCAAGGGAACCAAGGTTATAGCGATAACTTTGTTTGTTGGTGTTTAACGTCCGACCAGCAATATTTCAGCTATATTCAGACGATGAACATGAAATTGATGATAAAATGCACTTGAAATGATGATGAAATGAAAAAGGGATGGGACATAAGGACAATGGGGTCGACAAATTTTGATTGCCACTGGCAATAGGGAGAGGTGGGTAGGGTCGGGTAATTTAGCCTCCTGTGGCGGAGCCCTATGGTTCCTACTCCGGGAGAATACCACAGTAGGGTTCTTTAACGTGCGAGGAACGTGGAATCTTACCCAACACGGTGCACCACTATGGTTTGCGGTCAAGTTTTCCGTATTATAGCCTGACAACCCCAGCATGTAACACGCCAGGGGTACCCCATTCCATCACCTGGGGCACACATCCCAGTTGCTCTGTGGGCAAAGCGCCTTAACCCCCGGCTAGGATTCTGAGCATTATTTAATCGCCTTTTACGACAAGCTTAGCGCTGCTGCAGGCCTATTCTTTTAACACCCGGACCTGCACGGGGCTATAGCGATAACAAAAAAAATGCAATCCAGGGACAAAGACCAGACATGGAAAAAGATGTACACAAGAAAGAACATAATGTAACTAAAATCATACATACAACGTAACAAAAGTAAATGAGCAACTCGGACTCCACTAAAAACTGGGAGCATGGACCAGGTGCACCGGTAAGGTAAGCGTCCTTTGCTTTTCTAGAAACACCTGCCGAGTTGCTCATAAAAAGTCAAGTCCGGGATAGACAAACAATGAAAGAAAATTATGACCCCTTTGAATAAATCAGTTTTCATGGTGCAGATGGGTACACCACAACGATCCACGACTTCATGATGACGACCATAAAACTTCTGTAGTGATGACTTCAATCTTGTACCAACATAACCCTGTTCCAGAAGCCTACTTGTTAGAGTTCTAGCGCGATACAAAAAGTCTGCGTAGTTTCGGCAAGCTCTGGCATAACGTTTGAACACTCCATACGTAGGTGCTGAAGGGATGTTGCCACATATGAAAGGAAAGTTGACAATTCTGAATGAAAAATCATCACGTTTGTCGTAAAGTTTGGTCAATATGTTTCCTTTACCATCGATTTTTAAGTGTAGTTCAAGATATGAGGCTGAACTTACAGTGTCTGTAGTATCCTTTATCTTAAGTTCTTTAGGGGTAGATGCGATGTATCAAATCCCCGAGATTAGAATTGTTTAAAGATAATACGTCATCTTTATATCGGAAACTGAGATTAAAGGATCTATCCCGAGGATATTCTTTCTTTCGGATCAAATCAGCTATAAAGTCAGTCTCATATGAGTGTAGAAATAGGTCAGCAATTAAAGGAGCACAATTTGTCTCCATTGTTGAAAAACACGTCCACCACACTGGAAAATATGTTGTTAATTAAAAATTCCAGCATTTTGTAAACATCTTCCTTTGTATATTTGGGAGATATTTTGGAATTATTTCTTACAAAGTATGAGGAATCTCTACCAAGACTGTTGTCAAGTAACAATACAAAATGAAATTTAAAAATGCATTTTTAGTTGTTGAAACTAATTTACGTAAAATCGATTTGGCGAAAAAAATAGTTCTACTCAAAAACCAACTATATGGAAATATGTCTTACATATAGTGAGGACTACTCTGTACTCAAAAACCAACTATATGGAAATATGTCTTACATATGGTGAGGACTACTCTGCAGTAAACACGAAATGATATATAGTTGATACATATAAAGCATGTAATACTTTTTAAACTTTCCTAACTTGATGAAACCCACTGAACACAAATTATCCGAGTAAAAAATGCTGTGATGTAATGTTTACAGTCGTAACAAAATTCAGACAGAAAAAACTCATCGAATTATTTTTTTGTATTTCTTATCCAGAATCAGTTACAGACCATATAACCAGTTTTTTTTTCATTAGGGTGTTGCACTTTTGAGATAAGATTCATTAAAATTTTACATGAAATTACCACTAAGCAAGAGTTATCGTTCTTTATTTGTTTTGGTTATGTTGATTTTAGTGTGAGATGACTGTATAGTTTTCTCAAGTACAGACTTGAATGCAGAAAAAAACTATTGTATTAAAAAGATAAATAAAGCATATGAAGACCGCAAACATATTAGTTATTCGGTGGGTTGTTGTATACTACAAATTACCTGTATCCTAGACAGTGTCTGAATTTTTATATGGATTGGTAGTTAAATATAAATACGATGAACTTGCTACGGACTTGGAAGGATGTGACAAATTTCATAATCCCATTTAGTTAATTGCAATCCTGACAGGAGTATTAAAAATTATCATTAAATGAAGCATTTAAATTATCTTGATGTTGACCTTTTGAAACTTAAATATCTACACTTTCGACATTTTGTATATATATGATACTTTTCTATGATTATTCAATAGGGTGCTACAATTGAAGAACGCAATTCTGTTTAAAAAGTGCAAACAGTACATGGCTGATAAATTAAACTTACTGATACGAAGATATTCTTGCACTTCCGTGAACTCATCATATGTCTTAACGTTTATCAGCATCGCACCAAGTGCACCACAACTTGACTTAAACATATAAACATCAATTCAAATTTTATAGCAACCAAAATAACATTCTAACAATTTCTGATAAAAAAACTAGTTTTCTTTCTATACCAAACTTCAAACATTTGCAGAATCAGGACATAATACGGGTTGGTACTTAAACAAAATTCGCAATTCGGCAACTTACTATGTCAACAATCGTAAGCATAGTTTTAAACTGCTTAATTCAAATACTTAGAACAAACAATAATGATAAAATATAAGCAACGAAGTATGGGAAGGAATAGGAAATCATAGGAAGTGGAAAAGAATCACTCTCCAGTTTTGTTTTGTTTTGTTTCAGTGTTTGTTTAAAAGTATGTCTTTCTCACACAGGGAGATGTAACCTATAATGGAATAAATGTCAATCAAACAAAAGTACTACGAAACAATGTGTTAAATGGAACATCATTTTTATAATGAACTATATTTGAAACTGAACTTTCAAGCTTATAATTGTACCCAATAAGTTTTTTTCTCATCAATATATACTTTTCAATAACATATGTAAACATATATCAACCTATTTATCTTAAAAAGAACCAATTTGTATCATAAGTACCTTAAATACTTCAACTAATCATAAGTTCATCTCTACCGTTATTCTTTATTATCTATAAAAAAAAAGCATTGATGAACAATAAATGAAATATCTCAATACCAAGAAGGAGTATACTGGTATCCTGGCTTCCAAGCGCACTTTCTTCATTATTGTCAAGTACAATCGGAATTGTCATTCTAATGGGAAAAATAACATCACATTTACATTGCAGACAAAAATAATGACAAAAACAAGGATTTTTTATAAAGAAAGAAAGTAAATTTATAACATAACAATGCAATTTATGGTTAACACCAATAAAATAAAATAAAACTTTTTGTTTTGTTTGTTTGTTGGGGTTTAACGTCCGAGCAGCAATATTTCAGCTATATTCAGAAGATGAACATGAAAAGGATGGTAAAATGAACATGAAATGATGATGAAATGAAAAAAAAGGACACAAGGATAATAGGGTCGACAAATTCTGATTGCCACTAGAAAAAGGGAGGGATGGGCAGGGTGGGGCAATTTAGCCTCTTGTGGCGGAGCGCAAAGGTTCCTACTCCCATCGAATACCACAGCCGGATTCTTTAACCTGCGAGGAACGTGACATCTTTCCCAACACGGTGCACCACTATGGTTTGCGGTTAGGCTTTCCGTATTATAGCCTGACACCCCCAGCATGTAACATGCCAGGGGTACCCATTCCACCACCTGGGGCACACATCCCAGTTGCTCTGTGGCAGAGCGCCTAGTCCCCGGCTAGAGTTCTGAGCCCTATTTAGTCGCCTTTTACGACAAGCTTAGCGCTGCAGCAGGCCTATTCTTATAACACCCGGACCTGCACGGGTCTGAATTGAATAATATATATATAAAAAAAATTAAAAAAAAACAAGAACGAATAATTCATAAACAGACAGCATCAAATTACAGTCTCTTAATTTTGTTATAGAAAACTGATATTATGCATAAGTGGTATAAATTATCAGTAGTATTGAATTATTTATGACATTGTACTGAACATCAAAACAAAAAAGTAGAAGTGTACCAGATTAAGAAAATAATGGCAATCGCTCGGATATAGAATTATAAAACAGAAAATATTATTGTCTAGCATTTTGTTTTATTTGACAGATTTATGATTGTAAAAACAAATTACATTGTCACAGGAAACAATATAGAGCAAAAGTTAATATCGGTATAGCATAAAACTTACCCGGTAAATATAGCTAGAAACTCTAACAATCTGTACTACTTATAACATTCAGGGAAGTAATATATCTTTTTTGCAAAGAAAAAAACAAAAACAAAAACAAAAACAAAAAACATATGTTCAAGAAGATCATGTTCTAAAAAAACTACCCTAAAAGGTCATGGGTTGAATTAGAGTTCTTAAGAACCCCTTTTTTCACAGACATTACTTTAAAATAAAAAGAAATATTAGATCATATTATTTCCAATTACCTAAATACGACCAAACTGGTGTTTTGGTGGTAAGTCTAAGCCATTGTAGAACAATTTGTTGTCATTGATTTTCAACATCTATCAGCGCTGGTCAAAAGGTGAGATTTTATATTTAAAAAAATGATGTTGTGAGGTGGCTCAAATTGAACGTCAATAAGAATAATGAATTTGTAAACAATAGCCAGGTTTAAAATGTAAAAAAGAAATAATACAAATAAAATATGCATAAAACGTAAGAACAAATTGGTAAATGTGAGCCCTATTCATGTACGATTTTATGTAACTTACACAGTGGTAACGTATGACAAATAAACTGTACCTACTTCAATATGTAGTTTGTTTTCTCAAATATATCAAATTTTCTTCGTTTTTTTTTTTTTTTTTTTTTTTTTTTTTGTAGTGGTAGACTTCTTAAGCTAACAACTAGCTTCTGAATCAGCATGAACTCTATAATCGTTATGGTGAATCCTTCTGCACCATTAGAACCAATCTGCTGTAAATAAATTGAAGTTTTCTGTTGCAAATATCAAAACATTTTCCAGGTACTGAAGGCCTTAAAACATTGCATTTGCATGAGTGTGCTTGGGCTGCTTGGGTTTTTCAATGTTGCCTTGATTTTTGCTAATTTTATACAATGTACGTTGAGCTCTCACTACGCAGATTTAGTACACTAATCCAGTGAACACATTAAATATTAATGCGAAGAACACAATGAATAAACAAATGTAACCTATCTTAAATTTCAATTATTTAACGCTCTTCACTGACACAGGTGTGGATATTGTTCACTTTTCACTAACCACTGACACAGGTGTGGTTTGTTCGCTCTCTTCACTAACCACTGACACAGGTGTGGATATTGTTCACGCTTCACTAACCACTGACACAGGTGGGGTTTGTTTGCTCTTCACTAACCACTGACACAGATGTGATTTGTTCGCTCTTCACTAACACTGACACAGGTGTGGTTTGTTCGCTCTCTTCACCAACCACTGAGACTGGCGTGGTTTGTTCGCTCTCTTCACTAACCACTGACACAGGTGTGGTTGGTTCGCTCTTCACTAACCACTGACACAGGTGTGGATATTGTTCGTTCTTCACTAACCACTGACACAAGTGTAGTATTTAGATACATGGCGGTTCCATTGATTCCATTCAATATGCTTAGATCCATGAAAAAACCCTTTTTTTAAATCGTGTACATGTCCATTATAATTTTCCATACATATATTTTAAGTTTCTTCTATACATGTAGCACTGAGGCACTAGTTCATATGTATAAATATATTTATTCATTTCTTAATTTTGTTAAATCTTATGATTTGTTTACGATTGTTTACCTTATTTATTACCGATATTACAAAACAATCGTGATATTGTAGATGTACGGACATTAGACACAATGCGACTATAAGTAATGTTATTACGATTCAGAAATTTTCAGCACAATCCTAATGAATCCTGAAGATATATGACAGAATAAAAAATAAACATTTATTTTACGGAGATGAAATAGTAATACGTTGTCCAACTTCGTTCTTCAATTTGGTAATCCGGAAAGATAGTATTCCTCTCGATTGGAAGTCTGGTTTACTCATACCACTGCATAAAGTGAATAATAAGCCGAAAACGAACCCCGATAGTTAAAGACATATTACTCTTTTATGTATTAAAAGTTACAAAAAAATCGTTTAAACTGTATTTTGGAAAAGACCTCCTTGCTGGGGAACCTCAGTTGTCTAACAGCCTCATTTATTCTCAAAGAAACAATATCTCATAATAGGGAACTACATAGAGGAAATTTTGTTGCCTTTCTTGATAGCAGAAATGCTTTTGATACTATATGGAGACGAGGTTTAAAGTGTAAATTACATAAACATGGTGTTCAGGGTAAACTGTGGATGATGATTGTTCATGGTTTAGATTTGAATACACAAAGAGCTGTTGTAGTTAACCAACATCTTTCAAAATATTTTCCTATATTAAAAGGAGTAAGGCTCTAGCGTAACGTATGACTCCATACGCAGGTGCTGAAGGGATGTTGCCACAGATGAAAGGAAAGTTGACAGTTATGAATGAAAAGTCATCAAAGTCATATGGAAATATCATCTATGAACTGTTTTCAGCATTTTATAGTTAAAAGCATACTTGTCTTAAAAACTGCTACCAGACCAGATATTTGTGAAATTATTATCGGCTTATCACAATACATAAAAAGACTGGGTTTTTTTTCTCCATAAATTGTGTTTTTTTTTAAGAGTACGTACTTGACTAAACAAATTTTCTTAATGAAACGTTTTTCCTGTCTTATGGATAACAAAAGAAATCAATACGGTTTTATTCCAGATATCGTGAGTATCTTGTGTACCTACGAACTAATTGAATATCTCTCGGAATATGTCAGGGAGGGAGTCTTTCACTCAAAAATATGATCGAAATCAATTGTACACAAAGCAGTAGATATACAACTCAATGACTAGAGGAATTGCATTTCAGCCGAACCCAATTTTAATCGTCTTGTGATCATTCATAACACTGTGTCAGTTGCCAGTTTCTGAAAAATGCAAAGTCATCTGAAGACATTAGAAATGAATTACCAAACTCCATAACTAAAATTCCTTATTCAACCGGTTATGTAGTCTGCGATGTTTGTATTCACAATGATACCGGTGTGTCTTGAACTTTTTTCTATAACGACGACGAAACATCATTTCAAATTCTTCTTGGTCGTGAGCCTATATTTTATTTCGGAAGCGATGATTATACATATATTTTGTGTTCAACTATGCCATTCGCATGTTGCACAATGTATCGCCAAGTTTGGCCGATCGACAAAACTGATCCTTTAGTAATGCACAACGTGTCATCAGTAAATCTTTAATTTGAATAAAATTAAAAACTTCTCTTCGAGATTGTATTTTATATAGCATATGTGATATATATTATTTGTGTTTTGTTTTCTTCTCCTTTAGTTTAGTGTTGCTTTAAGACAATGTTTCATTGTATAATCTCATTTATGAGGAAATAACTATTTGGATTAGTGTGCTTAACTGAAATTAACTATTCAACATTAAATCACATTTAGGTGCAGGCCTGAGCACTGTTTCTCATTTTCCAGACTAGGAATTTTCTATTTATTGTGAATTAAAGTTGATACCTACATGGCTTTGTGAAAAAGGGGGACGAAGCGTAAAAAATGACAACAAAATCCACGTTCCATAAAATCTAATTCACGGACATGAAATTTCAACTTACCTTTTCTAAAACAAAGAAATAAATGAGACTGCAATTAAAACAAACAGAGAAAAAGATATAAAAAGACAATAACAACAGCAACAAGTAAAAGATATATCACTGAGGTAATGGACAAACTATAGTGCACACAAGATAAGTTTACAAAACATAGATAAACATACGGATACACTCAGTTTCTTATTACGGTGCAACCCGGTATCTACATATATCGGGGAGTAGGAAGCAACTCCGTTGAGATAGTATGGTACGAGAATATAGAAAGAGTAATCAAGGGAACCAAGGTTATAGCGGTAATCAAAAGAATGTAATCCAGGGACAAAGACCAGACATGGAAAACAGACACATACAATAAAGAACATAAAGTAACTAAAATCATACATACAAAGTAACAAAAGTAAATGAGCAACTCGGACTCACTAAAAAGTGGGAGCATGGACCTGGTGCACCGGTAGGGTAAGCGTCCTCTGCTTTTCTAGAAACACCCGCCGAGTTGCTCATAAAAAGTCAAGTCCGGGGTAGACAAACGAGGAAATGCAAATTAAGACCCGTTGAATAAATCAGTTTTCATGGTGCAGATGGATTCATCATAACGATCCATGAGTTCATGATGACGACCATAAAACTTCTGTAGTGATGACTTCAATCTTGTAGCAACATAACACTGTTCCAGAAGCCTATTTGTTAGACTTCTAGCGCGATACAAAAAGTCTGCGTAGTTTCGGCAAGCTCTGGCATAACGTATGAGTTGTGATATGAACACTCCATACGCAAGAGCCGAAGGGATGTTGCCACAGATGAAAGGAAAGTTGACAATTCTGAATGAAAAGTCATCAGGTTTGTCGCATCAAATCCCCAAAATTAGGATTGTTTAAAGATAATACGTCATCTGTATAGCGGAAACTGAGATCGAAGGATCTAGCCAAACGATATTCTTTCTTTCTGATCCAATCAGCTATAAAGTCAGCCTCAAAAAGGTGAAGAAATATGTCAGCAAGTAAAGGAGCACAATTTGTTCCTATTGGAATGCCTACCGTTTGTTGAAAAACACGTCCACCACACTGGACAAATATGTTGTCGATT
Source organism: Perna viridis (assembly GCA_037379345.1). Taxonomy (NCBI): domain Eukaryota; kingdom Metazoa; phylum Mollusca; class Bivalvia; order Mytilida; family Mytilidae; genus Perna; species Perna viridis. The sequence continues at coordinate 31,512,999 of CM074524.1, read as the reverse complement.
AAAAATTCCAGCATTTTGTAAACATCTTCCTCTGTATATTTGGAAGATGATTTGGAATTATTTCTTACAAAGTATGAGGAATCTCTACCAAGAACTATATATTTGTATCTAGGTGTACCGTCTTTTTTGAAAAAAACAACGATGTGTGATGTTTTTAAGTCAGAATTTTAACTGAGTATGGGGAATAGAAGTATACAGTGTTGAAAAATCATAGGTTTTAATGCAATTACATTCAGATAATAGTCTTGAACTGGTTGTCTCCAAAAGATCTTTCGAATTTTTCAGGATCCACATTGAATTAATACCACTACGGGAGTAACAAATGTTGTGGTAGGACTGCAGACCCTCTTTGACAGTTATGAGTACAGAAGTTAAAAGTTTTGAAAGAGGTTTGGTGGTACATTTTGCAGATCCAGCTATGAAACGTTGTTTGTATGGATTCTTGTGAAGTTTAGGAATCCAGTACATAGACGGTAAACCACAATCATCGTCCTTGGTAAAGAGACCAAAAGAGGATAGCACAGATTTATGGTTTTCCACAATCTCTTCTTTGGAGAGAGTGGTAGCAGTATAGCTCTTATCACTGCTTTTATTTTCTACGTCTACCTCTGGTAATAAACATTGGATATAAAACGTTTTGCAGACAAAACCAATGTTGTTTTGGGATTTGTCTGCTGGTACGACAACATATTTGTCATGTATAGTAGACAGTGTTTTTGCTACATCGGGGTCTTTGAAAACTGATGTAGTCTTGGCACTCATTGACCTACTTAAAACTTTCATTCGTTTCAAAATTAAAGACCTCGCGGCCTTTAACCACTCTGACAGAGAATCAATATCTTCTTGTTCTCGAATTATCCACTTTAGAAATCACGTTCGTTTCTTTGATGTCCTTTAAATAAGAAAATTCCTACTGTAGAAAATGTAAAACAGAGTTCAGTTCTCATACTTAAATGTAATGTAATTGAATGCATCTTTTATAGTTTTAAAGCTGCATTGTTGTCATCAAACAGTGAAACACCAAAAACACCCAAAGGTGATTCAATAGCGTAGAAATTTGAAGGTTTTGTTCATTTCAAATCTAAGTCTGTCGATGGGATAAAAGTGAGTGATTATTTTTCTCCTCATTCAAATATTGATAAACAAGTTAAAATTAGTAAAAGTAGCCATACTTAATACTAAAAAAAGGAAATGCAATACAATTAAATTTTACAAAATGGAAAGGGAGACCCTAATGTTCAGCCTCACAGCCGTCTTTAAAGAAGGTCGATTGGAGACATATCATCTGAGCAAAAAGACAGAAATGGGGTTAAACCCAATACTATCTTCCTAGTTCGTCTTGTTGATATATGACAAAAGACTAGCTTTATGCTCTTCTCTTCTTTTTTTTTTCACTTTGGTTTTTGTTTCTTTTTTTGTGGGGGGGGTGGGGGGGGTGGGGGGGTTCCGACGCAGTAGGTATAGTTTTCCTGCTTACGCTCTTCCATGGAAACGCACGTCACCTGATCAAAATTATGTTTCCCAATTGGCGAAATACTGAAAACTTAATTAGTGGTGTTCGAAAAAAGAAAAAGGTATCGGAAATTGAAATTGCGTGTCATGTGCTATTTCCTAAGAATATTATAAGTAAAAAGGACAAATTTTATTGCGTCGGCTATCGTTTTTTTAAAGATAGTACATATTTGCTTTCTTTTCATTAAGCTACCCAATATACACATCTCTTGAACTTTGCCATAACAGGGATTACTTTTAGTGGGTTTTGAGAGACCATGCATACGTTTGCCATTAGAGCCTGCCTTAAAGACAATTTTGGGATATAATTTTTTTTTGGTTTCCAGAGGACATGCCCAAAGATACTTCAAGAGTATATTTAATATGTATGAGGAAGTAATATGCTCATGAAAATCTCCATTGAGATTTGTGCAGGCCACAATATCGACAATATACTTCGTAAGCCTCCATCAATACAACCTAGTTTAACAGTAATAATGTTTTAACTTGAGGTAACCATTCGAACTAATTCCTGTTGCTTTAAAGCAGGTATTGAGCTAAAAGTTACCAACTCTTGAGTTAAAATTGTTAAAGAGGGTCTGCAGTCTTAGCGCAACACTTATTACTCCCGTAGTGGTAATAATTCAATATGGATCCTAAAACACATCGAAAGATGTTTTGGAGACAATCAGTTCAAGACTATTATCAGAATATAATAGCATTACAACCTATGATTGTTCAACACTGTATACTTCTATTCCCCATACACCGTTAAATCCCGACTTAAGAACATTATACATCGTTTTTTTTCAGGTACACCTAGATACAAATATATAGTTCTTGGTAGAGATTCCTCATATGTAAGAAATAATTCCAAATCATCTTCAAAATATACAGAAGATGTTTACAAAATGCTGGAATTTGTCAAACTCTGGTAAACAGGGTGTGTTTATCAGTTGCTTTTAGATTTTGTACTTGAATACATAAAAAGTAAGTCGATGTAGATAGAGCTTGTTGTCTTGTTATATTTGTTAAAGTGTTTGTATTCTGTATCGATTTGAGGAGTTAAATTGGAATTAATATTTTGTATTTTTCCAACACTGTTCCAGAGATTAGGGAGAGTTGAGTGCTCCCTATCATTTTTAACCCCGCTACATACTTTATGTGCCTGTCCAAAGCTAGTCCAAATGAATGAAGATGAAACCCTCATACCATAGTCAAAATTTCCAGACTTGGGGCATGCGCAAAAAAAATGCGGCAGGGTTAAAGTACTATGTCGTGATCGAAACCCTCCACCTTTTGCATCTGGTCACTTGGGAAAAATATAACTCATTTAAACACATATAAATCCAATTCGAAGCGGTATGAGTCCCTTGTTAAAACAGAATTGAAGAAACTGATTGTACCTTACCCTTAAGCACAAACTAAGGACTATTATGTTAACTGACGTACTGTGCGATCACTCCTAACCTCTCTTCGATTCTGTTAGGATTTGCTGTCATAGAACAGTTTTAAGCTGTCAGAAACTGTTCTGACCCGCTACACGCCTTGTCAGGGACTGTCAGGGCTTTAGACGAGTTTTGTCAAAATCTGTCCTGACACTCTTCTGTCAGGAACTGTTCTAGGTAGAACGGATACGTGGAATAGAATAGTTCCTGACAGATTCTGACACTCACTAGCTCGAGAATACTTCTCAGACTGAATTACATACAGTACATGTACGTGGTTCAAAAAGAAAAATTCGTAGCACCCGAATCCCGATTCATAAGACGTGGAAGAAGCCTTACTATGTTTGAACGTCATTTGTTTCAATTTTTGACCTGACTTTAATGTATGACATGCAGTACCAACAAAACATAATATATGCCGTACCTGTTATGCCCCTTAGAGAATTTGGACTGAATATTTGTTGTTGCAGACATCATTTTGACACAGAGTACATATATTGACAATTTTAAACACTGTATACAAAAATTTTAGACCTTTATGAAACTATGTTCAAACTTATACATTTTGAACAAATATGACATTTTTTAAGAATTTTGACTGCAATATATGTGTCACCCATATGATAGGTTTATGGAAGAAAAAAGTAAGCATTTTAGTCAATAAATTTAGATCCTCATGGAAATTAATAGTGCTCCCACTTATATATTTTGCAAGAATATGACACTTGGCAAAATGTTTGACTCAAAGTGATAGGTCACAGCCACTATATGATACATGTGCCAGATCTATGCAAAGTTAAACCTAAAAACAAATATGTATATACGCCCTCATCGTATGTAATATCCATCCTAATTCGTCTCTTGTATGATGGAGAACCACGATACTTTGTAAGTCATACAACAAGAACGCAACTAATTTCATGCAGAAAACTGCTTTTAAATATAGTGTGTAACGACTTGACAACAATATCATAACTACATGCCGCACGTATCAATCGTTTACAAACACATCTGTAATAGAATAGTTTGAACAAAATAATTGCATTTGAGATGACGACCTTAATAATGCACAATGGTATGATCGAGATGATCGTTTCCATTCGAATATGCCTTTCATGTTCCAGCTGCCTTTTGATAGTTTCTTTTTAAAGAGAAACTGGGTATAAAATGCCGACCGCGTATCAAAATGCATTGTCTGCAGATGGTGCTCGGACGGGACACGTTTTTTTTCATATTTTCTTAAGTGGTCGGGTAATTTATATCACATAATTAAATGAATACGACTTTTAACATGATGCATGATTTTTCGTTGAAACAAGTCCATATACTTTTGTTATTTTGATTTTTTGGAAGTTATAGTATTAATATCCGAAATTAAACAACACCATTCCAAGTGTCTGAGATCTTACCGAGTGTGTCGAAGTCAACATGTTTTTTCATTCATTTGTAAAGGGACATCATGCGAATTTGAGGTTTATAACCTTTACTGGGAATTACTACACAACCCTCGACTTATATTACCCCACTGAACAGTGGCTCTTAGGGTGATATAGGAATCTCGGGTTGATACAGCATGTGATACCGAGTTTGATATGTAATAATCAGTATATAACAAATAATCTGTGCAAGATTGTATACATGGACCATAATGGTAGAACGTGATTCAAAGATGACATTACTTTTTTTGCATCAATTTTCGGATAATTCAATATTTCATTCTGTTTGGTCTTAACATTTGGCGAATGATGTAAATTAATGTAATACTTGAAGTCAAGTTTTACCACCTAAATCTAACAGAAAGTGCGAGAGTCTGAAGGCGGTTGTTGATACGGTTTACTATGATGCACTTGAGTAACTATTTTGTTTTATTTTTTTTGTCTTACATATATAAACACATAGTGTATTTTCACTCTAATGATGCAATAGAGCTAGCCCATTTTAACTGGGATACATGTAAATTTATCTTTATTCGACACAAAAACGCCAATGCATTAGAAATTGAGCAAATTTCCAAGTGTTTTGTTTTAACTTACTTTGCTTTTTTTTTGTATTTTTTTTTTCTGTTTTTTTTTTTTTTTTTTTTTTTTTGTTTGTTTCAGATTTGTTTACGTCGAAATTATTTCCAAAGAGACAATTCTGGAAGCAAATTAATATCAGTACCATTGAGTAGACGTCTGTGTAAAAATCACTTTTTACAATAAAATTTATGTATATATGAATCACGGACTACTGACCAACCGATGTTAACTACATCACATTATCAAGTACAAAATAAACTTTCTTGCCGAATTAAAATAATCCGATCAAGGGGCCTATAACAGATTAAACTATTATCCAACCAAGAGGCTGATAACAAATTAAACTAAATTATCCAAAAACAAAATAAACAAAATCTATACATATGTAGTTACTGCTTAAAGCAAGAATAAATTTTAAGAGCAAATTTATTTCAACTTTTCACAACTAAATATTTTTGAATACATTTAGACTTGTTTTAGCACTAAAAATAACTACAAACCACGGCTAAACCTTTAAATAACGAAGAAGGAAACAAGCAAAAAAACAAAAAACAAACAAACACAGAACAACAAATCAATAACCAAGAAACTGATCTTCTAGCGTTATTTTTACTCCCTAAAAATCAACTGATACGATAATTGATAATTAACAAGTGGATTTTACAGAGACTACTGTTGTGGTAATATGTCTTTATCCTAGCATGTGTTTACTTCCGATACAAACAAATCAAAGAGAATGTAAAGTGACAAGGTTGTATAAATTATTTTATTCTAGTTAGTTACCCAAATGCTACGTGCGTAACCTGGACATGTGACCCTAAAACAAAATAACTACTAATTATCTTTGTAAAAACACATTGTTTGATTACAGTAAAAAACGATTAAGGGTCTGTCTAATGTTTTAACGGGACAACTTTTGTATTGGATGGGTTTTTTTTTTATTGTATACTAGGTATATGTGCAGTGCACTGGAACTCTTAAGACCAATTTTGAAGTTGTGACTTGACTAGCCAAAAAACAACTTGCTTTAACAAAGTTTTTGATATAATATGCCTGAACCGTGGAACGTGACTTTTTTCCTAAATGTACACATTAATGATATACTGAACACATTACAAAAAAAATGTCAAAAATATTTTATGGTTCCAAGTGGACCATTTCTATCAAATATGCGAATACGGACAAAATATAACGAATTATCAATAGATATCACCAAATGTACTCCGTTGATAGTGTGTGCTCATATTAAAATACTACATATACACCTGATGGAATAACTATTATCAATAAGACAATTATTCTCAAAAGTCCATGTATTGCCAATTGAAATCCCAAAGTGGATTCGCATCTAAATCTAAAACAGAAAAGGCACAATGGCAACATATTATATAGTTGCTGTGAAAGTTTCATTCAATTCCATTCAGTGGTTTTGGAGGAGTAACAGATGAGGAATTTGTAACTCCTGACAAAGTTCATACATTGTAGTTTGCTATGTGAACCTCCAAATTGATTCGGATCAAAATCTAAAATAGGAAGTGCACAATGGGTACATGTACACGTCAAAAATATCATGTGAAATTTCATTCAACTCCATTCAGAGTTATAGAATTAGTAAGATATAAGAGATTTGTTCCCCATTTGCCCATATTAAAATTGACTTGCATGTTTTACTCTATATAAAACCACAATATTAATTCGGATCAAAATCTAAAATAGGAAGGGCACAATGGTAAAATAGTTAACGGAATTCAGTGGTATAGGAGGAGTAACGGATAAGCAATAGGTCCCCCATTTTATTAAAACATAATATTAAAAATGAAAAAGAGCATGTTTTGCTATGTGAAAACCCCAATTGGTTCGGATCAAAATATAAAATAAAAGGCGCACGATGGGAATATGTAATAAAAACTCTGTTAGTTTCATTCAATGATAGTTTCATTCAATATCATCCACGGGTGTTGGAGGAGTAACGGATAAGAAATGGGATCCCATGTGTAACCAAAGAAAAGAAGGACGGATGCCCTTATCACTATAATATTCCCACTAGCAAAGTTGGTGGGGTATAATAACATTTAACACAGCCTGACAATTTAAGACCAAGTCATGAGAAGTAAGCATATACACATGTATTTGGTACTAATTCCGAAACAACAACACACATACCTTGCCCTTTGATATGGAATGTAGGCGTAGCTCCCCCTTTGTCAATTGTCACATTCTCTGTGTGAATTACGTTACCATTGTAAAGTAACGTCAATTCATAATCGCCAAGGAAAGCTCGTACATTAACGATGGATGTAACGTTTTGTACAATGTTCGTTCTCCATGTTTTGTTGTAAAGTTCCTGGTATTTACGTCCAGCGGCGTTCGGCTGAAAAAGAATGGTGTTTATAGATTGGTTCCATGCCTCACATACAAAAAGATCTTTACATTGTTTTGATTTCATTTTTGTAACTTTTTATATAATATCCATTTTGGAATTTTTTTTTTACTCTTTAATTCTTATTTATTTATTTTTTAGTAATATTTAAAACAAACCTCTGAAAACATTAATCTAACATTTATGATGCACAAAAATAAATGTCATACATTTATTGCTCTCTATATACATGTATCTGAATGATGTAATTAAGAATACTTCTATATACATGTATCTGAATGATGTAATTAAGAATACTTCTATATACATGTATCTGAATGAAGTAAGAATACTTCGTTTGTTTTGTTGTTCGGTTGTTTATTTTTTGTTTTGTTTTGTTTTGTTTTTTGTTTTTTTGTTGTTTTTTTTTTGCAGTGTTGGATTATGTACACGGTCCCTTTAGATCAAATATGTTGTGTTACATGTATGAAGAAGTACATCACCTTTATTTATTTACGTAACAAACGTATCTTTCATTGGTCATAAGGTCTCCATCTTAATTTTTCCATAGACGTCTCTAGTAAATGGCATATGTTCAGGATTTAAAAAAAAAACTGAATGAATCGATTCGATAATATTTCACTTAATATGTATAGCATTACTAAGGACACGTAGAACATTAATTTTCAGCAAAAAACAATAAGCGCATTATTTGAATACACCTGTCCGGGAATATGAAATACAAGATTAATACCATAAACCTATATTGAGTATACACCATGATTATCTCTCTTTTACTCAGAAATACTATACTTATTATTATATCTGTATGAAGTGTGAATATATGAATGTTATGCAAGATTCGGTCAATAGACGGTTATCATACAATAATTAATGATACTAAAACTCGACTCATGTCTTCCTTAGAAAAATCATAATGTAAGAAATTACCATAATATTTCCAGATACCAAGGCACTGGCATAATGATCCTTGGACGACCCAGTGAATCCCCATAAGATAATTCCCTCAATAGCTGGGTAGCTGAGGTATAACGTCATGATATCGTCCAATGCCTGTGCCTTTCTATTTTCATCATGCTCGCTAATAGTTAGTTCAGTGATCCACAGTGGTAATCCTGTCTCATTAACTTTATCAAGTCTGTACTAAAATGATAAAAATAACAAATATTGAGTATAGCAACATATACATAGTAAAACGTAAATATTCTGAATTATGGATATCAAAATGTTTAGTTCTTATAATAGCGTTAATTCAGTTGAAATAAAATATGCAATTGGAATGAAAACATTTAATTATACCATTATTTTGATAAAGCAAAAACAATAAGTGTGCGTTAATTACTTAGGGGGAACGGCCAACCACACGAAATAGAACACATGGGCCACATTTAAAACTCTAGTGTTTACTTCGATAATCTCAAATTTTGGTAAAGTTATGAGGATACTAGCTACATAATACATGTATAATTTAACAAAATAATGTGAAAAGCCTAAAACTGTATCTTATCAATACTTGCCGAAGGAGAGAAGATATATACAATGTAAGTAAAAAAATAATAAGCTCTCGACAATTTAAATTGTTTTAGATATTTTTCTTTGTATAATGAATGTACAAATAGCCTTTAAACTTTGTGAAGCTCGTTGTAAACTTGAGTGTAATTATTCGCAGTCATTTATAACCTTTTGTTTAATGTGATGTGCACATTATTAAGGTTAGCTATAGTACATGTACGCCTTTGAATGATAAGGCTGTGAAATAATGTTGAAGAGTAATCAAGGGAACCAAGGTTATAGCGGTAATCAAAAGAATGTAATCCAGGGACAAAGACCAGACATGGAAAACAGACATTCACAAAAAAGAACATAAAGTAACTAAAATCATACATACAAAGTAACAAAAGTAAATGAGCAACTCGGACTCCACTAAAAACTGGGAGCATGGACCAGGTGCACCGGTAGGGTAAGCGTCCTCTGCTTCTCTAGAGACACCCGCCGAGTTGCTCATAAAAAGTCAAGTCCGGGGTAGACAAACGAGGGAAGGAAAACTATAACCCGTTGAATAAATCAGTTTTCAGGGTGCTGATGGATACACCATAACGATCCACGAGTTCATGATAACGACCATAAAACTTCTGTAGTGATGACTTCAATCTTGTAGCAACATAACCCTGTTCCAGAAGCCTATACACATTCCCCCAACTATGCAATACTAAGGCAGGAAATAAAGGATATGATATCATGTCTTTTCGTGCATCGCTCGGGGTCCGAAAAAACGTCATAAAGTTTGAAACCAAACTCTAGTGCTTCCAGTCGGTAGAAACATTGACATGTAGTTGCAAGCGATATCGTGCTAGGTGTCTCCTAATCGTAAAACTTAAAGTAAAACTTGCTGGTCCAAATAAAAAGTACAAATTTTCTTCCTACAAATATGAACGTTACAAGCAATAATCCTAAAGGTAAAACGGTACTATTTCTCATTATTTCAGATTGGTTTTCGTTGTACCCTACGATAATGTAAATAATTCCGTGCTGATACGCAAAATGTTTCATTAATACCAGATTCTAACATTATGATATTTTTGTTTAAAAATCCATTATATTTTGTGATAACCATTTTATATAAATAGTAAGCTTTTTTTTTAAATTTTGTGTCTAACGCGGAAATAAAAGATGTGTGTGTGGGGGGGGAGGTGACCCCAAACATCTTCTGCTTAAAATACCAAAGAAACGATCGAGACAGTTATGCTATGACTTTGCTCACATTTTTAGTTAGAAAAATAATGATATGACTGGGAGTCAGTCAGTCTTACAGTTCGTTCATTGTTTTAAAGAGGTTTTACTACATGTATTGTCGCCTATGGGAAATAAATAGTACCGATCTACTTATAACAGACAGTAAATTATTTGGTAAAAGGGAGACAATCCAAGTAAATATTTTTAACAAACAGAGTGTTATAGATACATGTAACTAGCTACAATGTAAGTTAATAGGTAGTTAAGAGGTTTGGCATTTATTTACAATTCCATATGCATATACTCAGCATTATCGAGCTGTCATATTTTGATCCAACGAAAATGTCCGTTATTTAAATTCGCACGTTCGGTCACGTTTTTGCAGGAGTTTCGTTTCAGCAGCATCGGGTATACCACATTTGACACTTAGCAATTATTATTTATTTAAATGAAGATATGTCAACTGACCTTGACTGCATCCATACTGTGCGGTACTCTGTGGAAGTGACTTTGTATTCCAAGTCCATATATTGGCTTTCCTGCGGCCTTGAATAACTGGCCTTGATTTTTATAAGCCTAAAACGATAAAATCTTTGATGAAACACAAAAATAAAATTCTCTATGTTCAATTTTTCAATCTTGCTATCCGTTGATTATCAAAAGTTTGAAATCGAGACAGTTATTTTATAGAGTAGGGGATTTGAACCCGATAAAATCTACAACAGCATGAAATGGAGTAAAATTCTAAGAAAGCATTCCATAAAGTATTATGTTACGATTAAAAGAAAGAGCACGAGTCCGGGCTATATAGTAACCATGGAAACAATAAGTACAAAACACTTGAATATATTATGACTATGATACAACTTCGAAATTCCTGGTTAGACTCCCGGGATAAACATCCAGGTACAAGCTGACATTCAATTATTCTCTTACTAACTGCTGCAGACTGGCCTTTTCAAATTACCTGATATTATTGAAATCAAATATCGTTTGACGACAAGAAAACGACGCGTAAAATAATTCACTTTATTCCGTACATAGCAACAAAAGTAAAATGAGCAACTTCGACTCTACTTTTGCAAAAAAAATTGAAGTGTAGCGAAGAGCTTGGAAAAAAAGTAAAGGTAAAAATTTCAACCAGTTTGATTTGATTATAACTTTAGAATCGGATCGGTCTAATTCCGAATATATTCTACAGCCTAGTGCCATCGGGGTCTTTCTTTTGTTAAATGACGGGTTCCAATTTGGGTGGCTGCAGCGTCTAGAGTGAAATTTGAACATCAGACCTGTTTCGGAGCTTGACCCAGGTACTGAAATATCGTTATACACAAGTACCGTTGTTCTGGAATGATCGTTAACTACAGTAAAATCATTAAGGAAGAGTTTAGGACCAGCGTCCTGGGCATGTATCCAATCAAACATCTTCATTGTAATATTGGCATCGTTCATGCGACGTTCATAGAAATCTCCATGGAGATTTTCATTGTTTACATCCCAATGCTGTAGCCTAAAATAAAGAAAAGACCATAATTCAAGGATAAATTTGGTGTTTTAAGTTTTTGTCATCAACGTCAGTTTTCATATTCAAAGTAATTACGGGCTTTTGATACTGTATTATTTAAAACAATTGTTTTGAATATACAATGCCGAAGAAGAATATAACAAAGCCTCTAAACGGCCCTATATGTTGTCGAAGCGATGGCAGGCATGCTATAAAATTTACGATATATACATGGAATTACATTGTTATAAAAACAGTATTCACTGAGGTCTTAAAAGTTGAACAAGCACATTTGAACCAAAATGCACAAACAAGGTATATACATGTACTAGTTAGATTGAAATTATTGGCAGACGTTAGACATGAATAGGTTACTAACAAGCTTATTATTCTAAGATACTTAAAAGTCCAGCATTTTAATCAAATTCCCTACATCTTCACTAATATCCGACTTACTTTCCTCTGGTGTGAATTGCCATTCCGTGGATATGAGCATGCATAGCGTTGTTAAGCTCTGATGACGTCATATTCAATATCCATGCTGGACAGTGCCTTTCTATTCCCCAAAACATGTTGTGACCTCTTACCTTCATTCTGTAAAAATAAAGGTTAATTGACGGAGTTACGATGAACTTAAACAAATTCAATGCAGATCAAACTGTTTACAAGTTTTAAAGGAAATAAATGTATGGCTTTCTACAAAACGGAAAGACATTCCTTCTTTGATCATTGGATAGTCAAATAAAAGTGTCTTTTTTTAATCTGACAAATCGTAAGCATTCATTTTGTAAAACTAAAGTTTCCGTGATTAATATATCCAATAATACCGGCAAAACTGTAAGTGATGCTTACATTATAATGTGTTCTTTAACCCAATAATGGTACAAGAACTAGACAAGAATGCATCACAATTTTCTCACTTAACAATTTGATAATTACCCTTTCGAGACCAAATGATCGAGGGCTGGTATTCCTTTGCTCCAGATCGGGTGTCCCTTCATTTTAATAAAATATTAAACCAGTTAGCAATATATAAATAAATGTAAATTCACACATTACGTCATTTAATAAAAAAGAAAATAAACTTGAATTATAGGTTTTATAATACGTACTTACATCAATAATATTGGTGTTTCGACTAGTTTGAAGCAGACTTTGAAATGACACCTTTTATTTAGAAAGATCAGGCCTCTTTCGGGGTTTTTCAAATGACCGGTTTTAGGAAGTTTGTCCTTCCGTGCACCTGGTCCATGCTCCCAGTTTTTAGTGGAGTCAGAGTTGCTCATTTGCTTTTCTAACTTTGTATGTATTATTTTAGTTACTTAATGTTCTTTGTTGTGTATGTCTGTTTTCCATATTTGGTCTTTGTCCCTGGATTACTTTCTTTTGATTTCCGCTAGAACCTTGGTTCCCTTGATTACTCTTTGCCTAATATTGTCTTTTGTGATACGGACTTTTCTTTAAGACTATTCCTTTCAATTACTGCCTTGATTAATCAGTTCGATAATTTCGTTATTGGCATTTATGATTCTTCAGATTAACAAATGTATAAAATTATGTAGCTTTGTCATAATACAATGTGCAGTGTTTAGAATGCATATGCTTCATCTCATAATTTGATATCACCACTGTTGTTATTAAGTATTAGTCTTTATAAACGTCAGACAGGAGGTGATTCATGCATGTCAAAAACCCATCAACTCTACTTTTATTTCCTTTTCAGAATCAGGTTACATACTACATTATCAGTCTTGGTTTTTCATTTGGGTGTTCCGCTTTTCAGATTAAATTTATATAGACTGTTCATGAAATTGACATTTTGCAAGAGTTATCGTTCTTGATTTGCTTTGATTTGATTAAGTTTAGTGTAATGTGAATGTATGATTATCTCAAAAGTGGATACAAAAACTCTAATGTTAGATACAAATACAGCATCTGAAGACCGAAAAAAAACATTGTTTGTTCGGTGGGTTTGTCAACATCATGAATTACCTGCCATAGGCAGTGTCTGAATTTTATATGGACTGCTACTAAAATAAGAGACTCTCTAAGTGCATGAATCGCTCACCCAGCCAACCATGCCATATTAATTAAGTAAAAGTATCATGCTTTGTTACAATATTTGACATAAAAATGCTGGAAAAGAGCACATTGTATATTGACGAATGCTGTAGGTTCAAAAGAGAACCTATTGCACTATAAAAATTTGGAAAAGCCTTCAAACCTCTGGAAAAAATTGGGCAGGGATCCCCCTAGACCCTGTTATTCAACCGGGTCTGAGGGGACATTAGCTCAGTATACATTGTACATTCCCTGAAAAAGTACATCAAATGAAGTTAAACCATGGCTACATGTATCTAACATTTACTTCATTTCCATTCATACAAATGTATCAGGAGACCATGTTTACTATATAAACCAATTATTGTTGAAATCAAAATAAGTATAAAAATTAGCGGAATATGGCCGCCCACAACTATCTTTCGTCATCACCATTTAACTTTAAACACCCAGTTTCTTAAAAAAGAAAATCATTTGAATATGAGCAACTGGTGAAAATTGTGGAAAAAGTGGCAGCCATTTTGAAATGGCCGCCAAAAAAATTTCAATATTGCCAATCAACTCAGAATATAATGTTTATCTTTCATTTACATCATTCTCTTAAGGTAAGGAAAAAATAGCAAGAAAGCTTTTTGACCCCTATGTTCTATTTTTAGTAGTGACGACAATGTTTCAAGAAAAGCAGAGGACGCTTACCCTACCGGTGCACCTGGTCCATGCTTCAAGTTTTCAGTGGAGTCCGAGTTGCTCATTTGCTTTTGTTACTTTGTATGTATGATTTTAGTCACTTTATGTTCTTTGTTGTGTATGTCTGTTTTCCATGTCGGGTCTTTGTCCCTGGATTACATTTTTTTGATTACCGCTATAACCTTGGTTCCCTTGATTACTCTTTGATTACCGCCATAACCTTGGTTCCCTTGATTACTCTATGATTACCGCCATAACCTTGGTTCCCTTGATTACTCTTTGATTACCGCTATAACCTTGGTTCCCTTGATTACTCTATGATTACCGCCATAACCTTGGTTCCCCTGATTACTCTTTGATTACCGCCATAACCTTGGTTCCCTTGATTAGTCTATGATTACCGCCATAACCTTGGGTCCCTTGATTACTCTTTGATTACCGCCATAACCGTGGTTCCCTTGATTACTGTATGATTACCGCCATAACCTTGGTTCCCTTGATTACTCTTTGATTACCGCCATAACCTTGGTTCCCTTGATTACTCTTTGATTACCGCCATAACCTTGGGTCCCTTGATTAGTCTATGATTACCGCCATAACCTTGGTTCCCTTGATTACTCTTTGATTACCTTTATAACCTTGGTTCCCTTGATTACTCTTTGACCGACGAACAATGTTAAATGATCAGTTTGTGCAGGAAAAAATTATGCCGACCTTAATCAAATTTTGTTGCAATTTGTTTACACGTGAAAAAAAAACGAGAAAAAAATCTGTTCCAGAAGCCATAACTCCTACAACAGGCAACAAATCATTTCGAAAATTACGGCGAAGGTACGTCTCTGTTGGTTAACAATATTACTCTCCATCAGAATTTGCTAAATACAACGGTTTTTGAGATATTTGCATACAAAAAAATGTATTTCGACCCCTATGTTCTATTTTTAGTAACAGCGCTCATATTTTTTTTTTCAACAATTAAAAATCCAAACACTCATTGTGTGCATGATACTCCAAATGCATTAAGACCAACTTCAATTAAATTCTGTAAAGTAAATTCTGCAGGGAAGATTTTAAAAATTAATAACATTACAAACAGCACAAAACATCCAAAAAGGGCAATAACTCCTACATGGGGCAACAAATGCTCACCAAAATTACATCACAGATAAACCTCATCATGGAACACGTTTACCAAATGGCAGAATTTGGTTAAACCTAACCGTTTTGGAGATGCATGCAAAGAACTGTTGTCTGACCCTTATGTCCTGTTTTAGTAACTTCTGCGATGTTTTTAACATTTTAAAAATCCAAACAGCCATTTTGTGCAAGATACACTAAGGAACGGTCATCTTAAGTTTCATCCAATTCCATTCAGTAGTTTCAGATGAGAAGATGTTTGAAGGATTGTTAACGACGACTACGACGGACGTCAAGTGATTGCAATAGCACACAATGGCCTACCGCCAGGAGAGCTAAAAGGGACGAGTAATCTAACATTACGTTCGGAATTCAGGACATGTCCCTCCGGTAAAAATCGGATTTAGCTACGAATACTGTCTATTGTAACTCACTTAAGTTGCTGAGTCCTTTCAAAAATGCAAATATTTTGTAAAAATCGGTATAAAGGTGAATGAACTTATGCGGCCTTATCGTTTTTGTTTTCAAACCACGTTTGATTGGAATGATGTTGGATAAATTTGGAAGGCCTGTCCACAGCGGTTAATGAAAAGGTAAACAAACGTCGCTGCATGGAGCGTACATTAAACCTCGTTCTATTCCGGAAGTCATTTGTAAACATTCAGACAAAACTGACTCTTCATGTATAAGATGGACTGATTATATACCATTTATATAAAATGACTTATTGGATGTTTTCCTACCATAAAAATTCAACATTTTTACTCCTGTCTCTAATGTTCTTACTTGTAAAACAATTTGACATAACATATACTTTACAGCCAAAGGCGGAAGTGAAAGGTTTGTTACATGCGGAGGAAGAAATGTATATAATAGGCTGCACAAGAGTATTACACAGTGAAGACAATAAAGTCTTTTTAAGAAAGATTAAAAAGAAAACATTCAAAAATACTAATAACAGTTGGGTAAGCTTTTCTGTATATTTATATTGTTGGAAAACGATCTATCACAGAAAATTGATCACAACAAGTTGTTTCATCTATTTATTTACATGTATTTATTTTATTTATTTTATTTATCTGCTTTTAAGCAGCTAAGTTTGTCAAGCTATTTTACTGACTACACAAAAGATTTATGTTGGAGGGACCTTTCATCGTTAATGAGCCCTCCCCACTTTCAACCACAATATCCTTTATCACGACCATTATATTTACGCCTTTTATCCCAAATACCCGTACCTGAGTGAACTCCATTAATCTCCATTTTAGCCTGTTAGCAATAGTAACCCATTCAAAGTTCTGATAGACAAAGTCGTGGTATGCCGTCTGTGAAGGGTCCATTATAATGTCGGCTCTCACTGCAGTTCCAAAAGCAAATTTACTTTTCTTTTGATTCACCTGTGAGTTAGATATATATAGTGCAAACCTCAAATAATGCATATTGATAATTACCTTTATACATGTATCTTATAAAATGTCGGTTGTAGGTAGATGGTAATAGAAAACACATTGCGGCTTAAATTCAAAACCTTTAGTGTGATGCTCCCGGTAAATACATGTACGCATTACAATGTAACTCTCATATATTGAGGGTTTACTATTAAAATGTATTTGCCTTATAAAAGACAAGAAAAGAAATTTTTGATAGTCATACCTGAATTTTGAATCCACTCAAATCCGCATTATCGTGATTTTCGAATCTGAAAATTCAATATTTTTTTAAATTTAAATGTTTAAATGTCCAATAACTTTAAGACAAATGTATAATGAAATGATGCTGCAAAAAAAATTTCTATAAAGTGGACATTTTAATGTTGCAATATTGATTATCTAAGTTTCTATGACCGTTTGGTGTTATAGGATTCTGCGCTATGGATAAACTGCAAGACTAATGTAGAGAGTATAGTTAATATTGGCTCGGTACTTTGCCCTTTAAACACGCCACGGATAACTCATTTGAGCCTTATTCACACCACGGATGAATAAATTGGGCCACAATTACACCATGGTTGACTGGTTTGACCACAAATCATATTTATTATAGAAGACTGTTTCAGTTTAAATCAAACAGCGCATTGATAGTTGATTTGAACCTAAATCACACAGCGGGTGGATGGGTTATTTGATCCTTAATCACACCGCTGATGAGTGATTTGAGCCAAAATTGCACAAAGGATTAATTGAATTTAAATAACACCACAGACGATTAATTTGAGCTTAAAACACACAGTGGATGTCTGATTTAAGCTTTAATTACACCACGGATATCTAATGTATGTCACAATCATACCACGGATGACTGATTTATGCACATGCATGTATGCACTTTGGATACCTGAATTGTTCCTTAGTCATACCGCGGATGATCGAGTGAATTGAGCCGTAATCACATCACGGATACCTAGTTACAAATTTTGATCTTCACGACAACGATTTAACTTTGTTTACGCATGTTACTGTGTTATTTGATGTAAACTTGAGGTATTTTTATATTTCGGTGACTATACTACACGTAGAATACATATTGTCATGTTAATTTTGGTAAAGGTTTTCTGTAAGAATAAGGAATTTATTTTAGAAAAGGTTTTTTTAAAATAACTTTTCTGAAGAATCATACTTTTTAAAAAAATTAAAATAAATTTTAGGACTTAGTAGGAAATCAAGTAATCATGGTGTTTTGTCATAAATTGGGAGACACTCAAGGCAAGGAACTTTATCAATGTGACTTCATGATACTCTAGTATAGAATGTAAAGAGTAGATATTTATAATTGTAACTTAAAGTACAGTTTGCTTCTTACTAAAGTTGTTAAGAATTAACTTTAAAAACCGTTTTATAATGCTGGATTATTTTTTTTTAATCAAACTTCAGTCTGAGGGCGGACAACTTAATTTATTGCTCTTTGAAACACATTGTTGGTATTGATAGATACTTTATTGCTCTTTGAAACACACTGTTGGTATTGATAGATACTTAAATTTTAGGGAATATAATTTCAATTAGTCTATTTATACAATTAGAATAAGTGTTCATTCTCTAGGAGACACAGATATTCTAAAACTTATATAGATAAACGTAATAGAACATATCTATACTGTACAAAAGATCAAATTGAGGATGAGTTTCATTTTGTTACAGAATATCCGAGATACTATGTATTTAAAAATCTCCTTAACATGCACTGTATAAAAAATTAAAGATTTAATTAATAAATTAAAGTTTCAGTTTTTGTACAAAAAATATTGAAATTCTCAAATATTTCGGAAAGTTTGTATGAAATATTTTGGAGACGAGAAGACTGTCAAGGATACCTATAAATAGATGATGAAAATAATGAGTTTTTTTTATAGTTTGTATTATACTTTTTATATATATTGAAGTTTACCGGTATCATAGACTAGGCCAGTATGTAATTGAAGTTTACCGGTATCCTAGACTAGGCCAGTCTGTAATTACAGTTTACCGGTACCCTAGACTAGGCCAGTCTGTAATTGAAGTTTACCGGTATCCTAGACTAGCCCAGTCTGTAATTGAAGTTTACCGGTATCGTAGACTAGGATAGTCTACAATTGAAGTTTACGGTATCAAAACCTAGGCCAGTATAGAATTGAAGATTACCGGTATCCTAGACTAGGCCAGTCTAGAATTGAAGTATACCGGTATCCTAGACTAGGCCAGTCTGTAATTGAAGTTTACCGGTATCGTAGACTTGGCCAGTCTGTAATTAAAGTTTACCGGTATCGTAGACTAGGCCAGTATGTATTTGAAGTTTACCGGTATCGTAGACTAGGCCAGTCTGTAATTGAAGTTTACCGGTATCGTAGACTAGGTCAGTATGTAGTTGAAGTTTACCGGTATCATAGACTAGGCCAGTCTGTAATTGAAGTTTACCGGTATCGTAGACTAGGCCAGTATAGAATTGAAGTTTACCGGTATCATAGACTAGGCCAGTATGTAATTGAAGTTTACCGGTATCATAGACTAGGCCACTATGTAATTGGAGTTTACCGGTATCAAAGACTAGGCCAATATGTAATTGAAGTTTACCGGTATCGTAGACTAGGCCAGTCTGTAATTGAAATTTACCGGTATCAAAGACTAGGCCAGTCTGTAATTGAAGTTTACCGGTATCATAGACTAGGCCAGTATGTAATTGAAGTTTACCGGTATTATAGACTAGGCCAGTCTGTAGTTGAAGTTTACCGGTATCATAGACTAGGCCAGTATGTAGTTGAAGTTTACCGGTATCATAGACTAGGCCAGTCTGTAATTGAAATTTACCGGTATCGTAGACTAGGCCAGTATAGAATTGAAGTTTACCGGTATCATAGACTAGGCCAGTATAGAATTGAAGTTTACTGGTATCATAGACTAGGCCAGTATAGAATTGAAGTTTACCGGTATCATAGACTAGGCCAGTATGTAATTGAAGTTTACCGGTATCATAGACTAGGCCAGTCTGTAGTTGAAGTTTACCGGTATCATAGACTAGGCCAGTATGGTTGAAGTTTACCGGTATCATAGACTAGGCCAGTATGGTTGAAGTTTACCGGTATCATAGACTAGGCCAGTATAGAATGTATTTGATCTTGCTTTTGAGTTATATTTATAACTGTGTGATACATGTATTTTACAGTGTACATGTAAGTCAGTGTCCTATATGCTTTGTAACGGACCATTTGAACGAAATCAAACATTTATAATAGTACGTGGGCTGAGATAACCCCCCCCCCCCCGTGCACTCTTCCCCCACCACTCATCAACCAAAATATGATTTTCAGGTACCCTTATACCTTCCATTTCAGAATAGTTTTGTCGCCAAAAAATTGACTAAAGCATTTTTGTATTTTTCGGCTACATTTTATACCTCGTTGAGGCAAAAATCAATTTTTTGAGTATTTTGATTCTGCGAACTTCTTCTTTCTTCAAAACGAAGTAAACTTACATATGTATGTATAATCATGTGGCCCAATGTCTCAGCTTTATAATGGTACCAATACTGTTGCAGTAACACTTAGGGGTTTGGGATTAAATGAATAAAATTTACCCCTACCCCGCCGAAAAATTGCTTAAATTGACTTATTTTTCAATGTCAAAACTCCTAGAGTATTTATACGTTATTAAAAAAAAAAACCGTTTATTTGGTATTTTTTGTTTAGTATCACAATTTATACTTCTAGGGTTCTTTTGATAGACTTTGCCGATTTCCGTAGTCAGAATTTATCAAAAAATGCACCAACATAAATTTTAATTATTTCGTAATTATCTCGAACTTGTAGAGCAGAATTTATCTGACTTTTACGGAAAATTCGAAAATCCCATTTTTTGCATTTTTTGATAAATTCTGACTACGAAAATCGGTACAATTCATCAAAAGAATCCCTAAATTATAAATTGTGATAATACCAAATAAGCCATTTTTCACTGAAGCATAAATACTATAGGGGTTTTGACATTGAAAAATATGCCAATTTAAGCAATTTTCGGCGGGGTAGGGGTACATAATTTTCATTTTACCCCAAAACTCTAAGTGTTACCGCAACTGTTTGGGTCCCACTTGAAAGCCGAGACATTTGGCTACATGGTAATACCTAAATATGTTTAGTTTGTTTACACATGCTATTCCAGGAAGGCTTAGACGATCAAACCATTTAGTCACAGAAATCTTGGCTTTTTGACCCAGTGGGGTACAAATATAGTCTTATACTGAAAACGAATTCGAGAATATTCTTCGGCAACAAATTGATTCAGTAATGGGAGGTTTTAAGGTATCTAAAAATCACCATGAAGTCGATGGGGGGTGCACGGTGGACCTTCCCAACCCATGGACTATATCCTACCTATCTTGTTTTATACATGTAGTAACGCGAGTTAGAAATGAACGGCTTAGTGTGGATCAAAAGCATTTTACTTGCATATGCAACATTTGGCATGCATTAATGATACATGTACGTGTAATCTGCAGTTCAGACAAATGGGTTTATTAGAGTGAAAGTAGAAGTCCAAACTCACACATTTGCTCTTTCGTGTATGTAAAACCGTTACAAACCATGAATCATTGATTACCTGATGCTGAGGTCAGCCTTTCTATACTGTTCTATCCGCTGTTGAGCCTTGGTTTTCCAGCTTGGATCGTGAGGAACTTGTTGTACAGTGGCATCGTCTATCAGATAGTTCACTGTGCCTTCTGGAATTTCTAAGTATAAGGTTATACTTGTTACTCCTGAAATACACAAATTATGATGGATAGATGTGTGAAAAATATTTACTCACAGTATTGTAATAAATTCATTCTTATCATCAAAAAGGGGTGTGTAAAAATCACCCTTATCTGAATCCGAAAATAAGAAACATATACACTTTAAATGTTGTGTCACCTGTATGAATCACATACATACAAATACTTTTACCATGTAAAGCTTAAAATAAATAATATATGGTGTCAGTTTCCGTACAGTACCAGTTGTGTATTAATTAAAAGTCGCATAATCTACATATAACATTCAATTTGTTAGAACTACTTGTACATGTATGAAGCAACAATACAATTGTCCTACCATTAGGTACATAAAAGTCTCCTCCTATTTCCTGGTAGCCTAAAACTTGCTGAATAGGTCCATTACTTACAAGGACATAGTGTACATGATCTGGAAACGTAGAATTGTACTATATACAAACATAAACTAATAATATAGATATCGTTATTGAGATTTGGATAGTTTGAACACAAGATATTAACAATAAGATAAAAAAATGAGGGTCCAAATTTGTTTATTCTTATGATGGAACAAAAATAGAAACGGGTAATATTTAAAGAGACACAAACTTTGCTAATGTGTGCAAGTAAAAAACAGACATTCTTTAGTCATCAGAGAATGGCAGGAAGTCCCCACAGCCTGCTTTCGACTGACCACTGAAACGATGTACCGGTTCAGCGAAATTGACAAAAAAAATTAAATGTGCAAAAATTTAAATCTCATTATTATATGAAAATAATCGAGCGTAAAACAAGAATTATAAGTGCGAATCTTCTTCAGTAAAAGAATTCACACTTACTGTTCAACGTATACCTAAACTTAACAGAAACGCTGTGAAACAGGTGGCCAGGTGCCGTATTAAGAAGTTTTACAAAAGCTTTGAAGAAATAGTCCTTGTTTCCCTGTAATGACACTGTCTGTTGTATTCCAGCCCAACCTTTTCTCCTGGTAAAAAAAGATATCGTAGAAGTTCCGTTCAGTTCGGGAAAATCGAGGTAAAATTTAATGACACAAGTAAAGGTGATTGAACGTTTTGTGTCTTCCAAAAATATATTGTCATGCCCCGGCGACTTACTCTCTCGCCACAGCTTCTTCTAATCTTCCCACGGCGACTTACAATCTCGCAACGGCGTCTTACTATCTTATCCTTAATACTGCTAATATGATATTGTATAACTATGGTTTCAATATAGAGATATTAACTTGTTTCTCGGTTCCTATATGTGGAACTTTTACTATATATACTATAGATATCATATATATTGCCATGGTTACTTTTTATCGACTGACCTGTGGTTTACTTGTATGCTCTGTCGTCCATGGTGCCCATCATGGGAAATACTTGCAGTACAGCCATGGCAGACCCAGGGAGCAATGGATTGTGTTTCCATGTCGGCATTATGAAGAATGTCCGCGGCGGAAACGATGACAATAGCTACCAATACAAGTACTACATGTACACATGGTGTATTTAAGTCAAGTCTCATCGTTACTTAGCCTAATCACTTACTTGTACATGTGTGTATCAAATATAAATGGAACGTTATATCATAAGCTAGTTTACCATAACATCTACATGTACTTTTATTATAGATAAGATATTAAGTTAGAGAGCATGTACACTTACGCATTAGATTCCAGGTCTTTTAACGGATACATGTATAATTGGAAAGTGGGGACTTTTTCATAGACATGTGTTTCTGTTTGATTAAGCCCCGTGCAGGTCCGGGTGTTAAAAGAATAGGCCTGCAGCAGCGCTAAGCTTGTCGTAAAAGGCGACTAAATAGTGCCCAGAAACCTAGCCGAGGGCTAGGCGCTCTGCCCACAGAGCAACTGGGATGTGTGCCCCAGGTGGTGGAATGGGGTACTCCTGGCATGTTACATGCTGGGGTTGTCAGGCTATAATACGGAAAGCCTGACCGCAAACCATAGTGGTGCACCGTGTTGGGAAAGATATCACGTTCCTCGCACGTTGAAGAACCCTGCTGTGGTATTCGATAGGAGTAGGAACCTTTGCACTCCGCCACAGGAGGCTAAATTGCCCCACCTTACCCATCCCCCCTTTTTCTAGCGACAAAAACCAAATTTTTTTACCCTATTATCCTTGTGTCCCATCCTGTTTTTTTTCATTTCATGTTCATTTTATCATCCATTATTTGTCTGAATATAGCTGAGATATTGCTGCTCGGACGTTAAACCCCAACAAACAAACAAATAAACTGTTTGATTAATAATTCTAGCACTTCGACATGTTTTACAATCTTGTAAAGTTTTATCACAGTTGATTATTTGATCTATAATGGAAGACGAAAAACTTTATTAGGTCAGTAATCCTTTCATCTTAGAACGATGCACTGAGAGGTTGATTTAGTATGACAGGAAGCAATCTACTATGCAAATCAGTCCTGAGAATATACTAGTTTAGACCACGGACTACATCAAACTTAAAATGCATACATATATCTATACGGATTCTCAATGTTATAAATGTGTCAGGTTTAACTTCCCTTATATAACATGTATAACTTCTGATGTAATCCTAAATTATGAATTGCATTTATTTATTGAAAACAAAATATGAACGTAGACTTTGAATTGCCCTAGAATAGTAACCAAGAAGTACTTCTTGAGGTTCATTTAAACAAATACTAATATTACACCAGATAAAATAAGTCTATTCCTTTAAAGCTGTAACCCGCATGGATTATAACATTAGAATTAGGGTAAGATTTTTTTTCATTGACCTATGACCTCTATTTTTTTTTTGGAAAAAGGGGGGGGGCGTACCGCAAATATATTTTTCGGTCGCATTATGCTACACGAATCACATTGTCTATCACCGTCGACGGCACCTATCGTTGACGTCCGTAAACTTTAGTTTATTAACAATTTAGGTTATTACCGATTTTCGATCATGTCAGGATTCGCTGTCATAGAACACTTCTTAACTGTCAGAAATTGTTCTGACCCGCGACACACATTGTCAGGGTCTGTCGGGTCTTCGGACAAGCTCTGTCATAATTTGTCATGGGTCCTGTCAGGAACTGTTCTAAGTAGAACAGATACGTGGATTAGTAGAGTTCCTGACAGATTCTGACAGTCATTAGCTCGAGAATACTTCTCTGACTGAATTACATAAAGTACATGTACGTGATAATAAAAAAAAAAAAAACGGCGTAACACCCGAATCCCGATTCGTACGACGGGAAGGAACCTTTGCTATGTTTAAACTTCAGTTGTTTCATTTTTTTACCCAACTTTATGTATGGCATGCAGTACCAACAAAAATTATTGCCTACTTGCTACGCCCCTGACTTTACAGACTTTTGACTGATTTCTTTTTGCTTGCAGATCTAGACACCGGTATGACGTACAGATGACATTTTTAAGTGTTCACACTCATACAATTTGAAAGAATATGATATTTTGAAGAATTTTGACCGATTGATATTAGTCGCAGTCACCTACATGGTAGTAAAAACTAGCATTTTAGTCAATAATTGTAGGCTCTCATGGAAATCAAAAGTGCTCGCACTCATACATTTTACATTTACACCCTCATACCAATTAAAAGTGTGCACACTTATATATTTTGCAAGAATATGACATTTTTAAAGAATTTTTACTCGAAAATATGTCCCAGCCACCACATGATAGTTATATTGAAAATTTAGCATTTCAGTCATTCATTTTAGACACGCATGGAAACAAAAAGTGCTCGCACTCATACATTTTGCAAGAATATGATATTTTTGTAGAATTTTGACAGAAATATATGAGTCACAGTAACCCACATGATAGTTGTATTGAAAAAAATATGCCCTTTAGTCAATAGTTTTAGACCCTCATGAAAAGTAAAACTGCCTGCACTCATACATTTTGCAGAATATTTACTGAGATAATGGTGTCTCGGTTATTATTGTGAAACCAACATTTTTATTGTCTACCTATACTATGTGGGGAAATTGAAAGTGTTATCACTCATATTGGTTGCTACAAGTGTCATTTTGAAGAATTGTGACCGAACTATTTAGCTACATGTATCAGTCACCCAGAAACTGTCCAGGGGTATGACAGTTTAAAAAGCTTTTCGTATATTCTTTGTCACGACCCAGAACAATTTCTGTCAGGATCTGTCAGGAAATAGGTCAAAATGTGTCCTGACCCAAGACAGCCTCTTCAAGATCTGTCAGCCA
This sequence comes from Perna viridis, assembly GCA_037379345.1. Lineage (NCBI taxonomy): Eukaryota > Metazoa > Mollusca > Bivalvia > Mytilida > Mytilidae > Perna > Perna viridis. The sequence continues at coordinate 31,487,088 of CM074524.1, read as the reverse complement.
ACACTCCACAGTTTAGTTTAGTTTCGCACTTTTGGCTAGGGATGAAAAATGACATAAATGGAAACCGGTGGTTGCTATAGTGATAAAAAATGAATAATCTATTGTTGATAAAACATTTTCTGAAAAAAGGGGACTTTTAAAAGTATTTTGCAATGTTTTATATACTTTCAATATTGAAGGGGCTTTTTTAAATGACAATTTGACTTCATGGTGAATGTGAAAGTAAGTCAATTTTTCACCATGCTAAATTTAATAAGTGGATTACAAAATGAAATAGCTCAAAATCTAACTGGCGATGCCCATATGAGGAAGGGGTTTTCGAAGAAAAATGTTTGAACAGTTTCAGGGGATGAAATAAAAATTTCAGATATTTTGCGGGAAATTTGATATTTTTAAACCTGATTTTATGAACTTTTTTGCTAATTTTTTTCGCATATTTTTGCATGGTTTCTATGGTAAACCTATATGCTTTTTTCCAGAAAAATTTTAATGCATCCTGAAAGCCTTGGCTTGAGATATTTCTAGATATATAGATTTACAGATGCTTGACAATTTGTGCATTGGTGCATTGTAGAATCATAAAAAATATTTAGAGGGACAATTTATCCGGTGATTGTAATTTTATTTTCACAGTATGTACATGTTTCAAATTTAAAAGACTTATGCCCCATTCAGATATGCAATTTTACATACGTATGTATTTTACACGTGTGTAAATATACATGCGTGTGCAAAAAAAAAGCATGTAAATGCAAATACCTAAGTACATGTATCTAATTTTGCACAATGTATTAATATGCATCACCTCAAGACCAGATGTAAATAAGTAAATGCAAATATGCGCAAGGGCATGAAGTAAATTTTGCACATGTAAATGGAAAGAGTAATCAAGGGAACCAAGGTTCGAGCTGTAATCAAAAGAATGTAATCAAGGGACAAAGACTAGACATGGAAAACAGACATACACAACAAAGAACATAAAGTAACTAAAATAATATATACACAGTAACAAAAGCAAATGAGCAACTAAGACTCCACTAAAAACTGGGAGAATGGACCGGTAGGGTAAGCGTCCTCTGCTTTTCTTGAAACACCCGCCGTGTTGCTCATAAAAAGTCAAGTCCTGAGTAGACAAAAGAGGAAAGGAAAACTATGATTCCTTGAACAAATCAGTTTTTATGGCGCAGATTGATACACCGTAACGATCCACGAGTTCATGATGACGACCATAAATTAAACTTCTATAGTGATGACTTCAATCTTGTACCAGGATAAACCCTGTTCCAGAAGCCTCCTTGTTAAAAGTCTAGCGCGGTACAAAAAGTCTGCGTTGTTTCGGTAAACTCTAACATAAAGTATCAGTTGTGATATGGACAGTCCATACGCAGATGCTGATAGGATGTTGCCACAGATACAAGGAAAGTTGACAATTCTGAATGAAAAGTCGTCATGTTTGTCGTAAGGTTTGGTCAATAGTTTTCCCTTACCATGGATTTCTAAGTGTAGGTCAAGATATAAGGCTGACTTCACAGTGTCTGTAGTATCCTTTATCTCAAGTTCTTTGGGATAGGTATGATGTATCATACCCCCGCAATTAGGATTTGTAAAGACAATACGTCATCTATATAGCGGAAACTGAGATTAAAGGGTCTAGCTAAACGATATTCCTTCTTCCGGATAAGATCAGCTATCAAGTCAGCCACATAAAAGTGAAGAAATAGGTCAGCAAGTAGAGGAGCACAATTTGTTCTCATTGGAATCCCGACCGTTTGTTGAAAAAAGCGTCCACCACACTGGACAAACATGTTGCCAATTAAAAATTTCAGCATTTTGTAAACATCTTCTGTATATTTGGAAGACGAACAAAGTATGAGGAATCTACCAAGAACTATGTATTTGTATCTAGGTGTACCATCCTTTTTTGGAAAAACAACGATGTATAGTTTTTAAGTCGGAATTGTAACTGAGTATGGGGAATAGAAGTATACAGTGTTTGAAAATTATAGGTTTTAATGCTATTATATTCAGATAATAGTCTTGAACTGGTGGTCTCCAGAAGACCTTTCGAATTTTTCAGAATTCACATTGAATTAATACCACTACGGGAGTAAGAAGTTTTGTGGTAGGACTGCAGACCATCTTTGATAACTGTGAGTATTGAAGTTAAAAAGTTTTGAAAGAGGTTTGATGGTACATTTTGCAGATCCAGCTATGTAACCTTGTTTGTTTGGAGTCTTGTAGAGTTTTGGAATCCAGTACATAGACGGTAACTCACAGTTATCGTTTTTGGTAGAGAGACCAAAAGAGGATAGCACAGATTTATGGTTTCCACAATTTCTTCTGTGGTAGCAGTATAGGTCTATCACTGCTAATATTTTTTACGTCTACCTCTGATAATAAAAATTGGATGCAAAACGTTTTGCAGACAAAAACAATGTTGTTTTGGGCTTTGTTTGCTTGTACGACAACAAATTTGTCATGTATAGTAGACAATGTTTTTGCTACATCGGGGTCTTTGAAAACTTATGTAGCATTGGCACTCATTGACCTACTTAAAATTTTCATTCGTTTCAAAATGAAAAGACCTCACGACCTTTAACCACTCTGACAGAGAACCAATGTCTTCTTGTTTCGTTTTATTAAATTTCTTGTATAGTCCTCCACGGCATCCATAAGAACTTTAAAGTTATAATTACAATTTATGGAGCGTGAACCACGGTACTTGGGATCTTTAGAAAGGATAGTACGCAGAGATTCGTTTTAAATCCCGTAACGACATGACTGGAAGGACCATATTTGAATGCAGAGTTTTTGCAAGAACAGTCAGGCTGTTTAGCCTTGGAGTCCTCAATCTCGAGGTTCTGCAATAGCCTTTTATAATTGAAAATTTTGGATGCAATGGGTGAAGTTTAGGAGTATGAAATAATCGGTATTGATTTGTCCTTAAAATATGGAGGAATTTTGTTGACTCCGTTTTTGTGATGGAGGATGTTAGCCAAATTAATTGCATCTATACCTTTGTTGACAAACTGTAGTGGAAGAAATGATCGTTTTTCTTCATCCTGACCTTTCATACAAATTGGTTTAAAGTCTGTGGAAACTAATATCCAAACTGATGGCAACAAATGATGGTGTGTTGTTTCGGAATGAAGGTGCTCGCGATAAATCGTTTGTTACTTCGCCTGTCTCACACTGGTCGAACATTCATAACTATATCAAAAGACACGAGCGTCTTGACTCATTTTCCCATAATGAACGATCTACCCAGCACTTTGTAGATGTGAGAGACTCAAAGAAGGAACCGGTTCCTTATTTACATTTTGATATGTTTTTGATAAAAAGTCAAGCTAAAATTAAAATTAAATTGAATCATTGCATCAAACTTTTTTTACCAAACATCTTTAAAACTGGGTGTAGTGAATCCAAAATCCGCGGAGATTCCGGGGGCTTTCCCTCCCTTTGGGCTCCCTACCAGGGGGCTGCCCTGGACCCGTTGGGGGCCTTAGGCGTCCCAAGCTATGCCATTGGATAATAAATGATTACGAAAAAGGACGTCAAGCAAAGTTGGCCAAGAACTACGATGAAAATGAGTACAGTTAAAAAATGCTTTTCACATCCGGAGTTTGTCTTCGACTGGCCCCACAGCAAAAATTACATGTAAAAAAAAATATACAAGATCAACAGGCTAGCCATCCGAAGACAACACATCTAGACCAAAACTACAAAAGATCTGAAGTAGGTCACAGCTTTTTTTGTGCATTTTTGTAACGTACATTGCATAATCAGTTTCTTTATTTCTTATTCAAACACGGGATTCGGACGTTTTGAACTAATTTGTTGGTGCGTTTAATAGTGCAATATTTTTTTCAATGGGAGAGGGGGTTGTGAACACGCCAAAGTACTTTAACTACCCCCCCCCCCCGCATTATTTGCCCCTGTCCAAAATCAGGAATTTCTGTCCCCTATTTACACTTTCAGTTTGCTTTTACGCTTGGGGTAACTCTTTCGTTGTACCTGTTTTTTGTATAGTATAGTTTCGGTTTTTACCCTTTGACCTTAAGGACGCCCTTCTATGGAAACGCAAGTTAGCTGGTCGCAATTCTGTTTCCCGACTGCCCTAATACTGATAACTTAGTGGCGTTCATAAAAACTGTATCGAAAATTTTATAAATTGCGTTCGATGAAACTGTATCGAAAATTTTATAAATTGCGTTCGATAAAACTGTATCGAAAATTTGAAATTGCGTGCCATGTAATATTTTCTTGAAAGAAATATAGAAAGTTAAACTAAGAAGTAAAATTTTACCGCGTAGGCTTAAGTACTTGGTACCAGTATCGTATTGCATATCCCTGAGCAGGTGTACGTCAAAACATGGATGCTATAAAAATATAGTGCATTTCCTTTTTGCCTCTCTACAAACTAATATTTTGTCAAAAGATATGAACAATGACTTATAAAATAGAGCAAACATCACACTGTAAGATGAAGAACTTTTTTAAAAGAAAATCTAACACAATATCATAAAAATGTTCCACTGAAAAGGTTGGTTTGGTGAGTGCAAAACGAAAGTGAAAGTAGGGAAAATAGCTATTTATAGTTCGAGACTACTTTTCTGTCCGATCTTCGTGGACTCACCCTATTTTCTTTGCGGGAAATTATTTTTTCACATGTCCTTAGAAATGCTACATAAGTGAAAGTTTTATTGAATCAATTTACATATTTTTTAAAAAATCCTAAAAATATGCACTTCACTATAGAAGTCTATGGGAAAATTAATACGATACTGAGACCTAGTAAGCCAGTTTTTCAAGTAAAGTTGGATATTCAGCAAGTGGTCTTTACCAGCTGAAAAAGTAGTACCCCAATGCAGGTAACACTTTTAAGATGAATTAGCCAACTTTTGAACCTGATTTTTTATGGTAGCTCTGTTTTTTTTGCATTTATGGTTAATCTTTACCAAATTTGGAAATGCATTTTGTTTTCATGAATTTGTATAATATCAGTTCAATAAAATTATTATCTTGACTGTTTATGATGAGCATATCTATATTCATGTAACCTAAAGCAAGTAATACTCCTGCATAAAGGATAGTTTTCAAGTTACAACACATTTAAAATATGTGGTTAGGACTTGAAAATAGTCATTTTCCATACATTGCCTCTTATATATGAAAAAATAAATATTTTTTTTTTTATTTTTTGTTTTTCTTTCAAATAAATAGCTCCAATGAGTTGCCATATAACTGTGTGGTTGATTTAAACACAGAAATATCACAAAAGTCAACAGCCAATTTTTTTAGTGGACTTTTTTTAGTGGTTCAAATGGACAGATTCTAATGCGGCAAGAAAAATAAAGGTGTTTTTTCATATAAAAACTGATTTTTTTCAAAAAGTATCTAAAGCAGACAGTTTTTATTATAATATTTATACCAATAAACTATTTTTCTTGCATCATAGCTATCTGTTTTAAAGAAAAAGTCCTTTTCCTGTCATATTGAGGTCCATTTGTATCTGCCTGGGGTACCAAAATGGCTTAAAACCTGTATTTTCTGCATATGAAAAGCTATATAGTTTTAAAACTATGATATTGGTATAATTTTTTTTTGGATTTATTATAATTGAAATGACCATATCTATAGTTTAAAACAGTTGGTTGTACCGGTCATTATACTTTACTTTAAACAAGAGGCTCCATTGAGTTAAAGACAAAAAAGGAGGTTTGGATATTAGTATTTCCATATATGGAACTCACAAGGGGGGATTAAATAATGATTTGGAACTCATAGTACAGCTCATGTACCTACCATGTCAGAATAAACCACAAATTTGCTTAGTTTGACTAATGTAGCAGCTTTTTATCAAAAGTAATATTTTCTGGGTAACATTGAGATATTAGTCTCATGCCTGGAATAGGGTACCTATATAAAAATTTTAATAGAAAACTCATGTTTATAGCAGGGCAATGATATTCTGAATTTTCAGTATGAAAATGAATACTCTAGCAGAAAAACAACAACTTTTATGATTATATTGAAATGTTTATTAGTAATAGGTACCAGTATCGTATTGCATATCCCTGAGCAGGTGTATGTCAAAACATGGATGCTATAAAAAATATAGTGCATTTTCTTTTTGCCTCTCTACAAACTAATATTTTGTCAAAAGATATGAACAATGACTTATAAAATAGAGCAAACATCACACTGTAAGATGAAGAACTTTTTTAAAAGAAAATCTAACACAATATCATAAAAATGTTCCACTGAAAAGGTTGGTTTGGTGAGTGCAAAACGAAAGTGAAAGTAGGGAAAATAGCTATTTATAGTTCGAGACTACTTTTCTGTCCGATCTTCGTGGACTCACCCTATTTTCTTTGCGGGAAATTATTTTTTCACATGTCCTTAGAAATGCTACATAAGTGAAAGTTTTATTGAATCAATTTACATATTTTTTAAAAAATCCTAAAAAATATGCACTTCACTATAGAAGTCTATGGGAAAATTAATACGATACTGAGACCTAGTAAGCCAGTTTTTCAAGTACAGTTGGATATTCAGCAAGTGGTCTTTACCAGCTGAAAAAGTAGTACCCCAATGCAGGTAACACTTTTAAGATGAATTAGCCAACTTTTGAACCTGATTTTTTATGGTAGCTCTGTTTTTTTGCATTTATGGTTAATCTTTACCAAATTTGGAAATGCATTTTGTTTTCATGAATTTGTATAATATCAGTTCAATAAAATTATTATCTTGACTGTTTATGATGAGCATATCTATATTCATGTAACCTAAAGCAAGTAATACTCCTGCATAAAGGATAGTTTTCAAGTTACAACACATTTAAAGTATGTGGTTAGGACTTGAAAATAGTCATTTTCCATACATTGCCTCTTATATATGAAAAAATAAATATTTTTTTTTTTATTTTTTGTTTTTCTTTCAAATAAATAGCTCAAATGAGTTGCCATATAACTGTGTGGTTGATTTAAACACAGAAATATCACAAAAATCAACAGCCAATTTTTTTAGTGGACTTTTTTTAGTGGTTCAAATGGACAGATTCTAATGCGGCAAGAAAAATAAAGGTGTTTTTTCATATAAAAAATGATTTTTTTCAAAAAGTATCTAAAGCAGACAGTTTTTATTATAATATTTATACCAATAAACTATTTTTCTTGCATCATAGCTATCTGTTTTAAAGAAAAAGTCCTTTTCCTGTCATATTGAGGTCCATTTGTATCTGCCTGGGGTACCAAAATGGCTTAAAACCTGTATTTTCTGCATATGAAAAGCTATATAGTTTTAAAACTATGATATTGGTATAATTTTTTTTGGATTTATTATAATTGAAATGACCATATCTATAGTTTAAAACAGTTGGTTGTACCGGTCATTATACTTTACTTTAAACAAGAGGCTCCATTGAGTTAAAGACAAAAAAGGAGGTTTGGATATTAGTATTTCCATATATGGAACTCACAAGGGGGGATTAAATAATGATTTGGAACTCATAGTACAGCTCATGTACCTATCATGTCAGAATAAACCACAAATTTGCTTAGTTTGACTAATGTAGCAGCTTTTTATCAAAAGTAATATTTTCTGGGTAACATTGAGATATTAGTCTCATGCCTGGAATAGGGTACCTATATAAAAATTTTAATAGAAAACTCATGTTTATAGCAGGGCAATGATATTCTGAATTTTCAGTATGAAAATGAATACTCTAGCAGAAAAACAACAACTTTTATGATTATATTGAAATGTTTATTAGTAATAGGTACCAGTATCGTATTGCATATCCCTGAGCAGGTGTACGTCAAAATATGGATGCTATAAAAATATAGTGCATTTTCTTTTTGCCTCTCTACAAACTAATATTTTGTCAAAAGATATGAACAATGACTTATAAAATAGAGCAAACATCACACTGTAAGATGAAGAACTTTTTTAAAAGAAAATCTAACACAATATCATAAAAATGTTCCACTGAAAAGGTTGGTTTGGTGAGTGCAAAACGAAAGTGAAAGTAGGGAAAATAGCTATTTATAGTTCGAGACTACTTTTCTGTCCGATCTTCGTGGACTCACCCTATTTTCTTTGCGGGAAATTATTTTTTCACATGTCCTTAGAAATGCTACATAAGTGAAAGTTTTATTGAATCAATTTACATATTTTTTAAAAAATCCTAAAAATATGCACTTCACTATAGAAGTCTATGGGAAAATTAATACGATACTGAGACCTAGTAAGCCAGTTTTTCAAGTAAAGTTGGATATTCAGCAAGTGGTCTTTACCAGCTGAAAAAGTAGTACCCCAATGCAGGTAACACTTTTAAGATGAATTAGCCAACTTTTGAACCTGATTTTTTATGGTAGCTCTGTTTTTTTTGCATTTATGGTTAATCTTTACCAAATTTGGAAATGCATTTTGTTTTCATGAATTTGTATAATATCAGTTCAATAAAATTATTATCTTGACTGTTTATGATGAGCATATCTATATTCATGTAACCTAAAGCAAGTAATACTCCTGCATAAAGGATAGTTTTCAAGTTACAACACATTTAAAATATGTGGTTAGGACTTGAAAATAGTCATTTTCCATACATTGCCTCTTATATATGAAAAAATAAATATTTTTTTTTTTATTTTTTGTTTTTCTTTCAAATAAATAGCTCCAATGAGTTGCCATATAACTGTGTGGTTGATTTAAACACAGAAATATCACAAAAGTCAACAGCCAATTTTTTTAGTGGACTTTTTTTAGTGGTTCAAATGGACAGATTCTAATGCGGCAAGAAAAATAAAGGTGTTTTTTCATATAAAAACTGATTTTTTTCAAAAAGTATCTAAAGCAGACAGTTTTTATTATAATATTTATACCAATAAACTATTTTTCTTGCATCATAGCTATCTGTTTTAAAGAAAAAGTCCTTTTCCTGTCATATTGAGGTCCATTTGAATCTGCCTGGGGTACCAAAATGGCTTAAAACCTGTATTTTCTGCATATGAAAAGCTATATAGTTTTAAAACTATGATATTGGTATAATTTTTTTTTGGATTTATTATAATTGAAATGACCATATCTATAGTTTAAAACAGTTGGTTGTACCGGTCATTATACTTTACTTTAAACAAGAGGCTCCATTGAGTTAAAGACAAAAAAGGAGGTTTGGATATTAGTATTTCCATATATGGAACTCACAAGGGGGGATTAAATAATGATTTGGAACTCATAGTACAGCTCATGTACCTACCATGTCAGAATAAACCACAAATTTGCTTAGTTTGACTAATGTAGCAGCTTTTTATCAAAAGTAATATTTTCTGGGTAACATTGAGATATTAGTCTCATGCCTGGAATAGGGTACCTATATAAAAATTTTAATAGAAAACTCATGTTTATAGCAGGGCAATGATATTCTGAATTTTCAGTATGAAAATGAATACTCTAGCAGAAAAACAACAACTTTTATGATTATATTGAAATGTTTATTAGTAATAGGTACCAGTATCGTATTGCATATCCCTGAGCAGGTGTATGTCAAAACATGGATGCTATAAAAAATATAGTGCATTTTCTTTTTGCCTCTCTACAAACTAATATTTTGTCAAAAGATATGAACAATGACTTATAAAATAGAGCAAACATCACACTGTAAGATGAAGAACTTTTTTAAAAGAAAATCTAACACAATATCATAAAAATGTTCCACTGAAAAGGTTGGTTTGGTGAGTGCAAAACGAAAGTGAAAGTAGGGAAAATAGCTATTTATAGTTCGAGACTACTTTTCTGTCCGATCTTCGTGGACTCACCCTATTTTCTTTGCGGGAAATTATTTTTTCACATGTCCTTAGAAATGCTACATAAGTGAAAGTTTTATTGAATCAATTTACATATTTTTTAAAAAATCCTAAAAATATGCACTTCACTATAGAAGTCTATGGGAAAATTAATACGATACTGAGACCTAGTAAGCCAGTTTTTCAAGTAATGTTGGATATTCAGCAAGTGGTCTTTACCAGCTGAAAAAGTAGTACCCCAATGCAGGTAACACTTTTAAGATGAATTAGCCAACTTTTGAACCTGATTTTTTATGGTAGCTCTGTTTTTTTGCATTTATGGTTAATCTTTACCAAATTTGGAAATGCATTTTGTTTTCATGAATTTGTATAATATCAGTTCAATAAAATTATTATCTTGACTGTTTATGATGAGCATATCTATATTCATGTAACCTAAAGCAAGTAATACTCCTGCATAAAGGATAGTTTTCAAGTTACAACACATTTAAAGTATGTGGTTAGGACTTGAAAATAGTCATTTTCCATACATTGCCTCTTATATATGAAAAAATAAATATTTTTTTTTTATTTTTTGTTTTTCTTTCAAATAAATAGCTCAAATGAGTTGCCATATAACTGTGTGGTTGATTTAAACACAGAAATATCACAAAAGTCAACAGCCAATTTTTTTAGTGGACTTTTTTTAGTGGTTCAAATGGACAGATTCTAATGCGGCAAGAAAAATAAAGGTGTTTTTTCATATAAAAACTGATTTTTTTCAAAAAGTATCTAAAGCAGACAGTTTTTATTATAATATTTATACCAATAAACTATTTTTCTTGCATCATAGCTATCTGTTTTAAAGAAAAAGTCCTTTTCCTGTCATATTGAGGTCCATTTGTATCTGCCTGGGGTACCAAAATGGCTTAAAACCTGTATTTTCTGCATATGAAAAGCTATATAGTTTTAAAACTATGATATTGGTATAATTTTTTTTTTGGATTTATTATAATTGAAATGACCATATCTATAGTTTAAAACAGTTGGTTGTACCGGTCATTATACTTTACTTTAAACAAGAGGCTCCATTGAGTTAAAGACAAAAAAGGAGGTTTGGATATTAGTATTTCCATATATGGAACTCACAAGGGGGGGATTAAATAATGATTTGGAACTCATAGTACAGCTCATGTACCTACCATGTCAGAATAAACCACAAATTTGCTTAGTTTGACTAATGTAGCAGCTTTTTATCAAAAGTAATATTTTCTGGGTAACATTGAGATATTAGTCTCATGCCTGGAATAGGGTACCTATATAAAAATTTTAATAGAAAACTCATGTTTATAGCAGGGCAATGATATTCTGAATTTTCAGTATGAAAATGAATACTCTAGCAGAAAAACAACAACTTTTATGATTATATTGAAATGTTTATTAGTAATAGGTACCAGTATCGTATTGCATATCCCTGAGCAGGTGTACGTCAAAATATGGATGCTATAAAAATATAGTGCATTTTCTTTTTGCCTCTCTACAAACTAATATTTTGTCAAACGATATGAACAATGACTTATAAAATAGAGCAAACATCACACTGTAAGATGAAGAACTTTTTTAAAAGAAAATCTAACACAATATCATAAAAATGTTCCACTGAAAAGGTTGGTTTGGTGAGTGCAAAACGAAAGTGAAAGTAGGGAAAATAGCTATTTATAGTTCGAGACTACTTTTCTGTCCGATCTTCGTGGACTCACCCTATTTTCTTTGCGGGAAATTATTTTTTCACATGTCCTTAGAAATGCTACATAAGTGAAAGTTTTATTGAATCAATTTATATATTTTTTAAAAAATCCTAAAAATATGCACTTCACTATAGAAGTCTATGGGAAAATTAATACGATACTGAGACCTAGTAAGCCAGTTTTTCAAGTAATGTTGGATATTCAGCAAGTGGTCTTTACCAGCTGAAAAAGTAGTACCCCAATGCAGGTAACACTTTTAAGATGAATTAGCCAACTTTTGAACCTGATTTTTTATGGTAGCTCTGTTTTTTTGCATTTATGGTTAATCTTTACCAAATTTGGAAATGCATTTTGTTTTCATGAATTTGTATAATATCAGTTCAATAAAATTATTATCTTGACTGTTTATGATGAGCATATCTATATTCATGTAACCTAAAGCAAGTAATACTCCTGCATAAAGGATAGTTTTCAAGTTACAACACATTTAAAGTATGTGGTTAGGACTTGAAAATAGTCATTTTCCATACATTGCCTCTTATATATGAAAAAATAAATATTTTTTTTTTATTTTTTGTTTTTCTTTCAAATAAATAGCTCAAATGAGTTGCCATATAACTGTGTGGTTGATTTAAACACAGAAATATCACAAAAGTCAACAGCCAATTTTTTTAGTGGACTTTTTTTAGTGGTTCAAATGGACAGATTCTAATGCGGCAAGAAAAATAAAGGTGTTTTTTCATATAAAAACTGATTTTTTTCAAAAAGTATCTAAAGCAGACAGTTTTTATTATAATATTTATACCAATAAACTATTTTTCTTGCATCATAGCTATCTGTTTTAAAGAAAAAGTCCTTTTCCTGTCATATTGAGGTCCATTTGTATCTGCCTGGGGTACCAAAATGGCTTAAAACCTGTATTTTCTGCATATGAAAAGCTATATAGTTTTAAAACTATGATATTGGTATAATTTTTTTTTTGGATTTATTATAATTGAAATGACCATATCTATAGTTTAAAACAGTTGGTTGTACCGGTCATTATACTTTACTTTAAACAAGAGGCTCCATTGAGTTAAAGACAAAAAAGGAGGTTTGGATATTAGTATTTCCATATATGGAACTCACAAGGGGGGGATTAAATAATGATTTGGAACTCATAGTACAGCTCATGTACCTACCATGTCAGAATAAACCACAAATTTGCTTAGTTTGACTAATGTAGCAGCTTTTTATCAAAAGTAATATTTTCTGGGTAACATTGAGATATTAGTCTCATGCCTGGAATAGGGTACCTATATAAAAATTTTAATAGAAAACTCATGTTTATAGCAGGGCAATGATATTCTGAATTTTCAGTATGAAAATGAATACTCTAGCAGAAAAACAACAACTTTTATGATTATATTGAAATGTTTATTAGTAATAGGTACCAGTATCGTATTGCATATCCCTGAGCAGGTGTACGTCAAAATATGGATGCTATAAAAATATAGTGCATTTTCTTTTTGCCTCTCTACAAACTAATATTTTGTCAAAAGATATGAACAATGACTTATAAAATAGAGCAAACATCACACTGTAAGATGAAGAACTTTTTTAAAAGAAAATCTAACACAATATCATAAAAATGTTCCACTGAAAAGGTTGGTTTGGTGAGTGCAAAACGAAAGTGAAAGTAGGGAAAATAGCTATTTATAGTTCGAGATTATTTTTCTGTCCGATCTTCGTGGACTCACCCTATTCTCTTTGCGGGAAATTATTTTTTCACATGTCCTTAGAAATGCTACATAAGTGAAAGTTTTATTGAATCAATTTACATATTTTTTAAAAAATCCTAAAAATATGCACTTCACTATAGAAGTCTATGGGAAAATTAATACGATACTGAGACCGAGACCCCTTGTTTACTCCTTCATACGATTGGCCTGTTTGTCAACATCTGATGATGCCATATCTAAAAATAGAATCTATATTGATACTGTACAAGATAGTAAATTTTATACCGGAATGCGAAATAATCACAACATAAGCAGTCTCCCATGACGGTATATGTGTACAGGTAAGTTTTTTTTGTCGCATATAACGTCTGATCAGTCCATCTCTTGGTTTTGAAAACGGATGATTGATTCGAAACAAAATGAAAGCGTTAATAAAGTCATCAACTGTTTGGTGTTTTAACATGTATACTTATAATAAGTCTCAATAATAAGTCTTATTAAGTTACCTATTTCTTTACATTTAGTGTAGTCGCGTGTTGATATCTTATTTTTATAGTACTTATAGTGTATTTTTGTGATTTTTATTGAACTAAATCTTAAATATTTCTTCATCATTCTATAAATAATAATAAATTATTCCTTGTGTAAGTTATTGTCACTTATTATAGATAATTCAGGAAAAAAAATATCTAATAAAATTCCAAATTTATATGTAACTTCCTTTATAGAAGTCCTTGACCTTTCAAAACCACATAACCATATTTTATTGGTTACTTTCAATAAACAGATATCCCCATTTCTAATTATAGCAACATATAAAGTTTTCCAAAAACATAGATTTTGAAATTACTAACAAAGAGAGATAACTCAAACTTATTTCAAGGAACTTACTGTGGTTTATTCAAAATCAATGAACTAAAGTCTGTTTCACCAATTCAATTATTTCTGAAAAAAGATACACACGTAAGAAGCATAATTACTTGATTTTAAATAAATAAAATTAAAAAAAAAAATAAAAACATAAATGCAACTGATATAATGTACCAACAAAAGCAATTCTAAAATAACTTTAAATGCTAAACAAAAATTGAAAGCATAAAATACACCTAAATACAACTAAAACAATGCTTTAACGAAATCCATTCTGAAATAATTGAAAAAGCACACAAACGTTTATAATAATGCTCCATTTAAATAACTTATTTCTAATAAGTTTTGCTAATAACAAGGGAAGCAATGTAACAAAGGAAAGGCAATCCCAGTTGAACCCCCCTCTATTGAATAAATAACCTACACTCTGTAAAACAGCATTTATTTAACATGCTAATGTATGTTTCAATGAAGATGTACACTTATGCTAGTTGTCAATTGTTATTTAATATATTGATGTGATTTTCCAATTCCCCCCACTTTTTTTTGTGTTCAATTTGTATATGTAATGTTTTCAAGTGTATGTAAAAAATATTGATATAGTTTTTTTAATTTGATGATTTTTATCCAAAAAAAGTTTTTAACATTACATAGAGAAAAAAACTATAACCAAGGGAGTTAACTCTTAACCTCATATTTCCCAAATCAATTTTTCACACGTATTCACATAATAGTATATTTTAATGAAACACTCAATCGGGATTTTTTTTACAAAAATTATCGTCTATTGGAAGTGCCGTTGAGTGCCAGCGCATATTACAAAAAAATATTTGCAAAAGAGAAGAAACCCTGTTAAACGGCAATTGCGCTTATTTGATATCCTTGTTTCATGTATGTATCTGTTATAGCTTTATATATGATCTACTTCTTACCTCCAATTCAAAATGTCAACCTAAAAAAATTATTCCACAACTGAATCATACGATTATGTCCTGCATGTGAAATATGGTACCAGTATCGTATTGCATATCCCTGAGCGGGTGTACGTCAAAAGATGGATGCTATAAAAATATAGTGCATTTTCTTTTTGCCTCTCTACAAACTAATATTTTGTCAAAAGATATGAATAATGACTTATAAAAATAGAGCAAACATCACACTGTAAGATGAAGAACTTTTTTAAAAGAAAATCAAACATGATATCATAAAAATGTTCCACTGAAAAGGTTGGTTTGGTGAGTGCAAAAACGAAAGTGAAAGTAGAGAAAATGGCTATTTATAGTTCGAGACTACTTTTCTGTCCGATCTTCGTGGACTCACCCTATTTTCTTTGTGGGAAATTATTTTTTCACATGTCCTCAGAAATGCTACATAAGTGAAAGTTTTATTGAATCAATTTACATATTTTTTTAAAAAATCCTAAAAATATGCACTTCACTATAGAAGTCTGTGGGAAAATTAATATGATACTGAGACCATATGAGGAAGACCAACTCAGGAAGACAATTTTCATCTAGAGTTGTCTTCCCTTTCCGGTGCAGACATAAATTCCGGTAGTATTTCTGAAGTAGCTACTTATTATTTTTAATTGTCTTTTTGATGGTTTTGAAAAAAAATATGATTGATTATGAAGAGTTATAGATGTACTTAAAAATTTGAATTAATATTGTTACGGAACACGTATCATACGACGTTTAATAATACAGAGGCGTAAATCGCGTGTTGTTATTGTGTTCATAGTTTTTATAGTTTTACACACATGTACGTTATATGATTTTTTTGGAGAAATGTGCTATATACATGAGGTAGGAAACATGATATAGTTTTTCTTGCGTACTGTATATATAGTTTAACAATTCTTGATATTTTTACAGTTAGCACCCATCAGCTATTTACTCGACGTTTACTTTCACACCAGCGGGATAGACAGGAGGTATTGATTGCCCCCTTTTATTCCCCTTCCCCCAACACCCACTTGTAATTAATGCAATAGAGGCATCTTTCTTTTCTTTTAAATTGTGGGTTAGTTGCTTTAACAAATAATTTAATCTAGATTTAACTAAATATACATATCACTCTTTGTATAGCTGTTCCTAAGGTGGACAAGACACAAGTGAGACTAGACCCAATTAATAAAGAGCCATGTTGTCACACCTTTTTATAGCATTCCATGAATTAATAAATTTATTATCACCACCTAATTTTTTAATTATGAATTAAATAAGATAAAAAGATGTAAAAAATAGGAAATTAATACATTTTTAAATAATAGAATTACTATTGTGACTGGATTCTTTTACACATACACTGTAGTACGTATCATGTATAATTATTTTGTCAATCTAAGATTTAAACATCCGTCTCACCCCGATTGTTGAATGTAACGTGGCCTGGCGTAATACTACAAGTTTCATTTTCATAGCCCTAATTTAAAAAAAAATATCGTATTACTCACTGATTTCATTAATACATGTATAATCTAACGTGTTTACCTGTATTAGTGATTTTTACTATATTAGGGCCAAAATAAGACTGTTCACCACAACCGAAAGCATGGTTATTTTCCAAATTTTTGCCTCTAAAATTCCCAAATTCCGCTACTGATTTTTTTTTCAAATGCTTATTTTAAGTAATGGCTAACCAGATTAGGTGGATAATTTTATATTCACTTTTCCGTCACTTCTTGTGTTATTTTAAGAAATATGTCAATTTTGGGACTTATGTAACCAGCTTTATGATTAAATATACATTGTAATTGTCTTACAAATTTCCCAGTTTGTTATATATTTCGATTTTTTTTCCCAAAATTGAAAGGCACAGGAACCTAAAAAATCTGTTCAAAAATGTATGTGTATGTGGGAATTAACAGCACTTGAGATTGTTATTCCTTCGTTTTTTGGAACAATGAGTTTGTTGTCTACACGTTAATTCTCGAACCTTGTGCTTTGTGAACTATATTGTCCTGATATGTGTCATGTATTAATCATTTGAATCAGGAAGATTACTTCATAAGTATGAATGTATTTGTGTCGATTCCATTTGTTCTATAACAATTAAAACTTATAAATGTGCTCCTACACGTACATGTACATGTAGTTGCATGTAAATATACATGTATCTGAGGTGGGTGGGTTCGTTAAATGTTCTACATAATTTAGAGATGACGGCCACACTGATCGAAAACAAACGCTTAATGCCTAGAAGCTGTGCCATTTGAAACATTGCATTGCATTCATTCATTATTGAGTATTGAATTTGCATGTCAGCTATTCGTTGACAATATGGCGTTTGAACAGTTGTTCTAAGTCACCAATTTAAATATTCCTTATAAAGCTACATGTACATGTACGAGTTAACTGATAAGAATCATGCATTTTAAAGTTGAACCTGGACTCAAAAACATTTATAATGATAAGAATATTTGAATAAGTTTGATTAAATTATAATACGTTATTTGCAAATTACACCAATATTGGTCAAGCAAGCACTATACAAAGGGTAATCAAGGGAATCAAGGTTTTAGCGGTAATCAAAAGAATGTAATCCAGGGACAAAGACCAGACATGGAAAACAGTCATGCACAACAAAGAACATAAAGTAACTAAAATCATACATACAAAGTAACAAAAGTAAATGAGCAACTCGGACTCCACTAAAAACTGGGAGCATGGATCAGATGCACCGGTAGGGTAAGCGTTCTCTGCTTTTCTAGAAACACCCGCCGAGTTGCTCATAAAAAGTCAAGTCCGGGGTAGACAAACGAGGAAAGGAAAACTATGACCTGTTGAATAAATCGGTTTTCATGGTGCTGATGGATACACCATAACGATCCATGAGTTCATGATGACGACCATAAAACTTCTGTAGTGATGACTTCAATTTTGTAGCAACATAACCCTGTTCCAGAAGCCTATTTGTTAGAGTTCTAGCGCGATACAAAAAGTCTGCGTAGTTTCGGCAATCTCTGGCATAACGTATGAGTTGTGATATGAACACTCCATACGCAGGAGCCGAAGGGATGTTGCCACAAATGAAAGGAAAGTTAACAATTCTGAATGAAAAGTCATCACGTTTGTCGTAAAGTTTGGACAATAGTTTTCCTTTATCATCGATTTTTAAGTGTAAGTCAAGATATGAGGCTGACTTCACAGTGTCTGTAGTATCCTTTATCTCAAGTTCTTTTGGGTAGATGCGATGTATCAATTCCCCGAAATTAGGATTGTTTAAAGATAATACGAAATCTACATAGCGGAAACTGAGATTGAAGGATCTAGCTATTAGTAAACGATATTCTTTCTTTCTGATCAGATCCACTATAAAGTCAGCCTCATGAGAGTGAAGGAATAGGTCAGCAAGTAAAGGAGCACAATTTGTTCTTAGTTGTACAAACATAAAACCCTGTTTTATTATTGTATTGTGTAAAGTAATGTAGATATTACAATAAAGTGTTCTTTAGGAATTTTGTAAATTGATTGGATGTTTGTTTACATCTATATTTGATATATGGCATGCTGCTATACAAAGACATGTACATGTATCTAATCTTGTACTTGTTTCGCTCATTCCAGATAAATGGCAGAGCCAGAAAGAGGCAATGAGAAAGGGACGTATGAGAGGTCAGAGAGCATGTTTGACGACAACTTCTTAGTTGTAGCTGCGATAGATTTCGGTACAACATTTTCTGGATATGCCTTTTCTTTTAAAGATGACTTTGAAAAAGATCCATTGAAGATAATATCGAACCAAGCATGGAATTCTGGCGGGTCTGCACATTGTTTACTTTCCTTGAAGACTCCGACGTGTTTGTTGCTGGACGAAGATCAGAACATGGTTGCCTTTGGTTACGAAGCAGAAAACGACTACGCAGAGCTTGTTTCTATGGATGAACATCATGGTTACTATTACTTTACCAGATTTAAAATGTGTCTTTACCATAACAAGGTAAGTTCAACATGGAGTACATATCATTGAGAACACACTGTAACGGCCATGCAGCCATATTTTCAACTATAGGGGCAACCCTTTAGCTGTACTTGTGTCTTAAGCAGCTGCAGCCCGTCCTGTGGTATAAGGGTTTCATCGTTGTTCACTGAAGACCAAAGGGTTGTCTTGGGCTGACACTTCCATCGCGGAGGTGTTGGTGTCTCTTTGGCACATACACCATACATGTACATATTCTCGTTATATGATGTATTTACATGTACGTGTCTTTTCTTGTTTCTTACTTTGTATATTTGTATCGTAATTCCGTCTGGATATTACATGTATTATAGTCGTGTACAATGTATATGTAGGTGAATTTATTTAAGAATGCAAAAGGCTCGTATGCAAAACATCTAAGTACATTTGGTTTCTTACATTGAAAAATGTATGCGGACTCATATTCTACCTTTTACTACATGTACATGTACGCATACTGGTTAGTAATTTCTTATTGGTATGGTATATCATAAAATAAGAAATAACAAAAAAGTCAATTAAGGTATATTAAGCATTTTCTACACTATCAATTTGGCATGTTTTTTAGTTTAGTCGAGGCTGGTCAATTATGCTGCCATGCTTAATACAATCTGTATCATCCTGAGATATCTACATGTATATCTGTATCATCCTGAGATATCTACATGTATATCAGCAGGATGACCGCTTGATTGCCCGATGGGCCGATATTGATCGTGGGTAATACAAATTGAAATATGCATGTAAATTTTACTATGTAACGTACACTTTATCAACATTTAAATATAGGAGTGTATTAAATTAAACAAACTGTCCGAGAGACCAACAGTAAAATAAAATAAATATAGAATTCGGAGTAGGTGTGTTACATGTACAATGGTTGAGCCATGATTGATGAAAATAAGCCATGTGATAAATGATACGACATCACAATGTTTGATACAGGTCAAACATTTTAGATTTTACCAGATATTAAAAACTTACTTAATATGTTTATATAAGTGAAATGCTACACCAATAATTATTTGCATCTGAGATATGGTTAATAAACATACGAAGATGAAAGTTTTCGGAACCGATATTTTCCTGGCATGCCTGCTGATAAATTTACAGTAACAAAAGTAATCATCTCCATTCTTTTATCAGAATGCCACGTGCAGTACACACGTTCAGTTTGCCTTTCATGCACGTACTTGGTTATTTGAAAAAAAAACATTATTTCAGAAACTATCAAAGGACCTTGTTATTGAGGATATATCAGGAAAACTCATGCCAGCCATTGATGTGTTTTCATTGTCTATCCGGGCTATAAAGGACCACATGTATAACACACTGAGAAGACAGGTGGTAGGTATTTGTAGCACTGATGTCCGCTGGGTTCTGACTGTTCCCGCCATGTGGAGTGAAAATGCCAAGCAGTTCATGAGACGCAGTGCCGAAAAGGTTAGACTTTTGTGTTACATGTATAATGTACAGTACATGTATATTTAAAGTTATGCTTGTTGTAAGGGTAATCAAGGGAACCAAGGTTATAGAGGTAATCAAAAGAATGTAATCCAGGGACAAAAAACAGTCAAAGAAAACAGACATACACAACAAAAAAACATAAAGTAACTGAAATAAAACACAGTAACAAAAGTAAATGAGCAACTTTGACTCCACTTAAAACTGGGAGCATGGACCAGGTGCACCGGTAGGGTAAGCGTTCTCTGCTTTTCTAGAATCACCCGCCGAGCTGCTTATAGAAAGTCAAATAGCTGCTTATAGAAAGTCAAATCCGGGGTAGACGAAAGAGGAAAGGAAAACTGACACGTTGAACAAATCAGTCTTCATGGCGCAGATGGATACATCGTAACTATCCACGAGTTCATGATGACGACCATGAAACTTCTGTAGTGATGACTTCAATTTTGTACATGTAGCAACATAACCCTATTTCAGAAGCCTACTTGTTAGAATTCTAACGCGATAAAAAAGTCTACGTAGTTTCGGCAAGCTCTGACATAACGTATGAATTGTGATATGAACATTCCATACGTAGGTGCTGAAGGGATGTTGCCACAGATGAATTAAAGGAAAAATCATCACGTTTGTCGTAAAGTTTGGTCAATAGTTTTCCTTTACCATCGATATTTAGGTGTAGGTCAAGATATGAGGCTGATTTAACAGTGTCTGTAGTATCACTGAGTCTTGATAGATATGGACTTACGAAAGGCTCTTACAATGAGAAGCTACAGTATATTACACATGTACATGTACATGCAGTTGCAATCACTTCTAATCTCTCTTTAATTCTGTCAGAATCTATCAAGAAAACTGTTTTATGACTGCAGACACACATGTAGTAAAGAAATCCTCACAGATTCTGAAAAGGTTTGACAAATGTGCCCTGGATTGTAACTTTTGTCTGCTTTGTTTGGCAGATCCTGACAGAAGCTGCCCTGGGTCGTGACTTAGAAATACGATTATCTGTCCTACACTGTCATAACACTGCAAAGTTCCGGACACAATATACCCCGTGACTTCATTTAGATTAGTTCGATTAAAAATATAAACTGTTCAAAATAGAAGATTCGATCTGTAAATCTTTTCTACGTGACGTGATTTAGAAATAAATAGCAAGCCCGATTAAAATTTACCTAACCATTTAAAAAAATGAAAGTGTACCAAACTTATTCAGATGAGTAGTATCATAATCTGTAAGGAACTATTCTCAGTAGAAACTCTTCAGATTGACGTCAAACAGAACATATCTACATTTGTACTTGATGCAGTTTTTGACAAAGAGTGTCACGACCCATGACAGGTTATGACAAGAGTTTGTCTTAAGCAATGAACTGTTCTATGACAGCAAACTCTGACATACTAGAAGTGAGGTTAAAAGTGATCGTAACTGTACGTAACAGTAAAGTTATTGTAATAAAATTGATTTACGATCTTTTGCTATTACAATGTACATTAAACACACAGAAAATCATAGAGGGCGGAACCGGCGTTCGCCCCTTAATTTTAAGAAATAATAATGTTTTGGGTAAAATGATGATTATTCAAAAATTATAACTCTAAATTATTCTCGATTTACATCTTTCAATAATTCTATTTACGCCCCTGACCTGAAATCCATCCGTGATTACATTTGTATAAGTTATTATTGAACGATGAATCGATTGGTACATGTATGTTCCATATCAGTAAGATACATGCAAATTTGTATACTCAAATCAGATCGTCTGCTAACCATTGCAAGGTAACTTTAGCTGTGCTGAGACATTTTAACATAGGCATAGACATTTTTCATGATTGTTTTGTAAATTCATTTATATAGGCAGGGATCGAGCCAGAAAGATTGCGAATAGCACTTGAACCGGAAGCTGCTTCAATATTTTGTCAACACGATGCTATTGACAAAATCCATAACAAAAATAACGTCCCTGTCGCATCAACTGGTACAAAGTATGCTGTGGTCGACGTGGGAGGTAAGGAATGCATATAGTAATTACATTTCAATCAATTCTTTTTATTTCCTCAGAACTCCAATGAATTTGAAGCGTTGCGCTTTCCTCAAATGATGTTTTGTTGTCATTATATTCCATTATGTTATATGCAATAAAAACAAATAATAAAATTACAAGAACAATGTTACGGAAATAATACTTAAATTATACAAACCATAAAGTTTGACACTGCCGCATTGTATTGATAGGTTTCTCACGTTTATCATGTTTATGAGAAGGGGAAGTTTACTTGAAATGATCTGTAAGCATTAAACATTAGCCATTTTTCGATTCAGGTACATGGGCTCGTTACAAGCCAATATAGGTCATATACAATAGCACGGCCCCAATATCTATGAATATTCCTTGCCATTTGTTTAATCTAGTTCCTAATCTGTTTTCTTGGTCAACATCGTAAGCGACCCAAAGATATCGCTGCAAGGTACCTCTTTTATAAATATTCATACACATGTTTATATGTGTTTTTTTTTTTTTGCTTGAACATGTATGAGGATGGGAAGTTTACATTAAAAGATCAAATGATCGGTTAGAATTGCATTTATGTAATATTATCCACAATTGACACAGTTTCTGGTTCAAACACAGCTCTTTACAATTGACTATATACATTGTATAGGTCATATATATTTTGAGGACCCCGATATCAGTATTTACAGAGAATTGCCAGTTGTTTAATATTGTAACCGGAGAGCATGATTTGGCTCACAAAATTATACTCCGCCACCGAGGATCGGACCCTAGACCGCTCGGTGACAAGCCAGCGACAAACCGATTCAGTTTAGCCAAGTTAATTGCTATTTAAATCTCACTACCTACCACAACGCACGTAGGCTGTCCTACCACAATATGTTATCAGGCATACATGTAGGACACCGATATCTATATATAACCATTGTTAGTGGTTTAATCTTGTTCCGAGTAATTGAAAACATTCCGGTCATCACGGTTACGAAAGAATAATCATATCAAGGGTACCAATATTTTATCGGAAGTCACCCTATTTTTGAGCATCTCGCAATCGTACCATTTTGGATGTTGAAAGTAAGCCAAAATCAGTGACAGTGAATATTTGACGATTAGCGACTTCGAAGACTTCAATCTTTAAGTTTATTTTGTCGCGCAAAAAGATTGAAGCAAAGTTACCAATTAATCCTACGAAAATCAATAGCAGGAAGGACTTATTACTCTGTCGTCAGAATAGGTTTCGTTGTACAGAAAAGGCATGTTCTTGCTACACACCGAAGTGTACAAAAATTCAAATACTGAACACACAATTATAGCGTGAAGTTCTCAAGCAGAGGGGGACTTCGATTTTCGTTGAGTTAGAACTTTTAACAGAAGTGTGAACATAATTTTACTTTTGCAGCAGCAGTCAAACCTGAAATCTGCATTGTTAAGTTATTGGGAAAATATTGAACCTTAGCTTTTCGTATAATGCCCATTACTTAGTCAAAAGATCCTTTGACTAAAATTTGGAAAACAACAGTTCAACCGCCCTCCATTGCTAAAAAATTAATTGATGCTCAATAAGGGAACAGTACATTGGTTAGTAGATAACGTTATCTTTTGTTACAGGTGGGACAGCTGACATCACAGTACACGAAAAAATGAACGACGGGAGTCTTCGTGAAGTGTGTTGTGCTTCCGGTAATGACTGCGGTGGAACTTCAGTTGACTCCGCCTTTTTTGATTTATTGAAAGCTGTTATTGGGGAAAAAGCAATGGAAGCCCTTAAAAATGATAATATAGAAGAATACTTAGACCTTTTAAGAGAGTTCGAAACGAAGAAACGGTCTTTCCGTTTACGAAAGAAAGACGCAATATATTTTCGAATACCTGTAAATGCTTTAGATAGTATTGTAAGCATCAATTCATTGCATAAAAGCTTAAAACATGCTCTAGAAGCGTCGAAATACAAGGATGACATTATCGTACATAAAGATAAATTAAGAATTAGTAGCGATAGGTTTCGCGCCTTGTTTGATCCTACTGTGTACGGCATAGTGGCCTTATTAGGTGGAATGCTAAAACATGACAGAGCTGACGGTGTGTCACAGATTGTTCTTGTTGGTGGGTTTTCGGGTTGTACTTTACTTCATGATGCCATTAAAGTTGCATTCCCCGAACAAGAATTAATTGTACCAAACGAAAGCGAACTATCTGTTGTGAAAGGTGCTGTGATCTTTGGACATCGACCTGATATAATTTCAGAAAGAATATCTAAATACACATACGGGTTCTCAAAGAGGAAACAGTTTGATACAAAGCTGCACGACCAAGACCATCTAGAACTTGTAAATGGAGAGAAAAAATGTTGTCGTGTGTTCGAACCAATTATTCATAAGTACGAACGCATACCATATGGAAAAAGAAAAACATCAACAGCTAAAACTAAACCAGATGGGGACGAATTCTTTACACTTAGAATTTACCAATCAGAAAGAGAGGACCCACTGTATACTGATGAAGAGGGTTGTTCGGTTTTAGGTGAAATCAAGATAAAGAAAGTAGATCCCAAGAACACTGAAACAATCAAAGTTATTCTGAAATTTGGAGAGACTGAAATTGATGTAAAGATAGTAGAAAAAGATCATAACACAGAAACAAGAGGTTCAATAGAAATGATATAAAATTCAATTTGTATGAACGGTAAAAGAGAATATGAAAGCTTGTAAACAATGTTTTATATCCATTATAAATTGGTTATCACAATTTTAATTTGTTTTTTATTATCTGAATGTGGGAGATTTTTGTCGACTTTCATTTTATATACAGATTCATGTAAATAGACCTTCATCAAACCTATTAACAAAAGGCATGTTCGCATAACACAACAGTCACACGTGGTTTAATTTAGCTTGAAATAAATTTTTTATACTTTATACACAAAGAAGCTATAAGCTTACATTAGCCAAGCAATACTGATTTTCAATAATGCGAATTTATATCTTGAGGCGAAGCCGAAGGGTGTACGGTAATACTGAAGGGTTTAAAATATCCATATCTACGGATACAAAGGTAGATGACGATTTTATCCCAGTTTCAAGCTTAAACTGGAGTTTTGATAGGGATTTTCAACACATGTAACGCAAATGTGACGTTTTTGCAAGTAATTTTGAAACATATAGTGAATTATGCAAATTTGAGTGTTTTTTATCTGATTTAGGGTACTACCTTTGGTAGAACCCTACAGGTGCCCAAATAAGGTGTTTTTATTGAAATAACAAAGGAAATCGACATTGTTTTTGCCGGTCGATCGGGGATAAATTACGATATTGACTGTTTTCTATATAATAATTCGCTGATGCTTAAGTAGATACCTATCAAGTAGCTGTCTTTGTAATTATCATGCAAAATCTGAAATATGTGATACACGCCAAAAAAGGCTACATATTTTTATTTTTGTAATAAAGTTGTTTTATGGGTCTATACTATGAAATTTGTAATTATTTATTCAAATCTGCCTACTGTTAGGAGGTAATCAACATTGAAAATCCAAAAGATTCCATTGTATTTTAGTGTCATTTACAGAGCTATCTCCCTTAATTTTGAAATCTACAGTTCATTTTATATAATTTGTATCGCCTAAGATCATGGGTTGTATGAAAACTGAATGTTAATTTCTGTTTACTGTGGCAATTCAAACAAAATATCAAAAATAAAAATATGTAGGCTTTTTATCGTGAATCACATTTTGCATGATTCTTAGCTGGAGTGCTACTTAAAATGTAGAGATTTCATGTCTACCACATGGACATCGTAAAAAAAGGTAAAGAAATGTAATACTAGTTTTAATAATAACAGGTGGAGTGACTCAAATAGATTGTACACTAGAGTACATGTATTAGTCAGGTGTCTACGTAAATTCGTTTCGCCTAAGAGATGTGGAATAACCATTCTTTCTTCGTAAACAACAAAATTTCCTAACACTTATCCGATCCAAGTCATGCCCAAAAATTTTTTTAGCAAAATAATACATGTATTACACCACCGGAGCAGCTTGTACCTCAATATTCCTGACTTGCATGTCTTTCAAACGAAATGGTGGGTTAAATCTGGGATAACAGCGCACTAAACCCCTTCTCCCATTGCGCCTGGAATATACCAGTCGCGATTAAATAGCATTTGCATTACATTGCGTCATAATCGGTAAATCAGCGGTCACAAAGAACAATTTACAAAAACAATCATTACTCATTATTTCAGAAGAAACTGGGTATTTTTCGACCAAGGACTGATATCTAAATATAAGATACCTTTTGAGACCGACGCGTTTTCTCATACCCCTGATATATTTGCTATATAAGTTCCATGCTTCCATTGTAGTAGTATTTGTTAGTTGGATTACAATATTTCAAAGAGTAATCAAGGGAACCAAGGGTATAGCGGTAATCAAAAGAATGTAATCCAGGGACGAAGACCAGACATTGAAAACAGACATACACAACAAAGAACATAAAGTAACTAAAATCATACATTAAAAGTAACAAAAGTAAATGAGCAACTCGGACTCCACAAAAAACTGGGAGCATGGACCAGGTGCACCGGTAGTGTAAGCATTCTCTGCTTTTCTAAAAACACCCGCCGAGTTGCTCATTAAAAGTCAAGTCCGGGGTAGACAAACGAGGAAAAGAAAACTATGGCCCGTTTAATAAACCAGTTTTCATGGTGCAGATGGATACACCATAACGATACACGATTTCATGATGACGAACATAAGACTTCTGTTTTGAGTCACATTTTCTATGACCGAACTTGTTGATCGTTGTTGTGTTTGTCATCATTACCATGATAACAAATTTGTTCACAATGTCGTAATCTCCCTCTGTCGTCCTATTCCGAATTTGGCATCTCAGTTATTTCTTTTTGAAAAGCTTATGATATCTAATTTACCAGTATACCTGGCTCATTCTCCAACTTTATTTATTGTTCTTTGATGTGTGACATTTATTTTCTTTATAGGATCTACAACGATAGCAAGTAGATTATTACAATTTTTCGAGGTGTGAGACATTTCATCACCTTTGAACTGAAATTGTAGATTCTGTTTTTCGCATTTTTTTATCAGAAAACTTAGATATCATTTGGTATCTGTGTCATTGCTGAAATTCTAGTTATCGTCTGACTATGACGTCAACGTTAAAATCTTAAAATACTATACATAATTTTGTCTGGGCCATTATTTTTTTCTTTTTACTCTGATATCTGATATTTTGTATGCAAGTATATCCCATCAAGACAGAGTGTAATACTCTTCAATACCCCAAGGACAAATAACACAATATTTTGGCCAAATACTATACAAAATTTTATCTAGAACAGTATAATTGTCTCTTTTTACTTAGATATTCGAAATTTTTGCTATGTGCGTTTATCAAACCAATGCAAAGTGTAATGTTTTTGAGTGGTTGACATTTGACCTTGATCTCTGACCTACAAGGTCAAATAACGTATACAGTTTTGGCCAAACCTTACAAAAAATTGTTTGGGCAATAACATTTTGTCTTTTTACTTAGATATCTCATATTTGGTATGTACGTATATCACTTCAAGGCGAAGCATTATATACTCGAGGGGGTGGCATTTGAACTTGACCTTTGACCTCCTGGTCAAATGTATGTAACTTTTTACTTTTTTGACTTAGTGTCAATTAGATCAGAGGTCATGTGAAAGAGTAATCAAGGGAACCAAGGTTCTAGCGGTAATCAAAAGAACACAGTCCACGGACAAAGACCAGACATGGAAAACAGACATACACATACAACATAGAACACGAAGTAACTAAAATAATACATTCAAAGTAACAACAGTAAATGAGCAACTCGGACTCCACTAACAACTAGGAGCATGAACCAGGTGCACCGGTAGGGTAAGCGTCCTCTGCTTTTCTAGAAACACCCACCGAGTTGCTCATTAAAAGTCAAGTCCGGGTAGAGGAAAGGAAAACTATGACATGCTGTGAAGTATACTTATTTGTTTTCTTGAATTCTGTATATTGAGATAAAATGAAGTAGTCCCAAGAGATATATTTCTTGTGTTGGTTTCATCTTGTCTCGACATATACCCCATTTCTATTATTTGAGCTCATGTTTTACTCAAATGCACATCTTTTAAACAAGATGTCCCTGAATTACACTCTTTTGATTTCTGCTGAAATATTGGTTCCCTTGATAACTTTTGTAAACATGAATATGTAGATTCTTGTTTATAGAACATTTCAAAATGTTCTAAAATTTAGTTGTCTAAACATAATGTCACAATTCTGGGACTTACTCAAGATAGAGTCTGGTGCCAGAAATGATAAATAAGAACAATTTGAAAATCAATATTAATAATTATATCATACCCGCCGAGTTGCTCATAAGAGGCCAATTTCAGGGTAGACGAAAGAGGAAAGGAAAACTATGGCACGTTGAATAAATCAGTTTTCATGTTGAAGATTGATACACTGTAAGGATCCACGAGTTCATGATGACGACCATGAAACTTCTGTAGTGAAGACTTCAATCTTGTAGCAACATAACCCTGTTCCAGAAGCCTATTTATTAGAGTTCTAGCGTGATACAAAAAGTCTGCATAGTTACGGGAAGCTCTGGCATAACGTATGAGTTGTGATATGAAAACTCCATACTCAGGTGCGGAAGGGGTATTGCCACAGATGAACGGAAATTTGATAATACTGAATGAAAAGCCATCGCGTTTGTCGTATAGTTTGGTCGACCTGCAATTGCACATTTCCTCTCGTAGTGGCACATAAGAATCAATTGCAATATAGAAAATATGAACTACTTCATACAAAATAATTTACAATGTTACAAGATCCATCTAATTATTATTGCCCATACATGAGGTCAGAAGTAAACTTAAACATAGTAAATAAAAAGTAATTGATAGGTTGCAGATTCTTCGTTTGTGCCTATATGCTGAATCACTACCCTTCATGCCTCGGTATTTAATTTCGGTGATATTATTCTGTCTTTTATACTTGTTGAGGTATGATACCGGAAATAGTAATCATGATGTATTTACCCAAAAGTTAGTCACAAACATGCACGTAGATTCTCCAATAGTTCTTCCTCAACTTCCTAATCCAAAGATATTACTCAAGTGAAAAAAAGTCAAATTCATAGTGATCCCCGTGGTGATACCCAAGATCTATTTACTAATCGGGTATCCATTGTATTTCATACCTGAACCTTAACCGAGTTGTTCAAGCGGGAAATGTAGGTCACAATAACCTACAGCTAATACTTTAGAATGCGTTTATCATATGAATGGCAAGTCAATTAACAAGTTTTTGTGCGCGTTTCAAGAAAGAAGAAATAAATGATCAGAATTAAAAAAAAAAGGCTTTTGAATTCTTTTTAAATATATTTCATTTTAATTACAGTAGAAGTATTACCTTAAGATCTAACATACAAAAATTATGACAAAAACACGATTTTGATTTTCCTATAGTGAAGTTTCCATTCCTAGATGGTGATATTCTGAGAACACCCTTCTACAGTATTTACATTTCACAACTGATCTATTTTGCTTGTATTTGTAACAAAGTGTCGGATTTAAATAAAATAGATTCCTCACAAAAAAAGCTTTTGTGCAAAGGGGTACCGATTTCACAAACTTCTAAAATATTAATTTTTTTTGGTCACCATTTCAAAAGTTTGATACAAAAATATAATAGCATATGCAGGTTTTTAATCAAAACTGCATGGTGTACCTCATCCATTTTGTTTATGGAAATATAGTGTATAAAACACATTCTTTTAAACAAAATCTATTGGATTTATCAACTGTTCTGAAAAGATTATTTAGTAAAGGATACAATTTTCAAATCATTGTTTATTCTTCAATTCTTGTTTTTACAAATACAGAAAATGAACTGAAACAACAAATAAACACACCCTCATTCATATATCCAATTCTCCTTCATTGCGTCATTGAATAACTTAATATACAAGATAAAGAGAAAATGAGATATCCAATTAAATAATGCTCGAACTTACTGAAAGCTAGCTCAAATTCTATTAAAGAATGACAATACCATCAAAATTACAAGAATTAGTCACCGCAATTCCACTGGGCTGGATTTAACAAGCACTAAACAGGTAAGATTTCATGTAGTGCAGTGCATGTACTACAAAGTGACTAAGTTTTTTACTCAGGGTTACAATTAATGGTAGAATATCTGTATTTGTAAAAATAAGGTTCAAAGAATTTGAAAACCGTATCATTTACGACAAAAATTTAGTAAGGGTAATTGATAAATTCTTCGGATTAATTTTAAAAGAAAGTGCTTTATATACCTTATTTCCATAAAAAAATTGGGTGAGCAACATCATATTTAATTGATAAACTGCATCTGCTATTATATTTTTATTTCAGACTTTTGTAACGGTGAACAACTTAGTAAACAATACTGAGATAAAAATATAAGGAGTGACTACTACATATTTTGGTCTATTTGAAATAACTCTCATGCCCGTGGTGCCCACTTGAAAATTACCTGATATGCGTTTGTTATTTCCTCATAAACCAACAAAATATAACAGTCATTTCTTAACTGACACTTTATTACAAATACCAGTAAAAATGGATCAATTGTGGAATGTAAATACCGTAGAAGAGTGCTTCAGGAGTATCCCCATCTAGGTATGGAAAATTAACAATTACAAATCGAAATCGTCTCTTTTGTCATACACTTTTGTATGCAAGATCTCAGGGTAACACTTGTACCCTAATCATATTGAATTCAATATAAATAGCATTCAGAAGACGTTTTATACGATATCATATCCAATTTTCTGAAACAAGCACAAAACTGGTTAAAATTGTGCATGCATTTTATATACCATTGATATGATGAACTTTAAGGTTTCATTTTCTAATCGTGTATGAGAATTTGTAAATGTTTAGATAAAACATGCATGTTTTATCCAAACATTTACAAATTCTCATAAACATGTGCAAGTATACCTCTTTGATCGTTTTAAAAAAATATTTTGTGTTTTATAAGATGCATAAAATGTTGCAGTTAGCATCTTTTGACTTTTACGTCTACTGTGAAATCAAGGAAGATTGTACTACAACGCGAACTTTTATGTCCGTACAGAAAAGTAAAGTACACACTTTCAAATTTTATGAATATACAAATGTTAAATATGAAAAGTTTTGAACATGAACCACATGGGAGTTATGCTGAAATGATCCGATCAATAACTTTAGCAGATTGTATTAATCTCTTTGAAGTTGTAACAGAAGGTGCCGTAAAGATGAAAGTAGCGTAGATTGATTATTGGGGTTGTAATTTGCGCCATTTAGGAATATGAAAAAAAATGACCTAAAACGAAGCAACTACCTGCACGTTGACTCGAAGCAAAGACTCGAGTATTTTATGAATCTCAATGTAATCGTTCTATAATTTCATTATATCAAAATCTTAAAAAAGTATCAAAAATATCATCACACTTAAGATTTAGTACAGTATCAAATGTGTTCGTACTGGTTCCATTTGTGCAGGTTGTACCTCTGTTGTCGTATCAAGCTTTGCTCTGCGAAATATATATTTTTGACATTTTGTAAATTAAGTCATGTCTAATCTTATTTTACTAAAATCGACAAAACAGGAACGCACATTACATCAATTCTAGAAAAAATAAAATAGGTTTAATGATGGAAATTCTGAATTGTGTTTTTTAAAGAAAATTCACTATTGAAATATCAAACAATAGCATAAATTATCGAATCCATACATTGTAGGTATTTCATTATAACCACAGCTATAATTAGGGATGATTACTTCAAGAGTTTTCAATATCGCTTTGAATGTCAAATTGACACGTCAATACTTCAGCGCTGAGGTGTTTTAACTGTTACATAACTATTATAGTCTGCGAAACTCAGTACTATAGCCCTACCATTTCAGTACCCGTCCGGTGTACCTGGTCCATCTCCCAGTCCGTGTTGCTTTCTTTCTATGTGAGTTTTGTTTTGTTAATTTCATATTCAATTGCCGTGTTCGACTAGTTTTTCTTGTTTAGTCGTTTTCCCTGGATTTCCACTGCCGAAATGATTAAACGATGATGTAAATATACAACAAACATGTCGAATAAACATTTTCATCATTTTTTGTATGTTTTTAGTAGGCTTTTAGACGAATCGAATCT
Source organism: Perna viridis (assembly GCA_037379345.1). NCBI lineage: Eukaryota > Metazoa > Mollusca > Bivalvia > Mytilida > Mytilidae > Perna > Perna viridis. The sequence continues at coordinate 31,454,324 of CM074524.1, read as the reverse complement.
ATTTATTTCACTCACAGTTTTTCAATGTTAGTAACAACTATTGTTTAATAGATAAAAAATATTGTAACAGGTCGCAATTTGTCGTGTATTTTAGAAAATGTTTCTAGAAAAGCAGAGGACGCTTACTTTACCGGTGCACCTGGTCCATGCTCCCAGTTTTTAGTGGAGTCCGAGTTGCTCATTTACTTTTGTTACTTTGTATGTATGATTTTAGTTACTTTATGTTCTTTGTTGTGTGTGTCTGTTTTCCATGTTTGGTCTTTGTCCCTGGATTACATTCGTCTGATTACCGCTATAACCTTGCTTCCCTTTATTACTCTTTCAAATGAATAAGGCAAGAGATTATTTTGTTCAAAATATTGTAATCAAAATAGAAATAAAAATACTAACAGATAAAATCTTTTAATAACACTCCAGATAAGAATCATGCAAAATGTGATTCATGGTTGGAAAGCCTACATAAATTATATTTTTGATAATTTGTTAAAAATGTTATAGTAAACAGAAAGTAACATGTGGCTTCTCATATAACCCCTTTTTTTACGAGATACAAAATATAACCAATGTACTATAGAATTCAAAATTAAAGGAGACAACTCTGTAAATGAGTCTAAAATACAATAAAAACTGTTGAGTTTTCAATGTGGATAACCTGCTAAGAACAGACAGATTGGAATGAATAATTATACAGTTCATGAATTAGACCTATTAAGAAACCTTATGACAAAAATAAAAATATGTAGCCTATTTTGTGATGTATAACATATTACAGGATTTGCATTACGAAGACCACTAAATTGACTTAAACGTTTTTTTCTCAGTGAGTAACCTATAATTGTGAATAAATCAAATCTATGTCGGCTTGAAACAAATGATTTTCTTATAGAGAGGAGAGACTGAAAACTTTTATTGAACGGGAATATCTTTTCAACGGCCAGAATTTATTTTGTATTGATATTATTCATTGTTGAGTGATGGATAATATTGTATTCAATCATATTTTTATTTATCCATGGCAGAATCATACGTTATTTATTTCTATAATTTGGAATAATTTGTTTTTCAGTAGAAAGCGTAGCCCCAACCCCCGTTACCGCTAATAAAATGGTTAGTTACTTAATACCTTATCTTTTATGAAGTGAAAAAACACAAAACATATACAGCCAAAGCACATCAACCTTAAACAGTAAAAATGTCTAGCTAAATCATCTTAATTTGTTTAAGAAAAAAATCGTAACTTCATATAAATTGCTTCAGTCCATTTAAATCAGACTCTGATATATTTGTCGCCCACTCGGTGTACTATGTACATAAAAAACCTCCACTGATTGATAGTAAACACTTTTCCCCATTTAGACACGGGTTAGGATGACAGGCGTCTGGTTCCTGAAAGGAAAGATAACCGAGAGGTATAGCATGCATGACATTTTATACGATACCCACCTCAACCTCAAATATATATACTTGACTAATAATCATAATAAAATGGTATTCTCTGTTCATTTTTGTTTTTTGTTTTTTGTTTTCTGTTTCTTTTTTTTTATAATCAGTTATACTGGTAACTTTCAATGTTTTTTATAAGCCATGTGTCGAGTTATGTACATATATATATATATATTTGTATGTTGTCCTCTTGATGCATTATGTACAGAAAAAAAACCTCTGCTGATTGATAGTAAAGACTGTTCCCCACCTAGACACGGGTTAGATATTTTGTTCATGAAAGGAAATAAAAACTAGAAAATAATAACCAGCAACGTTCACCACTTCCCCATAACCTCCTTACCACACCAAAGTCAGAATGTGGATAAAATTGAATTAAATAGTCTACGGAAAGTTAATGTTGGGGTTGAACATAAAATCAACGATGGCATGCCTTTATAAAGATTCTCTTAAATATCAAGTGGCTGCGGAAAGTAGCTACAGAAGACTTTGTTAAGAAAAATGCTAAGAGCGGACGAGCAAGTTTACGAACAAACGGACAAACAAATGACCACTATAGCCCCAAAATCTTTCAAACGGGAGTACAATCAATCCATATTACAATAACGAGCGTTTAGAAGATATGAATAAATGTATGTATTCATGTTCTTATAAATGTTTCTTTTATTCGGAGTTATATTTGATTTTCACTTTACCTTTACCGAAACCAAATTTTGGTTTTAAATTTAAAGTTCAAACATACGATTTAAAAAAAATATATATTTTATAAGTTACATTGTCAAACATAACTAATTATGTTTAGTGCAACTATTTATATCATATATTTAGATAAACCCATACGGTTTTGAATTCGCAATGTATCTATATCGCATACCCTATAATACACCCGTTATCCTACATAGCATACCCTATAATACACCCCTTAGCCTATATTACATACCCTATAATATACACCTAAGCCTATAAAGTAGTCTTTATATCCCAAATATAGAGGAACGTACACCGGATCCACCCCTATTAATCCGCGTCTGTCAATATCACGCCTTTCTCGGAGCATACTTGAAATATAGTTGAAATATACGATAAATGAACCTGACATGTAAAAATATGTACCGTATCAACCCTTGAACTTTATCTCTTCAGGCCAGCACCTTTTGGTTTAATATGTCGGGTTGATACAGCATGATATATTGACATGTAACATTGAGTATATATTACCATCGTCCAGGTGCCGATCATTGAATAGAAACAATTCTCAATTGTAGATGTCGCCCATGCGGATGTGAATAACACGCATCTTAATATTTCTGGGTAAAAGTTTATAGCACTACAGGACTTATGATAAAAGCATTCCCGTCCGCAAGATTGTAGACCTATTCCTGTTAATGTTTTCAGTTGAGTGCTTGTCATGTACAAAATATCATAGCCTATTGTGTTCTCTTCTATTTCCCCCATCTGAATTTTCGCCACACAAAGCGGTATACACAATATTACCATATATACGGACGGCATTTCTCAGTATTCAGTTCGTACACCTGCTGTTTGCATCTGCTCGTTCAAATTTAATTAACGATATACCTAATTTGGTATGTTTTAGTACACAATGCGTTTAAAACTTTATTGATCGTTTTTATAGGAGTAAGATCATTGCTTAAATTTGGTGTTTGTCTGAATGTAAAACAACTAATATATCGTTATTTTATCTTTTAACGTTCTATTTAAATATATATTTTCCAAACCATAAATTATGCTGAGACTTTTTACAATATGAATATTTGTTTCCTTTTTTGTTTTATTTGTTATGTGTTTTTTTTTATTTGTTACATGTTTATTTTACCAAAACTCACAATTCATAGTATAATTAAACACGGCTTTTGTTCTATAATACATCGATGTTTACTTATCCATTTACGTCTGTAAGAATTGTGTGCCGGGTTCTTGATTGATTTTGCACATTGATAAATTCTTGAAAATTTTATCATTCAATCGAGATAAAATAAATAGTTCACTGTTATCTCCTCTTAGAAACCCCCATTCAATATAATCCACACTGAATTTGTATATGTAATCTTTTATATTCGGTTCGATACATTACGTATGTAGATCGTCTTTTTTTCTTATGTTCACGCTTATATATCATATTTCTAGATATTGAATTTTGATATAATTGAATCATCTAACAGCTGACGATTTGGTACCCTTTTCCGATATATTGAAGGAAATATAATATTCACAAATTAAACGGCTTTACTTTAATGTGGAAGTGTTGCATCATTGTTTATGAAAGATACTTCAACACTATATGCACGAAATTTACTATAGATTGTAAAAATGCTTTTTAGGATGTATTGAATGTGTCATTTTTACGATTTACTCATATGTACAAATATAATGTCCTAATGACGAATTTGACAGTGTATGCTGAGCATAAGTCAGTGACGTTTTGTTTCCCTTATCTTCATGTTTTATGTGAAATATATTTCATTGAGATTGATACATTGTGTTTGTATCGTAGATCGTTCTTGTCTAAAATGTATACGTTTAACCAAAATTCTTGTTGGATTTCAACATATTTGAATCACTCAACTGCTGACGCTTTGGTATTTTTCGACGATACTTTTTATCCAATATTATAATCAACAATTGAAAAAAAGCATGTGTCATTATGATTATAAAAAATGAAAAAAGCAACAACAATTGATAAAGCAACAAACAAAATCCTCACAATCAACACCTTTTTGCCGACAGGTTTCGTCACTTCCTTCATTATATTTTTTAGCCATTCATAGTTCAGGTATTACATTCTACATGTATTGGACATCGCTGACCTTTCGTTGTGTTCGTTAAAGGAAATTAATAATGTTGCTTTATAATGATAATCTGTCCAGCATGTCATTTAATTAAATATATTAGTCAAACTTTGCAATGATCAAATGATTATGGTAAAGGTGACAATGGCTATATTTCCAACTTAGGTTTAGCTTTTGGACAACAGAAAAAAGGAAAGTGTAATCAAGGGAACCAAGTTTCTAGCGAAAATCAAAAGAATGTAATCCAGGGCATAGACCAGATGTGGAAAATGGACACACATACTACAGAACATAGAATAACCAAAATAAAAAGTACGCAGTAACAAAAGAAAATGACAAACTCGGACTAAAAAATCATGCAGCATGGACCAATCTTGAAGCATCATAACCCTGTTCCTAAAGCCTAATAGTAAGAAGTCTAGCTTGATACATAAAAACTGCAAAAGCTCTGGCGTAACGCACGAATTGTAATATGAAAAGTCCATACGCGGGTGCTAAAGGGGTGTTTCCACAATTTTCAAAAGACATTGCGTTTGTCGTATAGTTTGCAATTAGACAATAGTTTACCTTCATCATCGACTTCACAGTGTCTTTAGTATCCTTTATCTCACGGCGATTGATGTGATGTATCGAATCCTAGGACTCTGTAACGACAATACGTCATCTTCATATAGCTGAAACTGAGATCACAGGATATTACTACAGTATGTTCCTTTCTTCGCATATGATCAGTTATAAAGTCAGCCTCATAAGAGTTCGGGAATTGGTCATTGAGTAGATATGCACAATTTGTTCAATTTGAAATACCGACCGTTTGTTGTAAAAAGAGTCCACCATATTGGTTGAATATAAAAAAATCCAGCATTTTGAAAACATCTTCTTCGATGTACTTAGGAGAAGATTTGAGTTGTTGTTTTAAAAAGTATGGATAATTTCTACAAAGTACTACATATCTGTATCTCGGTGTAGAGTCTTTTTTGGAATGACGTTTTTGAGTCGGGATTTTAATGAGTATGGGGCATAGAAGTATAAAAAATTGAAAAATCATAGGTTTAATTGCCATTGCATTCAAATAATAATCTTGGGTTAAAGGTTTCCAGGAGATTTTTCGAATTTTTCAGTATCCACATTGCATTAATATCAATAAAGGAGTATCAAGTAGTAAGACTGGAGACTATCTTTTACAGCTGAGAGTATAGAAGTTATAAGATTTGAAAGAGGTTTGTAGGTACATTTTGCAGATATATTTTTGTTCGTATGGATTCTTGTGGAGTTTAAGAACCCAGACATTAGATAACAATCATCGTCTCTGATAGAGAGATCTGAGAAAGATATTACATATTTATGGTTTTCCACTATCTCTTCTTTTTGATTTAATACTGGTATCATTTTTAGTTTACCTCTGATAATAAACATTGCATATAATGTGTTCGGCTGTAAAAAACAACATATTTGTCATGTATAGTAGACACGTTTTTGCTACATCGGGGTCATTGAAAACTGATGTAGCATTGACATTTATTGACCTACTAAAAGAGTTGTCAAGGAAACCTAGATTATAGCAGGAATGTAATTCATGGACAAAGAAATTTTATAATTTTAAAATTAAAGACTTCACAGCCTTTGTCCACTCTGACAGTTAATCAACGTAGTCTTGTTCTTCCTGTATCCATTTGCATACATAGTCCTCCGAGACATCCCTAAGTTATAATTCAAATTTATGGAGCGTGGCTCACGGTACTAAGACCTTTAAAAAGACATTACGGAGGGATTAACACATTATACGTTATATAATGACAATACAATCAACATTACCACCATAATAAGTAATTGGTTGCTGCGGTGTAGTGGTGGAGTAGTGACGTTAGGTACTATAGGCAATATTGATGCAGTGTAATACTAAAACAATCACTTTATTTTCACATTACAAGGTTAAAAATAAACACTTATTTGAAAATCATATTCTTAACAAATGATTCATTAAGGGGAGTTGATAGATCCACGAATCTAATGAAATAATTGCTTTACAAATATATGTACTCTAGGTCAATAGTTACGCCAGATTTAATTAAGAACTTGTATTGCTTTTATATCTTTGTATGCAAGTTTTGTAATAATTTAAATTTAGTAAATATTTTAAGAAGTTTGTGATATCGTTACCCCTGCTGCAAATTCTTTACTTTGCGGAATTGTTGCGTACGTTAAATCTGATACTTTATTACAAATATGAGCAATACGTACCGGTTGTTAAACGTAAATACCGTAAGAGGGTTCTTCATGAATTTAAAATTAAAAAATAGAAAATTAACAATATGAAATATGAAATGTCAATACGGAGGTTTCAGTGTAATATCAAGGAGTAATCAAGAGAACCAAGGTTATAGCAGTAATCAAAAGAATGTAATCCAGGGACAAAGACCAGACAAAGAACAGACATACACAACAAAGAACATAAAGTAACTAAAATAATACATACAAGGTAATAAAAGCAAATGAGCAACTCGGACTCTACTAAAAGCTGGGAAGATGGATCAGGTGCACCGGTTGGGTAAGCGTCCTCTGCTTTTCTAGAAACACCCGCCGAGTTGGATTTAAATATAACATTTTGGCTCTAAACTCAAAAGATATATAACAATCTATAAATATGTGTCCGAGTAGGGTGACATGCTAACCTATATAGTTTGTACATACGGTTAAAATCTGTTAGCTATAGGAATTTCATGAACAAAACTCAAGACAATTACGATTGTCTCCAACTGTTCAGTTTTTTAAATGATACTGTCATTTGTAATTCCCTCTGTAGATTATTACTTTGTTCCATCACTTGTCTCCTATCAGTTTGTAATTTCCTCTGTAGATTATTACTTTGTTCCACCACTTGTCTCCTATCAGTTTGTAATTTCCTCTGTAGATTATTACTTTGTTCCATCACTTGTCTCCTATCAGTTTGTAATTCCCTCTGTAGATTATTACTTTGTTCCAACACGTGTCTCCTATCAGTTTGATAATTGTGTTACTTCCTTAATGTGAATAGTTGAATTTCTTCAAAATTTTTGAAAACTTTTGTCATATATAGTATTATATGATATGTTTGTATATTTTTATTAATTGTTTATACGAAAGAAACAAACAAGTGCTACAAGATTGAAGTAGTCATAAACGGTGATAAAAATATAATTTAATTTTGACTTAAATGTATTTTGGTGCATGAATGTCCTCAAGAGATACCAAGAGGTCAAACAAAATCATATGAAAAATCGGACCACATGTCTAATTTGGATATCCAATCATGTTTCGTTGGGATAGTTTCAGTTTTCATCTGTCTTACATATATAAAACTATATCTTAATCAAGTCTTAATGATGACATTTTAAATGAATATTGACTCATTTGCAGAAAAAATAAAAAAGCACGGTATTTGAAACTTACTGGTTTGCAAGGTGCATTTTGTACACTGTTTGTTTAGTTCATGATGCCATGTGTTTAACCGCGGCATTTCTTCGGTTATAAGTTTCATTAAAGGCCTGTAAACTTTCATTTAAAAATAAGAAAAAGGAAAGTTTGTTCTTGTTTTGACCTATCTACAAAAAAGAGTCTTATCCTGAACACGTTTTCTTACTAATTGGAAAATTATCTTTTTTTATTATATGCGTTACCCTTCTAAAAGATATTATTTCAGATCATTAGCGGAGTTATTAGTGTCTGCATTTTTTTTCAGGATAGACATCCGTATGTTTCATCCCGAATGTCTCTTCTGATTTGAATTTTTTTTTAGAATCCGTAATTAATGTGCGTCATTTGTCACATTTGACGTGTTGTCTTATCATAAGTTGAATTAAATAGGAAGGTATTACCTTAAATATTTCATATGAGACAGAAATGATTTACTTGATTTATAACAGTACTGCAGTTGGTTTAATGGATAAAGTGGCAATATCGTATTTTGAAACAATAAAATATTATTGAACAAACAAAGGGAATACGCAAGGAAAACAAATTGTACAGCATCAGTCTTAACCTATGGGCAACATATATTGATACAGGTACTAGACAGATTGCCTTATTGCAGTAAACATAGGACATATTGTGTATATATATATAAATGCCATTCACTCGTTAATATGGAAAACACAGCGGAAAGATGAATAAATTATTTTTTTTTTACAAATTAAGAACAATTAATTATTTCTGTTAATTCGATATAAGTTTTTACATCCCTGCAATATATTTGTTCTGGGATGGTATTAGGCCTATGTGTAACTCACAGTTACTATGGTAAATAAGCTTCGGGTATATTCTTAAGTTTTCAACATTAAAAATGTTGAAAACCGCACCATGACTTTAAGGTGCATTAGCTACAAAATTTGTTCAGTTTTGATTCTACTGAAGTTTGCTGATTCAATGAAATAAGTTAGTAGTAACAATTAGTAATGCAATTGAACCAATAAATCCTATCAAATACTTTGAAAACAGCGTTTTTGTTTTTAATAAGAGAAAATCGATAGCTCCGATCTAACTATTTTTCGCCATAACTTACGATGATTGCCCACAGGACATTCACCTCGGTTAAAATTACTTTAAACTTTGTTAAAACCTAATAATAAGGAATACACAGGTAAGCACGTATCTTGTTTTCATTTCATTTCATCTACTTCTTGATTAGTTTTCAAATAAATAATGATCATACTTGAGCCATACTTTTGCGGCTTGAGTCCGTCGGTCGTCCTTACCGTTGAATAACCACTTTCGCTTTGAAATCAGATTTGTTATTAAAGAAGCGACCATTACAACACATGGGCGGATTGAGTTCACCAGAAGTCACATGCATACGAATTTATCTAAGTCGAATTTTTGTCTTGTTTTGTTTTTGTCTTCCTTATCAAATGAAATTATACAGGAAAAGTACAATTAGTAGAAGTTAAGGTATATTTCAACAGAAACAAAAATGTACGAAAATGACAGCTTATGTAGCTTCAAGTAACGTTTTGATTTATATCAATTTTCAACTATTATTGCTTATTTGAAACGCAGTCTCGATTGCATGACATAACTAGTCAAATAGTTTTCATACTTTGATCTTACTGGCGCCTGATACTTTGTATTCCATCGGAATACAATTTCAAAGAATAGCGACCGGTGCACCTGGTCCAGGTTCCCTGTTTTACTGGTGTCCGAGTTGCTCATTTGCCTTTGTTGCTTTTTATGTTTTATTTTGGTTATTTTATGTCCTTCGTTGTGTGTGTCAGTTTTCTTGTCTTTTTCCCTGGATTATATTTTTTTACTTACGCTAGAATTTTGGTTTCCTTGATTACTCCTGTCAAATGACAGTGAACCAAAATGATAAACCATTATAGAAACAAGAGGTTAAGCTTGATATTAAACTTGCTGCACCAATCTTTCATTAAAAAAAAACGGTGGTTTTTACCCTGATGTGCCATTCATTATACAAACTTCCCCTTTAGCTTTTGATTACTGCTTAGATTTTGGAAGTTCGGTATTGTTTTGTTACCCTTCAAAATACCGGATTTTGCAATATTTATATTATAGATTTTGCATAACATAACTTTTTGTAGGTTTATACTGGTTTGGAGCTGGCATGTCAGTTAACTGCTATTACCGCTTTTTATCCTGAAATTGTGTACTCTATAATCAGTTTTTTTTTAAATTTCGGTGTTATTCAGACATTTTTAACTATTTTTAGTTGTGTATTATTGTCTTATATTTTTTTCTGCAGTTGTAAGATATAAAGATTGAGGGAGGAGAGTTTTGATCAGGTAAAAGTATATTAACTTCGCTGCAATTTCTGCGACTGTCCGATGTAAATAATTCTCGGCCTTCGTATGTCTTTTTGGGTTTTTACTTTCTGTTTGCTTTTATGTTGATTAAGTATATAGGGTAAATTATTTTGCTGTATTGGGTATACCGCTTTGGGCCAGCTGCACCATGTGGTGGGAGGGTTTCCTTATCATTCATTGGGGCCTTGAGCTGACATGTGTCTTCCCAGTGGGGTGTTGTCTCTTTGACATATTCAGAAAACCCGTTCTCATTTCATTTTATTTTGTTACATCGCATTTTTTTTTTATTTTTTTTTTATTTTTATATATTTTTTTTTAATTCTGTGGATCGATGGTCATGATATGATTAAAGCAGAACAAGTATTAGAGAATGCCTTTTGTTTTTTATTGGAATAAAGAAATACATATATACAATGTTGTAACACAAACCTCAAAGCAGATGAAAACAAAAGAAATACACATAAATATAAGAAAATAGAAAGACCTACTGTTTACTTCAATTCAACAAGAAGACCACTGTAGGTACAGTGAATGCATTTTAACTTTTGAGTTTCAGAGGCAATTAATATCATTCACAATATTACGAAGTAACAGAGGTAGTGATGCTTTGCTCGTGATGAATGTTCCGGAAAGATCTTTTTATAACAACGAATAAGACAAAAATCGAATGCTATTTCAGGGGCAAATCTAGACACTATGAAAAGGAGGAGGAGAGGAACTAGCAAGGTTTCATAAAAAAGGGATGCTAGATTATTATTTACATGTACATTCTTTTTTTAATATTACACATGAAAATCACTAATTTAATAATGTGTTTTTTTTTTTTTCATTTTAGAATTTGTCATTTTCGTGCCCCTACAACCCCCTCCCCTTTTGCAGATATACCACTGAATTATTTAGATGGACATTCAATAATAAAATAACGTTCTTCATCTTGATTTCGATTATTTCATGCTCTGTCCTTTCTCTGTTAATACTTTGCCGTTTACCAATGTGAATAAACGATTATAATGCCTTTTTAAAACGTGGAATAAGGATTCCTATCTAGAAGAATACATTTAATACATATCTATATATAAATAAATACGACCAATTTGAACAAGGGTATTCATATTCATTTCCAATTTTATAGGGAATGTTACGACGGAATGTTGACGGGAAACGATTTCTAATTGGAGATGGGGATTTTGAAACAGGAGAATGTGGAAAAGGATAAAACGTTCTTACTGATTTTAAAATAACTACTGTTGAGAATAAGTATTCCACATAAAATATTCTCCTATAATTTAAAAACTTGTTTTTACGTGTCATCTGTTATCATAAAGTCGCCAGTTGAAATGCATTCAATGTTGTTCGTGCAACTTTTGTACTACGTGACTCCAGAATAATGCGTTTATATTTTAGATAAATGCTCTGGTACCTCTTAACCGGCGACAGAAGAGCTTTGTTCGTTTTGTCTTGGAACCACAAACATCATAGATGTAGTATGCTCTACTGGATTTGCCCTGTTTTTGTTACAGATGCGACATTTTTCTTTAATTCTGTTTCTAACTTCAGGAATCCGAACTACGTAAATCAAGGTATCGAAAAGTGTATTTAATATTGGCAGAACATTGGTTTTATTTAGTAGACCATGGAGTTTATCTGGCCAATCTACAAAAAGAGAACTGATTACAACCAATTCACGGGGTATCAATGCAGCGGAAGTAACACCAACTATGATTCCTAACGTCGCCATATTTAATCTCATACCCCTTCTTTCATTTTCTCCTTTCTGTCGTTGATATGTGCTCTCTGTTGCCAGTACATGTTGATGCAGGCTATATCTCTCTTTTCTGATACGGTATATAACTATGGTATAAATAACAAAAACCGGACACATTGTTAGGAAAAAAAGGAATATCCAATAAAATGACGTACGATTTCTATAAGGTATATTTCATAGCACACCCATATGGTTGTGGCCGTTGAATAAGTTCAAAAGCCAGAGGAATGATGGTATATAGTTGACTTGAGGCAAACATTATTACAATGGATACGTTGCTAGTAAGTTTTTGTAGTACAACCCTTTTTTTTAAACGTTGCCTGCAACCTCTCTAAACAAATCAATAAAGTCTGCATGTCGGAGAATCCCATTATGCCCCCAATTAGATTTTTTTAAAAACAATACATCCATATATACTTAATGTGTTTCCCTTATGTTTATTTCAAACAGGTAATGAATAATAAAATCCATAGCCATACAGAAATCACTGACACTTAATATCAACACCAACACATGAAAGCGAGATTTCCTTACCTTAACCTTTTTGCTGGTTAGAAGAATGTATGTAGACTGATCAGAATACAAAAAATAATCATAGAAAAAACAAACAAAATTCTCTTATTCATGTTCAATGTATAACAAATTATACACGTCACTTTTCACATTGGAATAATCTTATGTTGGAAAATGTGGGTAGTATCTATATATTCATACTATCGTTCATTGATTTTTTAACAACTTAATAACTCGAAAAGGGAAATAAACACATGAAATCACCATATTTAATCAAAGTCCCTTCAGCTGTTTTAAGGATGGGTGTAGCTAATGAGGTTTAAGTATGTAAAACCCTTATATTGTATTATCGTCCATTGCTGTCCTCCGAAAGTAAATATGTTTCTTTTTGCATATTTACATATAATACTAGACCTTCCTATAAAATTTTATCAATATCGTAAGAGCGATTTAGGAAGAGTCACCCTTAGAAAGAAATGTGGAAAGACAGCATGACATATAGAGGTGGTGATTCTTTGTTTGCAGGGGGTGTAACAGTATACACTATTTGCTATATCTAGCCAGAATAGACCCACTCAACTATTTCTGTTATTTTTCTGTGCCATTGGATAAACATGAAGTGAGAAAGCTTGAAAAGCGTATATTACAAGTCATCATGCAAATACAATATTCTAAATATTTCAGCATTCCTTTCAATAGGACCTGAGAAATCTGTTACAAATAATGGACTGACCAACGAGGTGATTTAAATATCTTATGACTGGGGGTCTAAAATTAATTGTGTAAAATTTCAATCTTTGAAGTTAATTAGACGAGGTGTCCACATTGTGTTTCTACAGTGTAGCATGTATAAAATTAGGAGTCCATTTATTTCTATAAAATTTGTCAAACGGCAAATTCCAAAGGCTGAAAATATTACTTACGTTATCAACTAATCTCGTGGAAAAAATTAGATGCATTGAAAGTAGAAATTCACTGCACAGATACCTGCTTTTCCTAAGACTAGAAATATATTACAGAGATACCAAGTCCAAGACAGTCAGGCTTTGCTTATAGCACTAGTTTAGGAGTTTACTAAGATTGCAATATGGTAGCATCAAATGGGGGTTCATACATGTACACTTATTTAGTTTCCCAAAAATTGGGGGAAGTATACTCTTTTAAAGTAATTGTTTTGTATTGTCACACATCTTGACATTTATCTGTTAAGATGCTTATTATGAGCGATGTTTTGTTTGTGAAATAAACTATAAACTATAGACTTATTCGTTAACTAAACTCCTTTAACTAAATCCTTAAAATACTTTTCAAGAAACAAAATACTTATCTAATTCTAACACTGGATTCTAACTCAGTTATAGGGAAAACTGTTGCTGTGTATCCAAACTGCTTCATTAACTTCTCTTTTTATCACATACAACTCATCAGCATGTCGTTTGTTATTTTGATACGCTCGTGTGCATAAAAAATGACGATTCGGTCAAACCACTGCCGTCCATTTAAAAGCAGACAAGTAGAAATGAAATAAAAGTTTATATTTGATTCCCGGGATAGGTATTTATTTATTGATATTTCACTTTCATTTCATCTTTTTAAACAGAACACGAACACGTTTCACGCCGATTGACTTCGAGTCTCGGAGAATAGGATGACATTTTGACACACATATAAGTATGCTAGTTATTATTGTAGTTTAACTTTCCCTCGTCTTACTTTTGAGTTTTGAGATGTAATGTCTCCAGATAAGAAAAGAAACACTTTCCGTCAATCCACTCACCACAATTTTATTCCTCAATGAAAATCGATGGATGATAGTTCATTTGTTGAGTGAATTATCAGCAATCTGTTAAACGTTATGTCTACACTTTTGGGTATGAACTTGTTTCACGGGTTAAGGCAAAAGAGTAATCAAGGGAACCAAGGTTATAGCGGTAATCAAAAGAATGTAATCTAGGGACAAAGACCAGACATGGAAAACAGACATACACAACAAAAAACATAAAGTAACTAAAATCATACATAAAAAGTAACAAAAGCAAATGAGCAACTCGGATGGACTCCACTAAAAACTGGGAACATGGACCAGGTGCACCGGTAGGGTAAGCGTCCTCTGCCTTTCTAGAAACACCCGCCGAGTTGCTCATAAAAAGTCAAATCCGGGGTAGACAAACGAGGAAAGGAAAACTATGACCCGTTGAATAAATCAAAACTACTAGTTTGAAAGTAGGTCTCAATATTATGACATGTTTAGGTTAATTCACTGAAGACTTTGATTTTATTTTATCTTTTTAAAGATTTATAGAAAATCTCGAATATGCATGAATGATAATTGAACTTTATTTTTGTTGGGAGTCTGTACCTACATCTATATAGATATTAGTGTGCTCTTTATTCATTGATGAACCATAAGTCATATGAGATGTTTTATATTGTCCTGCCTGGGTAGATACCAATTATGCTTTTGAAGAACAATATGTTAACAACCCTAAACCTAACCATAGCCTTAACTCTCACAGGTAAGAAAAGTAATTAAATCCACGCTAACAGAACGGTGCTACCGTTTAAAATAACCTAAACAGCTAAATTACGACACATTAATGGCTGACATTGATAAAAGGCGAAATCGTTCATTTCAATCGCAGCAGACAACTTAGAAATAGGGGACAAACAATCCGAAAAAAGAACTTTGACAAAACGTTACAAAAAAATGAAAATAGAAGTTGTAGGTGTTAACATGTGAAATATCAGTTTTGAGGACTTATATAACATTAAAAACAAAACATGATTGATTACTTATTTAAATTACATCTGTGTCGTATAGTTTACTCTTAAATGGATTATTTTCAAGTAGGTTTCATTTGAGGTTTGAATTATTTCCCTTCTCCCTCCAAATTAAACTGTCGGAAAATGATATTAAATGTTCATATTCATTAAAGTAAAAGTGCAATCAATTTCAGTTATACAATGCAATTTTAAGTAGAAACACCAGTCGATTTTAAAACATCAGATGATACCACAAGACACAAAAAGACACATCGCGTTTCATAACGGGACAATAAAAATTAGACAAATAATAATTTTTCTTCTGATTTTTTTAATGTTTTAAACGTATGCTTCTTATTTTTCGTTTTTTTTTTACTTATTGTTTTTATACAACCTCTGTAGTTTGCACTGTCCAATTGTCTCCATTGTCTTATCAAGCTAAATATATAAAAATTGGCTAATATTGTTCTGCATAGGAAATTGTCTAATTCGTATATCATTCTTGTTGTCGTTGTATTATGCAACAAAAATTGTTAGTAACCAAATTTAGTTTACTTCTGAAAAAAAATATATATATATATATTTCAATAGTGATACTCACACTTATTATTATTGTTTAATTGATTTTATAGCGTAATACATATTGTTAAGTGATCAACCTAAATATCGGAACACAAACGCATGCTCTTAAAGGCACACAGCATGCCAGTGAATGGTGTATTTACGTCACTCTTATTTTATGGAAAAAATTATTAAAGGATGTCAAGATTCGAGCGGGAGTCAAAGGAATAGGTACCGATGATGTGAACTAGACTGGGAAATAAACACACACACACATAAAAGAACATGAAATAACAAAATAACAAGTTTTTTTAAAAAAATTAAGCAATAGGAGCAACCCAGACTTCAATACAAACTGAGACCATTGACCACGTGCATCTGTAAACAGGTCTTCTAAAAATCGTTTTTATATGCAGATAAGTAGTCAAAATCATCGGTTATATAACTTATATAATTGATTAACATACATAATCGTAAACACACATTGCTTCCATCGCTATGACAAAGAAAGAGGAACGTATAAACGCCCGAACGTTTTTTTTAAATTAATTTTGACATTCGTAATTATGTAACAAGAACAATATAAAACAAGACAGAGTTTGACCCATATTAACAAATCTAAATGTAATTGTAAACTGTGTCACGTTGTTGGATTGTTACCGCAAATTTGTTTTTCAATGAAACTGTACATCGGACTCCAAGCCATCCAATAATAACTTCACATTTTGTAAATGTAATCATAACTAATTCAGATTTAACCGATCAATAATTTTATGTGAAGAAAAACAGACTATTTTATTAGTGTTTATAAATCCAAAAAGAAACAAATATTCTACTTACCATCACATATGTGGCCAGAAAAATGTTGTACACAGTTACAAATGTATTTTTTGCCAATAAATGAAGCGATATGTCCACAACGTCCTCCGTTGAGACATGGGTTAGGATTACAAGGACTTACCATCATTTGTGATATTTTGCCTGAAAAACATATATTTATAAATGCAGGAACTATATTTATCATTACATTACAACTATGAACATTATGAAAATTACTTTTTTTATATTATTTAGTTCAGATATAATATACAGGAGAAAAATAAATGAATAAATTACTTGTTGTTGCACAGAAATATCCACCACCCATAGTAAGCCTGCACGTTTGTCCCACAGGACAAGGGTTCTTATGGCACTCGTTCGAATCCTGAAATGATTGATACCTTTGAAACGCAGCTATATGAGGGAATGTATAAGCCTTGAAATAAGCCATAATTATATTTGATGGTGCACAGCTGTTATGAAAAAAAAATTAGTCATAGAACTGGATTATACGTGTATGTGCATATGTGGATTCACTTGAAAAGCCAGAGTTTGTGTATTTGTAAAGGGAAATCGTTAATGATTGTAATCCATCACCGCATGATTTAAACACCCTAAATTCGATTCATTGTTTATGTAGAAAAGATTTTGCAATTTTGTTAAACTACCGTACACCTTGTTAATCAAGATTTCAAGTAAACACATAGTCATAATTAAAGGTTATTACTGTAAAATTTATTGATGAATTACTTCATTAAATACAATCCATTGAAATGGATTTCAAATCATAAATTTAAGTAATGTATTAAGCATTTATTGCATTAAAACATGCCATGTAATTGATTAATAATAAATTAATTTTGTCTGTAGTCCTATCCTTGTTAGCAGCGGTTTTATTTATGCGATTGTTGTTGAATAATAAATATGAGCGTATTAAGAAAAATAACCTTTCTGAATTTAAGTTGCAGACCATACTACATTATTGACACATTTCAATAAATTCGTTCCGAACCAACCAGAACAATGACACATTGTTTTAGTATCATTTTAACCTATACGTAACTATTGAAACACATACTTACAATTTTCCAATCTTTAATCATTGATGCAATGCAGTTTTTTGTCGGTGACATTTTAGAGGCATCTTTCATAAGGATGCACATCAGAGTCTCATTGTAGTAGTTGATGCCTTTACATGATTCACGGTAAGAACATTTCCGTCCACAAGACTTAAAACCGATTCCATTTAAAACCCCCAAAGATTTTCCGGTCAGACGTTTGTTTGGAAAAACATTTGCTATTTGTACGTCCGCAACACAAATTGACATGATTGTTAGCAATAAAAACATGGTGTCTTGTTCGTTTTTACAAGTATGAGACATCTGTTTACTGAATATAAAGCTTTAAAATTCAAATTTATATATGCTTATTTCTACATTCGTTATTAAAATCGACATCTCATGTTATGAAATAAATCACCCTAAATGTTAATCAAAGCTCATTTGGAATAACTATGTTTCTAAGACAACATTCTTATTAAAAAGTGATTAAAGCTACCCGAAGTTCTCGTTTAATCTCGAAATTCAAATTTAGATTTCTGCAAACATTTTTGACGAGTTATTTAACAAACTAATATAGCATGATAAGCTGACTAAATGCAAATGTATTGGAAATTAATGCTAAATTTTAATTAACCGATCGTTACTTCTCTTTTTGTTAAGATATATTGGGACCCTGGATAAGGGCTAATTCCAGTTTTTATTATGATACAGTCATGAATAGTTTATATCAGGTATGTATCAAACAGTATCTGTCTTATGTATATGCCTCACTATTATTTTGTGAGTTTGGAAGTGTTATAAGCAGTTATTAATTTGTGTAACTGTTAACAGTTAATGAAGAAGTGCAATTTGAATCACATTTTATCAGTGAGTTTACTTTTTTTTAAGTAAAATATATCTTTTTTTTTTAAATTTGTGTCTCATTTAGCGTTAATATCTACCATTCAGTGATACATTTTGTACTCAGTTGCAACCATAAATTCAATTATGACTTGCTTCAAAGCTCTTTAGACCACGGGCGTGGTCAAACTGTAATAAATACATGACCAACATTTCGTGCAACATGTAGACTATGCAAAATAATGAAGAAACTGATCCTTTTAGAATCAGAATGAGTCACAGAAACTCCATTTCGTCATTGTTTTATGACGTTATTTCGAACAATGCGACAGGAATATTATTTTGATAAATTTAGTATGAACGTTTTATTTTCATAACAATCCAATAAGATCTGTATGATCTGCGTTCTCTACCAAGCTTCTTGACAGTTTTTGCTATTGAACTAAAACGAATAACACCTACACTTTTATGATTAAGGTGCAATAAATTTGAATGACTGGTACTACGGAGGGATACATGTTACTAACTCAGTTAGTGACACTGGTCTTGTCGGATCTGGTAGTGAGTCTAATCCGGTCACGTCCGTAATGTATTGAAATTGGGGACTCATTATTAACATTTGTGAAAGAAAGTTTTAGTAATGGGCAATCAAACAGATGATGGTGAAAAACATATCCAAAGTGACGACTTTATATTTTGTATATTGGCTTAATTATTTGATGTCTGCGGAAACTCTGTCAAAAACATATAGCTGTCACATTGACAATCGTACACTATCTCTTTTTTGTCTGGTCTTTGTCCCTGGATTACATTCTTTTGATTACCGCTATAACCTTGGTTCCCTTGATTACTCTTCTAAATTAAAACCTAATTTCCTGTTAATGATAAAAAGTTTTTACTTCATAAATATCATTGTCACTGATAGATGCGAATATTATAAATCGAATAAGCAGACGCTGCATTTTTGACATCTCATATCAAAACAAATACCTATATTAAGGAACCCGTGCAGGTCCGGGTGTCAAAAGAATAGGCCTGCAGCCGCGCTAAGATTGTCACAAAAGGCGACTAAATAGTGCTCAAAATCATAGCCGGGGGCTAGGGCGCTCTGCCCACAGAGCAAATGGGTTGTGTGCCACAGGTGGTGGAATGGGATACCCTTCCGTGTTACATGCTGGGGTTGTCAGGCTATAATACGGAAAACCTGACCGCAACCCATAGTGGTGCACCGTGTTGGGAAAGATGCCACGTTCCCCGCACATTAAAAAACCCTACTGTGGTATTCTCCCGAAGTAGGAACCATAGGGCTCGGCCACAGGAGGCTAAATTGCCCGACCCTACCCACCTCTGACCTATTTCCAGTGGCAATCAAAATTTGTCGACACCATTATCCTTGTGTTCCATCCCGTTTTTCATTTCATCATCATTTCATGTCTATTTTATCATCCACTTCATGTTCATCGCCTGAATATACCTGAAATATTGCTGCTCGGGCATTAAACCCCAACAACCAATCAGTCTTAGTTCCGTTAAATACGTTATTATCATTATTTACTTGGTCATCGCCTGAATATACCTGAAATATTGCTGCTCGGGCATTAAACCCCAACAACCAATCAGTCAACCTATATTAAGGACATCATATTTTATTTCAATTTATTAGATAAACCTAAAACATGCTTTTTTTAATAAAATTTATTCAAATTTTATCTACTATTCTTACTATCAGTTAGCTTAATACACAACTTATCATTTAAATATTCCAAAGTATGGTTGTTAAATTATAAGCCAGAAATATTTTTGTTTGTTTGTGTTTTTTTAGAATTTACACATGACTTAACAAGCAGTATACGGAAATCTCAATACAATGGGAGATAATTCAACTTGGGAAGATTTCTGCCCGCATGCAATAAGAACGATATTTAACTAAACCTACTGTTATTGACATGAGGGTTGACTCTGGAAATATAGAAAGCTTTTGACTGACATGGTAATATTACTACAAAACTACGTATAACACACTTATGATTTGCTTTTATTGTTTGAGTCTTGAATTTAAAATAAACAGTACAATGCTCCAGGTAACTGTTCTTGGAAAAAAATATCTTGACTCACAAGAATGTCTTTTATTCTGTCTCCACTTGTGTGATTTTAAATGTAAAACTCTTTACCTCCAAACTGAATAAATATTTAACAATCTGTAAACATGTGTCCGAGTATGGTTGCATGCATGCTTACCTATATACTATAAACTATGGTTTACTTCTGTGAGCTATCGGAATTTCATGTACCATGACAAGTTGTCTCCAACTGTCCAGTTTTCCCTATGATACTGATATTTACAATATGGTTTTTCCCTCATTTGATTAATACTTTTTATACTTTTTACTATCACTTGGAGTTGTTCCCTATCAGTTTGTTATTTTTTTTACTTCCCTAGTGTGAGCAGTTGAAATCATTCCAACATTTAAAGATTTGTTTGTCATATATTTTTTATTGTATTCTATGATGTGCTGCGTTTGTAAATCTATATTACTTTTTTAAACAAAGCAAATAGGTGTTTGTCAAATATGAGATGGAATCACTCAAATTTGTAGGTTCGAAATGACCAAGTTATATTTTCAGTAGTTCGATTTTCCCCTTGGGTCATTGTTCTAAAAAATGGTCCCGATTCCTTTTCGTGATTTAGCTCTAACTTCATAAGAAGTATAGTATACTTAAACTTATCTTTCTGCTCTATCTAAACACATACGGACCTACATAACAAAATGATAAACTCATGAAGAAATATTAACAAAAATTATTATTTTACTTAACGACAAACTCGATGACTTCTCATGAGGTATTGTTAACTTTCCTTTCTTCTGTGAAAACACCCCTTCAGCAAATTTAATAAATCACATGGTACATGGCAGTATCCTTTCAACACATGCGTATGGGGTTTTCATATCAAAACTCAAACGTTATGCCGGAGCTTGCAATAAATCCTTTTTGCACCGTGTGCAATGTGGCAACATGCTTTCATCACCTTCGTATGGAGTTTTTATATAAAACAAAAACTCGTATGTTATACCGAGGCTTAGCATGCCCTAAAATCTGTTTATACCTTCCGTTATTTCTACGCCTTCTAGAACAGGGTTTTATTGCTACAAGATTGAAGTCATCCTTCAAAATATTCTATGGTGGTCATAATAAACTCCAGGATCGCCATGGTGTTTCCACATGCAATATGAGAATCGATTTGTTCACCTTGTCATAGTTTTCCTTTCATCTTTTGTCTAGTCGAATCAGGACTTGATATTTCATAAGAAACCCGGCGAGTGTTTCTAGAAAAGCAGATGGCGCTTACCCTACCGGTACATCCGGTTCATCTTTTTAGCGGAGTCTGGGTTGCTCCTTCACTTTTGTTTTTTTTTCTGTATACGTGTCATTTTGATTGTTCCATGTTTCATAATTTCCATTTGAATCTTAGTTCCGTTAAATACGTTATTATCATTATTTACTTGGTCATAATGAGACAATTCTAGACAAGAAATGTACTCTAGTTGTTGTTTTATTAATGTTTTAACTCCAAATAACCATGTGCACCATATTATACACAATAACAATATTTAAGTGTCCTAGAGATAGCACATAGGCGACGTTTGAATACTCCCTCCTGTATTTACAACATTACCTGACCATTAGACTACTGGTGAGGTAAAGTACCACTTTCTTAATCAATAGATATCCATTGGTTGTGTTTATTAGCCTCGCACTCGATTTGTGTAACCAAGGATGTCAACTGTTCAAACAACGTGTACTATATTTGCGTCTTTTGGCCAATTCAATATACTGCTTAGTTATGTATACCAAGAATGCGTCATATTTTTATAACCGTATATACTCATAGAAGAATGCGCTGAAAATATTGAAGTCATTACTCTATTAAAAACTATCCTCTGTGCATTTAAATCATCGAAATGGTAAGAGTAATCAAGGGAACCAATGTAATAGTGGTAATCAAAAGAGTGTAACCCAGAGACAAAGACCCGACATGGAAAACAGACATATAAAACAAAGAAAATAATGTAACTAAAAGCATACATACAATGTAACAAAAGCAAATGAGCAACCCGCTAATAACTGGGACGAGGTGCACCGGTAGGGCAAGCGTCCTTTGCTTTTCTAGAGTTCTAGTGCGATACAGAAAGTCTGTAAAACATCATTAATTGCAATAGTTGTTTTGACTTGTGTTTTTGGTACATGAATTTTTTCAGTAGATACATGAGGTAACACCAAAATCATATGAAAAACCGGACGCAATGTCTAAATTGGATATCAATTTTATTTCTTTGAGAGAGTTTCAGATTTAACCTTTCGTACATATCTAAAGACGACATATTAAATGAATATTGACACAAACGATTTTCACACGTATTTCACATGATTTTCACCTGAATTGAGCAAAGAAACTTTGTAACATAATATTCAGAAGAATCGAGCCTTAAAGTCAAATTCATGTGCATTATTCACATAAAATCGTATGAAGAAACTTTTACGAGGAAACCACGTTAATTTTATATGAAGTTCACAAGAATTTCACTTGAAGCTCAATTAACATGAATTTCACGAGAAAGTATTTGTCTGTGTAGTTCATAATATCATGTGTTGAACTGTGGTATTTGCTTTACTATAAAATATATAAAGGCTTGTTCAAATTTTCATTTAAAATAGGAAGAATAAGGTAGGTTTTGTCCTTGTTTTCACCGTTTAAATGATAGCTTTTATCTACCAGAAAAAAAACACCGATATATTTTACTATGCCAGGAAAAATAGCGTACAATTAACCATTTTATCTGTAGAGTCCTGAAATGATCTCCTTACTAATGCAATACTCTTCTTTTGCTTATTTGTGTTTCCATTCTAAACTATATGGCTTTGGATGATAAACACAGTTATCAAACATCCTCATGGTTTATCGCCAATTCTTTGAATGGTATCTGATAGTTTTGTTAGAAATCTTTAATTAAGCTTAATGCTTTGTCTTAGTTGGCAAGTATATCATCATTAGTAGCATTGAGTAGGAAGGTATATTTTTAAATGTTTTCTTTGAGACAAAATATTTATCCTTGGTTTATAAATGAAGTTGGATTATTCGATAATGTGGCAATATTTTATGATAAAATATTTTAGATTTTGTCAGTATTTAAAAAAAAACGTTTTGAGGGGGACCATTAATTAAATAACGCTTCGATCTATTTTTTAACTAATATCGAATATTTGAAATGCAGTGTGATTCAAAGTATCAGGCAGTAAAAAAAGGTCAGACTGTCATGTCATACAATCAACACTGCATTTCGAATATTTGAAATGCATTGTGGATTGTATGACATGACAGACTGACCTTTTTTTACTGCCTGATACTTTGTATTTTATTGGAATACAGTTTCAAAGAATAGCGACAGTTTAAGACTACAATGTTCCGAAAATGATAAACATTTATGAAAGCGGGCGGTTTAGCGCATCATAAAACTTGGTTTTGCCTACCATTCATTGTGAAATTTATACCATGTCAGATTGCGGCGGTTTTCAAACCTTCTGGTTTTTGTCTTTATGTGCCAATTGTTATACGGACTTTCCTTTTTTAGACTATTGCTTTTGACTACTCCTAGATTTTATTAGTTCTGTAATTGTGTACATACATGTACCGGATTATGCAATATTTATAACGATGAGCACATTCGGTTTAAGCTGTTGTGGAGCTGGCATGTTAATGTACTGTGTATATTGTTGTTTTGGGGCAAGCTGCACCTTATGGTGTGAAGGTTTGCTTATCGTTCATCTGGTGTTTTGTTATCCTGTTAGGCTGTTGTCTCTTTGACATATTGACCACATTCATTCTCGTTATATTGTTCGTGCTACGTCGCGTTTTAAATTTGCTTGTTTAATTTCCGTAGATCGATGGTCATGCTATGACTTAAGCAAAACAAGAAACAGTGAATGCCTATTGTTTTATTGGAATACACACATACACACAAATACACTAGTGTAACATTATTTGTTAACACAACACAAAGCAGATGGAAGCAACGCAAATAAACAAAATTACCAAAGAAAAAAACTGTTTACACTAATTTGACAGCGCCTACAAATACAATGGGTGCATGTTTAGGCTTGAGTACCACAGCAGCAAATAATTTATTTCGAAATTTTACCAAGTTAAAAGTGTAGCGATGCCTTGTTCGTGACATCAATTCCTTAATAGGAATAAACAAGGAAATAGTCGGGTCCAGACAAAGGATAGCTAGCCGTGTTTCCTAAGAAAAAAGGGGTGTTAGGGCATTATTTACTTCTTTTGCCAACCCCCTGCACCCTAATGGATCGGTCACTGAATTGAGATGAATTTTCGATAATATATTAATGTTCTTCAACATTTAGATTTTGATTATTTGCAGTGTCTTTATTTTGTTGATACTTTGCCGATTTGCAGTATACCATCTATTTAAATGAAAGCGTAATCAAGGGAACCAAGATTATAGCGGTAATACATGTATGAATGTAATCCAGCGACAAAGACCAGACATGGAAAACGAACTACTTTGATGTTTTTTTTTTTTTTTTTTTTTTTTTTTATTTTTTTCAAAACAATTCAACGATTAAGGTACTAATATTTATTTTCAAACAACGGCAGTTCATTTTTTTTATATAATTCAAAGATTCCTAATACTAGTGTAATAAACATGTGTATAAATTAATTTGAACAAAGGTATTTTAATTCATTCTGTAAGTGATGCACTGGAAACTGGCAGCTGGCAGAGCAAAACATACTTAACTATCAAGAAAACATGATGTCACTCTCCGTTGTTTTTGCGAGGAGTTTATTTTTTCAAAATGTTTTTGTGTTTTGTTTTGTCTTCTTGTCTTCAGTTGTATAGTTGTATTTCAGTGTATGTTAGCGTTAAAACAAATATCTTCCGTACGTTTCTTCTTAATGTCTCTTTTTTATGTATCAATATGTAATAGTCGGTTTAAGTTTTTTTTTCTTGTTTTTTCCGATATCTGACTACAGACTCAATACATGTATACACAGTGGATCTTTTCTAAACCAAACCTCTTCAAGGCTAAACAATACTTATAAAGGTCTTTGATTAAGACAACATGCACTGTTATTGATAAAAAATATATATTTTGCGAACAGTGAAATGTATGTTTGTGAGTATATTCCTATTTGTGGTAGATGTAAGAGAAACAAAGTTTACATTTTCATGTTTTAAACCAATGCAATGACGATTAAGTAAAAAACTAAATGTAGTTGCAATGCAAGAATGTAAGTAACATTAATGTTCGACGTAAACTAATCTTGTAATGAATTGTTGTTTCAATTCATGTATCTGCAGAGTGTCTGTTTAAGCTTTACTTAGGATGTTGCGAAAAAGTTACAAAAAAAAATTGAAAAAAGTCATATATATTAACATGTGTAATATTGATATTGAAGACTTCTTATCGATGACTGTTACAGGTTGCTTTATGGTATAGATTTGTTCGTTATTGAAGACAATGTAGAAGTTTAATTTGTCGTCTCGTGACATTGGCAATCATACCAAATCTCCTGCTGGATCAGTAAAATGCACCACCAAACCTCTTTCAAAACTTTTAACTTCTATACTCACAACTGTCAAAGGGGGTCTGCAATCCTACCACAACACTTGTTACTCCCGTAGTGGTATTAATTCAATGTGGATCCTGGAAAATTCGAAAGATCCATAGGAGACAATCAGTTCAAGACTATTATCTGAATATAATAGCGTTAAAATGATTTTTTCAAAACTGTTTAATTCTATTCCCCATACTCAGTTAAAGTCCCGACTTAAAAACAAACATTGTACAACGTTGTTTTTCAAAAAAAAGATGGAACTCCTAGATACAAATATATAGTTCTTGGTAGAAATTTCTCATACTTTGTAAGAAATAATTTCAAATCATCTTCCAAATATACAAAAGAAAATGTTTACAAAATGTTGAAATTTATAATCGGCAACATATTTGTCCTGTGAGGTTGACGTGTTTTTCTAACAAACGGTCGGCATTCCAATGGGAACAAATTGTGCTTCTTTACTTGCTGACCTTATCGTCCACTCTTATGAGGCTGACTTTATAGTTGATCTGATCCGAAAGAAAGAATATCGTTTAGCTAGATCCTCTAATATCATTTTCCGCTATGAAAACTGATTTATTAAACGGGGCATTGTTTTCCTTTCATCGTTTATCTACCCAGAACTTGACTTTTATGAGCAACTCTGCGGGTGTTTCTAGAAAAGCAGCGGACGCTTACCCTGCCGGTGCACCTGTTCCATGCTCCCTGTTTTGAGTGGAGTCGGAGTTGCTCATTTGCTTTTGTTATTTTGTATATTTAATATTTGATTTTAGTTATTTTGTTCTTTGTTGTGTATGTCTGTTTTCCATGTCTGGTCTTTGTCCCTGGATTACATTCTTTTGATTACCGCTATAACCTTGGTTCCCTAAATTATTCTTATATCTCATTGGTAATCAAACCACATTTCCTATTTTTTTTTTTTTTTTTTTTTTTTTTTTTGATTTCATTACCAATCACCAATAACACTTTCGTTATCAATTAAAACTCTGAAAAGTACTATATCCACCTTTCAAAATTGTTAAAAAAATCCGATTATCATAAAATGATATTGCTGTTATTTGTCACATCATGTCTCCAGTGGTAGACACTAGGGCTTTTTTTTTATTATGTAACATAACATTTTGCATAATGACGTCTGTCTGTACACATAATATTTCCTATAAAAACCAACAGTACGTACAGACATCCAACATTCGTTGGAAAACTTAATCTAAGGTAAGTACACTTTGACATCATTTTATCCCCATTAAATCCACCTAAAACTTTTACGAATTGTTGAAAATAAAAGAATAGCTGTTTGATCCATATGTTATTTTGTTCTGTTTTGTTTTCTTGCTTATTTGTTGTTTTTTTATCCTTGGATTCAGTTTCGAAAACAAATTTCACATATATATTGATTAACTTGTACATAGTGAAGCGATAGCTTCTTATAATTTTCAATAACTGAATATGCATATATCTCAATTGATAGACTGACATTTTACATCGTTCGTCATGGGTCTAGCGGTAGTCGCTAAATAATATACTTTCCCTTTTCGAATGATTAAAATCCGTATTTTTCGACATAGTATATTTGTTCATTCATTTATTCAAATTTATGATTTTTTTCCTTTCTGGTTTTCTTTCCTGTTCTTATTACTTTTCATCGTAATCCGTAATATTTTCATTTGACAATAAAATGGAAAATGTAAAATTAATGTTAAAATTGGTGTCAAAACAAATCCAGGTAAAATTGAGAAATCATAGATTTCTCGGTATTGGCAATAATTATTTCAACCGTTAGCTTTTTTAACTATCAGTTGCTTTTTTAATAGCTCAGATTTTACGATAAATTATTTGATCATTATGTATCATTTGACTGTTTTTTTTTAAATGTTTCACTTCCATAATCAAAGCTGTCAAAGACCGTCCTTAGTTTTATCACGGCACTTGTGACTCCCTTGGTGGTATGTATCGATTTAAATTGGTCATGAAATATTTGAAAGATCTTCTGGATACCCCAAATGTAATTTTATTGTCAGAACATAACGACATCATGACCTATGATTTTTCTTTTCCCAATACTCAGTTAAAATCCCGACTCAGATACGTTATACATCGTTGTGACCCCAGAAAAGACTTAAAGTACTTAGAAGAAATTTCTCATTATTAGTATGATTCAAAATCATCTTCTAAATATACCACAGAAGATATTATCTAAAAGCTGAAATATGTGGTAGACGTGGGTTATAACAAATGGTCGGAATACCAATGGGACCAAATCGTGCTTCGCAACTTGCTGACCCATTCCTTCACTCCTATAAGACTGATTTAATAGCGGTTCTGAACGAAAAGAATGAACATCGTTTAGTGTTTGTTTCCGCTATATGAATGAGGAATTATCTTTAAACAATTTATTTTTTGTGGATTTTATATATCGCATCGATCCCAAAGAACTTCAGATAAAAGACAAGACAGACACTTTGAAGTCAACTTTATATCTTTATCTTCAGTTAAAAATCAATCGATAGATAGATAGATAGATAGATAGATAGATAGATAGATAGATAGATAGATATACGACATACGTGATGACTTCTCATTCCGTAAACATCCGTTCAGCACCAGCGTATAAAATTTTCAAAGTCTAGCTCATACGTAATGCCAGAGCTTGTGGTAACTACGCGGACATTCTGAACCGTGATCGACTTCTGACAATTTGGCTTCTGGAATAGGTGTATGTTCCTACAAGATTGAAGTAAAGATTACAGAAATTTAATGATCGTCATCATAAACTCGTGAATTGTTACGGTGTGTCCATCTGCACCAAGAGAACGAATTTGTTCTCCCTGTCATAGTTTTCCTTTTCTCTTTTGAATACCCCAGACTCGACATTTTATAAGCAATCATACCATTGTTTCTAGAAAAGAAGAACGCTTACCCTACCGGGACAGCTGGTCCATGTTCTCTGTTATAAGTGGAGTTAAAGTTGCTTATTATTTAACTTTGTACGTGTTGTTTTGGTTAATTCATGTTCTTTGCTGTGTGTTTTCATGACGTGGTTTTGACCCTTAGATTGTATTACCCTCTACCTGTTTACCTTTTCATTCGATTTAAACAGATTGATGTCTTTATTTTGTAAAGTACAAATAACCACACTGCAATCAATGAAAGTCCCATAAGAATGAATACAAATAAGTCTTGTATTTCTTAGAAACATAAAGTTGGCAATATCGTCAGTCAGAAATTTAACTTATTGTTTAAAAACGGAAGTAGATGACATCAGTTTAAACTGATATATATAAAATCGCAGTTTTTGTTTTAAATGTGATGATCCACATATCATTAGTGCTTTTGACTTAAGCCGCTAAATAATTAATAATATCCTTTATTTCAATGTAGTCCTCTTCAAATCTCAGGTTAAGTTACTACAGGTTCTCTGTTAATTGTCATGATAATTCTTTAATGTTCAATGACTAAAACTTTAATTTAGGACGAAAAGGAACATACATTCATACTTCAACGAAAACAGAAGGAACATTGTGTGTGTGTGTGTGCGTGTGTGTTTGTTTTGTATAGTCTAATATTTGTTTAACTATACCAAACAAATACACACGCACGCACACACACATACAATATTCCTTCTATTTTCGTTCAAGTATGAATGCAAATTATAATCTTGAATTGTTTTTTTTTTCCAAAATGAACCATAGTTTCCAGATTGGTTGAATTATTTAATTTTAGTAAGTCAATACGTTCTGAGTATTTAAATAATGTTTGACTTTTTTATTTGCTTATTTGTTTTTCGGTTCAAATCAACTACTTATCTCGAAGATGTTTACAAAAATGTTTAATATATATATCATTGTGACCACATCGTTTTGTTTACGATTTTAAGATTTACGAAATAGAATATATTTGCCTATAGATACTTCTTTCGACAGGTAACTGAAGTTTAGTTTTGTATATCAGGCTGAAACTAACAACTAAACTCGAAGTACTATTATCAGTTCACATTTGTCATTTTAATAATTTTAAAAACATTTTCATGTTTAAGATTTCAAATGTTACAACATATAATAAATGCGCCAGTAGATTCTTCTTCGACGAGGTACCTAGGTTTTGGCTAATCCTCCCCAGTTTCCCAGTACCCATTATGTTCTTTTTTTCTATATGTCTGTTTTCTATGTCTGGTCATTGTCCCCGGATTGCATTCTTTTGATTACCGCTATAATCTTGGTTCCCTTATTCAAGGATAGCTACGATTTGAGCAGGTATGAAAGGAATGTAATCCAGGAAACAAAAGTAAATGAACAACCCGAACTCAATTAAAAGCTGGAAGCACAAACCAGGTTTACCGGTAGGGTAAGCGTTCTCTACATCACTACAGAAGTTTTATGGCCGTTATCATGAACTCGTGGATCATTATGGTGTATCCATCAGCACCATGAAAACTGATTTATTCAACGGGTCATAGTTTTCCTTCCCTCGTTTATCTACCCTTTAACTTGACTTTTTATGAGCAACTCGGCGGGTGTTTCTAGAAAAGCAGAGGACGCTTACCCTACCGGTGCACCTGGTCCATGCCCCCAGTTTTTAGTGGAGTCCGGGTTGCCCATTTACTTTTGTTACTTTATATGTATGATTTTAGTTACTTTATGTTCTTTGTTGTGTATGTCTGTTTTCCATGTCTGGTCTTTGCCCCTGGATTACATTCTTTTGATAACCGCTATAACCTTGGTTCCCTTGATTACTCTCCCTTCTTAGGATTAAATACTTCAAGATGCAAAAATAGAACTAACACATTAAAAAAAAGTGGTGTTTTGTTTTAAAATGACTGACCTTGAAATAGGTCAGTGTGTACATTAGAGGTGTACAACATAATTTGTTCCGTAAATGTTGTTTTGTTTGTTTCAGAATAATGACAAGAGTGTGCATTGCCTTGTTTTGTGTACTTATATTAGCACAAATGGTAGAGACACAAGAAAAAGATAATCTATCACGTGATCCGTTATGCAAATGTGAAGATGGTGACATTGGCCTGAAATACCTCTGTCAAACACTCAATACCAACACACAAGAATGCGTCTGGAGTATCATATCGACTTTCAACAAAAATGGACCTGCTTACCAACGGGTACGAAAACAACTTTCATTTAACAGCGCAATATCATCCATTGCCAGAATGTTGAATGGAGCTAATGACAAAATGAGAGAACACAGTCTTCAGTCAAGGATAAAAATGATGGGCTAAATATCTACCTATTGATCATAATTTTATTAGAGTTTTTCGAGATTTTCTTTTTGAACTAAGAGTGCAGTAACTAAGAAATGAGTACTTGTTTTGCTTTGTTTCTTTGTCCCTATGTATAGCTAAGTATATCAAATTTGAAAATGTTTTATATAAATATAAGTATAATATATATATGTATAAGTATAAATGTATCAACACCTAGAAGTTCTCAATTTAAATTTGCCTTATTCTCCGCTAAACGCACCAAAGATGCCATACATTTACTGTATTCAACTAAAAATAAAACACGACAAAAAGGTAAATAGCAATAAAATTAGCGACATTAGCCATATACGTATTTAACCCCGCCATATACATGTACTTCATGAGCCAGTCCAGTGGTTGTTGTTGTTTTATATGTTCACTGTTTTAGGTTGCTTTATGGTATAAGTTTTGACAATTATTGAAGACCGTGTGGTGATGTGTAGAAGTTTAATTCTTCGTTGCTGGGTTCTGATGCATGACTGTTTGATTGGAAATCAGTCATACCCCATCTCTTTTTTTTTATTTTATCGCAAATTCAAAATAAAATGATATGATGTATTACCAATTTAAATTATATCTTTGTCGTAAAATGTATACTGTTCATTTTTTAAATGACTCTTTTTCTGATAGATTGCATTGGAGAAATAATTCAAGTTTGGACTCCTACTTCCAAATTAAACTATCAGAAAATTATATTTGTTCATAATCAACAAAGTAAAAGTGCAATAAGTTTCAGTAATACACTGCACTTACAAAGAGGAACGTTATTTGATTTTAAAACATCAAATAATACCTCAAGACACAAAAGGCTTCATTATATACAAAAATATTTATTTGTTGTTGCATAGAAATATCCATCACTCTTAGTAAGAATGTAATTTGTTCCGACATGGCAAGGGTTAGTTTGACATTCGTTCGAATCCTGTAAAGATTAATAATCTTGAATTCAGCGTAGATTTCAAGGTTTTATCAAGTTGAAGATATCGTGTTTTTAACATGAAAAAATAGTTCCGGATAAATTACATAGACCTATATGAAATGATAGATAGCGATGCAGTATTTGTTTCTCAAATGTTAAATTGATGAATTTTTAGACGAATTTCTGTACATTTAAGAGCGAGCTGTGCTCGCTTATAAAGACCCTGCAATATAGTTAACAATACGAATTAAAATAAAAAAAAAATTGTAAGGTTGTAGCCGATTCATAACTTCGGAAAAAGAGGTTGGGGACTGCAATGATTTCCATTTGTTTTTCAATATAACCAACTTTCCATCATATTGGTCCTTGCATACATCCACACAGATCTCATAACAATAACATTATCATGATGCACTGCACTTCACTGTTAAAACATTTCAGACAATTTGCATAGAAGGGAGTTTTACAAGTAGTCAATAATAAAAAGACAATTGTGGATACACATGAAACATGAAAATTAGTATCTAAAATGTGTTTTATTTCATCTTACAAGAGTTTCAAAAGTTTACATAATGAATCATAAAACAGTGTAAACAATGACAATGGAATCAAAATGAATTAGTCTTGCCTGTAATGCATCACTGTTAGCCGCAGTTTTGTTTTTTTTTTCATTGTACTCTAACAGTACGTGATGTGAGCAGTTTTCATTTCTAATGTCAAAACGGAAATAAGTCACAAAAATATTTTTTGTGATCGTTATGGTGTATCCATCAGCACCATGAGAACTGATTTATTCAACGGGTCATAGTTTTCCTTCCATCGTTTGTCTACCTCTGACTTGACTTGTTATGAGCAACTCGGCGGGTGTTTCTAGAAAAGCAGAGGACGCTTACCCTACCGGTGCACCTGGTCCATGCCCCCAGTTTTTAGTGGAGTCCGCGTTGCCCATTTACTTTTGTTACTTTATATGTATGATTTTAGTTACTTTATGTTCTTTGTTGTGTATGTCTGTTCTCCATGTCTGGTCTTTGTCCCTGGATTACATTCTTTTGATTACCGCTATAACTTTGGTTCCCTTGATTACTCTTTGATAGGTAAAAAAATACAATATTGACGTACTTCAATACATAGAATAAGAATAATTACTGAAACGAAAGACAATCAAAATAATATATTCCTAGAATAAAAACCTAACCAGGACAAATAGATACACACAGCATACCTGTAAGCAGTATATCATGGTTTAGAAAGTAGTTGTTGTTTCTACAAGCTCTGGCATAACCAATCATTGTCAACCAGAACCATATATGACATCTAGTACAGTCCTTGATACGTTAAGGTTTCACGCACGCACAATACCCAAACGCATGCTAAACGCTCACCAAACGAACTCTCCCAACGTGCTTTTAAACACACGATAAACGAACTCTTCTATCTACAAATAATGAAAAGAAAATAGTGAATAGAATTAATAAAAAATTATAAATTAATAATAACAAAAAATAAATAAATAACAGTTGAATAAAAAAAAAATAGTCGAAGTACAAACATAAACGAACGCAATACGATGTGAAAACGCACGATAAACGATGCACTAACGCTAAAATGGGAAACATAAACGTTTCAAGGAGTGTATCAGTGCACATTAGTTCGTAATGACCTATGTAACACATACCTACCATTTTCCAATATCTAATCACGGATGTAAAACAGTTTTTAGTCGGCATAATGTTAGATGTACCTTTCATAAGAATCATTGTAGTAGTTGATGCCTTCACATGATTCACGGTAAAGACATTCCCGTCCACAAGACTTAAAACCGATTGCAATTAACACCCCTAACGAGGTTCCAGTTAGACGT
Organism: Perna viridis; assembly: GCA_037379345.1. Taxonomy (NCBI): domain Eukaryota; kingdom Metazoa; phylum Mollusca; class Bivalvia; order Mytilida; family Mytilidae; genus Perna; species Perna viridis. Next base: position 31,420,281 of record CM074524.1, on the reverse strand, counting down.
GTGTTTGGAAAAAAAAACATTTGTTATTTGTACGTCCGCAACACCAATAGAAATATTAATAACAATAAAAACCGTACTAACATGGTCTTTTGTTCGTTTTTACATGTACGAGTCATGTATATGATGAATATAAAGCTTCCAAAATCCTTATACACAAGTGTTCGTTTCTCCTTCCGTTAAAAAGATGTTTTGGAATCGACATATTTCATTAGGTGAAGTAAAGTTTCCAAGAAAATAATATTTTTATAGATAATTGAAGCGATTTGAAGTTCTCGTTTAATCTCGAAATTGAAATTAAGATTTCTGTAAACATTTATGACAAGTTATTTAACAAACTTATATAGAATGACATGCTGAATAAATGCAATATGTATCGAAATTTAATACCAAATTTTCATTAAGCTATTATTACATTTGTTTGTTAAGATATATTTGGACCCTGTAATAAGGCTTATTTTAGTTTTTTTTTATCTTACAATCATGAAAAGTGTATATCTGGTATGTGTAAAAAATGTTTGGTAAATGATAGTATATACATCAGGGCCCGTTTTCATATAAAAATCCTTTGAGGTTTTCCTCAAATTCTTATTTGTTTCCCTCAAATATCAAATATCAAGTGAAAAGACTGGCAAAAATTTGAATTTAACAAGGATTTGAGCCAATATGTCGGTAAATAAGGTTAATAAATGTTACCCAGCAAATCCTGTATCCATCAAATCAAGGTATGAATTTGTGCATGTACAAAACTTAAGATACAAAACAGGTGTAACAGACAATAAACAAATTATCATAAAACAAATGTATATTCATATTTTTTTTTTTTAATATCGTTTTTGTTTTTGTTATTGTTTGTGCTTTTTTTTTTGGCAGTATGCTCAAATACTCAAATGTGTTTTGATGGCGGTTGCTTTTTTTATCTTCAATTTTGTTCATGATTTTTTTTTTTTTTCGGTTTTTTTTTTTTTTTTTTTAAATTTAAATAAAAACGTAAATAGATATGTACTGACAATATCTTCTTTGAAAGGACATATTTTTGAATTTTGAACTGAAGTATTAAACAAATCTATTCTCGTTATATTTATACTGCTTGTAGTCTTTTGTACATTTGTGTAATATGTATTCAGTTTCTTATTCCGAGGTAACAAGCTACTCATTTTTTAACTATTTTTTATGTGTTTAATTGTGTATTTTTGTCCCACAGTGTCTAGATTTTAATTAATTTATCATGCCAAGTATATTAACCACGCCCCATTTTTTGCGCCTGTCGAAAGTCAGGAATTTTTGGTCTCTGTATGTCTTCTTTTGTTGTCATCTTTACTTTATCTTTATGTCACATGAGTACATAAGGGCAACTGTTTATCTGTGTATAATGATGATAAGGTGCAAGCTGCCCTATGGTATGAGGATTTCCTCGTCTTTCTTTGAAGACCAATGGGTGGCCTTGGACTGTCATTTTTATTCCGGTTGTGTTGTTGTTTCTTTGACATAAACTAGTACACCATACCTTTTCTCGTTATATACTTTTAATTTTGTAATGAACTATTCACCATGTCACATGTTTATGTGTATATGTGTATTTTTCTAAATTTTATAATTTCATTAAAATCAATAAGTTGCATAGGGATTATGACAACTAACCAATGCGAGTTAGATACATTGTACAATTCATAAGTGTGTTTCGAAGTGATATTTCTTAATTAATATGCTTTATTGTTAGTGTTGAGTTTGGAAGTCTTATAAGCAGCTATTAAGAAGTCTCACTACTAATGTAGAAGCGTTTGCTTACACGGATTTTCCGTATTTTCTACAAATTTGACTGCAAATTACGCTCTACGGATTGTGAATATCTCCTTGGTGACTTTGTTTAAATTTCAGATAATTCAGGATTTTATGGATCATTTCCACAGAATACGGTGAAAAATACGGTTTCATCAATTAATAAAAAAACAGATCTGTTAATGGTAAATAGAGATGTGCAATTTGCATAACATTTTAACAGTGGATTAAGTGTTCATTTTTCAATTTGTCTCACTGTTATCACGGTGAATTAGAAAGAAATATAGATATTTTTTTTCATTTGTATTTTATTTACCTTTGAGTTTTGAATAAAAATCGGTCGTATGTTCAGAGTTGTATTCGGCCCACCATCACAAATGTAACCAAAAAAGGTTTTAAGCATTTGAAAATGACACCTTTTTTCCACAATTTCAAATGAAAATTTCTCTACAAATAGTCCTTTATTAAGGTAGGGGTATTATGACAGTAACTGACCATCTGGTTTAATGAATCTTGGGCTGAAATTGAAATATTATTGACTGCTGAATAAATATACCTCGATATGTAATAATGACTTTCCTTTTAACTTCTTTCATACATGTTATATAATTTTTTTTTCTTTAATGAAATCAGTTTCAAAATTTGTACAATGATAAAAACATACATTAGTATTTATTTTGGCACAAGGGTGTGTATCACTCACAATACGCATGCACCAAATGCAATCATGACAAGGGTTTTAATAACGTTCGTTCGAATCCTGTAAAGATGTACACACAAATATAAAGACAAACACTAATTAAAGTGATATTTGATGGAAGGACAGCAATAAAAGAAATGATATAAAGATATCGTATGGACCTGCAATGGAAACATAATTAGTGTAGATTTCTAGTTTCAGAGCACAAGTGGAAGAAAGGGGTTCTTCTGGTGATTAGACCACACTGTTTCTTGTAAAGTGTGTAAATGTGGACAGAATACTGATTACATTGAGCCAATTTTAGGCTATAATTCTTCCTTAAAATTTGTAGACCAGTAATACAGGACAGATATTATATAAATGCTCCCTATATCTATTTAATATATATATCATTCAGTGATACATCATGTACTCAGTTACAACCATGGATTAAAACTACAAAGATGAACGCATCGGTCACCTAATACTATATCTTTATACAGCCTTGCATGGTAAGTGGTCAAAGTTTCGCGGGGACACCCAAAATGTGCTTTGAAATTTGACTGTTCAAACATCTTTTGGAAGTATTCAAACCCATGTATGCTTTCGTTATCTTCCATGTATTATGTGTACCAGGATCCGTTGTAGCAGTGAGGGGAATAAAGTCGTTTACATTCTTAGATTTAAATGAATATGTAGGGGACGGTTTCCCTGTTAAAAGAAAAGAGGATATTAGCGTATTTTTTAAGACAAAAAGAAAAGTTAGTACCATTATTCAAATGTACCTTTTCATTGAACTGTTGTCATATGTACTAGCCATTTTCCGATTGCTATCTATTGCAGCGACTAATTTCAGTTGACGAATAGAAAATGTGCTTTAGAACGATACATATTAAGCTGTCAGAACAGTAAGTAATATCGAAACATGGTTTATTTCTCGTCCACATGACTTGAGACCAATAACAATAAGTGACAGCAATAAAACCATAATAACAAAGTATATCGGCCGAGATATATATAGGTAGTTTTAAATTGATACTTAAATTGTTCTTGTTTCGTGTTTTTAGATTCGATGCATTTCGCGAGTTAAAGTAAATTTTACATAGTAGGTAAACTTCGAATACACAAAGATTAGTGAAATGTTTATTTCAAGAACATATTAAATTAATAAAAGTTCTCTTTCATCTTGAAATTAAAATTAAGATTCCTATAAATTGCATCTATGAATTATTGTGATTCGAATATTTAATGATATCTGACTTCAGGCGAAACGCATTTTTAATCTATTGTAAGTCTAAATAAATATTTGTTAACATATATTTTAGGTACATGTATTTGTCATTCAGTCGTAAATGGCACATGGTATGTGTTAAACAGTTTGAACAACAAAAAACCCAAACACAAATAAATTATAAAAAATGCTACATGTGGAACAACCAAATTTACTCTATAATATCAACAAATTGCAACAGTAAGCAAGTACACTACTTGTTTTAACTTTAGTATAATGTGATGCTTATTGTTGTATTTGAAACGATGTTGAAAGAAACTTTAAAATGCAAAGGTTGCGTTTTTTTTTTTTTTTGTTTTTTTTTGGTTTTTTTTTGTTTTTTTGTTTTTTTTTTTTTATTTGGAGAGTTTATTACTGTATCATCAATGGTATAAATAGACAGGCCTGTACTAAGAAAACACGGTACTGATCAAAGTATCCATATAAAGTAAACTTCTGTGGCAATATCCCTCCAGCACCTGCATATGGAGTTTTCATATCCCAACTCATACGTCATGTCAAAGCTTCCCGTAATTACGCAGAATTTTTGTATAGCGCTAGACTTACAATTACGCTTCGTGAACAAGGTTATATTGCTACAAGATTGAAGTCATCACTACAGAAGTTTTATTGATCATTATGATGTATCTATATGCAAAAGGAAAACTGATTTTTTCAACGTGTCATATTTTTCCTGTCCTCTTTCGTCTACCCTGGACTTGACGTTTATGAGCAGCTCGGGGTGTGTTTCTAGAAAAGTAGATGTCGCTTACCCTACAAGTGCACTACTTGTCCAAGCTCCCAACTTTTAGTGTAGTTCTTTTTGAAGAATTACGGTATTGCCATCGTACTTAAGGGAGCCTAGATTTTATTTTTAGTTTTCTCCGTTAATAAATGAGAAAGAGACATAAAAACTATATCAACAGCAATAATAAAAGCAGCAATAAATATTTAAAGATGATAAACCCTTGTTAAAATGTGTGACGACGACATAGGTATATTCGGTATCGATTAGATCATAATTAAGAACAAAAAAGTGTTCAAAATGAAATTATATTCAAGAGATGGATTCACTGAGCACTTTTCTTGTTTCTGACAAAAAAAATATTGCCGATACGTTTTTTGCAATAATTTCATCAATATATCTTCTGCACTGCTTTGACTATTGACATTGTCAGGTGGTAATTATGTTTTGCTATTAATGAAAACAGGTAGCTGTCGTTGGGGAGGAAGGTTGATGAGCTAAAAAGCTTGGTGAAAACCACCATTTCTATAGGCATACCTGTACTAAATCAATTGTTACCAAATGCGTTTTATGGAAATTACGCTCGTCAATTTGGTAATTGTACTGCAACCATTTAATACAAAAATCAATAAAATATGAAATATGATGGGGAAGTAAATGTTGAAAGTAGTAGAACCCTAAGCCTCGTGTGATATGTTTAATTGCAAATCAAAGTAATTATATGTATCCTGAATATTCCAATCCCTTCCGTTTTGTTCTGTCTCCTAAATTTCAGCTGGTTAATTTAAAGAAATTCGTTGACCGTTACCGTAGATCGTTACGGTGTATCTATATGCACCATGTGAACTGATTTGTTCAACGTATCATAGTTTTCCGTTCGTCTACCCTGGACTAAACTTTTTATACGCAACTCAATGTGTGCTTCTAGAAAAGCAGATGATGCTTACCCTACTTGGTGCACCTGGTCCATGCTTCCAGTTTTGGTGGAATCCGAGTTGCTCATTCTGTGACTTTGAATGTTTTAATTTTGTAACATAATATTCTTTATTATGTGTGTCAGTCTTTCATGTCTAGGTTTTGTCTTTGGATTACATTCTCTTGAATTTCGCTGGAAGCTTGATTTTCTTTATTACTCTTGCACAAGAAGTTATTTTCACGTAGTTCTTCTTGAATTAAAAGGGGCTGATGCGGACCCTTAAGTCACATTATAACAGAGCAATAAGGCAAAATGCCACACTATTTTTAAATTTAAGAATAAAACACAATATACACAAATTTGTAATGAATATTGAAAACTCGTTGGCAACAATAGATAGTATCATATTGCTAAGTAGAATTTGATTCATTCATGACACAGCCAAAACTTACAACCAACAAACAAACAAAAATAGAATAAAACTAGCAATATGAAAAGTAAAACGGTAAACTTACCGTGTTTTAATTATGAAAAGACTAAGCTGAAAAACAGAATCCACTAAATCGCCTTATTTAAAAAACTCGAGCTTAAATTTAGGCAAGAAATACCGAATTGTAAGCAGTTAAAGGTTACAAATGCGTCAAAATGAAAAACACTTGTAACAGTGTCAATCTATAATCCCAATGTGAACCGAATAAAAAATATTAAGCCTAAATACTGCAAATAAGGGGATCAGATGCACTAAAATGATATGCATGTCCTGATCAGCCATCGGTGCCCACTATATTGCAGGTGATTATAATCCTTTAATAATATAGACACAATAATAAAGATCCGAGACACGTGTCAAACATTAAAGCAAATAGTAGAATAGCAGGTTATCAATTTTTGAGAATTGAATGCATATAATATTGGATATAATACGGCTAAATCATATATCGATGGAAAGCTTATTTCAAGAGAAATATCGAAATATCATTAGTTCAAATACAAGTTCCAATTTGGTCCATTTTGTTAATATTTCGTATATTTCCAAAGATAATTATATAATATTTAACAAAACTGTTTAGTATGCCTTAGTTTTACATAACAATATCAGTTCTTGGCAAAATTTGTGATAAACATGGAATATTATTAATTGTATTCTTCGCAATGATTTGGTCTTTGTTTGTTTGTTTGTTTGTTTGGGTTTTTTATTATTATTCTTTTTTGTTCCTTTTTTTTTACTTCCTATTGCTGATAGTTGTCTTAAACATGTCAGTGAAAGCCAATATAAAGAATAAAAAGACTATCATTATATTGTATAGTAGCACCAAGTTATTGAAAGATCATGGAATGCGACAAAAACTGCATCGCCAAGACACTTTTTTCTGACCAGTTTAATTATTTGTGTCAGCAACAAGTTTTTTTGCAGGGTGTTATAAAACTTATTAGCCATTGATTTGGATCACTCTTTTAAATAAAAGAAAAGGTTCTTAAAACAGATAAGCTGTCGTAAATTAAAAACGAGTTAAAGTATTGAACATTCTTGCAGATAAACCCCTATCCCTTTCATATTGGAATAGTTTTTGTAACCTTTCAGGTTTTCCGTTTCAAATTAATTAAAACTAAGCAGAGGACTTCGGGGAGGCTTGTGTGTTTGTGAAGTAATATAGATGTCAATACTTGATGCTAGGGTGTGAGTTAACATGATAAATATGAATATTTGAATGCTGTCAATCTACCTCCTATTTTTGTTGGCTCTGCACGTTCAGTTAATGCTTTGAATCTAATAGAAAAGCAAAATGCCTTTTGCTTCGTGTAACATCAGTTGAAACTAAAAATTGTTATTTCAGACTGGCAAAGGTTCTTGATTGCTTTGTAAAGCGTTCGTTCGCTGTGGCGAATCACGTTCGGTTGCTGCCTGCATAAGCGACAGAGAACGTTTGAATTGCAGAAATCTTAGTTTCCTTGTTTATTGATTTTGTAATGAGATCAGATTCACAACCATGGTATAGTATAGTAATAATTGCACAGTAAAAAATGTAGTGCACGATATCACTTTAGCCCTATTTGATATATATATGGAGCTCCTGTTCTTCATGAGGTACAAACAATTATTTTTGGTTCCCCAGAGATACGATAAACAGAGTATTATGAAACTAACATACATTTTCTCCAATAACCACCAACATAGTACCATAATTAATTGAACTTTGGAGTCAGATATTTCGAATCAATTGGAGCTCCGCATATATTTATGATGTTTTGTTTTGTGGATATAAAGGAAACTTTGTGGGTCAAAATTTGCATTTGTATTTGTAAATTCTTTAGATAAACCACAGATCCAGTCCTCTTTTTTGTATGCCTAAATGTTTTATTGATAAAGATTTGTTACAACTTCCATGAAAATCAAATCTAAAATCTTCTAGTCTTAGTATTTACGCATTGACTATTGTAATCCGGAATTATAAAATATCATACTCACATTAAATCCGAGTCTTATAGATATCACTTGAACACAATAAGCGAATATCCAAATTTGAACACAAATACAATATTCTATCGAAGATTTCTTGCAAACTAAACAAAACAAATCAAGCAGATTAAATAATACAAGACAAATCATTAATAAAACGCAACAGGACTGTAATTTTGACTAATCGTACTACATGTAGTAAGATTGACAATATGTACTACATGTAGTTATTGACTGGCCGCAGTAGATTATATACGAAGCACGTGAAGTTCCGCATGTAGCTTGTACCACCTTTATTTACCTTTTTGTTTACTAATTAAAAATATTTCTTATCATTACACAAAATTGAGAGTTTCTTCTGTTGGTACCTGGTTATAAATATATACATTTAGACCCACCGTGGTCGAAAACATGCACGAGTGTCCTACAATTGATGAAAATTGGCTTAAAATTAGCAAAAATGCGGTCTGCAAAACTACGGCAAAATTTTCTGCATAATAACATTGAATTCAGAATTACAGGTTCGTGTAATATTTAACGCTTACTTTGAACGACACTTGAATCTTTTACATTTTTGTATGTTTCCATGATTAAAATTGACTTTTTAACAGCCTGTATTTTGTGGAAGAACACATGACACCCCTAAATTTTAAAATGCATATACATTTGTACGATATATCATTTGAAAATAGAATGATTTTCCTAAAAGATAATACAGCCGTGTTATATTTCAGTGCATTAAACTGTGTTATTTGAAGACTTTTTTTTACTTCTGCTATCCTACCTATAATTACTCATTTCAAATGAGTACTATGATGTGAAGGTTGTAAATAACTTTAAAATAACATAGATCTGTAATTAGATCCATTACCAAGACATCGAAATCGCGCTATATCATGCGGCTGGAGACGATGCCTGGCTTCTAACGATATTTGTGATAAAAAGATTTTTTAACAGGTGCTTTAATATACAACACCTGCATAGGAGGAATATATTGACATAAAACTACCAATGTCCCATTTCTAAACTGTATTAGAACCACTGAAGACATGAACGATGAAGTTTCTTTCAACGTTGAGAAAGTTTTATAGAACACGTGATCAAGACATAGACAGTTAGTGCGGTGTTAACTCTCCACAAAATATCAATCATACAATTCCAATATTTAAGAATATCAGGTCAGGGAAAACAAATCACCGAAGTTGGTCGATATAGAAAGCTTATTATTCCGTCTGAAAACAAGTTTAAACATACAAAATTCTAAAGGAGATTATATTCCATTTTTGACGAATTCAAGAAAAGAAATTTAATCACTTATATTATGATAAACATATGATTAAATGTGGACTACAAACCGAAAACCCATGGTTTCTTATTTTCAAGCTTGTCTTCTACATGGACATGCAACACATTCCTTTTATGATTTATTACATATTCATCAAAATCAAAACACAATATTTCTAAAACATTTCAATGGACGCATGTGCCTCTGTATTACGCTCAATTTCAATCATCTTTCAATCTATTTCAGTTTCCCCGAAAGTTATGACAACTTTTATTCTTTCATCATATATTGGTCCTGTTTTCTTTACACATTTAAAACATTTACATCTGCACCATCAGTATACAGAGTATTTTGCGTTTTTGATTGGTAACTTTTGAGGTTTAAATAATCACCAGAACTTTGTTTTGTTTTTGCAATGGACACAATTGTTTCCCGAATGGAATACGTTCATATTTGTGAATGATTGGATCAAATACACGGCAACATTTTTCTACTCCATTTACAAGTACTTGATGATGCTTATCGTGAATTTTCGGATCGACTTTTTTTCGTTTTGAAAATCCATAAGTGAACTTTGATACTCTTACTGCAATAATTTCAGGTTTGTGCCCAAATATTACTGCACCTTTCAATATTGAAAGCTCGCTTTCGTATGGGATTATTATTTTCTGCTTGGAAAATGCAGCTTCAATGGTAGTACGAAATAAAGGGCACCTCGAAAAACCAGCGACAACAATTATAAGAGACACGCCATCCGCTTCTTCATTTTGTAACATTGCACTTAATAACGTCTTGATGCCGATGATTGTAGGCTCGAATAGAGCTCTAAAATATTACTATTGAATTTCATCTTTTTGCATAGATATGGTACTTGCATAATTAGATTCCAATATTGCCTCCTGAAATGTATTGTGTACTGTGTGTTCCTTAGTAAGAGAATCGAAATATGTCAGAGGTATTCTTAAAAAAAACTTGTTTGTCTTCTTTGAAATCCCTCTGATGATTTCTCAATATTCCTCCAAGTACTCCGTTTTTAGGATATTGAATGCCTTTGGTCCAATTATTTCTTGCAACAACTTGCAGAAGGCTTCATTTACAGTTGTTCCACGATGTTCAAGGAGATATCCAATATTCATTTTCTCGTGTATTGTTACATCTGCTGTTCCCCCTACATTAAAATTGATGATTTTAGATACCAATATAAAACATGTCTTTATGAAGAATAAAGAACCATAAATTATACTAGATTACAGCGCGCAGATTAAATGGCCAACTCATAATACACTTAGGATCAGGTTCACCAAAAAATAAGGAGTTTTTATTTGCATGTTCCACGCCATATTATTTGTTTTTCAGGACCATTAATTAATTGGTTCATTTCTTAATTATATTATATCCACAAGGGAAACTGTATCGTACACACTGTATCGTAGTCGTGAATTATGTTTTAAGATTCGGAAGACAAGACAAGTTTGAAATTAAAAAAAAAGACTGATATTGGTGAATGTAAGCTAAGAAATAAGTCAAATATTATTTCATATATCAATGTTACGATTTGAACAATCAAACATTCTAGGCATACTCTACCGTCTTTCGGGTACACGTATAGCGTGTATCAAGGCTCGCCAGTCGCACTTCATATTTTGTCATACACGTGCAACGTTTTATAAAAACAAGGTCATTAAAAGGCTAATATTTTACAAAATGTAAAATAGTTAATGCCAGGGTTTTGTGGATGGCTACAACACATAATTTGCACTCAAAATCTTTAAAAAAGACATCTTTCTGCAAATTGACCGAATTCGACAGTTGGAAATTTTCAATATAGTCTGAAAGTATTGTATATAATGTTAAATATTTCAATATTAGTATCATGTGTGTGGATGCGATAGATACATTGCGTTAAAAATTCTAATAAAATGACATTTTTCGATTTAATGTTTGAGTACGCGTACTTTTATATTATTGTAGGAAAGTACGTATAATTTCAATATCAGTATCGCGTGGGTAGTTGAAACAATTAAATTTAAGTCACAAATTCTTAAAATGACATGTTTTTGCGTAATATATTTGTTCAAGGACATTTAGGGTACCTATCAGTCAAAACTTTCCAAAATGACAATTTATTTTTTCCCAAATTTATGTTAGAACTTTTTTAATTCATAATGTTCAAAAAATATTGCAGTAAATAAAAAAAGTAAGATGTCAATAAACAAATGTCCTGCGACATATGTATTTAATTCGAGAATACTTCTCTGACTGAATTACATACAGTACATGTACGTGATTACGAAAAGAAGGCGTAGCACCAGAATCCCGATTCGTACGATGAGAAGGAAGCCTTGCTATGTGCAAACTTGATTTTTGTTTCAATTTCTTACCCGACTTTTATGTATGGCAAGTACAACCAACAAAAATTATTGCCTGTCGTACTTGCTACGCCCCTGACTTTAAAGAATTTGGACTGAATTCCTTTTGGTTGCAGAACTAGACACCTTTATGATACAGATTACCTATATATATTGACTTGTTTAAACAGTTTATACAGACATTTTAGACCTTTATGGAACTTATAAGTGTTCACACTCATACAATTTGAAAGAATAGGACATTTTGAAGAATTTTGACCACAATACATTAATCGCAGTCACCAACATGGTAGTTATATTACAAAAAAGTAGCATTTTAGTCAATAATTTTAGGCTCTCATGGAAATCGAAAGTGCTCGCAGTCATACATTTTGCAAGAATTAGATTTTTTAAGAATTTTTGACTCAAACAAATGTGTCACATCCAGCCACATGATAGTAATATTGATTAATTCAGCATTTCAGTTATTATTTTTAGACCCTCAAGCAAATTAAATGTGTTAGAACTCTAACAAATAGGCTTCTGGAACAGGGTTATGTTGCTACAAGATTAAAGTCATCACTACAGAAGTATTATGGTCGTCATCATGAACTCGTGGATTGTTATGGTGTATCCATCAGCACCATAAAAACTGATTTATTCAACGGGTCATAGTTTTCCTTTCCTCGTTTGTCTACCCCGGACTTGACTTTTTATGAGCAACTCGGCGGGTGTTTCTAGAAAAGCAGAGGACGCTTACCCTTCCGGTGCACCTGGTCCATGCTCCCAGATTTTAGTGGAGTCCGAGTTGCTCATACATGTAAACAATGATCATCTTTGAACGATGAGTGACTGGACCGTGATCGAAAAAAATTGGAACATGAACAACGATCGAGTGATTTTAAGAGAGGATATAAGTGATCGCAACTGTTTTATAAAAATCTGGCAGGCGCTAGGTTTGATAGGATGTAAAGCCGGAAAGATTTGAAATAGAACTAAATACCCCCTATCGTATATGTTAGCTAAAACCTTTACATCGGTCTATCAAACTGACACGACAACCTTAAATTTGTATTGTAATTTTACCGACAGAAACTGACAAAACATATCCCGGTCTTAGACGATAATATAGCAGATTCCCCGAGTAATGTGCATGTTTCCATCATATCTAAATTAGTTTGCTATGATATCATAAATTTAGCGATTTGCACATTTGTAAATTTTCGACCTCGGGTCCTTAAGAAACAAACTTCTTTTAATATTTTTGATGAAACGTTCTCAAAAACGATGTTCACTTCCATCTTCCATTAGGGAATCCTTTGGAATAAAAATAAATGTGGTTTTATTTGCATTGTTATATTTATTATATTGGACGTGTAACCAAATAATCCGATGGGTCAGTGCGTGATCCAAAAATCAATATAACACTACCATTCCTTATGTTGGGACGCGTCTTTATAAACTGATATTTGAGTATTAAACAAAATAATGGACTACTTTTCAAATAGTTAAATAACTGTTTTATTCTTAGATTTTAGTGGAGTCCGAGTTGTTCATTTATTTTTGTTACTTTGTACGTATGATTTTTGTTACTTTACGTTCTTTGTTGTGTATGACTGTTTTCCACGTCTGGTCTTTTCCCTGTATTACATTCTTTTGATTACCGCAATAACCTTGGTTCCCTTGATTACTCTTTTACATGATACACCTGAACAAATGATTTATTTGTTGTAATTTCTAGATGTATGATTTCATAAAAATTAACAGAGCTAAATACTTCATTACCTTAGTATTATAATATTATATTATTAGTAAACACATCCTGAATCTTGTAAAAAAGTAAAACTCATTATGCTCGCCATCTGAGACAAGTTCAGCATATTTGTTTTCGGCTTCGTAACCAAAAGCACCCAATTCTTGAGATTTGTTTAATAGTAGACGTCTTAAAAGAAAACAAACCATGTACTGAGCACCATGAATTCCATGCCTGATTACAAAATACTTTCAATGGATCCTTTAGATAGTCTTCTCTTAAGAAAAAGGCGTAACTTGAAAATGTAATCCCAAAATCAATTGTCCAATCAGAAGAAAATGCCTTCTCCTAGATACAGTTTGATCTTTTTCTGTTTCAGGTTTACATAGATCTTGACTCTTTGCCATTCAGCTGCAACAGATATATAAATTACATTCGGCCGAAGTATTATTTTTAACGTCTAAATTTCAGATAAAATGTATATCGAGAATAGGTATGATGAATATGTCAAAGAGACAACAACCCCACCGGGATGAAAATGTCAAAGAGACAACAATCCCACTGGGATGAAAATGTCAAAAAGACAACAACCCCTTTGGGATGAAAATGTCAAAGAGACACCAACCCCACCGGGATGAATATGTCAAAAAGACAACAACCCCACTGGGATGAATATTTCAAAGAGACAACAACCCGACTGAGATGAAAATGTCAAAGAGACAACAACCCGACCCGGATGAAAATGTCAAAGAGACAACAACCCCACCGGGATGAAAATGTCAGACAACAACCCCACAGGGATGAATATGTCAAAGAGACAACAACCCCACCGGGATGAAAATGTCAAAGAGACACCAACCCCACCGGGATGAATATGTCAAAAAGACAACAACCCCACTGGGATGAATATTTCAAAGAGACAACAACCCGACTGAGATGAAAATGTCAAAGAGACAACAACCCAACCGGGATGAAAATGTCAAAGAGACAACAACCCCACCGGGATGAAAATGTCAGACAACAACCCCACAGGGATGAATATGTCAAAGAGACAACAACCCCACCGGGATGGAAATGTCAAAGAGACAACACCCCGACTGAGATGAAAATGTCAAAGAGACAACAACCCCACCGGGATGAAAATGTCAAAGAGACACCAACCCCACCGGGATGAATATGTCAAAAAGACAACAACCCCACTGGGATGAATATTTCAAAGAGACAACAACCCGACTGAGATGAAAATGTCAAAGAGACAACAACCCAACCGGGATGAAAATGTCAAAGAGACAACAAACCCACCGGGATGAAAATGTCAGACAACAACCCCACAGGGATGAATATGTCAGAGAGACGAGAACCCCACCGGGATGAAAATGTCAAAGAGACAACAACCCGACTGAGATGAAAATGTCAAAGAGACAACAACCCCAACGGGATGAATATGTCAGAGAGACGAGAACCCCACCGGGATGAAAATGTCAAAGAGACAACAACCCGACTGAGATGAAAATGTCAAAGAGACAACAACCCCACCGGGATGAAAATGTCAAAGAGACACCAACCCCACCGGGATGAATATGTCAAAAAGACAACAACCCCACTGGGATGAATATTTCAAAGAGACAACAACCCGACTGAGATGAAAATGTCAAAGAGACAACAACCCGACCGGGATGAAAATGTCAAAGAGACAACAACCCCACCGGGATGAAAATGTCAGACAACAACCCCACAGGGATGAATATGTCAAAGAGACAACAACCCCACCGGAATGAAAATGTCAAAGAGACACCAACCCCACCGGGATGAATATGTCAAAAAGACAACAACCCCACCGGGATGAAAATGTCAAAGAGACAACAACCCGACTGAGATGAAAATGTCAAAGAGACAACAACCCCACCGGGATGAAAATATCAAAGAGACACCAACCCCACCGGGATGAATATGTCAAAAAGACAACAACCCCACTGGGATGAATATTTCAAAGAGACAACAACCCGACTGAGATGAAAATGTCAAAGAGACAACAACCCGACAGGGATGAAAATGTCAAAGAGACAACAACCCCACCGGGATGAAAATGTCAGACAACAACCCCACAGGGATGAATATGTCAAAGAGACAACAACCCCACCGGGATGAAAATGTCAAAGAGACACCAACCCCACCGGGATGAATATGTCAAAAAGACAACAACCCCACTGGGATGAATATTTCAAAGAGACAACAACCCGACTGAGATGAAAATGTCAAAGAGACAACAACTCGACCCGGATGAAAATGTCAAAGAGACAACAACCCCACCGGGATGAAAATGTCAGACAACAACCCCACAGGGATGAATATGTCAAAGAGACAACAACCCCACCGGGATGAAAATGTCAAAGAGACACCAACCCCAACGGGATGAATATGTCAAAAAGACAACAACCCCACTGGGATGAATATTTCAAAGAGACAACAACCCGACTGAGATGAACCTGTCAAAGAGACAACAACCCAACCGGGATGAACATGTCAAAGAGACAACAAACCCACCGGGATGAAAATATCAGACAACAACCCCACAGGGATGAATATGTCAAAGAGACAACAACCCCACCGGGATGAAAATGTCAAAGAGACAACAACCCGACTGAGATGAAAATGTCAAAGAGACAACAACCCCACCGGGATGAAAATGTCAAAGAGACACCAACCCCACCGGGATGAATATGTCAAAAAGACAACAACCCCACTGGGATGAATATTTCAAAGAGACAACAACCCGACTGAGATGAAAATGTCAAAGAGACAACAACCCGACCGGGATGAAAATGTCAAAGAGACAACAACCCCACCGGGATGAAAATGTCAAAGAGACAACAACCCGACTGAGATGAAAATGTCAAAGAGACAACAACCCCACTGGGATGAAAATGTCAGAGACAACAACGCGACTGAGATGAAAATGTCAAAGAGACAACAACCCAACCGGGATGAAAATGTCAAAGAGACAACAACCCCACTGGGATGAAAATGTCAAAAAGACAACAACCCCACTGGGATGAAAATGTCAAAGAGACAACAACCCCACCGGGATGAAAATGTCAAAGAGACAACAACCCGACTGAGATGAAAATGTCAAAGAGACAACAACCCCACTGGGATGAAAATGTCAGAGACAACAACGCGACTGAGATGAAAATGTCAAAGAGACAACAACCCAACCGGGATGAAAATGTCAAAGAGACAACAACCCCACTGGGATGAAAATGTCAAAAAGACAACAACCCCACTGGGATGAAAATGTCAAAGAGACAACAACCCCTTTGGGATGAAAATGTCAAAGAGACAACAACCCCAGTGGGATGACAATGTCAAAGAGACAACAACCCGACTGAGATGAAAATGTCAAAGAGACAACAACCCGACCGGGATGAAAATGTCAAAGAGACAACAACCCCACCGGGATGAAAATGTCAAAGAGACAACAACCCGACTGAGATGAAAATGTCAAAAAGACAACAACCCCACTGGGATGAATATTTCAAAGAGACAACAACCCGACTGAGATGAACATGTCAAAGAGACAACAACCCAACCGGGATGAATATGTCAAAGAGACAACAAACCCACCGGGATGAAAATATCAGACAACAACCCCACAGGGATGAATATGTCAAAGAGACAACAACCCCACCGGGATGAAAATGTCAAAGAGACAACAACCCGACTGAGATGAAAATGTCAAAGAGACAACAACCCCACCGGGATGAAAATGTCAAAGAGACACCAACCCCACCGGGATGAATATGTCAAAAAGACAACAACCCCACTGGGATGAATATTTCAAAGAGACAACAACCCGACTGAGATGAAAATGTCAAAGAGACAACAACCCAACCGGGATGAAAATGTCAAAGAGACAACAACCCCACCGGGATGAAAATGTCAAAGAGACAACAACCCGACTGAGATGAAAATGTCAAAGAGACAACAACCCCACTGGGATGAAAATGTCAGAGACAACAACGCGACTGAGATGAAAATGTCAAAGAGACAACAACCCAACCGGGATGAAAATGTCAAAGAGACAACAACCCCACTGGGATGAAAATGTCAAAGAGACAACAACCCCACTGGGATGAAAATGTCAGAGACAACAACGCGACTGAGATGAAAATGTCAAAGAGACAACAACCCAACCGGGATGAAAATGTCAAAGAGACAACAACCCCACTGGGATGAAAATGTCAAAAAGACAACAACCCCACTGGGATGAAAATGTCAAAGAGACAACAACCCCACCGGGATGAAAATGTCAAAGAGACAACAACCCGACTGAGATGAAAATGTCAAAGAGACAACAACCCCACTGGGATGAAAATGTCAGAGACAACAACGCGACTGAGATGAAAATGTCAAAGAGACAACAACCCAACCGGGATGAAAATGTCAAAGAGACAACAACCCCACTGGGATGAAAATGTCAAAAAGACGACAACCCCACTGGGATGAAAATGTCAAAGAGACAACAACCCCTTTGGGATGAAAATGTCAAAGAGACAACAACCCCAGTGGGATGACAATGTCAAAGAGACAACAACCCGACTGAGATGAAAATGTCAAAGAGACAACAACCCGACCGGGATGAAAATGTCAAAGAGACAACAACCCCACCGGGATGAAAATGTCAAAGAGACAACAACCCGACTGAGATGAAAATGTCAAAAAGACAACAACCCCACTGGGATGAATATTTCAAAGAGACAACAACCCGACTGAGATGAACATGTCAAAGAGACAACCACCCAACCGGGATGAATATGTCAAAGAGACAACAAACCCACCGGGATGAAAATATCAGACAACAACCCCACAGGGATGAATATGTCAAAGAGACAACAACCCCACCGGGATGAAAATGTCAAAGAGACAACAACCCGACTGAGATGAAAATGTCAAAGAGACAACAACCCCACCGGGATGAAAATGTCAAAGAGACACCAACCCCACCGGGATGAATATGTCAAAAAGACAACAACCCCACTGGGATGAATATTTCAAAGAGACAACAACCCGACTGAGATGAAAATGTCAAAGAGACAACAACCCAACCGGGATGAAAATGTCAAAGAGACAACAACCCCACCGGGATGAAAATGTCAAAGAGACAACAACCCGACTGAGATGAAAATGTCAAAGAGACAACAACCCCACTGGGATGAAAATGTCAGAGACAACAACGCGACTGAGATGAAAATGTCAAAGAGACAACAACCCAACCGGGATGAAAATGTCAAAGAGACAACAACCCCACTGGGATGAAAATGTCAAAAAGACAACAACCCCACTGGGATGAAAATGTCAAAGAGACAACAACCCCTTTGGGATGAAAATGTCAAAGAGACAACAACCCCAGTGGGATGACAATGTCAAAGAGACAACAACCCGACTGAGATGAAAATGTCAAAGAGACAACAACCCGACCGGGATGAAAATGTCAAAGAGAAAACAACCCCACCGGGATGAAAATGTCAAAGAGACAACAACCCGACTGAGATGAAAATGTCAAAGAGACAACCACCCCACCGGGATGAAAATGTCAGCCAATATGTACATTTAAATATAAGAGATCGATAAAGAGTAGCACAAAGTTTGTTTGTAAAATACATGTATTAAAAACCAACCTGAGATATGTTTTGTTTTAAACTGTATTTTGCATGGTTTTTTTTTGCATCAAATTTTGAACTTTGATTAAGGTATATCATATATGATAGTTCTAGTCGATAGATTGTTCTATTCATTCTCGAAGATGCCTTGATTAAACTTATGGTAAAATTGTAAGATAAAAGTCACCGAGTTACAATGAAGATTATTGATCTTTGATATAAACGATGTTTGACAACATTTCATATAAAGTATATAAGGAATCTTCAAAGATTTGCTTAGTATTAAAAAAAACTGGAATATAAGATTCTTAACATTTTGCATAGTGAACACTTACCTGACATATTTTTAAATAAAAAAAAAATTGGGGGTAACCAAACTTTATTCTTGTATTATTAAAAAAATCACTTTCCCTATAGCGCATAGTCTAGCCAATTATCTTCCCCTTATAAGGGGAATTATCTATACTACTAAAGAAAGTGACCGATTTTTTTTTAGCAGCAACTCTTCTAAAACCATACAAGGTCGAATATGTTTGTGATATGAGGTATAAAAGTAGTGTTTTGTACTTCTTAAATTGTCTATAAAATAATCTTTTTCTACGGAAAACGCGAATTTAAAAAAAAAAATCCCAATTCAGAGACTGTCATCGGTTCGCCCATGCTCAATCGACGTACTGTTCGGATCATGTTTACATGTGTTACACCACTATTGTACGTTCGTTATTTTGCTTAATCAAACGACAGCCACCATTTTTCTGAGGTTCAAAACTGTCCAGACATGGAAAGGCGCAGAACGTGTCGAAATACTTTATGTGTAAAAATCTGCGCTCGAAATCCGGACCCCTCTCCCTTTTATGTGTTAACTTTCATGACTGATGACTGGTAAAGCCCCTACCTACTGTTTATAGTGAAAGACTGAATTATTTAAAATTTATTATGCACCTCTTAACTGGGTGGAGCAGAACTTAAGAAAATTAAAGGGTGTTCATCACCCCCCTCCCCTAAAAACAAAAACAAAAACAAAACAAAAAAAAACGATTGGATCATCACAACAGGAAATGACATGTTCACACATTTAAATATAGTACCAAGTCTGAAAAGCTTGTAGTATAAATGTAGTCTGTTTTTTTTTTTTTTTTATTAGATCGTATGATAAAAAGTTTTTTTCGTGCAAAATGCACAGTTCGGAATGTGTGAATGTAGCATAAACATTTTATCATGCAGACAAATTCAATTGAGTGTCCGTCTTTCTGTCCGTTCGTCTCCCGGCGTCTTCTATTTGATAAACCAAATTTTGTACAGTTGTTAACACAACAATAATTACATGTTCGATTTTGAGCTAGATAAAAATATATTTCGAGTTAGAAAAAGCCCATTTGATAACCTACTTGAAAGCATAATTGGGTTTAATTCTTTGATAACTAACAGGAAATTTCGCAAAATAATAGTGCAAAATTCCCCTTTTCGACTTTTCTAGCCAATTCAACCATTGAAAAATTACGGGCGAACAAGTCTATGTTTGGCGGTTGATCACATATTTGTATATACACATAAAAGGGTGGTTAAGTAGTGAATGTGCGATTGAAAAAAAAATCACACGATACATTGAAAATAACCGATACCAAGTTACAGGGCTTTACTGCCTCTTATATGTCTTGATGTTGCAGGAAAGTCTTCAAGAATGAAAAAAACACCCTCAAACAAGACCAAGAAAGCCCCTATAACGTGCACATGAGCATAATTCATGATAAAATAATAATCAAGGTTATACTCTCTTACTGCCCACTGGCCATGAAGTGAATACCTGGGCGAAACATCAGAATGGTCATGTAATAGCACCAGGGTTACAGGATTGTAGAGACTGCTAATTTTGAATTAATCGATCGCTGCATAAA
The DNA here is from genome assembly GCA_037379345.1 of Perna viridis. Lineage (NCBI taxonomy): Eukaryota > Metazoa > Mollusca > Bivalvia > Mytilida > Mytilidae > Perna > Perna viridis. The sequence goes on along the minus strand of CM074524.1, from coordinate 31,399,496 downwards.
TACGTCATTGACGCAACGCATGTCTGGAGCAGTGCAAGTTTATTTTAATGGAGTTTTGTCCCCAACGGGCCTTTTAAAATATGGTCTTTGCGTTTGTCGGTGTCGTTATCGTCGTCGTAAAACATCATATAAAAAACAACATCCGCTCCTCCCATACCCCTTGGTTAAATTAAACCTGGGACCATATTACACCAATTTTTTCAGGAAAGTGCATTGACATGAGGATATGAAACTTTGCTTAGGGACGCACCATTTAAAATTGTTAAGAAATAGTTACAAATAAGTTATGTAAATAAAAAAGAAAAAAATAATATTTGTACTCTGAACGGTTAATGGTCAACTTATCTTAAACCACTTAAGCAATTTGAACAAAACTGTTCACCATTGATGTATGGTAGATTATCATAGATCTTTTACAACGATTACTCATTTTGCTTGGATTTGTCAAATTAGTACTGTGTCTACACTTTACTACATCAACCGCGATTTCTCGGGCATCCTCTAGATCCTCGGTTCCCTTGGTTAATCCTTAAACTGTCAACAGAATTGAAGGCGAGTACGCTTACAAAAAAAATAAATATGTTTTTATCCTTTCTTCTTATTTGTGATTCTTTACGCGAACAAGTAAATAAAACGTCATGGAGGTCGCGGCTTATTGAAGCCTCCATGCCTAATGAGACTAATGAGATTTAACCTTTCATTGAAACATTACATTTTCTCGTGAATTACTGTGCTACCCAACATTTACATATCTTTTACTATGGCATCAATCTGTACTCGAAATTAAAACGTTTGTTGATACATATCATCATCACTGTAAAGCTAGTTATATTTACACTCAGTCTAGAGTTATCTTTCTTTTCCTTTTACTTCAAAAATAGAACCATGTCTTTACGGAAAACAATGGGAAACGAAATTCAGAGGTGAACAATTGCCATGATTAAATTTGCATTAAGCATTAAAGAACGAATTCACTTATGTCTGGAATATAGTCTACAGTAGAGTTAAATGCTGCTAAATAACTCCATTATCGGATTGTTCCAAACAAAGAAGAATGAAAAAATATAATTATACTGTAATCAAATGAACTAAGATTCTGGCGGGAATAAAAAAAACAATTGTAATCCAGGGACAAAGACCGGACATAGGTCACACACAACAAGGACATAAAATAACTAAAATAATACATACACAATAACCAATGAGCAACCAGGACTCCACTAAAACGAACTGGGAACATAGACCCACTGCTCCGATAGGATAAGCGTCCTCCGCTCTTTTAGAAACACCCATTAATAGCCGGGATTGACGAAAATGGACAGGAAAACTATAACATGTTGAACAAATCGGTTCTCATGGTACAGTTGAATGCAGCGTAACGATCCACGAGTTCGTGATTACGACTATAACACTGTAAATAATACGTACCTATCTTATATCATAACACAGTCCGCTTTTATTTATATTGAAGTACTATCACAATGTTGGCGTTTACAAAATCAGATAAACACCAAAAGAGGAAGTATATTGAATGAGAAGACAAAAACAGCAAAGTAATGAATTAGCAGTGCGTATGTTATGTCAGAGAATATAATACTGATAAATACTTTCACTTTCTTATCGTCGTATCGATATTTTCGCTACAGTTTTCCCATGAGTGCTTGGATCGTGACTCTGTTCAATACTCCATGTGTACTTATTTGCGAAGCAAATATTGTCTGCATATTTAAAGCGTACCTTGTCCTGCAAAGATGTGACTGATGTCACTAGTTTGGGTTTTTTTAACATACAGGGAACACATCTGCGTAGTTAAGATACTTTTTAGTGTATTATATGATATGCTTACAATTTGTTTTGACGTCCATCGTTCTAGTACACTGCATATGTGGAAAAAGTAGGGCATAAAAACTTACTTATAAATATTTCTTCTGTTTTGACTGTAATATAAATTTAAGTTTTATTGTATTAGATTTTTCTAAAATTCTAAAAATTGATAATAAACGTGGAATATAAATCCACCGTGACATGCAAATTGATATCGATAAAATAATCAATCTTTATGACATCCGTTATAATAGTTTATAATTATTTCCTGCTAATATCAAATACACATATTATGATTGGGATAACACATTTATTTAATACATTAGGTAAGCCTATTGTTTAACTGTCGAGTGTTTGAAAATGTTTCTCATGAAACTCATCTAATCTTTGAAATTCTCATTAATATAGATTACCAAAGCCAATTGAAATGTATCCTTCTACATTATACACATAGTATTGAAACAAAAACAAGAAGACTGTATCACTTCAATACTTATTTCATGGACAATGGAAATTGAAAGAATAGCTTCCTTTATTCTTCACTGTCCGGCCACAAACAGTATTATAATGGTCAAGGAACAGAAATTGATATTATCACTAAACCGTTAAACATGTTAAATATCGGTTATTGATCTATGTATGAGATATATGTTCATGTTGTGTGTATAATGAAATTTGTCCGAACCCCATTCGGACATTAAAAATGGTTCGGTTTAGACAGGTATTTGGATAACCAAGGTACATTCAAAATGATATAAACAGGTTTCCGAATAATGCAAGACTTTGGTTTAAACTAACATATTAAGCATTTTCTTACAAAGTTATCATAAAAGAATAACTATAAACAAGGTCGCCGACAGCGTATGTTTTGTATCAAATGAATTTATCCAATACAACATTAACTATTCAACCAGTGAAAGTAAAAGTAATTCATGGTTATCTGTATAAAACTTCCACCATTTTCCAGTACAACTGAAATCATAATGATTCAAATTACGTGTACAGATAAAGAAAGCATATATTTTATTTGAATTGAAAATCAGAAGATAATTCAATTAGCATAATATTCAAGATCAACTATGGTTTCTTTGTCCAACTGATGTACGGGTATTTCCCCATTTGTATTTTCTATGTTGCTACCAGTCGGACTGCTTTTGAAAGTTTAAGTCGGGAGAAAGTGGTTTTGAGTTGGATAACAAAATGATTGAAATAAATGATAATTTTGTCAAGCCGATAACGTGTGACAGTTTCCGATTTGAAAACGTCTTTCATTTTTGAAAAATAAATTCTATTACTTAAGCCTCCTCCCGATCGCGACTTAAACTTCGACAAGCAGTCTGACTGGTTTATATGCTGCTGGAGGTATCACCTTATCAGATCACATGATTTATCCGTCGTTTATAGTTGGGGTCATGCCATTTCGTTTGTATGTGTAACATTTTAGATCTGTTGTCCTGTAAGACTTTATCTTCACTTTATATTATTGTTCCCTACATTGTTTTGTTCGTGGATTTAACGCTGTCCTACGGTGGTTTGAAATGCCACTACCTTTCTTAATTTTTATTATTATTTTTTTTTAATTACCGCAGTTACTATGATAATATTTCAAGTTGAAGAATCGTTATTTTCCTAAGCACTCAGGAAGCTTAACTAATTAAAATGTAGATTTGTATTTTGAACATAACAAAAGAATAATACAATGTATAATTGCTGTTTTTATTTTGTTAAAGATTTCCCGGTATTGACTATAAATATTCCAGTATAACTTGTATTTGTAATTAGCATTTATAGTTATAGCAAATTATTGCCAACAAATTTAAATAACGAAACATAAAAATGGGTCATTGCAAAAGTCATGCCAATTTTGAGAGTGTGAATTCTTCCACCATCAATACGGTAAATATAAACAAGGTGTACTGGAAATTTCAGAGGGGTATCCTTCTTATTTGCTTCCATAAACGTTTAGTGAATGACGGTAATATTACGAATACATTGTCAATAGCCCAATATAGTATTCTCTTACTAGTTCGTGTATAATATAGATATCACTATTTCAAATTGTGTGTTGTGGAACTTAAGTACAAATTGACGACATTGATTTCCATAGGCTATCGACATAACTAAACCTTGTTGGTACTGTGTTCTAGTTTAGTTTGATTAATAGATGTTAACGCCATTATCAATATATAGAAAAAAAAAGATCGGAGACTCGTGTTTTCTAATTTTCCAGTTATATCATTTTGTGGCAATGCCTTCTTTCTTTCTCATCATTCTGTTTCCTGCTTACTTACAAGAGCATGTTGCCTTCTTGCAATTCGTCCGTAATTTTGATGGAATGTGTTATTTCACTATTTACATTTAATGAGTAAATTTATCTCAATCTAACTTGTAATAAAATTAGGCTGATCATCTTCGGCCATATTCATGCTGGTAATTTCTTGCCTCAATTTGTGGTGTAACAATTATCAGTCAGATTTAGATCAGTCTTGTTGTTTATCTGACAATTTATGCCAGTTACTTTTTTTTCTTTTAGAAACGCTTTGCCACGGTGCTTATTAAAAATCTCATTTATCCGGAAGAACTTAACTATGACGAATCGAATGTATCTACTCTTATTGTTCATAGCAATGGTCTAAAAAATTTACCACTTCTCTTAGCAATGATTGAAAAAAACGAAATGTTATATATTGTGCATTCTATCATTATAAAATATTACTCGACTCTTATTAGGAGTGATAGTTAAAACCATAACAACATGTTTGTTTTCCTCCAAAGACAAATATTAATTATCTGTTAATATATATATAATCAGTGATAATATATATTTTTTAAACAATATGCTAATTTTAATTGGACTCACTATAAAATGATAAAACAAACGTAATACGAGGTCTCTAATATACAAAAGTACTTAGTAATACATTATTATTTGAAAAAGTATAAACACGTGCAGATTGTTAAGAGATAGTATGTTCTGGCATTTTGTGTTGTTGATTCATTTACCATATTGTTCAATGAATATTAACATCGGAGATATACAAGTTAATAAAATAAGCTATTATAGTAGTAGCACAACCGTTAAAACAATAACAGGGATCGGCATAAAATCATGCGGACGGCAGTGCTTATACCTTAAATCCTGTGTCGCTCTAACCTACTATACTGACAATTTAAAATGTGTAATGTATAGTAGAACATGGACGACTTCAACTACTGACAATTGTTTCTTCTCAAAGATCGATACTTGGTCTATGGTAAGTTTATCCAGAAAGATGTTTGCATCATTGGGATAGTAATAATTGGTCAATGGTTAGTTTATCTAGTACGATGTTTATATCATTATGATAGTAATACTTTGTCAATTGGAATAGTGATACATTGTAAATGCTAAGTTTATTCAGAAAGATGTATATTTCACTGGGATATTGACGCTTGATCAATGGTAAGTTTATCCAGAAAGATGTATATATCATTGGGATATTGACGCTTGGACAATGGTAAGGTTATCCAGAAAGATGTATATATCATTGGGATATTGACGCTTGGTCAATGGTAAGTTTATCCAGAAAGATGTATATATCATTGGATATTGACGCTTGGTCAATGGTAAGTTTATCCAGAAAGATGTATATATAACTGGGATATTGACGCTTGGTCAATGGTAAGTTTATCCAGAAAGATGTATATATCACTGGGATATTGATACAACTGTGGTATCATTTGTTGAATGTCTCTTTGCCTTAGTGCAGGTTAGTTGAAGTAGTTTTTATTGAATTGTTTGCTCTGACAATTTTTTTTTTTGTTTTGTTTTAAAAGTTACTATGTTTATCCCTTTTTTCAGAGCTCAAACGCATGTTTTCCGAGTCCTTGTTTCAGTAAAGAACAGTGCATGCTCTCAGTTAGTGGAGGATACTTTTGTGTATAAAAATAAGGTTTGTATATTGGTTTAGTCATTGATACATTAAAACACTTTAACCAAATTTTAATTAGAATATACGTATGAAAGTGAGATATACTTTGATTAAGGTATTTACAGTCGAAAAGCATACTCATACATATTTGCGGGTCTGTAATTTTTACGGTCATTAATATTTCTGCTTTAAGCGAAACTGATTTTAGTGCTTTTTAATTTTAATTTCAGAGTACATGATTAAAACTAACGACGAAGTCATGTCAAGGGAAATGATACCTACTGATGTAAATGGTGTTTAGCTCCAATAGATAAAAGAACTTCTGTCTCTACAACTCCTCATTTATGTATAGGTCCATATGATGAAATGTACAATTATTCACTTCAATCTGTATGCTCTTAGAAGGTAACAACATTGAAAATCCAATAGATTCTATTGTATTTGAGTTATCTCCGTACAGTGCATTTTTTATAATTTTCATTTTCTAAAATACGGGTTATATGACGAAACCAATTCAAACATAAAATCAAAAATAAAAATATGTAGGAATTTCATCCATGAATCACATTTTACATAATTCTTATCTACGTAAATTACATTTCTTAATGAAGACTTAATGTTCAGAATGCACCTTTTTCAAGAGAATTCAAAGAATAAATATTTCCCTCCAAAATAATTAAAAATGCACAAATGTAAAGGGTCATTATTATAACTGAAGCAGTTCATTACGAACTTTAAAGTCCTTACTTACAAACACATAAAATAACAGGTATGAAAATTGAAAAAGAAAATTGCGTACATGTTTTATTCTTTAAACATTAAAATGCTTCAAAACTCACAAGCAATTTAAAATGCAAAGGGGACAGTCATTCAAATGACTGCACAAAGTCCAGCGCCCTAGACCACTCGCCCAGCTATATAGCCTATCTGGCCAAGTGGTCTAGGGCGCTGGACTAAGTACAGGAGGTGTTGCCATAGATGTCACAGCGGTACGAGTTCGAATCCCGCGGAGAGAACGACCAAAAATTTGCGTAACAAATTTGACAGTTCAGACCTTTCTATACGTTTACTTTTTCTTCCCTGCATCAATTGCATCCGATGGAGCAGTGTACCGAATAGAGTCGTCACATTTATATAATACATCCTCTCCGTAATTAAACATAAACGGTTGAAATGGATGAGAGGATTATATTTGTTTTTTTTTTCAGTGAGTATATTTTGTGTTCTGATCAGTCTTGGATCTATTTACATTTTTCTGACAAGCAAAAAATTAACGAAATCCCGATTTCATCTGTTGGTGTTTATATTAAGTATCAGTGATTTTTGTATGACATTCTGTTTTATCACCTGTTTGAAATTTATAAAAAAGAAGACACAACCAGTTTATATGGATGCATTGTTCTAAAACATCTGATTGGGGGCTTGATAGGATTCTCCGAAATGCAAACTTTATCAATTTGTTTGGAGATGTTGCAAGCAACGTTTAGGAAGAAATTGATTGTGCTACAGAAACTTAAAAGAAACATATCTGTTGTGGTGATGTTTGCCACTATATATTGGATATGTTCAGAAATTACTTGTAACAATACGAGTTTATGACTGCTATAATGAGTGTTGTTTTTTTTTTTTTTTTAAGAAAGTCAATTTAGCCCCTTTTTTCAATTAAAAAACTTATTTTCGCTTTACATCACAATGTTTGTTTAAAGGTATTTTATTTATTTTGTTACTTATAAATAACAAACATATGTACAAAGTTTGACAAAAAGGATTTGGAAACAAGCACCTAGCATTTATTTATCCGCCTCCTTATCAATACTGACTATTTATACATTTAAACATACAACAAACATGCTTAGGGAATAAGAGATATCATGTACACGTACTAAGGTGTAATACAATAAATATATTGATAATGAAAAGAAATTAAATAAAACTTTATATATATAGGTCTGAAAAATTCCCAACTATGTTAGAACTGTCAAATTTGCGATGCAAATTTTTGGTCGTTCCCTCCGCGGGACTCGAACTCGTACCGCTGTGACATCTATGGCAACACCGCCTGCACAAAGTCCAGCGCCCTAGACCACTCGGCCAGCTAGGCTATATAAAAAATGTAGCTTTCGCTGGCCGAGTCATCCCTCCTCGTAGGATTAATCTAGGGCTGTAACTTAGTACACGATGTATGGTAGTACAGGACGCTTCATTTAGATGTTATCTATATGTTATTTATATAGAGCAGTTTAGTGAATAGAGTCGTCACATTCTTAGACGTATATATATATAGTAAGTTTGTCAGCAGCAATTGCGGGGTTGTCTACTGTTATATAAATGCTTGTGTCATCTGCAAACAATTTAACACAGGCATTAATATCTTCAACGATTTTAATAATAAATAACAAAAACAGCAAGGTTCATAACATGGAGCCCTGGGGAACACCATCTTCAACGGATATCCAGTCAGAACTACCATCACTTAGAACCACTCTTTGTTTCCTCCCAGAAAGATAATTTTTGAACCAGTGTAGCAGATTCCCACAAATACCGTAATTTTGGAATTTAAATAGGAGACCTCTATGACATACACGGTCGAACGCCTACTTATGTCACACAAGACAGCTCTTTTTTTCTTTCCCATTATCTAGATCTTTCCCGATATCGTCGGGCATACATATTAAATGGTTAATTGCAAGGTCTCCCCTGGTAAACAACGACTGGTTGGGTGTAATTATTTCATTTGGTATTAAAAAGTTATAAACATGTTTGTATACACATCTCTCCATACATTTTGAAATAACGCTAAGTGATGAGGTAGGTCTTTAGTTTTTATCTTTTTATCTTTGCCTGAAGAACCACCTTAAAACCTTGTGTTACGTTCGCCCTCTTCAATTCATTCAGGGCGTCAGACGAAAATAACGACATATTAAAAAAATTACAAAAAGGTTATTTTACAATAGACGAGGCCTCCTTGAGAAGTCGAGGATTTATGGAGTCTGGTCCAGAAGCTTTGTTAATACTCAAAATAGAAAGTATATCTTCGACATCGCTTTCATCTAAAACGATATTTTCTAATTTATGTTCACGATTCGAAATATACTAGTTCGCTGCATGTAAAAAATGAACAGCTTAATTCTTGATTTAAACAAGGAATAAACGCATGAGCGCATTATGTATGAACTTTTTATTATGTGCTTGCTTTTCATTGTCATGAAAATCTAATACCGCGATGTTTCTTACGTTGTTCCGCCAATACAACTCGGGATAGAGAGTCGACCATACAATTCATTCTTTGGTAAACAGATACCGAATGTCAACCATCCAAATATTCCAGAGAAATCATAGAAAAAAAGGTTTTGTAAATCAATAAAATGTTGATAGTGCAAAGTATCAACTCGCATCATTTGATATTAGCATCATTTCAAACTCGACAAGACTTGTCTGTTATGATGTTAAAATTACACAATTGAATTGAGTTACCAATTTGTTTTTTTCGAAATCAAATTGTTACTCATTTTGAAACCTATATATAATTAGCTGTCAAAAAAGTGAATAAAGCGACCAAATCATTACTTTTTCGGACAATAAATAAATCGCAAAAAAAAATTGAATTAAGATTTTCTACTTCAAAATATATTATTAGAAAACAACAATAAACATGAACAAAACAAATAAGTGTGATTCAAAAATGAATGAATTTGTTTATCTTAATGTTTGAGAGTATAGACAGTACACAAAATAAAAATAATAACAAAGTGAATATAACACAACAAAATAATTTAACAACGATATTATTCGTGCCGGCATCATGTAGTGTTGTACTAAGACTGAGCTGACCAACAACAGAAATACTAGAAAACTTTTAAATACGAGTTACTGCTGGAAAAACTAAACAATATCAGAATTTCCTTTTGTTATATTCAGAACAAATCTAACGCACAATAACTGGCTTCTTGTATAGATGGAATGTCCACCCAGTAGTTGTATGTATCGACTCATCCGTCGTCCACAAGAGAAAAACAAAACGTCCGCTTGCTATGACGTCACATCCTACATTAGTTCCACTCCTTGTTGCTAGCAGGGGAGCACTAGCATTCGTTCCATCAAAGATCTTAGTATAAGAAAAGGTTACATAGACAGCATAAGACATCAAATATGAAATTGGAATTTCCTTCGGTTTTAATTGGTAAAAGAAATTATAAAAATAAACATGTTCGTAGTACTTAAACAGGTTTAAACACTCCACATACTTAATGTGCCTGTCCCAAGCCAGGAACGTTTTTCTTTTTTTTTCCTTTTTTTTTTTTTTTCTTATAGATTTACGAGTTACGTCTTTCATGTGAGTTTTATTTCATTTATTTTGGGGGCTTTTACAGCCTGCTTTATGGTATTGGCTTTGCCCATTATAGAATACGATGAGATGACCTGTAGAAGTTAATTGTTCGTTGTCTAGCGTTTGGTGAATGACTATCTTATTAGTAATTAAACTACCTGTCTTATTTGTATATTTTTGATATAAATCTATTCATAAATTGCTTGATGTGTTGCGAAGTTAGAATGGCTATTTTTAGTCGCCCGCTTCCGATACGGAAAAAAATCCCCGTCCTTCATATTACCATATGCGATGAACATCACATCAGGACAAATAATTCAGTGAAATCAAATAAACCCGGTGCCACCCATATCATAATATCTGTTAGGTTTCTACATGGACAGTATTATAACTAAATACAGAGTCACATAAATCTACAATGATAAGGTTGACATTAGATACCGGGTGATTTGTTACCAGTATATATAACATAAGATTAGACTACAAGTCTTGTTGAATTACCTTAAATAGATCTGCGTATTTCTGAGTGTCAAGAACAGTAATCCTTACAACAGCCACATATCCAGATCCAGCATCGAAGGGACCCATCGGTAAATAATCGCTATTTCTATAGTTTATCAGGTAGAAACCACTAAACCACTCCACTTTATGTAAAAAAAAAATATTCGAAACCAGATGGGTGTTGAGGTCTGATTTCCTACGATTGTTGACATATAAACCAGGAACTGCGAACACTTGACGCAATTCAATTTTCAAGGACTTTTTCTCATAACAAACAAATCTTTATTAAATCATTGCCCAGTAAAATCTTTTGCAGATCTTACTATTTACTAATAATAGTAGTTTATATCATTATAGTTTTTCATCGATTTCTTACAGGCTATTTGCATATATCTAAAAGCTCCTCATTTTTCATGTTTAAGGGGCCACATCAATAAAAAAAAATCCGCCGATAGATGGCACATTTGGAAATCTTTGATCACGTTTCTTTTTCATTATTATGTTTTTTTAAGAAGCAAGATATAATAAAATAATAAAAAATACAGTCTTACGTAATTGTATGTCAATGTCAAGTATTACAAATATCACTTCATCAATGAATTTCCTCTATAGTTGATATGGGTTTCAAAATATAAACTAAACAGACATTTGTTTTCCTTCCAAGGACAGTGCTTTCATTATGACATCACCCCTTAGACTTATGTGTAGAATAAACTAGAGGTTGTCAGTGCATCTTTGACTGTTTTTGTTATCAGTACCAGCCCATATAAAATTCAACGCTGTCCATATTAGTGATAGGAATTCATGGTGAATAAAAACCTACCGAATAAATAATGTTTACTTTTCAATCTACATATGCTATACTTTTACGCAACAGTTGTCATTTCCATTTTTTGAGAACATCATACATTTATCTCCCACTAAAATCAACCAAATCGAACACAATCAAGAACGAGAACTCTTGCAAAGTGCTAATGTTATATACAATCTATATAAATGTTATCTCAAAATCACAAGACCCAAACGAAAAACTATGATTAGTTATGTGGTCTGTAACTGATTCTTAATAAGAAATAAAAGTGAATTCGATGGGATTTTGAAATGCATGAATCACCACCTGTCTGATTTTTATGAAGAGTGCTACTTGAGTGTTTAGTTTGATGTCAAATTGTGATACATACAGTCACACATTATTCCATTATATCCGCTGTTGCAGTTACAGATATCTTTACTTTGTGATGGATGGCAATATCCGTTAACACAGGTTGCTGTTGAACACGGGGCATCTAAGTTAAACAAAATAGATAATAGTTAGATCTTTCGAACCACTGGATTAACTACATGATCTTAAAACATCAATATATTTTTTTACTTGTTGTGGGAACCTAAAACAGTATCATCATTTCGTTTCTCTGGGAGATATATATAGTTTATATATTCAGAATAGATGCCCACATGCATATGACTCTTTTTAAGTCCACTAACAGCTTACACAAACTATCTTGTACACAAGCATTTGGTGTCAATATATTTTCTTTACGGTGACTTTTCATCTTGATCAATTTAGGATTAAATCATACTTTGGATTTAAATAGCTCTAATTTCTTCTCATTTCTTTTGATAAGTCATGAGAAATCAATGGGATACAAATACGAACAGATTATACTCACTTTCGCAATAATACCCGGTAAATGGGGAGGGGCACGTGCAGTAATACGAGCTACCGGTCAGAATACATTTACCCCTATTATGACAAGGGGCTGATGAACAAGGTGTATCTAAAACAGAAAATAAGCAAAAGGTGAATAATTAATTTACTTTTCAAAAAGACTTGGTTTCAAACAGAATAGGTACACTTTGTATAGTTTGTTTGTTAGTTTGTTTTTGTTGTTTTATATTTGTGTGTGTGCAAAAACATTCCGAACTAAATTACACCTTTAAATATATTTTGAATATACAATACTGAAGCGAGTTATAAGAAACAAACTAGAAATAAAACCATGTTAACTTATGTTTTATTACATAACTATTCCTAAATATTAATTTTTACAACTACATGCTTTGATTTGTTCAGATAGATAGTTTTAGTTGAATTGTTGGCTTCACGAGATAAGGCATCATAAATATATATTTTTTTAATTTGTTTTAATTATGTTATTTATAATTCAATATTAACACCCTTTTAAATAAAAATTCTGAAATAACATTGTGAGCAAGATTGTTTCCTTTCGTCGTGTAATTCAGTTCTGGGGTTGTTTGATAAAGTTACAAACTCACTCTCCAACTAGTAATAAGTATTAAACAAGTGCTATGTTTGGTTAATAGTATTATAAATGCACTTTCAAATTTTAATGTACATTGTATACATCTACATACATTGACAATGTTGTCCATAGTAACCATCTGTACAGGTACAGTTATAACCAGGTTCATCAGGTAAAACACTACATGTTCCACTGTTGATACAAGGTTTAGAATCACATGCTGAGTCTGAAACTAAAAGCCTTATTAAAATCATCGCTTGTTTTGTTTTTGTTTTTGTTTTGTTTTGCTTTGTTTTTACCTGTGTGGTACATTTGTCGGTTATTATTACTTGTCCATGAAAACAATATGAAATAAAACCCACAAGATGTGTTGTTATCCGTGTTATGTGAATTGTATAAGTGTTAATTTGCTGTTATTATAAATCTGATAAACTTATTATTACCACATTGCTGTTATCTTATAATCACAAATCTGGATACATTATAAATATTACTTTATTGTTTTTAATTATTAATCTGATTACATTATTTTTTCATCGTTGTGTTGCTATTCTACAATCATCACTTTGATAACCAAAAAAATTACAAAATTCAGAAGACTGCACTTACGTTCACATGTAGTCCCAAGAAAACCTCCTACACAAATACAAGTAAATGATGATATACCACTATTACATTCTCCATCGTTTTTGCATTTAACACTTCCACAAAAACTAGCTGAAAATAACATAATATTCTTCTTAGATATTAAAATTCTACGTCATCAGCTATTGAACCATAATTGGTTATTCGTTAATAGTTATAAAAATTTCCTAACATTTTTGGTAATTAAATTGGTACGATTTGAAATTGATTCTTAATGTACAGTAATGTGATTTTACGTGAACAATCCCAATGACTCTTCATCGGTCGTTATTAAAGCAAGCCAGATTTTAATCGATGATTAATGTAAAAAATTAGTCATCTGATGGCATTCCAGTTTGTTTGTTTGTTTGTTTGTTTGTTTGTTTTTTGTTTTTTGTTTCTGTTTTTGTTTTGTTTTGTTTAGTGGGAGGCCATTTGTTTATGATTATCGTATTTTTTAACCTGTATAAAAAGATCGTCTTTTTTTCTTATGTTTACATTTTATTTCATTTGTTATGTATGTTTTTCTTTGCCACATCTGTATAGTAATTATATTCTGCTATCACGCAATGGTCCTATTGATTTCTTGTTGATTATCCTGTACTTTTATTCCGTATAAATACAAATGAACTCATCAAATGAAATTTCAATTACCATCTCGACAGAAGTAGCCTCCATTTTTAGTTTTTGAACATTCTTCGGCTTCTTTACATGGGTTCGGGTAACATACATCATTAGACTGTGAATTAAAACTGAACTGAATGAATTATAAAAAAAAACTATTTTAATTATTTTAAACATTTTAAAATATCTGCTTTTAAATATTCAATTTTTGATTCGACTTGTAAACAGGCAATTGAAATGACATTCAGAGTGCAGCCACATGATACATATAAAAACAAGAAATTTGTGTTATGAGAAGATCATACAATCATCTCATACCACTAAAATCAACCAGTCAAACAAAATCAAGAACGATAACAAAATGAAAAACTAAGAATGGTAAGAGTAATCAAGGGAACCAAGGTTATAGCGGTAATCAAAAGAATGTAATCCAGGGACAACGCTTAGACATGGAAAACAGACACACACAGCAAAGAACGTAAAGTAACTAAAATCATACATACAAAGTAACAAAAGCAAATGAGCAACTCGGACTCCACTACAAACTGGGAGCATGTACCAGGTGCACTGGTAGGGTAAAACAATAAATGTTTCTGAACAAGAAATAAAGGTGTCATACCACTATTTCTGGTCTCCATTACTTTCTATGTTAAATCAGCTTTTTATAAGGCTCAATTTCTTTTTACATTAGTACTGATGGTGCTAGAGGGGTATCATTATGATGGTCACCCTTTACTTTAACTCTCATAAAAATATCTACAAACCTTATGTGCCTTCTAAGAGAGAACGGTTAAGTGAAAGTAGACAGGTTCAGAAATCACTACTTTCGTTTGAAATTTAGCCATATCAAGGGGCCTAGAGTTTTTGTTCAGAATTGTTTTACCCTACACTTAATAAAGAAAATGAAGTTTGTAGAGTATTGCTGATTCATTCAGCTTTCAGATGACACCAAGTTTGTATACCTCTACTAAACAAGGAGAATGATAGGGTGCAATACTGGGACTACTTCGTGTCATTACGAACTACTTTCTTGTATGCTCAGGCGACTGGTTTCCGAAATAGTGGTATTGCACCTAAAAGTAAGTTCGGTGAGTTTTGTACATGAATGAATTACCTACTTCTGATTTTTATATAGACTTTTTAGAAAATTGCTACCATGTGAAAAACTTGCATGTTGAACATAAATATAAATTATAAAGATTTGTCTCCGTACGTTCAATGGGAAAACAGCTTTGACAGACTTGACAAATTTGAATAAATGAAGTAGAAATATTTTATCACTGATAAACTGCATTTCAACAACGATAGGCAAAATAGTTGACCTACAATTTAGGGTTATGTGTTAGTATTTTGTAATAAGGTTGTTAATGTTACTGAAACAAAGTTGAAAAGTTGATGAAGCACACCATTCTAAACATTAAAAATCATTTGTGTCCTTTTTTTTTTTTTTTTTTTTTTTTTTTTGTTTTTGTTTGTTTGTTTGGTTTTTTTTTTGTTATTTTTCGTTAGGGGTTGATTTTTTTTTGTCATTTTTTTTATTAAAAAGTTGCATTCCAATAAACCAAAAGTGACGTGATATATGTGTATATCAATGGTATTTTAATCTTACCAACTTCCAGGTAGATATGTTAGAGAATTCAGCATCTGGTAAACTGTTATCAAATAATTTTTTTCTATTTCCAAGAAGTTCACAAACTAAACTACTTTTGTAGTAGTTAAAAGCATAGCAGGATTTGTGGTATAAGCAACGCCGGGCACATGCATTTCGACCATAGTTGTCTAGCGTTAAAAACTTTGGAACATCATTGTAAATCCCTTCGTAACTAATGCCTTGTTCGATAATTGCACAAACGTAAAACACTGCGTATGAAATATTTAAAATATAAAGCAAAATGTCCAGAGTTTTCATCGTTTTATGCAATATATGAAATCATCAAAATTTCTCAGCAGCAACGAATAAGTACTGTTATGTACAGATTAGAAGAACATCATGTATTTTTTGAAAATGTTATTAAAATTTTAAATTATTTTATATATGGATGATACTTGACGATCGATCACTTGACAATTAATATATCATACCACAGAAAATCAATTATTTCATTATAACAACTACTTAAAATTTGACAAATGATTGGTTTTGTAAGATAAGTGTTTGAATATACTTGAAGTAATAAACAAATTTTCAAGTTTTTTTTTAGAAGCGTGAATTGTTGTAAATAAACCCTTAATGAACTGATAACGTAGATTGAATATGTTTCCGATAAGCACTTGAAGTAAATGAAGATAATACTGTCTTAAATATGATAAAATAATTCGACTGACCTTACACAAAATACATTGATACTGTATAGATAACAATGGAACGAGGATATCGACTTTGTAAGTAAAACTTGAATTCCCTACAATTTTAGGTACAAGTTTAAATAAAGCTAAATTTAAAAACTAACAATCAAAGCTGACGTACACCCTTGATATAAATTCACGTGGACCATTCGATAATAGCTTGTCTTTTTTTTATTGTCTATAGAACAATGTTTGCCATGTTTGTCAACCGGCAATTCCTGTAACGTGTTAAATTCCAAATATATCATTGCCGTGAATTTAGGTCACTTTGGATATTTATTTTAAAAAAAGACAATAAAAAAAGGTACTAATTCAACCCTCGGGTAATACTGTACAATGAATCGAAAATTTTACATACCGACAAATTTATAAATAAAAGGAACAGATGCACCTTCAAATTGTCTCAAGTTCTATTCATGGAGAGTTTGAAACAGTGAACAGTCTATACTGTTAAATTACTAAAGAAAATTCTAGAAGCGTGAGGTTGATCATTAGAACTTGATCTTGTAAAAGGAAATCTATATGAAATATTTTTCCACCATACTTTGAAAAAAACAATCTCAGTCCTAAATTGGAAAGAAAAATACTAACATTGCAACATAGTATAATAGAAAAAAAATCCAAAAATGCCCAGTTTGTTTTCCTTGTCAAAAATTACAAGTTGTGCTATGAATATGTAAATTGTTTGGATGACTATCTGTCCAAAAATTAAA
Source organism: Perna viridis (assembly GCA_037379345.1). Taxonomy (NCBI): domain Eukaryota; kingdom Metazoa; phylum Mollusca; class Bivalvia; order Mytilida; family Mytilidae; genus Perna; species Perna viridis. The sequence continues at coordinate 31,382,362 of CM074524.1, read as the reverse complement.
TATTAAAATGAAACACTTGACCCTTACTTTGTTAGAAATTTTAGAATTTTCAGTAACATTTTGCAAATATCTGATTTATAAAAGTCAAATTGTCATTGATTCTTCAAAGTGAAGGGGGTCAGTGTTTCCCTATATTGCCTATGGACTGAAAATTCATTTTTATTTTATACAGCAAAAACTTATTTGTGAACGAAATTTCATTTTAAAGTTCCCTTTCAAGAATTACTTGTGGAAATATATATATATGCAAGTGCTATCAATAACTAGTTATATCTCACAATGCAGACTCAAATTTATAATGAAAATAATCACGTACATACATATCGAACCATCTGTCTGTAAAATGTATCATTCACCCTTCATCGTGCACAAATCAAATGCAAATATATATAATAAAAGGTTACTTCATTTTAAAAAGCCAAAAACTTACATTTTATTTCATAAGATATTACATAACTGTTAGAATTTTCAATATGAACAGAATGTTTGAACAAATGCTGCAACAGAGATACTCTTTCCTGAATAAAATTAACAAAATATGAAAATTTCGAATAAGTCTTTGAAATGCATGTTTCGCCCGAATTACCATTTAAGTGCCTTTCGATTGCATATATAGCGGAAGTCAAATCCAGGGCATATGACATTCAGGTCTTTCAGATCTGTAAGTTTGTTTTTATAACAAGCTGTTCTTGTAATTACTGAAATTTTTCAGTAAAACAGTTGTTCTGAAAAAAGGCAATATTGCACGTGCGTGCGGATTCAGGTAAAAGGTGCTTTGAGATCACGGCACATTCAGAATTATTACATTAGATATGCTATATAATAAAACCCCACATAATGTGTATAATGTCTTTTTGGGGATTTTGGCCAAGTATGACTCAATCAGAAACAAGAATGTTGATCTCGTAATCGAGAAGTGCTGTTTATAGTTATTACTCACGAAATTGATATAAATAGTTTTTTTTTTTTTTTTGTTTTTTTTGGGGGGGTAAAAGAGAGACAATATGAAGGTATTTGTGGTAGATCAAGAGTTTATAGATTTTTCTAGGATCATATGCCTTTAAAATTTTAATTTACCATGGACTATTGTTGAGCTATCATGTAAATTACCTACGATTGACAGACAGCTAAATTTTTGTGGACTGTGTGTAACAAATATAAATTCAACATCAGTATAAATTGTCATGTTGTAAGATGTAAACCATTGACAAGGTGTGCTGGTATACGTAAGCTGAGATGTCGACTATTTTCTGTACATACTCGAGCGTGTTTTCAGTTACACATTTTGTGGCTTGGTGGCTTTTATAATCTGTCGTATTTTAATTCATCATCATGAAAAATGGGAAAATGGGAGTCTTTGATATATGTTGGTAGAGTCAGATTTAAATGCAGCCACTCCTATTTACAAATTGCTTTCAGGAAAACTCACCATCTGTGACGTACGGGGTTCCATACTCATGTAGCTCATACAATCTGCTCTTGTTGAGGTTGTATCAGGTAACAAGAATGTCTTGAAATACCTCTAAGTGTTTTGGCATGCCACATACAATGTTTGATAAGCCTTTCTGACACATTAGGCAATCATCATAATGAATATCATTAAAAAGTAATTAAAGCAACCTCGGCTAAAAAATGAATAAATTTTAAGAATAGGCATTAATAATTAGCCTCTAAAATCTTGAAGCATTAACAATTTTTCCAATGAATATCCAAGTGAAGAGTAAAAAGATATATGGCCTACATTTGCATTCATTATGCTCAATGTTGCCTTGCTTTTCTGCTTCCAATAGAATACGCCCTAGTCCCAAATGGACCCCTGTCGTATTGCACGACCTGCTTTAATCCTAGTGAGGTAGCCAGTGGCCCTCACCTCTTTTTTCTTGCATTGGTTTAGCTTCCAATAAAGATTGTCGTAGTTGTATGTTTGTCCATCTAAAAGGGAGCCAACTTAACGAAATTTAACGAGCACGCTCAGAATACCTAATGCGCAAACATTTACACACTTCCAGTACATATATGTATCCAAATAGATTATTGCCCACTGACCGATGTATGTAAAATCTTGAAGCATTAACAATTTTTCCAATGAATATCCAAGTGAAGAGTAAAAAGATATATGGCCTACATTTGCATTCATTATGCTCAATGTTGCCTTGCTTTTCTGCTTCCAATAAAAAACGCCCTAGCCCCAAATGGACCCCTGTCGTATTGCACGACCTGCTTTAATCCTAGTGAGGTAGCCAGTGGCCCTCACCTCTTTTTTCTTGAATTGGTTTAGCTTCCAATAAAAATTGTCGTAGTTGTATGTTTGTCCATCTAAAAGGGAGCCAACTTAACGAAATTTAACGAGCACGCTCAGAATACATAATGCGCAAACATTTACACACTTCCAGTACATATATGTATCCAAATAAATTATTGCCCACTGACCGATATATGTAAAACAACGTCATAGATATTATTGCTACTAATCATTCACTACAGTTTGAAGTAAATCGGTATATACAGGGGCGTTACCTTGGCCACAAGACGTTATGATGGACGCACAGACGGATGAAGGTACGAACGTACGGACTGATACTTGACGGGAACAAAACATCAAAGCTCCGCAGCTTTTCGTTGGATATAATAAGTAAGTTTCTTCTTTGTCCTGCATTGCATTCTTTTAATTGCCGCAAGAATCTTGATTACCTTGATTACTCTTTTAGCACAAGAATACTATTTATATTAATTTCGTGAGTAATGACTATAGACAGTACATCTAGATAACGAGATTCTTGTTTCTGATTAAGTCATTGTTGTTCAAAGTCCCCATTAAGACAATATACACATAAAATGAGGTTTTATTATATAGTATATCAAATATTATAATGTTTATTGAGCAAGCCCTGAATCTACTCGTGCAATATTGTCTTATTGTCAGAACAACAACTTTACTGCGAAATTTCTATAATTACACGATCAGCTTGTTATAAAAAACAACTTATTGATCTTGAAATCCTGGATGCAACCTGTTCTGTAATCGATTTTTGGTTCTTGCAACATGCAATCGACACTTAAATGCTAATTCGGATGAAATACGTATTACAAAGACTTATTCGAAATGTCCATATTTTGTTAATTATACTCAGGAACAGAGTATCTATGTTGCAGTATTTGTTCAAATATCCTGTTAATATTGGAAATTCTAACAGTTCTGTAATATTTTATGAAACAAAAGATTAATTATGGGCATTTTCAGTAGCCTTGACACAATATATCTTAAAAACAAAGAAACCTTTTCGATAGAGCGTTTCCCCTATTTGATAATGACTTTTATGACAGTCACGAATTAACAAACAAAAAAATAAATAAGTAAATACATCATGTTTGCCTGTGAATTGTGCATGATGCAGGATTAAAGACACATTTTACAAATAGATGGTTCGATATGTATATACGTGGTTATTTAAATTATAATTTTGAGTCTGCATTATGAGATATAAGTAGTTTTTGATGACACTTGCATACACATTTCTACAAATATTCCTTGAAAGAGACTTTAAAATGTAATTTCGTTTGCAAATAAGTTTTTGCTGTATAAAATAAAGGTAAATTTTTAGTCCGTGAGTCACTAAAAACTGACACCCCTCCCGTTGCAGAATGTATTGAACTATGAATTTTAGATGCTTAATTATGTCAACTTTTATAAATCACATTTTGCAATATATTACTAAACATTCTAAAATTTCCAACAAAAGGTGAAGTATTTTTATTTTAGTATTTGATTTTTTACAGATATTCAACTTTCAACTCAATCGCTCAGTTACACGTCGAAACGTAAGATAATTTTTTTATGTATTAGACCTATTTATATCTTACGTACCACTCTCGAAAACCATTACGATGTTATTGTTTTAAGCACAACTTGTAAAAAAAATGCTCATTGATTCCTAACAGAGACGACAAAAATGGGTACTTTCGGATATTTTTTCTCTATTGTACTTTTTGCATTTTTTAGCATTTTTCTAGCCAAATTAAAACTGCGATTTATTTTAATGTATGATGGAAAATATTTTATGTTGATTGACCTTGTTAAAGATCAAATTCTTATGATCAACCCCATGGTTCGAGCGTTTTCTTTAGTAGTTAAAAAGTATAGACATTTTAACTGTAACAAACTCGTCTTTAAAGGAATTTCAGACGATTTAAAGGTGAAACTGTATCTCTTATTGATGGATTTGGCGAAAATATACAATTTTGATTCATTTTACAGTATAAATCGAGTGTTGAATTCTAAATGAAAATCAAATTTCATTCTGTTCTTTTTGTCGAATCCCAAGGTCACTTAAAAGTGAGTAATCAAAGGAACCGAGATTCTAGCGGAAATCAAAAGATTGTAACTAAGGGGTAATGACCAGACATGGAAAACAGATTTACAACATAGAACATAAGTAACTAAAATAAAACATACAAAAAAACAAAAAGTAAATGAGCAACTAGGACTCCACTAAAAGCTGGGAGCATGAACCAGGTGCACTGGTAGGGTAAGAAAGCCAATTTGAAGGTATTTGTGGTAGATTATACATTATATAGGAGTTCAAATATTTTCCTAGGATTTTAAATGATTATGATTTTAAAATTTTAATGTAAACACGAAGGTCACCGAACTTGATTTCGAGATGACTGAGCTTTAATCAAGGCATCAATTACAAAAAATTATATATATTCTGAAGGGACTTTCGCTTTTTGGCAAAACTATCGAGAACTAATAAAATTTCTTATAAATTCATATAGGGTTACGACATTCTTTCATATTTCAAAAGAAAACTGGGGGTCAGTGTAATCTTTTTTTCTTGAAAAAACTTCAATTCGCAAGACATTTCCACAAATCGGTTTTTTTTTCTGACAATTTCCCCCCCTTGGGGGGTTTCCAGACAATTGTCTCCCCTTGAAAGAGGTCACTAACTATCAGCTCAAAGCCAAACATTGGACTTCAACGAAAGACAAGAAAACCACACAGCACAAGACAGAATAATTTTATATACAGGTACAGGTTGCCCCAATGTACAATATAGCATCATTAAAGTAAATTGAAAGTGAAAATGACACAAGACATACAAAGGCCAGTAGAACATACAGCGGGTTAATTACTTTGGCCTGAACTCTTCAATTAAAATCTGACGACCGTGAATAGAATAGTTGTTAAAACAAAAAAGAAGAAACTAATTTCTGCATCGTATGTAATATAAATCTCAATTCTTTCAATGTGGGGTTGAGAACTACGGTGTTTTATAGATCATGCAACAACAAGGACACAAACCATGTCTTGCCGCAAAATGCTTTTAGTATGGCGTATAAAAATGAAAGCTATTGGTGGATAACTGTTAATGAAAAAGTCCACCAGATGCGAGGTAACGAACATTTAACTACTTCGAATGGCCATACGGTATTCACTGACTAAATATACTATTTGCGAATCAATGTATAAAAGAAAAATGCCATATTTAACGATTTGACAACAATGAAATTTCTGTTGGATAAGACCAGCTATGACGTCATCATCGTAAGAGAAAAAGAAAGTGTAAGCTAGCAGCGAAGAACAGTGTGTTCGCCATGGAATGCCGATCGTCTATAAATTAAATAAAAATCCAACACACTGTATTTTGCCAATAAAAAACATTTCACGCATTTTGACAACATCTTCTTCGATATATGAAGAAGATGAGTTCGATTCTTGGAGTCTCTGTGATTTATTTCGATTCTAAAATGACTAGTTTCATCATATTTTTGAATAGACACAGCTTATGAGTTTTACGAAATATTTGTCATGTGATGATCACTATTTTAACCATACCTGTGGTCCAAAGAGTTTTGAAGTTGAAGAATGATACAAATATTTACAATCTGACTGTACGAACCTTCCTTCCATCAATGATTGAATTCTCCCCTCCCCTCCCCCCCCCCAAAAAAAAAAAAAAAAATTCACCATTAAACAGCGCTTATTTTGATTATGCTTAAGTTTTCGCTTTACTTTCTTTCATTACAATTGTGATTCAATACCATTGGTTTAAGAACTCATATTTCCGAAGATGCTCTTTGATCAAAACATTCTCTTCAAGGACAAAATTGTGACCTTGCTCGACGATAAAGTTTTGAACGCTTCAGTGGAACATCACATTATGACGTGCTGGGGTCACTGAGATATAAATACGGCATATAGGTTACAGACCATCAATTCAACCAATGAGCATTTTAAACGTACGCAAAAATAGTCCTACGCAGAAATTACCCCTGTTCCTCATAGAGCTGTGAAAAAAGTTCTCATTTTATGTAAAATATTTAAACAGTTTCTGAAAGGAAAAACATTTCTGTACATTTTATAGGTGCATTTTGCTTCTTGTGATGTGAAGCCTAATCTCCATAATGATTTCTAAATATACCCATATCTTGTGAAAACACTGGGATTTCCCATGCTATTTATAGACCCTTCACTTCCTGTGACCAGTACTGCACTGCAAGTCTGCTAACCCCACATGCCATTCTGAGGGTTGTGAGCTGACATATGTAGAATCATTCTGATATAAGTCCTCTGCAGGTTAAAGTTAAGATAACGTCCAGAGAAGCCTTTGAATATTGTGAAATTAGCATGGTAGCCTATGGGAAGTGGAATTAGTGATTTATAGCCTTAAATGTGTCGGTGTGTTTTTAATATGTAAGTAACTTATTAAAGTGTTATATGTTGTTAGAAGGGGCGCCTTATTAAAATTCTCTTGTTTTGCCAGTGTTATAATCAGTTTCATATTTTATATCATGATGTTGTTGGGACCTACAAAAACAATCCGATGTTTTAGCCATGCCTTAAAATCTACATCAATAACATTTTACTATATATACAAAATTTACAGATACGACAATACATCGTTTTGTTCTTCATATTAAATTTCATTTGCTCCATTTTGTTCTTTTTTTATTTGTTTTGCATTGTTTTGTATTGTTTTTGTGATTGTTGTTGTTTGTTGATTGTGTATACTTTTTTTTAATTTTATTTTTTATTTTTTATCCTAAATAGACATTCAAACTACAATATGCAATCGAGTAAGAATGTAATTTATGTATGGAATATAAAGTCATAGTTCGGGTACACATAGCTCCCATCACTCATATAGGCATAACAATCATCAAATCATACTCAAAACAGTTATACAATTTAATGAACAGGAAAATCTGTGATATTGTAGAACAAACGGTCAACAAATCATTATGTGTCGTCAAGTTATGTCATAAATGCAAATTTGTATTAAACTGAAAAATAACTATTCATTTCACTAGCGTCAGTTAATTAAGAACATATTACAAATGCAATGTTTACTGGCTTAACAAAGTGAACCATATAAAACATGGATATCGTTAACCTAATATCATTTTGATGGGGTAAACACCTGACTATTCCAGTTATCCTTGTCTTCCCTAATGATCATTGATTACACCTTATGATGTATGATTCCGAATACACATTAGTGTTACAACAATATTTAAAGACAAAAAATATTCTTTATGAACGTGTGACTTATTCATTCAAAATTCCAATTACTGTGTATACCGCCCCCATATCTATTTATAATGCCCCCCATTCATTGCACCATTACTAATGTCCCATTGTCCAATGCCTTATAGGTTACAGACCACCAATTCAACCAATGAGCATTTCGAACGTACGCAAAAATAGTCCTACGCAGAAATTACCCCTGCTCCTCATAGTGCTGTGAAAAAAGTTCTCATCTTATTTAAAAAAAATTAAACAGTTTCTGAAAGGAAAAACATTTCTGTACATTTTATAGGTGCATTTTGCTTCTTGTGATGTGAAGCCTAATCTCCATAATGATTTTTAAATATACCCCTGACTTGTGAAAACACTGGGATTTCCCATGCTATTTATAGACCCTTCACTTCCTGTGACCAGTACTGCACTGCAAGTCTGCTAACCCCACATGCCATTCTGAGGATTGTGAGCTGACATATGTAGAATCATGCTGATATATAGTCCTCTGCAGGTTAAAGTTAAGGTAAAGTCCAGAGAAGCCATTGAATATTGTGAAATTAGCATGGTAGCCTATGGGAAGTGGAATTAGTGGTTTATAGCCTTAAATGTGTCGGTGTGTTTTTAATATGTAAGTAACTTATTAAAGTGTTATATGTTGTTAGAAGGGGCGCCTTATTAAAATTCTCTTGTTTTGCCAGTGTTATAATCAGTTTCATATTTTATATCATGATGTTGTTGGGACCTACAAAAACAATCCGATGTTTTAGCCATGCCTTAAAATCTACATCAATAACATTTTACTATATATACAAAATTTACAGATACGACAATACATCGTTTTGTTCTTCATATTAAATTTCATTTGCTCCATTTTGTTCTTTTTTTATTTGTTTTGCATTGTTTTGTATTGTTTTTGTGATTGTTGTTGTTTGTTGATTGTGTATACTTTTTTTTAATTTTATTTTTTATTTTTTATCCTAAATAGACATTCAAACTACAATATGCAATCGAGTAAGAATGTAATTTATGTATGGAATATAAAGTCATAGTTCGGGTACACATAGCTCCCATCACTCATATAGGCATAACAATCATCAAATCATACTCAAAACAGTTATACAATTTAATGAACAGGAAAATCTGTGATATTGTAGAACAAACGGTCAACAAATCATTATGTGTCGTCAAGTTATGTCATAAATGCAAATTTGTATTAAACTGAAAAATAACTATTCATTTCACTAGCGTCAGTTAATTAAGAACATATTACAAATGCAATGTTTACTGGCTTAACAAAGTGAACCATATAAAACATGGATATCGTTAACCTAATATCATTTTGATGGGGTAAACACCTGACTATTCCAGTTATCCTTGTCTTCCCTAATGATCATTGATTACACCTTATGATGTATGATTCCGAATACACATTAGTGTTACAACAATATTTAAAGACAAAAAATATTCTTTATGAACGTGTGACTTATTCATTCAAAATTCCAATTACTGTGTATACCGCCCCCATATCTATTTATAATGCCCCCATTCATTGCACCATTACTAATGTCCCATTGTCCAATGCCTTATAGGTTACAGACCACCAATTCAACCAATGAGCATTTCGAACGTACGCAAAAATAGTCCTACGCAGAAATTACCCCTGCTCCTCATAGTGCTGTGAAAAAAGTTCTCATCTTATTTAAAAAATTGAAACAGTTTCTGAAAGGAAAAACATTTCTGTACATTTTATAGGTGCATTTTGCTTCTTGTGATGTGAAGCCTAATCTCCATAATGATTTTTAAATATACCCCTGACTTGTGAAAACACTGGGATTTCCCATGCTATTTATAGACCCTTCACTTCCTGTGACCAGTACTGCACTGCAAGTCTGCTAACCCCACATGCCATTCTGAGGATTGTGAGCTGACATATGTAGAATCATGCTGATATATAGTCCTCTGCAGGTTAAAGTTAAGGTAAAGTCCAGAGAAGCCATTGAATATTGTGAAATTAGCATAGAAGCCTATGGAAAGTGGAATTAGTGGTTTTTAGCCTATAAGCATTCCCCTATGGCAACATGGAAAATCCATTATTGAGTACTTTTTTTGCTTTAAGTGCCCTTTACTGGTCATGTTTTAATGTGAAAACACTGTATTTACAAATTTAAAGCCAAATATATCACCTTTTGTGAAAATTTAAAGATTTAGGATTTTTGACATGTGATCAAGAAAAAGGGGGAGGCATGTCAGAAATAAATTTTTAAAAATAGACCAATTTCTCAGAAAATGATTACTTTTAAAACTATCTCTTCATTAATATTGTTAAAAAACAAGTTGTGATTGATATTTTTTATTTGAAAAGTCAGAAAAAGTTCTTTGCAAATATTTAATGCATTTAAGTATGGTAGAATATTGTCACTTTTTTCCTCGCACAACTTGGTTACCCTATATTTAAAAATCAAATATTTAAAAAAGTGCTTGTCACATTTCACTGAAACTTTGCAAATGCATTCAGTATGTGTGTAGGAAGATACCTGTATAGTTATTTATTTTTTCTAAAACAAAAAGTGACTCTCTAGGTTACAGACCACCAATTCAACCAATGAGCATTTCGAACGTACGCAAAAATAGTCCTACGCAGAAATTACCCCTGTTCCTCATAGTGCTGTGAAAAAAGTTCTCATCTTATTTAAAAAATTTAAACAGTTTCTGAAAGGAAAAACATTTCTGTACATTTTATAGGTGCATTTTGCTTCTTGTGATGTGAAGCCTAATCTCCATAATGATTTTTAAATATACCCCTGACTTGTGAAAACACTGGGATTTCCCATGCTATTTATAGACCCTTCACTTCCTGTGACCAGTACTGCACTGCAAGTCTGCTAACCCCACATGCCATTCTGAGGATTGTGAGCTGACATATGTAGAATCATGCTGATATATAGTCCTCTGCAGGTTAAAGTTAAGGTAAAGTCCAGAGAAGCCATTGAATATTGTGAAATTAGCATAGAAGCCTATGGGAAGTGGAATTAGTGGTTTTTAGCCTTAAGCTGAAGCCATGGCAAAATGAAAAGTTTCTTGAAATAGCTTTAAACTACTAGAAGATCTTGTTAACTTTGCCATGAGAGGAATACACTACAAAATTCCTTCAAAATATGCATTTTTTTAAGTTATAGGTCCAAATTATGGAAAATTGGTCTTTTTGACTGATTTTTTATGTCCTATCTTGTAAAAAGTGTAGAAAATTTAGTAAAAATATCTAATATTAAACTTTGAGGGCTATATTTACCTAAATATGGTGGTAATAAGCACTTGAAATCAAGTTTTGTGTAGATTTGAGCAAAAATTAGGTTAGAAATGAGGAAAAACTCACTTCCATGACTGCGGTTAAGGCCATATAAGCATTCCCCTATGGCAACATGGAAAATCCATTATTGAGTACTTTTTTTGCTTTAAGTGCCCTTTACTGGTCATGTTTTAATGTGAAAACACTGTATTTACAAATTTTAAGCCAAATATATCACCTTTTGTGAAAATTTAAAGATTTAGGATTTTTGACATGTGATCAAGAAAAAGGGGGAGGCATGTCAGAAATAAATTTTTAAAAATAGACCAATTTCTCAGAAAATGATTACTTTTAAAACTATCTCTTCATTAATATTGTTAAAAAACAAGTTGTGATTGATATTTTTTATTTGAAAAGTCAGAAAAAGTTCTTTGCAAATATTTAATGCATTTAAGTATGGTAGAATATTGTCACTTTTTTCCTCGCACAACTTGGTTACCCTATATTTAAAAATCAAATATTTAAAAAAAGTGCTTGTCACATTTCACTGAAACTTTGCAAATGCATTCAGTATGTGTGTAGAAAGATACCTGTATAGTTATTTATTTTTTCTAAAACAAAAAGTGACTCTCTAGGTTACAGACCACCAATTCAACCAATGAGCATTCGGAACGTACGCAAAAATAGTCCTACGCAGAAATTACCCCTGTTCCTCATAGTGCTGTGAAAAAAGTTCTCACCTTATTTAAAAAATTTAAACAGTTTCTGAAAAGAAAAACATTTCTGTACATTTTATAGGTGCATTTTGCTTCTTGTGATGTGAAGCCTAATCTCCATAATGATTTTTAAATATACCCCTGACTTGTGAAAACACTGGGATTTCCCATGCTATTTATAGACCCTTCACTTCCGGTGACCAGTACTGCACTGCAAGTCTGCTAACCCCACATGCCATTCTGAGGATTGTGAGCTGACATATGTAGAATCATGCTGATATATAGTCCTCTGCAGGTTAAAGTTAAGGTAAAGTCCAGAGAAGCCATTGAATATTGTGAAATTAGCATAGACGCCTATGGGAAGTGGAATTAGTGGTTTTTAGCCTATAGCCCATGCCCCATGCATTATTTAAACAAAACGTTGACAACATCAAGTGGCCTTCGATGGATCATATCGTTATCTTTCTGTAAATATAAAAAGTCCATCCGGAACCTGTATTCACAGAACCATCCGTCGTCCACAAAATTAAAACATACCGTCCACTGGCAATAACGTCACAACCAACATTCGTTCCACTTCTCGTTGCCAGAAGGGGAGCTTTCACATTCTGTCCATCAAATATCTACAGAAAGAAACAAAGAAGGTTTTTTTTTAATGGCATCGTGACAATTGTACGACATTAGAATAGCAAAAGCAAGAAATGAACATTGCAATATGATTTTTTTTTAATTTGTTATTCGTCTCCCCAGGTCTGTGAAATGATTTAATAGGTAATTCTAAATTCGACAAGCATGCGACACAAATTATGAAGATTTGCATGCAGATAATTTTCATTTCATTCAAAGTGACAAAGCATTTCCTTGACTTCTATAACCACTTCACAAGTAAATGTCCTTATAAGATTTAACACGACTGGTTCACCCAAAATAAAATACCACTAAATTTTCCTATTTTCTATTCAAGTGTTCTTAGTATATTACCTGAAGAAGATCTTTCTTGCTCTGTGTACCTAGAGCAGTTATTCGTACAACGGCGATGTTACCATAGCCAACGTCATAGGGACCTTGTGTTAAATAAGCATCATTACGGTAGATTACGAGATATCTGCCCACCACACGTACCACTGAAATAACATGACACATTAACATATTAAGACCTATTCTATGTAACCATCAAAATTAACCAGAAACTGCAAGTTTGTAATTAAATATTGCACAATGAAGGTGTATCAAATGAATGGTTAAAAATGGTATGCTTTGCTATACAAAGATCGTGTCACCATAGCAACAGCAAGAGTTCTGTATGGTCTTCCCAGAGTTTGTTAAATTTGTTATATCTGTATTGTTCAATAAAAAATCATCCAAATCTGTTTATCTGCCATTATTTTGGTATTCAATTATGATCTTGATATAATTAACAAAATAACGAAAGGAATTGATTTATTAATTTATATTTCTGTATTAAGGCTGTCCTTGGATCATTTTCAATTGCATTTAGAGTCGAAATCACACTAAGTTGAAACATGTTTTATTTCTAAATGCAACTAAGAAGAACATTTCTGATATCTTGGTTTCAGAATATTTAATATGTGTAAAAAAAATAATCTTATTTTTTTTTTAAATAAAAATATATTGGAAACAAATCAAATGGTGTAGTGTGACCTACATCACTGGCAAGCTGCCACAAAGCTTCACTTAAACACTAAACTGACCCCTTTTTTCACATTAATAGATAAAATTAACAAAAAAATGTATTTTTCTCACATTTTAGGGTACAACATATTTAAATATTTTCCTATGTTTATTGCCTATTCATACGTTTCCAATAAGAGTTATCTTTCCTTTTATCTAGTTCATTCTCTGAAAAGAAAGCTATAAGATGTTTGTTTACAAAATAGAATGACTTGTAATTTTAACTATCTTTTTGATTCTGTAGTGTGTTCAGGGGAGTTTATTACATTGAAAAGGTATTTTGAGGAAGACATCAAAATAATATTTACTGAATGCGGCATTTTGCCGCATTCATTTGTTTGAAAGTCCTTTGAAAATGTGTTCATCGCATTTTGCATATATATTGCAAAGAAAGTTATATTGCGAAATACCCCAGCATCTGAGCACTCATCCTGAAGCTAATGTTTCGTCTGCATGTAACATTTTACCAACGAGACGATCGAAACGGACAAGGGACTGGATTTGTTTGGATTTATTCGAGATAATTACGGCATTGTTCTTCCTATTAGAACTTGTAAGTAGTCTTAGCTATGCTATTTCAATATTAAATTAAAGGTCTCTTCAACATTAGAATTAAACACATACATCTGGAAGTAATAAGACCCGATAGAGGATCCCAGCTTACATGTACTAATTGTAGATCAGATGGACCTTTCTGTGTCAAAAAAATCAAAGGACCATATGTTTTTTCAGATAAAATGTATGAATAAGAAAGCCCCAGGTAAAGTTTCAAGATGGGCTGGAATGGTAATCAAACAGACTACACAACAAATCGGCACATGTGGTGTGTACATCAATTTATGGTGGGAAGAGGCTGGCAATGGCAAATTTAAAAAATAAATATTTTCTGAAAATAAAAAAAATCTGGCCTGCGGTAGAAAATAAAAAAAAGATAAATACTCTCAATGTTGTCCAGATTCCTTTTCACCTGATTACAAAAAAAATTGCCAGAAATAAATGTCTGACCGAAAACATTGTAGCAATTACCATGATTACTGAAAATAAATTATCTTACCTAAAAAATGCCAGTCACCCCTAAGAATCAAATGGTCATCCCCAGCATGAAAATATTCTGATCTGCTTCATTTTCATCAGACTTTTCAAAAATAAATATTCTGATTTTGTTTGGAACAAATACATGTAAAAATTATTTTTATCTGATATACATGTACATCTATGGGTATTACCATATTATACTCCTTTTCCTACAAAAATGAACATGTACGTGTAAATTGGGTTCAGGGTGTATTTTTAGGGCTTACACAGTACAAAATGTACTCCATAGTATAACAGACACATAGTTTTGCCAGACTAAATAAATCATGTTGTAAAATTTTGTATACGAACATACATATGCATGTATCTACCATTTCAAGAGTGTGTTCATTTCTCTGAAGTTCATATACATTGGTCTCTAACAGGGAGGGCGGTGTTCCTACCCCAGATAATGTATGCCTTTATGTTCAGCACATGAAAAGAGTCCTTATTATACATGTACGAATGAATTTTACTTTTTTGTGTTTGTGTGTATGAGAAAAAAAGTTGTGAATGATTTATCGAAGTTTTGAAAATAACTAATTGACTCAAATTAATATTTCAAGTCCCCTCATACATGACAGAGTCTAATGGTCATCCTAAAGAAGTGTCAGTGATACAGTTGTATAAGTCCATGTACAAAACCAGGCACAATTTACTTTTGCAGTTTGATGGGGATTGGATACATGACCTTGTACAAGTATGTTCCACTGCTACATGTAGGTTAGATTGAAAATACTACCATATTTTTACCTGTGTCACCAACGGGGTACATACTTTGTGTAATCTCTTACTCAAAAACCAATCAACTTTGCATGGTGTTTACATACATATTGAAGATTTGCACATCATAGTTTGGAGAAGCTTGGAAGAAATGTTATTTTTGCCATTTTGAACTAAGCCATTGTTTTCTAAGTTATGCTGCTTATGGTGCTTATAATGTGTAATCCATAACTCATAAAGTATTAAACATGTACCATTCAAACTTTGCACAGTGTTTATACATATTGAAGATTTTTATTAATGTATGCTGTCATGGATGTAAACCCTCTTAAATAATTTCACAAATCACTAAACCATAAAATAAAAGCTTATGATGACAAACTTCACTAGACATGTTATTATGCAAGGTTACACTTGTATATCACTCTGGCACTAATATTTGCCAAGTTGATAGGGCTTAAACTGACTTAAACTGATAGACCAAGCTCAGATCGAATGTACACCTAAACAAGTCAGTTAATTGTGAACTACATGTATGACTAAGTGAAAATTTGCTGCCTGAACAATTGTTAGTTTAATGAATCTGGAATTAGAGTATGGAAATATTACAAAATTGGGCCAGGTAATGAAAATTCATTCAAATTGATAAATGTACAAGTATGTATAAGTCTTAAATGGAGGACCAAATTTAATGATATTAGATATTCAACTAGTGAATCGTAGCAACTCATGTTTACCTGTTCATGGGTACATCTGTGGTAGTTTTCAGCTTCCACATGACGTCAAGTCAACATGTTATCCTTTCTAGATAGCATGACGGTAATTAACTTTGCCTCCTGCTTTGGCGGGGAGACATTATTTTTTTTACTTGTCAGTCTGTCAGTCACAAAGTTTGTCAGCGAAACCCTCATACACTACTTAACAGAAATTTACCAAACTTGGTATGTAGCAAGGATGTCATATGAAGTTTTGTTTATAACCTGGAAATATTGATTCACTGGTTTATGTGGGATTTATGACCCTTTGAATTTAGAAATGAGCAAGACAGTTTGAGATATATTTCTTTCTCAAAAAAACAAATTTTAATTTAAATTATCTCTTGTATTTTCATATTACATTGATTAATTTGGAAACAACATTTTTTCAGGCAAATTGATACAACATTCCCGGCATGAGGCACTTAATCAACCATCTCTGAAAGTAGTTGAGACTTCGAAAGAAGTGGTCGATTTCCACAGCATTATTCACCCATCTTCTCAACAAAACCACGGAATAGACATACATATAGTGACCTGTTCCAATGAAGGCTGTACATCGTGAATTTTTGTATCGCGCTAGAACTCTAACAAATAGGCTTCTGGAACAGGGTTATGTTGCTACAAGATTGAAGTCATCACTACAGAAGTTTTATGGTCGTCATCATGAACTCGTGGATCTTTATGGTGTATCCATCAGCACCATGAAAACTGATTTATTCAACAAGTCATAATTTTCCTTTCCTCGTTTGTCTACCCGGGACTTGACCTTTTGCGAGCAACTCGGCGGGTGTTTCTAGAAAAGCAGAAGACGCTTACCCTACCGGTGCACCTAGTCCATGCTCCCAGTTTTTAGTGGAGTCCGAGTTGCTCATTTACTTTTGTTACTTTGTATGTATGATTTTGGTAACTTTATGTTCTTTGTTGGGTATGTCTGTTTTCCATGTCTGATCTTTGTCCCTGGATTACATTCTTTTGATTACCGCTATAACCTTGGTTCCCTTGATTACTCTTTAACTCAGAACTGAAAGACCATGCAATATTTGATGAATGTGTCTTTCAGTCGGAATGTTTGAAAAAAAAAGCTGACATACTAAAAACGGAGTATGTTTAAATACTATCTGATGATCAAGTCCTTACAAAAGACTACATTATAAGAACAAATTGTTCAGATAAGGAAAGCAACACAACACTTACCCAAGATTGGTGCATCAAATCAGACAGAAAAAAAAGAAAACGGTTCAATGAATATCAAAAGACCTTTTTGATTGACCGTTTTAATATTGTGG
This sequence comes from Perna viridis, assembly GCA_037379345.1. Classification (NCBI taxonomy): domain Eukaryota; kingdom Metazoa; phylum Mollusca; class Bivalvia; order Mytilida; family Mytilidae; genus Perna; species Perna viridis. Next base: position 31,365,305 of record CM074524.1, on the reverse strand, counting down.
TGACAACAGGACGTAAAAAGTCTGCGTGGTTTCGGCAAGCTCTGGCATAACGTATGAGTTGGCATATGAACACTCCATACGCAGGAGCAGTTCCAGCAAACAATCGTAAAATGACCAAAATGGCCTATTTCAGTAATTGTTATAATTATGAACACTGTGTATGTTCTTACATTTTATATTTAAACATATATGTTTTCATTGAAATTATCATTTTAATGATTCATTTAGCTATTTGAACAGAATAATGTAATGAAATATTGCAAAAATTGTGGGTTTTTTCTTTTAATTTTGCTACATAAATATAAATGGACAAAACAAATATCGTTGCTATGGTAACATAAAATATTTATCAAAAAAAAACATTATACTGCTCAAAGTATTTACTATTCCAATGGAAATATTTAGTAGGAAAATGAGAAAAATCTGAGAGATGTCATTTCTCATTAATTTGTGGATTCTTTTGTGGTTACATAGAATTGCTCTTAATTAGCAGTCTTTGTAAGAGACATGTAAATTCTGTAATATGTGATACACCTAAAAAAAAAAGGCTACAAATATTTTAGTTTTGTTATTTAATTGCGTCATAGGTCTATATGATGAAATTTATAATGCTTAATTCCAATCTGCTTGCTCTTATGAGATAATCTACATTAATAATCCAGCAATTTCTATTGTATTTGAATGTCATTTACAGAGTTGTCTCCCTTAATTTTGAATTCTAGAGTGCATTCTATATAACTTATTTCTTTTTAGACATGTAAGAGCACGGGTAATATTAAAAGCCTTTTGTCAATTTCTGTTTACTATGACATTTTAAGCAAAATATAAAAAATAAAAATATGTAATCTTTTCAATCATGAATCAAATTATGCATTATTCTTACCTGGAGGGCTACTAAAAGTCTGTTAGTTTTTATACAACAACCAAGAGAAAATCTTGTTGATTGAGTTGTAATATACCGAAAATAATCGGCCATAATCAACGCGGGGGTTTAGCGTGCTATAAAACCTGGCTCAATCCATCATTTTTTTCGGAAATAACTATTCCAAATCAAAACAGTTGCAATGGTTCCCCACTTTCTAGTTTTACATTGATGATGCCATTTGTAATGCAGACCTTACTTTTGATTTTGCCTAGAAATTATCAGTTCAGTACTCCCTTTAAACATCAAAAACACATTTTGTATTGAATAACGTATTGTTTATTACTTGCATTGATAGACCAAGCTACTAACAATGTTCCCCGTTATATTCAAATAATTATACAGAATGGAAATTTGCAGCGTATACCACATATGTATGTTTTCTGAATAACACAATATTGGTGGAAAAAGGTGAAATGACATCATTTTTTATTAAGTTTATACCTTGCATCTACCAATTATCTATTTTTGTTTTCTTATTAATTTTAACAATTTTCTTATTAAACACTTTCAAAAAATATTTTGTTCTTCTTTTTCTATTCTGCTGATATTTTATTGAGAAAAAAACGATTTAAATCAAAGTTCTTATGTACTGAATGTACTTTATATCTTGAGAATTTGTACACCTAAAAATCGTTAAATATTTGCAAAAATAGGGTATAAAAGGACAAAATGATTATCGAATTCAAACGTGTTTTAACACTAGCTTACGGTTGTAAATGGTCAAATAATTAAAACACACACACACACACATACACCAAAATTCAAGATGCATCAAAGCAGATCGTCAGTTTGCGTAATACTCGAACTAGATGTCGATTTACATAAAACACCTAGAATAAACACAAACTCTCCGACATACTGTATAATTGAACTACAAACTACTAAAATAAATCATGTTCTTAGATACATGCCCCTCTTCTCACTTTCTACGCTTAATATATTAAGTGAAAGAAGTTATCGCATATACATGGACATCTATGTGTCAATTAAGAACGCTTACTTTCTTGGAACCTAGTTCCAGCGACTGATGTACAGTTCATTTGTATCATAAACTCCAAAGTCTTAGTATATAATTTCAACAATTATGTCTAGTGCATTATACACTAGCCATACATTGTTAACCCATAGAACAACAACAGGCCTATTATCATAACACATGACAAAAATAGATTCATAGAATGCTTACTCAAAAAGTAACATTACCTGACTACAGATTGACCATTCCTGAGAAATGTATTATTGAAATTTCTATGCCATCTTCTAAGCCAATTTTCGTTTTTCTTTGTTATATCTGGGCTTCCGATGTCACGAGGCGCACATAATAGCCCGGAACCCCTTTCATTATATACGTTTCTTGAATCACTCTCCCCTTTTGGTAAAAATTTGGATCCGCCTGGACCTGCATGAAATATCTGAAGACAGCTCTTGCAATTGGTACTCAGCATTCCTATTTACTAGTATATTTCATTTCTTTGAATGATAACTATTCATAATCTCGCAGGGTTTTTTTTTCTAGCTAAAGGTCAAATGATTTATCATACGTTTAAAAATGTATAGGCAACTTGATTATATCGACAGTGAACGATTGGTTTACTCGGGTAAACATGTACTGATAAGATGTTAGAGGTCTATTTTTGATTAGTTGTTATACAACCCAAACTAATCAGCACATTCAGTTTGCAATAAAAGTTGAATATTCGGTTTGTTTATTGGCGAACATAACATAGAATTATGTTTTATATATCAAAATTACATACATAAATGTAACAACAGGCTCTCAGGAACTAAAATGATCTCCTGGTTAAAGATTGTCTGTCAAGGGCAATACACTTAACAAGGAGTTGTCCAACAATGTTGACTCAAGAGACTTTGGATGGACTTATCATTAGGATCTCCTTTCAGCAGTTAACAGTTTTATTCTATCTATTAAATTTTTTTTTATTATATTGGCTGAAAACTGAAAAAAAAACAACTCCAACATGGTCTAACATATTTAAATGAAAACTTGACCACAGATAGATCTTATCATGCTGAACATTTTACCCCATGTCAAAACTTTGCTAAATCTAACGGTTTTGAATAACAGAAAATTATTTTCTGACCCCTATGGTCTTTATTTGTAACAGCGGCCATCAGTTCTATGCAGGATATCCAAGAAACATTTATACAAAATTTGATTCTAATTGGTCAAGTACTATCAGAGGAGAAGAGTTCTGAAAAATTGTTAACGACGACGACGACGGACGCCAAGTGATGGCAATACTTTACATGGTTTTCATCCAGGTGAGCTAACAAGGAGATCACATGAACTCTCTGCATTTGAACCTGAAGGACGTGTGCCAATGGGACTAGTTTCCTGCAGTAGTGTAAAATAATTGCAGATACTATATATATTACATAACGTAAGGTTCTGGCGACTGCTATATCAATCCTGATGTTCGATCTAAATTGATAAAAACGAGGATTGTTAAGAAAAGATAAAACCAATATTTTTTTTCAAAACTTGTATATGTAACTGGATGGTTATGTGTCATATTAAACTTTATGTTATACAATTAAGAATGATATATACGAGTTCGAGTCCCGCGGAGGGAATGATAAAGAATTTTCATCGCAAATTTGACAGTTCTAACATCGTTGGGTAATTTTCAGACCCTTCCATATGTTTACATTATCTTCCCTCTATCAATTTGATCAGTTGGAGCAGTGTAGACGTAAATGAGAGTTTACCTATGCAGTTATAAAGTTCCCAGTTTATATAAACATAATGTATAGTTAACAATTCTACATACTGTCACACATAATCCCCGTATAGCCTGGATTACAAACACAAACATCATGGCCGTTGTGACATGTACCATATTTACAAGTTGCTGTTGTACAATTAACATCTGTACAAAGAAAAGAAACTATTTTGCTAACTATTTGTCGTTTTTTTTTCTGCTTATCTATCTCCTTGGCGATGGCAATGTCATACAGTGATCTGTCGGTATCTGGTTTGAGACAAGATGTGAATTACAAACGTTTAAAATACAAATTCTTAGTTTCATTTGATACGCTCCACTCATTTACATAGTTTCAATTACCTATTGTGTATAGGTGTCTGTTGTCCTTTTATTGACCACCGCAACAGTTTGAATAATGTGCACATCTCAAATCATAACATAGTATTATATTATATCGGCACTGTCTGCGGAATTTATAAAAACAACAGTTAGATTATTTTTTTATATTTGATATTGATGAAACTTTCTAATATCTAAGGCATGATCTGCCGTTAAATTTTGTTTAGAACTTACATTGGCAATTTGATCCAAAAAAAGGAGAAGGGCATGAACAGTTATATAAATAACTTGTCACTGTACACGTTCCTTTGTTGTGACAAGGAGTAGAGGAGCAAGGGGAATCTGTAACGAAAAACAAGTATTATCTAACAGGGTCTCTATTATTGTTGAGAAAAATTAAAACGATGTTTCGTTAGTTTTTAGTTCTTCTTGTATACTATTAAATTTTGGGTTAATATTCTCCTGTATGTTTTCTTATAATGCTGATAAAAAGATGTTACTCCATGAAATGTGTACAGTAAATTGAAATGTGTAATATATATGATTGGTATTTCTGTTTTTGATAACAAGTGGGTCGATGCTAGAGATGGTGGACTAAAGTTACGCGAAGGTATCCACCAAACAAGTGGTCAGACTTGTCTGAACCAAATTATATAACATTTTTTTATATCATGATTATCAAAATTTGCAGAATCATAAATTTCAAAATACTTTACCACTGAGACTTCATTCTTTGTATTGCACATTTGTATTGCACATTTTAGAACCTCGTCGTGATGGATTTCGATTTTTTATCTTGAAAGTTTCAGTTCGAGTTCTCTTTGTTTACATTTCTTTTTAGATTGAGATCCTGTAGTGCAATATATATGATTGGTATTTTGGCAGGAAAGGGATTTTTTTTTATCTTTCACATGTTTTGTCTAAATAGGTTTTATCTAATATATCCCTGATATAATAACAAGGATTTCATAGAAAGTTCTCCGATGACATTTTACTGTGTAATTTTATGAAATTATGGGGGGAAAATGGGATACCTGGTCAAAATATATTTCACCAAAGGAGTCTGCAAATCTGAAAAAAAATTGCCGAACATCCATAGAGAACATCCTTTTGCTGATGGTACATCACTAATCAATTTCAAAACATGCACGAAATTATTAAATTGTATATTTTAAAATGAATCTCGTCTTTTTCAAGTGATCTGAATGACCCGTTTGATTGTCATTTTTTTGTGCATTACCATATACAAGGGGAAATGGGAATGTGACTGTGTAAAGGGGTGGATAGGAATTTTATTTTTTTTTAAATATTTATTGATGTAACAGTATATTAAACTTCTTTAAGAATAAAAAATAGAAAGTTTAAAGAATGTGAACATATAGATTTCAATTTGAAATTGTAAATAATCATAATTGGTTTTTAAAAAATATGGAAGGAAAGGGATATCCCAATGGGGAATGTGGAAGGGGGTTTTTGAATGGGGAATCTGGAAGGGGATTTTCCAATGGGAATATGGAAAAGAGAATGGTATATGGCGTAAATGGACAGTTTGTAAGCTATAATGTCTCATCACAAATATTACATTATGACAAAATTACATTGGCAGATATCTCCATAAAATCCTACGTTACAGACACATCTGTAGGAAGTACGTGACAGCGGTTCGCAGTATCCATACATTCCACAGGGTCTTGTCTTCGTGTCGCATATACTTTCTACAGAAAAAGGACATAGTTTTGTTTTAATAAGTAAGGTTAGTAGTATACTTGAATATAGCCTTTATACTACATGGTCTATTGGGATCCACATGTCAATTGTAGAAAATTCTTTTGAGTATTCATATTTGACAATCAACTTGGCTTATTCATGCTATTCAAGGTAGTGATAATTCTTGCGATGAGAAAATATCAAACTTAGTACAGATGAAGCCTCTTTTAGACTTGAATTGCTCATACTTCTGGAGCATCTTATTTAATGCGTGGTTTTTTTTATAATATTATGTACGTTTGTGTTATTTCCTGGTTGCTAACTGTATCCAGTAATTGTCATATTTTCTTATGAATTGTTTGAAATCATATCTATCGTTATAAGTTTTTCCTGAATTTATCTTTCGTCCTATTATAAGCTTGCATTAGACTCGGATTTTAAAGCTCCGATAAACATACCATATATTTTATTTCATTTTATTTTATTATCGTATTGTTAGCTACATAGTGTATAAACTCGTATTACACCTAACGTTTGTGTCATCCGTAGTCATATACAGAAGTTCATCGAAATAATCAATGAATCTTCAGACGTTTGTTTAACCAGAATGTTATACTCAAAACCTAGAGAGGCATGAAAATGCCGCAAAAATATGAGGCATTTGAAAATGTTAATGGTCGTCACCATGAACTTATTGATTGATACATTGCTTTCCCGAGGATTCCTCTTCATTTAAACCACGGTATTGCAACTACATTATTCTGTCGTTCTGTAACTTTTGTATTGAGGTAGACAAAATATGTCCACTCAATGCATAAAAACGTTGGATTAAATATTAAGTGTCCTAGTCAACACTAGATTTGCTCTGATCTTTTAAAACTGTATACTTCAACACATTTTTGTGTTGAGTTAGATGCAATGTGTTTTTAAATGACATTTCAAGTGTTGATATGGTCAAAATATGACAGTAAAGCAAAATTGGACATTATTTATGTTATATATTACTGTGCATGGTCATAACAGTCTTCATTTTAGCCAACAATTTAAATTGTTGTTAAACTTAAGATAATTTAAACGCTTAAAATCTGAAGCCGTTACTTATAAACGCATTTTTAATTCAACATAGTAGAGGGCCCATCTTCGAATTGTGCATTAAGAACAAGTAGTACTAAAATATTTACTTGCTCAGAGTTATTAAGTCTCTGCAATAGACAGTCTATCTCACGTTTCGAAGCGAATGTAAAAAATGTTTATTTCATTTTTCTTAAAGTCAGCCTTTTTTATGATAAGTTTTGAATATAGAAGCTAAAAATATTTTCTTTTATTTCGTTGACACATATTTCAAACTTTACATAATAAATACCTGTACAGATCGTCCCAAAGTAAGCATTTGTGCAAGTACAATTAAAGCTTTCGCCATTCACGGTACAGGTGCCACTGTTCTTGCATGGTATGGAGTAACATGGAGTATCTACGTTCAGAGAAAACAAAGAATATATAATCAAATAGAGCCAGCAGATTATCATACGGTTAATATGGAATTCATATAATTGATTTCCATTCAGGAAAACATCACCGGATTTTTGTTTTCTTCTGTATTTTTTATGTGTTGTTTTGGTTTTTGTTTTTGTTGTTTTTGTTGTTTTTGTTTTGTTTTTTGGTTTTTTGGTTTTTTTGTACACTTAAAGAGTGTAAACTTGCCCAAACCAAGTTGTTGAGTATAACCTATTGGAAAATTCATTTCTAAACAAACAATCAGAAAGCTTGTTACAAATCAAATTTAATTCTATGCAAGTAGTAAGAATACTCACGCTCACAGTCTCTTCCATGATAACCTTTTGTACAGCTGCATGAATAACCAGGAAGGTCGGACAGAGCTTTGCATGTACCATTATGGTTACAAGGTTGGGAATCACATGCTGAAGCTTAATGCAGCAAATATTCGGTTACTTTTTTCTTTTGTTTTATGCATGATTTATTTAGAAATATCATCATGTACCCCATGATATCGAAAAGTTTGTTTTTCATCATGTGCAAATTCCGAAAATAACTCGTATTTATTTTTAAAGCACGGGCTGATCCGTATATCTGTGTCTCGTGCAAAAATCCACACAGAATGTCTTTCTAAAATTTCTTAGTATGTTACACGAAGTGTGATAGTTTAAATTTTATATATCTTTCCCATGAGTATAAGTAATTTCAATCATTTACCTTGTACTCACCACTAAACTATGAATTTGAATAACAACAATGTTTCTCTTACCGATTTAGCTCCCTTATCATTCATCTACTATTAATGAAATTTAAGCATTTTTTGTAAACCTAAAATAGAGGCAAAATATCCTTTTTGTCAGGGAAACCGTCATAATTCAATCTTGTGCTTGAGATTGCCGATATACCATATATTAAATTAATTAAACAAAAGTTGCACTTATCGACTTTTTTAGGAACTTAACATGCTTTGGCAGAACTCCCCTTTAACCCGTCAGCACATCTACACACAAATGATATCAATACGCTACTACACGTTCCTCTATTTAAACATACTTCGCCTTTACAAAAATGTCTGGATATTAAAAGGATAATAAACGTATAAATATTCATTTACATTCCATTTGTCTGAAAATTATTTGATCAAAGCATTAGAATCGAACATGAGGAATGTTATGTATACGACCCCTAATTTAACTTGACTGCAATTTCTGAAAAATGCCCTTCTACTTAAAACATGGTCCACGCTCTCAGTTTTTAGTGGAGTCCGAACTCGGCGTGTGTTTCTAGAAAAGCAGAGTACGGTTACCCTACTGATGCACCTGGTCCGTGCTCCGAGTCTTTAGTCTTCGGTGCATGTGTCTGTTTTTCATGTCTAGTCTACTGAATTATATTCTATTGATTTCCGCTAAAATCTTGGTTGCTTTGATTACACTTATTACTGGTATGGTGAGACAATATGGGTAACACATAATAAATGAAAAATAATATCAGCCATATCAATATTGCAGAATTCAATAGGTGTACACTTGTTTCAAGGCGTAACATCTCATTAAATTATAACATCTCATTAAAATTATAATCAAATAAACAGGAAGTACTAATAACTGAATACAAGAAAATCAAATATCATATGTTGGCCAGGTTTTTCCCTCTCGGTAGATTAATTTGACGATACAAAATCATGCAAAACTGTGAGTCAAAATGTAAAATTATTTTTCTTAACAGGAAAATTCAGTGAAATTCGTCTTGGAAAGAGTTTTTTTTTTAATACATTTTGGCTTCCTGAAGGTCTTGAGTATGGAAGACGTGGACGACGTAGCAATACAGATTTTGTTATACAAATCAAAGTAAAAACTGAACGTTAGACATGATATTTACCATCTTTTCGACAGAAATATTCATTCTCCGTTTGTGTGCATTCTTCGTTTTCCTGACATGGATTTGGATAACATACATCATTTAACTGCAAATGAATTAGGTATACTTATCATTGATTACAAATTATCATTACTAAATGTGTGGCACTTATCGGAATAAGTACATTCTGTCGCGTGATCCCGCCAAACGTGTGGAATTTTATCTTTATTTTCTACGCAACAGTCGTTTAGTCAGCATTGACACCGAAGTCGACATATATTCTAGTTTGCAATGCTATAGTTGCTGAAGTTGAATGTGCTACTTCTGGTATCAAACCAGACTTACTCAGCAGCATGACTCATTTGATGGATTCAAGATTTTCCATCTTCCAAACATTTTTTTGCAGAAGATATCCGATGATTAGATGACAAAGATCGAAGAGAGTGTGAACTATAGGCTTCACAAGAAAGCAACCAGTACAAACATAATGTCAATGTTATGTCTAAAGGGGCCAAACCTATCTTAGATAATCCAGATGTTTATAAACAAAAGGTGTTAGCAGCAAAGGACAATATTTCTTTCTGAAGGTATTGATGGATAAAAATTAAAAATAAAGCTTCCATAACAAAATACACATACAATGACCTACTTTACCTCATTTACAAAGTTTTACCCCTTCGTCAAATAAAACCTCTTTTGGTAAGACACATGCAGTCCCTTTCACTTATATTAACCGTTTTCAAATACTAGAGGCAGGGGCTTCATAAAAGTGTAGTTTGTCTGAAACAGGCAATATCATGCCGTATTTAAATTATTTTTTAACTAATTAAAAGGTTCCCCTCGGGTTTTCATAATTATGTTATTACCATCATCCTGCTGTTATATGAAGATACATGTAAATGCCATATATATATACCTTCTTGAGACGTTTACGTTTCCTATTTAGTGTTCGTTCATCGTTTATCGTGCGTTTACACATCGTTTTGCGTTCGTTTAAACGCACGTTAGAAGCGTTCGTTTAAACGCACGATAGAAGCGTTCGTTCATTTTTTTCTACTTTGATTATTTCCTTGATTTAACTGTTATTTTTATATTTTTTGCTGTTATTATTTTTTGTAATTTCATTAATTTTCTATCTTTTTCTGTCTTCATTATCTGTCAAAATTATTATCTTTCGTCTATCGTGCATTTAAATTTACAATGCTGGGAGCGTTCGTTTATCGTGCATTTAAACGCACGCTGAGAGCGTTTGTTTAAACGCACGATAGGAGCGTTCGTTTTAAAGCACGATAGAAGCGTTCGTTTATCGTGCGTTTGGTGAGCGTTTAGCGTGCGTGCGGGAGACCTAAACGTCTCAAGGGTATATAAATAGGTTACAAAAATGCATTGCATATATATATATATTCATATGTATATAAATGGGTGTTTTTCATTGCCAAATATAACCGTCCCCTTTTCCCTGTGTTTACCCCCGTCCCCCTTAATTTCTCCTTGACCATCTCCCAGACCCAACGTGTCCTCCACTTTATCTGTTTGAGAGTAGGTCAACAGATGAGCGTGTTTAAAATGTATTTTCCTTACGCGTACATTTTTATGTAGTGCAATCTAATCACTTGAATATATACCATATGTCTTATATGTGACCACAAATTTTTTCTCCATTGCAGGATCAATTAATATAGGTTTGACTGTACTCTGTGCGTGATTTATCTGCTGCATATTGCAAACCCCAGCGCGCTGATTAATTATACATGTGAATTATACGATACATGCTATGCATATAGAACGTGCCTCCGATGCAAATCTCACACAAAGAAAATAATTAATTGTTAAGGTTCCAACGTTTATACTCGAGCTGTTTTTCTTTTAATAGAATGATAAAGAACAATTAAAATGGCGCGTAAGTTTTATACATGTATTTTTGGAGTACGGGGAGAGCCTTAAATCTTCATTCAAATCGGAACCCTATTAGTTTTCTTAAAATCATTTGTTACAAGCGTATCTACATGTTTTTAAGGTTTTTATTCACCTTCTCGCCCTCGGTTCACTTAGGCAGTACTAGATTCAATAATAGTACCTTGATACCAAATATGAACTATATATACCTATATACCGCTAGTATATTACATGAATAATTCTATTCAGTTTTTGTGTAATGTCAACCTAGTCGCAATACACACGCGTGTCACATATAAACGTTCGGCTAAACTACCAAATGGATGTCTAAATACATGTAATATATGGTTAATTTTGAAAACTTAATTAATTTAGGGAATAATAAAGACCCTGATTAGAATTTTTATGATATTAGGATTAACACCGGGCCAGTAAGGATCGTCTTAAGATTAGAAATAAATAGTTGATAATTGGGGTTTAACGCCCAATCAGCAATATTTCAGCTATATTTAGGCGATGCACATGGATGATAAAATGAACATCAAATGATTATAATGGCGAAATGAAAAAAAGGATGGGACAAAAGGATAATAGGGTCGACAAATTTTTAATTGTCACTAGAAATAGCGGGGGTGGGTAGGGTGAGCAACTGAGCGTCCTGTGGCGGAGCGCAAAGGTTCCTTAACGTGCGAGGAACGTGGCATCTTTCCCAACAAGGTGCACCACTAAGGTTTGCGGTCAGATTATCCGTATTATAGCCAGACAACCCCAGCATGTAACAGGCCAGGGGTACACAATCCCGTAGATCTATGGACAGCGCGCCCTATCCCCCGGCTGCGGTCCTGAGCACTACATGTATTTAGTCGCCTTTTACGACACGCTTAGCGCTGCTGCAGTCTTATTCGTTTGACACCCGGACTTGCACGGGGCTAGAAATAAAACATATGTGTAATATGATAGAGAATACTATAGAAACATTGTAATATTATGTCTTTGTTGACATATAAATGTGCATCAGCGACACATTGACAATTCATTATACAGGTACATGTTCACACACGAAGTCCCTTCTAATTCAGTACAGGTCAATAATTATATCATATAAGAAAAGACATCTTTCACCTATATACTCCCGTGTACAGGCTTCTGACTGACACCAATATACACACGTTCATTTAAAACAAAATTGATCTTGGTATTTCATCGAATCTACCACTTCAAACGCTTCAAAAAAGAATAGCTTGTAAACCATAGAAACAACCCGCTTACACCCCAGATGATTAGGATGACTGTGTTTTGCTGTTAATAAGTTCAAACATTCAATTTTATAATGCATGGGCAAATTGAAACGAGTATTATTACAAGTTTTTTTAAAATGTATATTGTGATATATGTAACTCATATAATTTTGCACTCACTTGTCTACTTTTACTAGATAAATAGTGGGATATTTCATAGACCTTTTGTAAAGGCAGATGTCAAGTAAATGAATGTGCCACGGAGGCGTACATGTATTAGCGTCAACTAAACTGTTTGTTTTTACTGTTATCAATTTAGATCGAAGATCAGAATTGATATAGCAGTCGCCAGAGCCTTTAGATTTGTTAAACCTATCAGCATCTGCAATTATCTTGCACTACCGCAGGAAAACAGTCCCATTGGCTTACCTCATTATGGTTCAAATGCAGATAGTTACGTCCACTTTATATGTATTTCAAATACATCCTAATTAATTCGATGCTATATACGCAAATCAACAAACACAATAAATAACTTTTACTGCGACCTAAATATGCTGAATAATTTGGTTTGAATTGACAATGATTCAGTTAATAGTAGTAGACATCTAACCTGTTTATACCAATCGTTCACTGTCGATATCTTCAAATTGCATATAAATGTTTTAGTCTTAGTTAAAGACGCCAAGATGTTAAATATATAAATCCCTGTAGACGCATAATAAACCTTTTGATGTTTAACTAGACATGAAAACCCTATGAGATTATAAATAGTCATCGTTCATAGAAACGAAATATAAAGAGGTATGCTGAGTACCAATGGGAAGAACTGTTTTCAGATATTTAATGCAGGCTCTGGCGGATCCATACACTAAGTATTTATAAAAATGTGGCAGTGGTTCCGATCAAGAAACTTTTATAAAGAAATAGGTTCCAGGCAGGGAATACAGTCACGTCCTGTTCCAGGCTATTAGGTGCCGCTCACGTTTGCCCTTTTGCCAATCTGTTAACAAAAGGGTCGTATATAACCCCTGAAACCATCCTGATGTATTACCTATGGTTACCGCCTCGTGACATCAGATGCCCGGAGATGATATTCATTCGTAGTAATGCGATCTACATACAAAAGCAATGTTGTGAGACGCATTGTTTGTAGGGACAACAACATATTTCTCATTCAGATAGGAGAGACATTTTGCCCTACTACGCCTCTAAATACTGCTTTAAATCGATCATTAATGCAGTGTTTTTGGTTGTGAATATTACGTTGTACCAAAGACTACTTTTACCCAATCTACCGGTGAGTCAAGTTCTTGTTCCTGTTAATAATATATCTTTATCTCAACATAAAAAAAGTGTTTGTTAGAGGTAAGTATTGGGCAATGTTGAATATTTACTCCAAAAAGAGCTATACTGCTGCTCGTCTTATGAAATTTCATTTCACTGAAAAATTTAATTAACGAATAAAGTCTAAATATAAATCAATCGTTCAGGATTTCCAGTGCAATAAAATGAAACAAACCTGAAGCATAAATTTTACAATAATGACGTAACGCTTAGGCGCAGATATGATGTATTTTTTATCTTTTTTATTACTTTTATTTCACAGTATTTGTCTTTTTATTACATTATTACATGTTCCAGTAGCAACATGATGGTGCATCATCAATAAAGTTGTCGTTAAGTATTTGAAATGGCTCATTTGAAGTGTCTCCACAGAAGAACGGGAAATATACTTGCAAGTCTCACTCTTAATTATCGTGGGTTTCATTTCATTATTCAAAGATATAGAATGAGTTAATGATACGGAATTTGTCTTCCATTAAGAATTTAAAACATAAACGCATCGTTTGAACAGTTCGTTTTGTTAATAATTTGAAAAAATAAAATGCTCTCAACACGCGTGATTCGTTTCGTGTATAATTAAAATTAAATTAAAGAAAGTGTCTACGTAAGAATGGTTTTGTTGATAACAAACGTCTCCATTAATCAACAATGTAATTTTTGTTCTTTCTTTACGTTGTTCAAACTGTTCTTACTAATTATAACATTGAATTATATATGAGAAACTTAACTTGCGACCGTTAACATTTTATTAAATTGACTGTACTAATAATGTACTTATTTACGTGATTTTGTACAGTTATTCCATCGATATTGTTGGACTATTTCATTTACGTTATTTATTTATTCTGATATTATAACTGAGTAATGAACAATGGGCCCAAAAAATTAAGTCTTGTTGAGAATGACATATGTAAATATTAAAGTGTGCAATCAAAAGCCGCTAATAAAGATTTATTTTATTGTATTGGTAAATCAAACCTTCCATGCTAAATTAACATTATTGAATTCGAATCGATATTAATAGGCATATCCAGTGTACAAGGTACATGTATTGGTACTATATAGTGTCCGTGTATGTACGTGACTTACTTGTGGTGAAATAGTTTATTTAGGTTATTGACTGAGTTATCTGCCCTTGAAATCTTTATTATAGGTGCATTGCAATGAAATAATAACTGAATTTTTGAGAATCTCGAAAAAAAATTACTTTTTAATAATTATTCATTTAAAAGTAAATTGCTCCTTTCTATCTGGTTGTGCAGCTAAATCAGCAATATTTGTAGAACCTTAGACAGGAAAGAAAAAAATATAGAACAAATTATCGGAAAACCTTAAAGATGTATCATGAGGAAAAAGAACACGAGTCATTTAAACACGAAGTCGGTGGTTGGGCCAAGGTCTACTAGCCCATCGAGGGACTAGTTTGGTATTTAAGTTTACCTAAAGATTTATAATTCCCAAAATATAGTAAATTTCTCTATCTTCCCTTTTCGATGAGAACATATCAAAAATGGAACCCCTTATTATTGATATACAATTTAAAATTTGGATGTTGGGATTAAGATCCATTAGTGAATCCAACTTAAGGATAATCAATTCACAAAATATTTAGAGTTTCCGAATATTCCTTTCTCGGTGAGAAAATATGAAAAAGGCCACTTACCATTTGTGTACCAACTACGTAGTCGGTGGTCGACCAATGTTTATTAGTCCATCTTGGGACTGGTATGAGATTTTAGACCTACTTGAGGGCTATCAATACCCAAAATATTGCGAATTTCCATGTTTTCTCTGATTTCGTTTTTGGTATTGTTTTTTTCCTTGTTGTTTCGTTTTGTTTTTGATGTTTTTTAGGTTCAGCTAAAGTCAATATCTAGGACATTCCTTAATGGAATGTTTTCATTTATAGTTTTAATAATACATTAAATTTATCACTGAAACATTGTAAAATACATCTTTATATGTATATGACACATACGCACAAGTCAAAGAGTAATCAAGGGAACCAAGGTTATAGCGGTAATCAAAAAAATGTAATCCAGGGACAAAGACCAGACATGGAAAACAGACACACACAACAAAGAACATAAAGAAACTAAAATCATACATACAAAGTAACAAAAGTAAATGAGCAACTCGGACTCCACTAAAAACTAGGAGCATGGACCAGGTGCACCGGTAGGGTAAGCGTCCTCTACTTTTCTAGAAACACCCGCCGAGTTGCTCATAAAAAGTCAAGTCCGGGGAAGACAAACGAGGAAAGGCAAACTATGACCCGTTGAATAAATCAGTGTTCATGGTGCTGATGGATACATCATAACGATCCACGAGTTCATGATCATGACCATAAAACTTCTGTAGTGATGACTTCAATCTTGTAGCAACATAACCCTGTTCCAGAAGCCTATTTGTTAGAGTTCTAGCGCGATACAAAAAGTCTACGTAGTTTCGGCAAGCTCTGGCATAGCGTATGAGTTGTGATATGAACACTCCATACGCAGGAGCCGATTGGATGTTGCCACAGATGAAAGGAAAGTTGACAATTCTGAATGAAGTCATCACGTTTGTCGTAATGTTTGGTCAATAGTTTTCCTTTACGATCGATTTCTAAGTGTAGGTCAAGATATGAGGCTGACTTCACAGTATCTGTAGTATCCTTTATCTCAAGTTCTTTTGGGTTGATACGATGTATCAAATCCCCGAAATTAGGATTGTTTAAAGATAGTACGTCATCTATATAGCGGAAACTGAGATTTAAAGATCTAGCCAAACGATATTCTTTCTTTCTGATCAAATCAGCTATAAAGTCAGTCTCATAAGAGTAAAGAAATAGGTCAGCAAGTAAAGGAACACAATTTGTTCCCATTGGAATGCCGACCATTTGTTGAAAAACACGTCCATCACACTGGACAAATATGTTATCCATTAAAAATTCCAGCATTTTGTAAACATCTTTCTCTTTATATTTGGAAGATGATTTGGAATTATTTCTTACAAAGTATGAGGAATCTCTACCAAGAACTATATATTTGTATCTAGGTGTACCATCTTTTTTGGAAAAACAACGATGTAAAATGTTTTTAAGTCGGGATTTTAATTCAGTATGGGGAATAAAGTATACAGTGTTGAAAAATCATAGGTTTTAATGCTATTATATTCAGATAATAGTCTTGAACTGATTGTCTCCAAAAGATCTTTCGAATTTTTCGGGATCCACATTGAATTAATACCACTACGGGAGTAACAAGTGTTGTGGTAGGACCGCAGACCCTCTTTGACAGTTGTGAGTATAGACGTTAAAAGTTTTGAAAGAGGTTTGGTGGTACATTTTGAAGATCCAGCTATGAAACGTTGTTTGTATGTTGTATGGATTCTTGTGAAGTTTAGGAATCCAGTACATAGACGGTAAATCACAATCATCGTCTTTGGTAGAGAGACCAAAAGAGGATAGCACAGATTTGTGGTTTTCTACAATCTCTTTTTTGGAGGGAGTGGTAGCAGTATAGGTATTATCACTGTTATTATTTTCTACGTCCATTACTTAGGAACATATGTATTTTTTATGAGAAACTCGGCGGATGTTTCTAGAAAAGCAGATGACGCTTACCCTACCGGTGCACCTGGTCCATGCTCCCAGTTTTTGTGGAGTCCGAGTTGCTCAATTGCTTTTTTTACTTTGTATGTATGATTTTAGTTACTTTATGTTCTTTGTTGTGTATGTCTGTTTTCCATGTATGGTCTTTGTCCCTGGATTACATTCTTTTGATAACCGCTATGACCTTGGTTCCCTTGATTTCTCTCTCATGAAGTGCGATTGATAATTGTAAAAGAGAACCGTAGTAAATTCGACTTGTAATTAAAAGAATGACTTTACTACGGCTAGAAGGTGTCAAGTTCTTTGGACGGTCAATTTGGTAAGACGTCTAATCTAATTTAAAATATGTCTCATCTGGGAGGTTGAAACTTTATATCGGTGATCAAATTGTAATGTCGACCGTAAACCTCTGTAGTGATGATATTAAAGAAATTCTACCAATGATTCAAAATATTATTTGACAATATCCGCGTTTAATAAAATCCGTGCACAGATCAAAGACTCGACAGGAATTGATCAATTGTGGAATGTAAAAAGGGGAAGTTTACTATTGTGAAGTAATATAATTTCGTAACTGTGCATTGGAAGCAGTAATTCGTTACACAGAACGTATGTGTTATATTTCAAACCCTAAGCGCCCCAGTATATACAGATATATTATGTATTATTATTTTTATTTTCTGCACGTAAAATATAAAGAAAAAAGCGGAAGAATAATCAAAGGAACACATTTTCTAGCGGAAATCAAAAGAATGTAATCCAAGGACAAAAACCAAAGTGGTGACTTCACACTTGTAGAATCATAAACATGAACTAGAAGCCTAATTGCAAGAATTCTAACGCAATACAAAAAAGTCTTCGTAGTTACCGCAAGCTTTGTCATAACGTACGGGTTGTGATATGAAAACTCATGCACAAGTGCTGCAGGGATAGTGCCACAGATGGAAGGAAATTTGACAATACGGAATGAACAGTCATCGCGTTTGTCGTATAATTTGGTAAATAGCGATCTCTAGGTGTAAAACAAAGGTATGGGGCTGACATCAGCATGTTCAGATTTGCAAATTTCAAATTTACAAAAAAGAGTTTGTTTGGACCCACACCAATAGCATGAACCTCACTGACTTCTAGACGTCAGTGTGGGCTGCTATCGACGGCTAGCTTATCAGTGGCGTGTAAACATTGGTATACCTGATGTTCCTTACAAAATTCCTGCAAATATTTGCCTCTGCAACATGATTATAATACGTCAACTCAGCATACAAAAAATGTATCAGACTTACCTTTAAGAAAATGTTATTACAAACAGAAGCAAATCAAAGTGCGTTTTCGGTTAATACAGTAGTCAAAATATAAATTGATCTTACCAACTTCCAAGTAGAGATATCCGATGCAATAGTTTCAGATAAACTAGAGTGACTTGAGGTGCCGTCATTATTCAAAAGATCGCATACCAATGTCTTTGTGTAATAGTTAAACGCAAAGCAGGACTTGTGATATAAGCAGCGGCGTGCGCATGATTTCATGCCACACTTGTCTAGAGTCAGTATTTTAGGTTCACCATATAATGTCTCTTTTTGAATAATGCCTAATTCTAAGTCTGCACAAACAAACCACAGAATACCATTTAAAGCTGTCAATATGTACAACAAAAGTTCCATCAGTTTTTGTGTGGAATGCAGACCATCAAGAACCAGTATGAAGCTTGATATGATAGTCTCGTCCTTATAATTAACAAATTAGTTTGAAAGGTTTAGCTCCATGTTAATTGCTTCTAATTTCAACTTTTTAATATTCTATTCTTAAATGGTTGCATGATTTCGTGATATTTGCCAGAAACTGCGACAAGTAATGAATAGAAACAGAACATTTTAAATAATTTATTACTATATGAACGTCAATGAATTCCACGAAGTTTGCATAAAGCATTGATAATGATTAGTCTTGTTTTTCCTTAATAAATTTCAGTCACTGGAATGACCAAAAAATAAATAAATAAATAAATAACACTAAACGAATTTGATTTCAGCGATAGGTATTTACTCCGATCACGTTTTATGGATTGTAAGGAGCATGCAAAGCAAATAGAGGAGGGGAAAATTTCGATAAAGCCAGAACCGATGCCAGAACACAGATTCCTCTCTTTTTTAAAACAACAAAGCTACAAAAAGCATCAAGAGAACAGATAATAACGATCTTTCTGGAGACCATCAGTTTAAGACTTTTATCAGAATATAATAGCATTAAAACCTAAGATTCTTTAAACACTGAATACTTATATTCCCCATACTAAATTAAAATCCCGACTTAAAAACATAATACATCGTTGTTTTTCCAAAAAAGATGGTACACCTAGATACAAATATAGTTTTTGACAGAGATTCCTTATGCTTTGTAAGATAATTCCAAATCATCTTCCAAGAAGATGTTTTTAAAATGCTAGAATTTTTAATCGACAAGATTTTTTGTCTAGTGTGGTGGACGCATTTTTCAACAAAAGGTCGGCATTTCAATGGAAATAAATTGTGTTCCTCTACTTGCTGACCTATTCCGTCACTCTTATGAGGCTGACTTTATAGCTGATCTGTTCCCAAACAAATATCGTTTAGCTAGATCTTTTAATTTCAGCTTCCACTAAATAGTTGATGTATCATCTTTAAACAATCCTAATTTCGGGGATTTGACACATCGCATCTACCACATAGAACTGGTGATAAAGGATACTTCAGACACTGTGAAGTCAGCCTCATATTTTGACCTACACTTAGAAATCGATGGTAAGAGAAAACTATTGACCAAACTTTCCGACGAACGTGATGACTTTTCATTCAGAATCGGCAACTTTCCTTTCATCTGTGACAACATCCCTTCAGCACCTGCGTATGGAGTGTTTATATCACAACTCATACGTTATGCAAGAGCTTGCAGAAACTACGCAGACTATTTGTATTACGGTATACTTCGAACAAGTAGGCTTTTGGAACAGGTTTATGTTGCTACAAGATTGAAGTCATCACTACAGAAGTTTTATGGTCGTCATCATGAACTCGTGGATCGTTAGGGGTATCCATCTGCGCCATGAAAACTGATTTGTCATAGTTTTCCTTTCCTCTGTCGTCTCTCCCAGACTTGACAACTCGGTGGGTGTTTCTAGAAAAACAGAGGACGCTTACCCTACCGGTACACTGGTTCATGCTCTAAGTTTTCAATGGAGTCCGAGTTGCTCATTTGCTTTTTTTGCTTTGTATGTATTATTTTAGTTATTTTGTGTTCTTTGTTGTGTATGTCTATTTTCCATGTCTGGTATTTGTCCCTGGATTACATGATTTTGATTACCACTATAACCTTGGTTCCCTTGATTACTCTTTGATTACCGCTAGAAATTTGGTTTCCTTGATTACTCTTTGATTACCGCTAGAACCTTGGTTCCCTTGGTTACTCTTTGATTATACAAGAAATCAACAAAACACTTTATCATGCTTTCAAAATATCATTCTTTGATGACGTTTTACTTTTTTAGTTTGTGTCTGAAAACATGTAACCACGCAATTTTTGTATTTTGTTTAAAGTTTTGTAACAAAAAACCATGAAATCGGACATTGTATTATACAGAAGCATTTCGTAACTTACTCGAGAATTTTCCAATTCACGTATACTAAAGAGGGTGAAGTAACTAAAGAACATAATAAATCAGCTGCTTTGTTGTGTACTACAAGTTACACTGATCATGTGACCGTTCCAACCTTATACCGGATACCAAAAAAATCATAAAAATCCTTTCAAATCACATTTTATTTCATCCTTCTAGCAATTGTTTTATTACTAATTTTTCTGAATTGTTAAAGTCTACATTTACTATTATAAGCCATTATTTATTGTGATACTTGTAATGGAGGTAATGGTGTTAACTGTTTTTGGAGTACCAAAAATCATGCCAAAGTACTTTAGCTACGCCGGTTTTTTAGCCCCTGTCCAAAATCAAGAATTTCTGGCCTTTTTGTTTTCTTTCGTTTTCCCTTTCAGTTAATTTTTATGTGGTATAAGGAATATGGAATATATGGAGAATACTTACTTAATGATTAAACTCTTTAAATATCAATCAAACCATGAAATGGTGTGTGAATTTAATGATATTAAACATATATTGATGATTTTATGATCCTATAATTCTCACTTCGAAAACTATCTTCAAGATATCGACCCAAAAGAAATAGCATAAAGAGTACAAGTTAATTGTTTACTAGATATAACACTAGAAAATGACAGCTTTCATACAAAAATAAATGACAAAAAAGACGATTTGATTTCCTATATTTAATTTTCAATTCCTAGGTTATGATATTCCTACGGTGATGATACTCCTAGGTGATGATATTCATACGGTGATGATATTCCTATGGTATTCCTACGGTGATGATATTCCTACGGTATTGATATTCCTTGGTGATGATATTCCTACGTTGTTGATATTCCTACGGTGATGATATTCCTACGGTGATGATATTCCTACGGTAATGATATTCCTTGGTGGTGATATTCCTACGGTGATGACATTCCCAGGTGATGATGTTCCTACTGTACTTATTCTTAGGTGATGATATTCCTACGTGATGATATTCCTACGGTACTTATATTTCACGTCTGGTTTATTGTGTCAAATTACAATAAACATTACAGTATCCTCACAGAAAAGCTTTTGCACAAACTTCTAAAAGATTTACTGAGTTTTTTTCACCATTACAAAAAAAAAATGATACAAAAATATAATAGCACCTGCAGGTTCTTAATTAAAAATGGTGTTGCCCACCTAGTAAGTTATGATGGAAATATAGTAAATAAAGCATTTTTTTAAACAAAATCCGATGGATTATCTGTCTTTGATAGATTTGTTCGTAACGAGTACGATTTTCAAATCATTGTCTATGCTTTGAACCGTGTCTTCACAAAAACAGATATTCGACCCCTAATCGCAACCCCACTTGAAAACCAACCATTTTGTCGTATGCTTAGGTGTTCCATGAAGGAGAATCGGATACTAATATATTACTGATTGAATTCAATGGTGTATTTATTTGTTATTTCAGTTAATTTCTGACCTTACATTAAAAGGGGAAGAATAAAGGTGGATGGTTAAGGCCAATTAAAACTAGTTTAACCCAACCGTAGACACGAGGTTGTCCACAGTCAGGAGATCATTCATATGTCTTCGTGTCATTGTTTGACTTTGTAGTTTATCTTGAAGAAGTGTTAAAGATGATCTCTGTACGTATGTGCTATGTTTATAGGGGTCATACGATGGTGCATGTGTTGCGTTTCACCATATCTATCCCTATTCTATTAATATAGATAGAACAAAGTTCACCACAGTATCACTAGGATTTTTTTTTCATCCGAGATCCGAAAACGGGAATTCATTTCATTTCCAAAAGAATAAGCCCCAAAACTTAAAAAAAAAACTGATAGACCGGAAAATACTAGATGTCTATATGCAATATTAAAGAGCGCATTCCAATGGACCATTAACAACAGCAGTGCTCCAGGCCTCCCATCTCAAATCAAAGCTTCTATTTAAACAAGAGATATTTAAAAATCAGCAGGAGCAAAATTTTACGAACCACATTGTATATCTAAAAGTGCATGTGACTTCAAATTAGACACACTGACGCCAAAATTAATTCGTGACATCCTTACCATTCCATTGTAGAGTGTAAGTATCATGGAAATGGGCAAAGGTTTTCATAATTCTCTGGAATTATTTTTTTAACTAGAGCATTTGGACGGGTGAGCGTAAACATGTTAAACGTTAATGGCATGATGACATGACATAAACAGAGTTTATTATTATTATTATTTACCTGTATACAAATGTATCGACCGATATTAAGTATTTGTTTCTCACATGACCGTATCTGCAATTTTTAGAAAGTATTTTTTTCACACAAGTCTTCAACTTGCAAGTAACAAGAAATACTTATCCTTCCGTAGTACTAAAATTTATTAAAGTTTCAGTGGGGTCTTTTCTGTTCGTTTTAATATATAAAATGAATTGGGCAAGGTCATGGGTGTATTGAAGGAAAAGACCATGTTACTGTGCAAGTCATAAATATCGAAATTATTCTGTTAAATGTTCATGAAAATTAAATTGAAACAACATAAGTTCCTTTTCTTAACTCCTTAATCGCGATTTATTAATAGGGAATTTGAATTTCCCACGCCTATGGGCGCCATCCTGATCGGTTGAGCTGTGACGTCACGAAGACGGTTTGTAAAGTGAAAGTAAATAGGTAATTGATTACGATGTCCGATGAAATCGCAAATTTGGGACTTTTCCCCTAAAATTTCAACACAAAATAAACAGAAGAAGAGATTGAGGCACAACATGTAAGCAAATGTCAGACAACTTTGACGAACAACGGGATTTGCAGCTAGAAGACTAGAGTATGCATGAGGAAAATCTAACTGTTATTCAGAGGAATGTTTGTGTTGCCGTCAAAAAACTTTTAGAATATTTCTCTGTCTTCATTCGAGTAACCGTAAGCTTGACAAGACAACATGTTTCGGAGATTAGATATACAGGATCGTAGAAATTTTACGGAATATTACTTGTTTACATATTATTTGCAGTGCTTGTTTCAGTACCAAACCGACTTAGTGACGTCACGAGCCAATCGGAAGTTATCGGTAAAAACCGATAGTCTGCTCATGATTGTCCTTCAGATAGGATAGTTTTGCACGATGGTTATCCACATATATTTCAAAGATTGCGAACTTTGCGTAGTCTTGAGCATTTTACGAAAGCGCATTTTGCATTAATGGTTATTTATTTTTGTTTACGTGGGTATGATTTATCACAAGAACCCAACTTAATGCAAAGGTGGTCTTTCCCTTTAACTTCTAACCGACACGTACAGTATTAAGACAGAATTTTTTCACATACCTTGATTTTATCCTTGGATTACATTTTTTGCATTTCTGCAAGAATCTTGCTTCCCTTGATTACTCCTTTAAAATTCGATACACGTGTATCAAACAGTTTCTTGTCGTACAAGAAAAGGAAACTGGGCAATGAGAACCTCAGTCTATCGCAGTGTACTGCCCATGGATCTACTAGTACATGATAATATTTTGTATCGTACGTTTTATTCGTCTGATGTACATCTTGATGTAACATGTTTGACCTTACCAGCCACTCCCCTCATGGTATAGATTGTTCTTATTTTATTCATCAAATACTTTATTTTTAAGCTTATAGTATATTCTTCGTGTGGTGTAGTTGTAAATTATTAGTGTACAAAATGTATTAGTGTTTGTGTATAGCTAACGTCTTTTTAGTACATATAAGATGGCGATTGGATGATATTAAGAAGGAGTCCATACAAAAAACCAAGCAGAGGGTGGCACATGTGAAATTGTGTTTTCAACAAAATTTTATCCATTTATACCACAAAGGCATACTTTCTCTAGGTTGTAAGTTGTTATTTTTATTAAGTGCAACTATTAAAGTGAAATAAGTTAAATAAAAAAAATATTGAAATTCATTGCAGAAAGGGAAGGTAACTCTTTGATTTGAGCAAATTTTTGTTGCTTTGTTATGGAACTTTAAAATCATTTCTGAGCCATCCTTTGTCGATATGAAATAGATTTTATAACATTTGACATGTAGATGATATACACGTTACATTGGAACTAAAATTTCAGTTTAATAAAATTAAGCCAGTGCCACCAATATTATAGGATATGCCTAAAATACGAATATTGGTCCACTATGTTCTTTTTGTACCGGTCGAAAATGTCGAAAGAAGCTAAACATAAAGGAAAAACATGCTTTATTTACTGAAAAGACAATAAAAACTGTGGTAGAAAAAACACATAAAAATGTTCTAACAAATAAAATCAATATAAAGAGCATTCTTCAAAAGTGGCTTTAACAACAATAATATATTACAAGGAAAAGGAGTAGTTTTTTCTAACACAGCATTTTTTGTATAAATGTTTGGACTACTTCTGCTATGTAATTAAAGGTTTTATCAAATTAATCATGAAATATTACACAGCATAGCTCTAAAGAAAATAAGTAAAAATAACTTTTTTTTTATATCCATTTATTTGCTGAGATTACTTATAAAGTTAACTCTTCATTAAATAACAAACTGAATGGGTTGTTCATTCAAATTTTTACCAAAGATTTCCGTTAAATGTATGATAAGATCAGATGTGACCTATTACATGTAAGAAGAAACATTTCTTGGGAAATAAAACTGCTAAGCAAAAATGGGATAACCAGAATTGGTATGAAAAAGTGTAGCAAGCAGACTTGCCAATTCCTGTCAAAACATACTTGCAATTCACAAAACAACATTCCTAATATATGGTTTATATGAGGCTTTTACCTTCTATTTGATATACAGGTGGATCAAAAGCAAAAAGGAAGAAAATGTTTGTGTCTTATAAGCAACCTTTTTGGACGGAATGTTGAAATATAGTGTAGTGAAAAAGTAATTCAATTAGAAAAAAATCACAATCATAAATACATGGAATAAAATTATAACATTACAATAAAAAGAACACAAAATATATAACAGAATTTGTTTATGATGATGGAACTTAAGTGTACTCAAGTTTTATACACTTCCGATTTCGGCTGGCGTAA
This sequence comes from Perna viridis, assembly GCA_037379345.1. Lineage (NCBI taxonomy): Eukaryota > Metazoa > Mollusca > Bivalvia > Mytilida > Mytilidae > Perna > Perna viridis. Next base: position 31,339,531 of record CM074524.1, on the reverse strand, counting down.
GTAACAAAACCTTTTCTAAATCGTGAAATTGCTTAACATACTGCAACTGAGAAGTTCAGGTAAACATCTCTATAAGCGTTATGAGAATACCTTAAATTTCTTTTCCACAACAAAAAAAATACAGTGTAGACTCATGTAAATGTACATGAACAAAAGAAATTTTCATATAATTGATACACAACACACTATATTGGACTCGATAAAACACGTGACCATACATCACAAAATAACTACTTACATAATTATCAACCATACTTATCAACAACGAAAAGATTTACATGTATTGTTTGAACAAGTGAATGAAAAATCTTGATTGTATACTTTCCTTTTTCTCTGTTAATTTCCGAGAAATTGTCTAATACCATTTCCATCGTACATTGTAAAATTACAGGCGCCATCGTTGTATATTTACAAATGTGCCATGAAGTTATTATGGTGATTTCAGAATTATTTTGAATGCTCAGACTAATGAATAATAAAACTCATAACCAACAAGTACACAAATCAATATATGAATCTATGCCCTGTTCAAAATTCAATATCCCACAGGAAAGCAAAATTCAATATCCCATAGGAAAGCATTTATCAATATCCCATAGGAAAGCATTTATCAATATCCCATAGGAAAGCATTTATTTCTTCGTATTTTCTTGGTTTTGTTTCTTTCTATTGTATAACGTCTTAAACATCCACTGTGAAGTTTATTCGTTGTTATTATATTTACAAATGATCGGGAGAAATAGATTCCTGATATTTGAGTAAGGCATGGAGTTATAAACAAAAATTCAAATTAACAAGTGTTCCAACAAAAACTTTAAATAATATCAAATGACAAAATATAGTAATAACACCCTCATCGTAATAGCATAATTAATAAATCAAAAGTTTTTTTTTCGGAAACAAAAAACGTTTTGAAATCCTGTTAGTTAAAAAAATAAGTATTAAGTACGCAACTAACAGTTATAACATTGATTCGCTATTGACTAAACTTGTAAATACAAGTAGTTTTTATATCCCTGAAGTCATTCCATTCCTACTAAAATACAGAACAATAATAGATATGCCTGTCAAATTCACCGTCAATAATAAATATTTGATGAAGTTATCTACTTCAGAGATCAGTTTTCATTTCAAATTTCCCTGCCCCTTCATCTTCTGCCATGTAACCTTCATTTTGAACTCCATCGACCTTCGACCTCTTTGACCTTTTCTTTTCCTTCTTCCTCTTTTTCTTCTTTTCCTCTCCATCACCAGTTAATGGATCAAGAGCCTGGTGTCTCACACGGTTTTTGGTTTCATATGTTTCGACTTCCAGTCCGCTATCATTGCTAGCTCCACCAGATCTTTCTAAATTTTTCTTAGGAGTAGCAGTTGTCGAGCCACTGTACATGTTGTCCTTCCTGTAAAAATGAGACAAGTTATTTATATACTTAATATGTATCATCGTTTCGTATGAAAAATACAGGTAAAAGTGTAACACGATAGACGTGTAATCTTTGCACGTGTATCAATATCAATCGGAATTGCGACCATATGTACATATAAACATGAATTGTACATACAAAATATACAAGATCCTTTAATTAAGGATTTAGTTTCTCTGTATAAAAAATAACATGTATGCCAAGAAATGGATAAAACCAGAATAGTTCAAAAATCTGACAAAAATGGATGAACATGAGCAACAAACATTCTTAATAATCAAGAAACTTATGTGGATCATAGATAAAAAAGAAAAAAAACCCTCAAACATCGAAAATTATAATCATAATTTTTTTATGATTTCCCAAAAATAAAACAATTTTCAATTGAATTAAATACAGACATAAATGATCTTGCATTAAAATATTAACAGTCGACGGTAATAACTGGAAGTTCTACCCTTGTAAGTACATTTAAGTACCAATCTCGTTAACAATCAGGCAGTGCGTAAAACATCAAGGAATCAAGGAAGTGGGAGACTTTCCATGTCATTTTGGTATATAGAGTAATAATGATCATTTTAATGACATACAATTCTGTAAAAAACATCTCATTTAAATACTACCATTCAATTTAAATATCGGTGAACGAATCCAGTGATACAAAGATCAAACAGCGGTATTTTAATAAAGAGAAATCATCCTTAAGTGAAATCATATCGTAAGATCGGAGGGTTTTTGACATGCATGTTTTGTTTGTTTAGTTGTTTTTTTCCCTGACTCTTACAAATACGTACACTTAATGAAGAACATTTGTATCACTATATCAGACTCTGGTATTTATAGCAAAATATTGTGAACGGTATAAAAATGTCAAAATGGATAAAAGATCATATAGATAAACGACAGTCTATTCAATATATATATATTTGAACACCATCTGCGAAAATGTCCTATAAAAGCAAGCTAAACTAAAGTACAATTTTGAATAGTACGCTACTGGTACATAATGTGCAGACTGTCATGCATATAAACATACTTGAAAACAATGCATTGAAGGATTCGACAGCACTTAACAATAATCATGAAGGGTTGTATCGTGAATATCATTTTTACTGTCGACCAGTTGTCCATTTTTGTTTTAAAATTAAACGATCATTCTTTCGAAAAATAAGTATTTAAAAAAGTATGACAGTTAAATCTTGTAAATTTGTGCTTATCATATGTATATCTTTACTGAAGGGTAAACCGAATTAAACGAGTGTTTGGCAAGTCAGGAGTGGTTCTTTTTTCCCAATGTCATAAAAACAAGTCGAAAGTAATAGAGGTCGAATCCTCAAAACAATAGTCATTGCGAATCTTATTTCTGACCTTAGAAGCACTTAGAGCCCAATTTCCATTTGACAGGAAGTCAACTAGTAATACCAAATATCATACAAAGCAAGGATCTTTTTTAGTTCATTGTCTTCGCGTCTTACATTATGAAAAAAATCATCCTAGTTGATGTAAAACTGTAAAAGGCATTAGGTCTTTTATTTCCTAAAAATATCAATTTGTTCAACTTGGTCGTCTTACAGGTTACAACTGCATCATTTATTATTGTTACTGCTCTCCATACTTCAATGTTAATTGTCTAGCTATCCCTCTCCTATTTACGACATTGGAAAAATATCCATCACTAATCTCAGCAGTTCACGCCCCGTGCAGGTCCGGACGTTAAAAGAATAGGCCTGCAGCAGCGCTAAGCTTGTCGTATAAAGCGACTAAATAGTGCTCAGAAACCTAGCCGGGGGCTAGGCGCTCTGCCCACAGAGCAACTGGGATGTGTGCCCCAGGTGGTTGAATGGGGATATCCCTGGCGTGTTACATGCTGGGGTTGTCAGGCTATAATACGGAAAACCTGACCGCAAACCATTGTGGTGCACCGTGTTGGGAAAGATGCCACGTTCCTCGCACGTTAAAGAACCCTGCTGTGGTATTCGATAGGAGTAGGAACCTTTGCGCTCCGCCACAGGAGGCTAAATTGCCCGACCTTACCCATCCCCCCTTTTTCCAGTGGCAATCAAAATTTGTCGACCCCATTCTCCTTGTGTCCCACCTTTTTTTCCATTTATCATTTCATGTTCATTTTATCAACAATTTCATGTTCATCGTCTGAATATAGCTGAAATATTGCTGCTCGGACGTTAAACCCCAACAATCAATCAATCAATCAATCAGCAGTACACTATTCCTTAAATTTTAGTATTAAGTTAAATGTAAATGCATACATTACATGAGTTGTCAAAACCGAAAAAGTCTTTTCATTAAAATTGTCAATTACGTAAATGCATCGTCTACAAATAATACAATGTCATACGTGTCGACAGAATTAATTGCATTAACGCATTACTCTTTAGTGAAAATGTAAAATATTTCCATCCAAATTGAGTCCTATGAAAAAAAAAACTAGAACATGCTCTACATAAATATAGTTGCCTCCACTAACTAAAATCTGTATTCCACAGATTCATTCAATACTCAACATGCTACAGATAAAACATGCAAATTATATCTACGACATTTCATCTGTATAGGTCCATCAAAATATGAACATTTAGCAGTGCATTAAATGAAAGACAAGAGACATGCATTGCAAGCATTATAAGCAGCTATCAATCTTTTAGGGTACATACCTATGACTGTTTAATACAACACGGTGAGATCTACATTACACCAAGAAACCCAAAAAAAATTTCAAATGATTTAGTGAGTGGTTCCGATTTTTTTTATTTGATTTTTGCTATGTGCTATTGTGTTTTGAAGTGCATTTGTATTTAGACATGGATATACACATTATAAGCATACTAGTAATAAACGAATTCTAATAAAGTGCAGTTTGATTTCCTATCTGTTTAAGGACAAGAACTTTCTAAATCAATCGATCCGAAAGAACTTGTTTTTTTTTCTGTTATTATTTCCAACAAATAATTGCAACAAAATTTCAACTATATGTCTGCCGACGATGACTGTGCTATATTGTTATTTAAAAACTTTGTTTCCCTTGTTACCTTTGAAATAAGTGTAGACCAAACGGTGTGCTGAATATGAATTAATAATGTAAATATTTATATATATGTTTCTTTAGCGCTTCTTCAATAACAATAGTACCGTTTATTAATAAAATCTTCAATTCACAAAAAAAGTCATGACAGTTAAATAGATTATCAGTCATGACGTCATAATGAAATATTTATTGTGTTTAAAACATTTAAGACTTTTTGTAAATTAAGAAGTCAATAAATGATATTCAGAGAGTAGTCATGGTAACGGCGTCAACATTATCTTCTGTAGTACTTTACATCATGTGTTGTCTCAATTTACCATTACTAGTAATTGTTAATTTTTTCCATCAAAATGTATCAAACTTATGCATTGAAAGACATTACAAAGCAGTATATAACAAGATTGGATAAGGTGAATATATCAAAGTCTGGCATGTGCAATATTCATAGTAACTGATTCAATCAAAAGGAGGCGTAACATCATTTTAATATTTTCCAAACTGTTCATTTGATTTCCAATTACATGTATGAGTGAAAAATAGTGTAGGCATAACTCTTCCAAACTATTGCAACAACTCAAGTTCCATATTGACCACAAATGCTCAGATACTATAAATATTCGATGTTCTTTTAAAAAAAGATTTTGACAATAAGTAAAAATTAAGTGTGAAACTGTTGTATGAGTCTACCTGGCTCAGAAGCAGGAGATGGAAAAAATATATATATAATGAGCAGATTGAGTAATGCTTTCCCTAAGCCAATTTACTAAATTATCAGTATGAATCGAGATGGAAACAGCCTCCCTTCACCGTGTTCATATTCAATATTTTTTTATTCTTTTTTCCATAGAACTCTAACAAACTGGTAAATAAGAAAATGTATTATTTAAGTAGCATTGCACTACAATATCAACATGCATTTAAAATTAATAGATGATTTTTAAAAAGTAGGATCAAGTATGTAACATGCTTAATCAGCAAACAAGTACAGAATGTACTGGTATATGGTAGAGAATATCTTATTCCCGGAAGTGAATGATGCGTTGGGAAAAAATAGGGCGTCTAATAGGACACTGAATGATATCCTGCCACGTTGCAAAACAATTGGCCATAACTTTTGTGTAAATAACTTGACTGTTTTTTTAAGATACTCGATAACTTTATAAAGTATGAAAAAGATCCCTCTGAGCTGTTTAAAGGTTATCTGGAAACGGTCAAGGGATTGACAGACATCAATCTAATTAAAATTAGACCTATCAATTGTTCCATTCAGTCAGTGACAGAATTTAACAACTGATACCTCTAAAAAGGGCGGACACGCAACTTTCCAATGGTGTGTTATATATAACCTCGACACGTTTGCCGAGATATAAAACTAGATTTTCATTTTAAAATTCAAAGTTAAAATGTAAGAGAGTAATCAACGGAACCAAGGTTATAGGGTAATCATAAGAATGTAATCCAGGGACAAAGACCCGACATGGAAAACAGACATACACAACAAAGAACATAAAGTAACTAAAATCATACATACAAAGTAACAAAAGCAAATGAGCAACTTAGACTCCACTAAAAACTGGGAGCATGGACCAGGTGCATCAGTAGGGTAAGCGTCCTCTGCTTTTCTAGAAACACCCGCCGAATTGCTCATAAAAAGTCAAGTCCGGGGTAGACAAACGATGAAAGGAAAACTATGACACGTTGAATAAATCAGTTTTAATGGTGCAGATGGATACACCATACCGATCCACGAGTTCATGATGACGACCATAAAACTTCTGAAATGATGATTTCAATCTTGTAGCAACATAACCCTGTTTCAGAAGCCTATTTGTTAGATTCTAACGCGAAACAAAAAGCTTGCGTAGTTTCGGCAAGCTCTTACATAACGTATGAGTTGTGATATGAACACTCCATACGCAGATGTTTCTACAGATGAAGGAGAGGTTGACAATTCTGTATTAAAAGACATCACGTTTGTCGTAAAAAAACTAGTTTCAGTAGTAAATACAGAAACTAAAATTATATAGCAATCAATTATGACACTTTGATGAGTTGTTATGGAGTGTAGTCTATTGCAGTCTTTGTTAATTTTATAAATAGCGTATTTAAACCTAAACTGGACTGAATTAAGCTAGTGTGGTCTACTGAATATTTGATTTACCATTAACCTGCTATATATTGGAAATGGACTAGTAAAGCATTATATATTTGAAGATCAAAATGTAAATGAATCACGATATAATATGGAACCCAGTGCGCTCAGTCTACCAAAAACAACCAACACAAATTAAAGTCAAAGCAACACTAGATATATCTCACAATAAAATTCTCACTTTGTAAAGAGTGACTCATTAGACTGGACAAAAACTCTATTGAAAATATATAAAACAGTTTTTTTAAAATGTTATTAAGATTCACTTGTTCATTTCAGTAGTCTTTGTTAAAATCGTGCAAGTTCTGAAATAAGTGAAACACCCAAAATACGTTACACTTTTACTTGTGTTATTCAGTTTCTTTATGGGCCTATACGATGAAACGTATAATGTTTCATTCCAATCAGTCTGGTCTCCTGAGAAAATTCTCATCGAAATTTCAATAATTTCTACTGTATTTTATTGTAGTTGTCCCCTTAACTTTGAATTCTACAATAGATTCTGTTTAATTCATACATCCTAGGACCAACTGTTTTATAAAAAAGCTTCATGTTAATTTCTTCTTACTATAATGTTTTAAACAAAATATCAAAAATAAAAATATGCAGGCTTTCCAACCATGAATCAAATGTTGCATGATTCTTAGCTTGACTATTTACTGATCAATGTCTGCACCCTATGCAGTCTTTTCCTCCATCTCTTTCTTGACTAATATTTCTCCTTTCCAAGAACCGTTCAATTAGTCAAAAACGTTTATTATTCAAACTCAAGAATAGTTCCTAATGTTCACTGCTTTGTTATCTATTATACATTAATCTAGCCTATCTAAAAACTACAGTATCTGAACTGATTGCTACCAACGGTCAATAGATCTCTAATAGTCAGCAAATAATTTTTAATATCACATTACTATTCTATTTAATATCACATTACTATTCTATTTGATATCACATGACTATTCTATAACAGGAAACATTTTAGGTACACACCATTTTTGTCAAGAAAGGGGAAATTTTATGTTAAGTTAAAAATGTATTTTCACACAAGTGCGAAAATATTGTTTTCACTTATCATGCTGAACACATTTACTCGTGTCAGGATTTGACTAAATTTAACAATATTGGAAATATATGCGAAAAACTACTGTCTGACACCTATGTCCTATTTTTAGTTACAGCAGCCATGTTTTTTGACGAATCAAAAATCCCCACACAAGTTATATGCAGGATACCCCGAGGAACATTCATATCAAGTTTGGTTTCAATTACATAAGTTATGTCAGAGGAAAAGAGTTTTGAAAAAATTGTTAACGACGACGGCAAGTGATGGCAATAGCTCACATGGCCTATGATCAGTTGAGCTCAAAATACATTTTTTTGAAATCTACATTGTAATTATTTTCTGTCCATAGCTGACTAAAACAAATCTTCGGTCAAACGTTCGATTCCTAAAGCGATGTTTTTTTTTCTAATTAACTGGTCTACTTACAGGTATCATTTCTATATTTTGTTTCATGTTCACCAAGTACTAGACGTGAACAAACCAATATATTTTTACTATTTTTAAATAAAGTAAACTTTTTAACTTTCAAAATTGCTTCTTTTTCACAGATTCTGCCGAATGAACATATTGGCGAGTATCAATTTTCACGATTTAAAAAAAAATAATAAGCATTATATAGTGTTAGAAATGTTGATAGTAAATATTTGTGATTTTCTGTGTACTGCCAAAACAGCAAAAATCAATATACTGCGAAATTAGTATGTTTACGGTAGCCTATCCCGTATTTAAAGTCACTTAAAATACCCAACATCATCCAATGTTCATTGAATATAATGAATAAGTAGTCAGTTCAGATACTGTAAATTATTTCTAATAATTCAAAATCTTACCTTGTTTTTGTTTGGTTCCTGTAGCAAAATCATGAGAACATTAGTTTAAACACGTGCTAGGCAACATATAAACTACAGCTTAAAAAACAGCTTGTTCTTGTTTACTTTTCGTGTGTTAGTTGAAGTTATTAGGGAAGGCTGGTAGTAATTGTGTTGGTAAAATTTATAAATAAGAAACAGTAATTATGGTTCAAGTAAGATATTAGTGTAGATATATATTTATAAAATAACTACACAACTGTAATTTTATCAAATAATAATACTGTCAGATTGTAAAATGTTCTATAATTTACAATATACAAGGAAATCAATAGTTAAATAAACAAGTATTTAAGTACCTGTCCATATAAAATTTAGACACTGCCTGTGGTAAGGTGATTCATGGTAAAGAAAACCTCATGGATCAGATGATGTTTTTTTGGTCAACACATGCTATATTTTTATGTGACAATAGTCCTTTCTGTATTTAGATCTGTACTTTTGAGAAAACTACACTTTAACTTCCCACTAAAATCAACCAAATGAAACCAAATCAAGAACAATAACTCTTGCAAAGTACTAATTTCATGTACAATCTATATAAATTTTATCTCAAAAGCACAACCCACAAACAAAAAAACTAAGTCTGGTTATGTGATCTATAACAGTTTCTGAACAAAAAATAAAACTGAATTGGTGGGTTTTCGACATGCATGAATCAACTCTTGTCTGATTTTTAGAAAGACTGCTACTTAAATAAACATAAATCTTTATCTTAAGATATCACATTAGGAGAGTGTCCATGGAATACCGAGGCAGTGTAAATACTAGAATGAAAAATTGAAGTAAATTGCATATAAAGGACTACAAACTTTAGAATAAAGGGGAAAAACTCTTTGATCAACTCATAATTTAGTTGATTTGAAAGGGAACTTAAAACATATATTTCAAGTCATCCACTTTCAATATAGAAAATATCTTGTTCTTTCGGTCATCACAATGAGTTTAACATTATAATATAACAAACAAATTGGTAGTATAAAATTTACCCTGTGCCACTAATATCTATCTGGTTTCTACATGGACAGTCTCTTATAAGGGCAAAGGAAGGCAGAATACAGTAGTTACAATTCATCTTCACAAGAGAAAACTTTGGAATTTAAATAGGAACTACTTCCTAAAATCATGAAATATCCCCTATGTACATACAAAGACTTGTTAGCTTTTTACTTTAGAGTTTAAGTAGTACTCCAGATAAGAATCATGCAAATGTGATTCATTGTTGGAAAGCCTACATATTCTTTTAGATATTTTGTTCAAAATGTTATAGTAAACATGTGGCTTTCATATAATCCTTGTTCTTAGAAGATAAAAAATGTATATAGAATGTACTGTAGAATTCAAAACTATGAGAGATAACTCTGTAAATAACATAAAAAATAGATTATCTCCTAAGAGCAGACAGATTGGGATGATTATTATACATTTCATCATACAGAACTAAGAAGCAACTTTATAACAAAACAAATGTGTAGCTTTTTATCTTAGGTGCATCACATATTACAGAATTTGCATGATTCTTACAAAGACTATTACTTAATACTTTATTATGGAGTAAAATGTAAACAAGCTAAGCTTACAAAATAAAAGAAACCTAAACACATTTACACTGACAGATGGAAATACACACTAATGTATACATTATACTGTTCTTTGAAAGAGTTATAGTGGTGAAACAAATCTCCAAATTAAACCATGTGCATCGAAGGAGTATGTTTCACAAACAAATACACGACATGAATACCAACATATCCCCAACTAATATCTGAAACACAATAGTTACAATTCAGATATCACCCATTTATATTTCTATTTAATAATTTAGTTCTGGCTGCAAAAATAAAAATTTCTGGAGATGGATTGATAAAAACTTAATGCTTGTTTCCTAATCCTAATCCTAATGCTAACCAAACTGTATTTGATCTTTTTTGTACATATGTTTGATATTTAAAAATAAAACCATCATTAAATTTTAAAGCGGACTGTGAAATTGGAGAGGGGCAATAATAGAAAGTTTTCATTTTTTTTTAAATGTCCAGTTTTATGACCTAAGAACCAAAAAAGTAAAAGACATGTTGTGCTTAGCACACAGTTGGACTAATTTTGGTTGCTTATTTTTTTAGAGCTAAACTGTTCAAGAGATGAGTCTAAACTTGGTTTTCCCTATGACCTCTGATTTGAACCAGTTCCACGCATAAGTTTACACCTGCAAGTTTAATTTTTCAATACAATGTTGTAAGAGTAATGCATTTAAAGCAATATGGAAGCAAACTCAGTACATTGTGTAGATACATGTATTAGTACTACAGAAAGTGAAAGTGAAAGTAGACATCAAATGGTGCAACTCTGAGCATTAGAGAAAACCAAGTTTGTCTATACAGAGGAAATAAATTGCTACACAATTTTTTATATATGTGAAGGACAACATGGAAAACAGCCTAGGATTGAAAAAGACAAAAATCAAAAATGTAACCTGTAATGTGGAGGTCTATGAATTGTGTTTTAATGTGGATTGCTTTTAAACAGTTATTTCTAATCATGCCTAAGCAGATGCTTTCATTTACATGAATTTTTAACAAATTCAAACATGTGTCACAATTTTTTAAAAACAATGTTGAGATTTGAATTGATTACCATCATGATAAGTGGAATGGTCAGTCATGAAAATCAATTTTGATTTAAATCTACATGCATGAATGATCTGAACAGGAAAAAAATGTAGAAAGTTCACACTAAGTTCAATCAAAACTACTCTGCTCCTGGTCACATGGAGAAAAAACCTTATATGCACTAGTCTGAAGAATCAGTTCAGAATTTATCTTTTCATTTGTTTTTATTTCTTGTGTTATGGTTATCATTTCCACTGATATCTAACTAAAATTTTAGTGCCACCTGGTGAATGGAATTCCTTTGGTCTGTGTATCACTACAATTCCAGCAAAAAAATCAAAAAGAAATTTTCCCTTCTGCATTAGAGGTTATATTTCAGTATTAGTGAAATGGCTGAGTAGTTTTGATTGCATAAAATTTTGTGATCTAATATATAGATAATTTACTGCAGGACAATTTTAGAAAATCTTTTTTAGCAAAAACAATAAAATTCTAAAGACATTTCATTCAAAATCTGTCATAAAAAGATGAGTTTTTTTTAATTTTACTTGTATTAGTCCTATGATGTTTTATCCAATGCTCAGCAACACATGGCTAATTTGCAAAACAAAGTAAACAATGAAACTTACATTCTATCATCAACAGGGGGTGTGACTTTTTGTGGCTCTCCAGAAATCACATACTCTGGTTCTAATGGACTTTTCTTCTTCTTTGGCATATTGTTCATGGCTGATTTCCTTTCCTTTTCCCTCCTTTTTCTGTAATGAAAGCAGACATCATAAACAACAAGATTGTGAACAGTGTTCTCCCATTATAGTGCTCTATTTTGCAGTGCTAAGATTTCTTAGCAATGTGCTATCAGCAATTTGTTTCAGTTAGAATGTACTATGGGCACTATGCTATAATTTTGGAGGAAGGTCAAAAGAGCTGTCTATGCCAAGTAAGCACTGTGCTCTTTAAAAATTATTGGTAGAACACTGGTGAAGCGTAGCAATTTGTCTCCTACTGCCACGAAAAAAAGATGAAGTGCAAAATTCCCACTATTCCTGTAAAATTTGTATAATTGAAATCACAGTGCAATAAGATACAAAATCTGTTGAGTGTTTTCTGAGGAGTTGCATCCTCAATGTTCTTCTATAATATGTTATATACACATTCAACTACTTCCTATAACTCTTGTAAAATTTGTCTTGTCAAAATGGCAGTGCAATATAATCAACTGCATTTTACATGTTTTATGACTATCGATCCAGCAAAATTTTAACAAAATCCATATAGCAGTCTCCAATGAGTTGCATCCACAAAGTGTTCCAATAGTGTAGCATGTACACATAAAAAAAAGTCTGATAACTCCTGTTACATTGTTCAAATTAAAATGCAGGGCAATATGGTGACTTGCAATTCTAAAAAAATTGAATAAAATCCATTGAGTGGTTTTAAAGGATTGCATCCACAATGTGTTCCTAAAATGTATCATCTTAAAATTCAACAAGTCAGGTAACATTTCTCAAATCAAAAAACCAGCATATAATGATCAACTACATACAGTAACTAACAATCCTACACAGTTTAAACAAAATATGTTGAGTGATATTGGAAGAGTTGTGTCCACGATTTGTTTATACAGTGTAGCATGTACAGATTCAATTAAGTCCCATACCTCCTATAAAATTTGTTGATTCAAAATTGCGGTCCGAAATAATCAACTAAATATGGAGACTAAAGATTCTACAAAATTTGAACCAAATCTGTTCAGCGCTTTTCAAGGAGTTGCATCTATTGAGTCAAGTACATGTACATCTGCACGGTCACCAGTATCTTTATGTCCGTGTTGTGTTGGGCAACAGAGACACATTGCTTGGTTTATTTATTGTGGTTTTATATCCTATGGCAAATATTGTACGTAATTCAACACAAATACATTTGATAATTATATAATAATTGTTACTTTTGATATTATTACTTATAATATCAAGTAGAATATCTTGAGAAGATAATCAGCCAAAGTTGTGATATTTCACATGATAATGTCAGTATCAAAATAAGAGTAAATATTTTTTTCTGCTTTAGTAGTAATCCACTTTGACATGGCATATTTATTCATTTAATGTACATTCATATTTGGGACTATTTTCAGCACATAAAAATCTGTTAACTATACACTGTTGGAATGTTACATCATTTTCATTTAAAATTCTACCAAACATGACCAAGATTCTCTGTAAGAACATTCAGGCACCTCCAAATATGGGAAATGTATCTTTAGGTGATGCCTAGTATATACCTTTAGTTTACTTATGCACAGCCACCGAAGCTATTTCAAAATCTGTTACAGCTATCTTCTTTATTTATAAAAAATCGTCTTTCGGTCTTTCTTTAATTATTCATGCCTTTCAATATTTGAAGAAGTTTATGACTGAAAAAAATGTATGCATGTGGGCATATGGATTTAGCAATTCTTAATGGATTCTAGCCAATTCAAATTCCCTAAAATAACCAATAAAGTTAAATGTGACATCACAATCACTTCCAATGTTTCTACAGATTTTGTATATCTCGTCATGGACAAAAGATAAAGAAAAATCTGTAAACAAGATAAAAAAACAAAGGTTCAGATTACTGATACATGCTAAAACTTTTACGCTTAGTTTTCATGATCAAAGGGAAAAAACTCATTTGAATTATTCTGACAATAATTATATCCTCCATGCACGTCTACATATGGTGCCCAACTATTCTATAAAATTTCATAAAAATCCTTCGAGCTGTTTAGCCTTTAGATGCTGCACTTCCTTTGATTTTCCCATTTTGTAATCCAACTTTCCTATAAAATTTCATTAAAATCCTTCTATGAGCATTTTAAGATAGAAATGTGAACAAACAGACAGAAAAAGTGATAATCACCTGTTACAAGTAGTTTCTGGGAATTTAAAAAAAATGCTATCTTGAAAGAGTAATCAAGGGAACCAAGGCTATAGCAGTAATCAAAAGAATGTAATCCAGGGACAAAGACCAGACATGGAAAACAGACATATACAACAAAGAACATAAAGTAACTAAAATCATACATACAAAGTAACAAAAGTAAATGAGCAACTCGGACTCCACTAAAAACTGGGAGCATGAACCAGGTGCACCGGTAGGGTAAGCGTCCTTGAAAGTCAACACCTTGGCTCAAACATTTTTTGGGCACCTTTTTTGAAGAAACTTATGTTATTTCCAAATTTAATTTTAATCACCAGAGGATTAATGAAACTAGTCAGGACTAGTATTGCTGTTTTCATGAAGTCTTTCAAGGGACTTTCTTCCATCAAATAAGATAATATCCAAAGCACGTGAACAGACTGACAAACATAAAACTATAGTTAATGAATACTTACTCCCATGATTTCAGACAAACAGCAACAATAATAACAATAATCAAAACAGCAAAAGCAATGGGGATGATGATCTTATTCTCTAGTGATGCTGGAGGAATTCCATAAAAATCATCACCAATATACGTAATATGGCATTTGTCACATCCAAGTGCTGAGATGTAGTTTCCCTCATCTCTCACCTGCTTGACAATGGCTGTAAAAGATTGTCAATGTTAAAAATTTAAATTCTTGAGAACCAGATGTTATTCCTGTTTTTTAAGGGGGTTCATATTGCAAGTGCTGTAGTTTTTAATGTTTTGTCTTGTTTTCCTGACTATGAGTTTTGCATTCTGTAGCCAACATCATGTAGAAACTGAATGTAGGTAGCCTCTATATCCTGTTTTCTTGCTTTGGCTATGTACATGGATTTTATTTCCAGAGGTATTTTTGCCACAATTTCTTAAACTTGACAAGAAAGTGAAGGATGACGATTGTGCTTGGAGTCCCCTCCCCCCTAATTGCTGACAAATTTTGTCATTTTCATGCAAAATTTTGGCAAAGGGGAGAAAATTACAATGTCAAACTCCCTTTTAAATGTTCTTGGTCAGACCCCCCCCTCTTATAAAGGGGTAAATTCAGTTTATATCAAATTTGGCTCTGAAAATAAGCTTGGCAAAGTCATCTTTTCAATACAAAAATATGGCAATCTACCTTTTTCAAGGATGAGCTAAAATAATCACTATAAGCAGAGTCAAAACTAGCATAATTGAATTTACTCCTTTCTGGGTTTGCCCCTGAAGTTTGGCTTACAAAGTTGAAAAAAGTTGATATTGGACAGTTACAGAAATGGCTAACAATGCATAACCCACCCATATAAAGTAGCAAATATAACAAATCAAATCAATCATCCATACGCAGTCAAATTATTGCAATACATTTAGATGGACTAACAAATGGAATGATTTCAATACTTATTGTAAATTTTAGTAGTTTTGGGGCAAAATGGTATATGAAATAATTTGTGTTTTTTTTTTTTTTTATTTTGGAGCATGCTAAAAGTTGCACTAAGTTTGAGTAATTAAGCCCAGAAAACATATTTTGCAGAATTTATTTTGCCGTTTTATGACAGAGTGCTAAAATATGCCAAAATAAGAACCCAGCAAAAATTAGGTGCATACAGTATACCATCCACTCATTAAGTGAAAAGGAAAATTTTGTCTTTCTTTCTTTATTCTAATAATGCAATTAGTCAAATTAAACTTTCAAAATGGCTGATTTTTTTTATACCATGTTTCACCCACTGAATGACATTTGAATATTTATAAAGAAACATACCTTTGACAACAGTTGAGGACAGAACACACTGTAACGAGCTGGAGGTACTGACACTGGATCCTGTTGGGTATTCAATGTAAAACTCATACAACATATCTTTTTCATCATCCACAGGAGAGTTATCTACCTTGCCTATGTTAGCATCCTTGAAACTGAAACAAATATAGAAATAAAAGTTGGAGAACAAGTTAATATTGCACATTTCACAATTAAAAAGACTTGAACTCTGTTTAAATAGTACTCTGAACATCTAAGCAACTTATTACATCCAAAATATACATTTGTATGACTCCAATCATAGCAGCCAATCAATCCTGTTGTTCCCACCATAATACATGGCCTCTATAATTAAAACAACTTTAGAGGTAGAGACAAAAAAATGTTTTCTTGCACTGAAAAAGAGCCTAAAACTTCAATAGCTGTTATTTTATGCATTTTTCTACTTGTAATTAACAAATATGACAATTTCTATATTTTTAATAGAACATAGGAAGTAAATGTGAGGGAACCCTTGAAAACACATTGCAATTTACGATGCAAAATTAATATATCAAATATAAAAACATTTCCCTTGCTATATAGATGTTGAAAAATAATTTTACAAAATGTGTAAACAGACAGCAAGGAAAATGGCCAACCACAACATTTCAAAAATGTTTTTTTTTTGTCACAGGACAAGAGGTTTGCTTTCA
The DNA here is from genome assembly GCA_037379345.1 of Perna viridis. Lineage (NCBI taxonomy): Eukaryota > Metazoa > Mollusca > Bivalvia > Mytilida > Mytilidae > Perna > Perna viridis. The sequence continues at coordinate 31,322,985 of CM074524.1, read as the reverse complement.
GGGTAAATGATCAACAATGTAATCCTGATATAACAAGGAAATCTGAAAGCAAAGCTCAATAAATAACCCCACCCCCTAATCCTAATACCAGTAAAAATGTGTGCAAAATATAAACAATGAAATCAACTAGGAAGCTGATGTCTGAATCATATCACACTACATGACATCTGTATATACAGCTTCTGTCAAAATAATGGAATGGATCAATACAAACGTAATTACAGAAAAACATTTTGAAATGAAAAAGTTGAAGACCAAAGAAATAACAAAAGGAGTGATGAAAAGAAAAGACAATAACTATGTTCCTCCTGTAAAGGGGATTAAAAAGGTGATCCAATAATGTTTCTTCAGGAGATATTAGTTCGTTACGGTGTATCCATCTGCACCCTGAGAATGATTTGTTTAATGTGTCATAGTTTTCCTTCACTCTTTTGTCTACCCTAGAGTTGACATTTTATAAGCAATTCGGCAGGTGTTTCTAGATGAGCAGAAGACGCTTAGCCTACTGGTGCACCCAGTCCATGCTCAGAGTTTTTAATTGAGTCTGAGTTTCTCTTTTACTTCTGTTACTTTGTATATATGATTTTGGTTACTTTATGTTCTTTGTCATGTTTGTCTATTTTCCATGTCTGGTCTTTGTCCCTGGATTACATTCTTTTGATTTCTGCTAGAATCCTGAGTTACTTTTTAAACATCTAAAGTGTAGATTTATAGATGGAAAATCCATCACTTGCCCAACCACACCAAAATTATACAAAAAAAAACTTAACACATCATTACCAAGCAAACTTTCATTTATTCTTTCTTTATAACACACCAACCTGAAATCCTGGACCTTGAATGTCAATACTATATATTGATTGTAAATTTACTTACCTTGAACCTAAATTATCCAATCCACATGCTGCCAGATTATTTTGACAGTAGTTATTAGCACCTTCAGCTAACAAAGCATGGAATTTAGATTCCATTAATCCACTGTCCCACTGCAAATATATATTTTAATTTTATTTTTAATTCTATATTACATGTACAGACTCTCAAGAGCTTGAATACCAAATCTGATTTAAACTAGTTATTGTATTTTGTTCACTACATTCCTGTATAATTATGTGGTTAGTTCTAGTTAGATTGGTAAATACCTTACTTGAAACATTTAGACATCTGGTTGTTATATCACTTGATAAACTATTCACCATTTCTAGTTTACCTTCTTTATCTACCTTCAATGTGACATTCTAAGTTCAACATGGCAGTTATATCTAAAAAAGTAGAACATGTTTACCCTATCAGGGTGTGTGTATTTTCTTTGTCATTATCCAAGATTTTTTTTTTTTATTATGTGTACCATTTAAAATCCTATTTCTCTTGATTTAACATCTATTTTCTTTGACTGGTCATTATACAAGGCTTTATTCATTACTATTCAAATCCTATTTCTCTTTGATTTCCCTATCAAGCAGAAAAATATTTATATTTTTGGACAATTTTGGGGCCACAGCATAAGATCATTTTATCAATTAAGTGTAAATTTTTGTAAGAATCCGACAAAATTGGAAAAATCTGAAACATGCAGGTTGAAAACCCTGAAAATAAAATTTCACACTAGGATGCATTCTTTATTTGACATTACCATTATTTGAGATCAGCATCACTGGATTTGCTCAGAAATTTTTCAGTAAAATGTTAGAAAAAGGAGGTTTTTGACAGAGTTATCTACCCTTGAAATGATAAAGTTTCAGTGCATTTCAATGAAATTTCAACTAAATTTTCCAATGTGAAATGGAATATCTTGTTTTTTTTTTCTTGATTATGATGGTGCAAATAGTCAAATTAAACTTTCAAAATTGTGGGGTTTTTCATACCATGTTTTACCCACTGCCTGATTCTTACAAAGACTGCATGACACTTAAAGTTTCTGTCTGTTCTGGTTTTTAGGTAAACATTAAAAATTACTACAAAAAGGTTATTTTTAGGCAATCAATAATTCAGTCTAGTGTAAGAAGTCATCCTAATACTTTGACCTTATTGAAACATTTTAAAGAGCTCTTTAAATAAAAACACTGAAGTCACCTTAATTTTTTCTCTTCATAGACATGGCAGTTTGTTGCCCAATCGGTATAATAAAATCTATTTATACAGTAAACACATTAAGGATAAAGATGGCCTAGTTGAAAATTCATCTGCTAAATATTTTTTTTTTTAATTTAATGCTGGACAATAGATTTAAAATGGTGACTAATGTCTGGAAATCAAAAATTTTTTTTTATAACCTACATGTATTATTGAAACAAAACAATTAATCAATTATAACTGGAGCTTCATAAAACCAATATAAATTTGCACAAAAAAAGGTCCTTGTAATAAGCTCTAGAAACCTTTTTAGATATAAAAATATCAATCTTGATATAACAGAAGCTTTGAGAAAATTTACATCAAATAAATCAATTCACATTTGTCAATTTGCTGAGAATGACCCCAGATTTGTCAGAGAATGACCCCAGATTTGTCAGAGAACGACCCCAGATTTGTCAGAGAATGACCCCAGATTTGTCAGAGAATAATCTTTTGACATCAATGAATCAATGTAATTGTAAGTTGTGATGTCATAAGTCTTTGAGTTGAAGGAGAATTTAGTACAAAAACAACCGGAAAATATATTATTTTCGTCAATGGTGTCAACAAGTGTAAAAATGTCTATTGATTTAAGAATGTTATGAATGATAAAGATATAAATTAAAGTTCTAATATAAATATTCCAAATTATGGTATTTATCTCTAATAATTGATTATTTTCAAGTAATTAACATTTTCCAAAATCAAAGATAAACTGATTAATTGATTAACAATAAAATCAATGACAGTACTTATCTCACATCTTCATAGTTTCTGATGATTGTAATTTTACCTCACTGACTTGAAGTCTGTAAAACTTTATTTCTACTCTGTTGTTTGCTATCTCAGCTGTAAACAAAAAACAGGACTTGAAATGATGAAGTGTAAAAAATGCAATCTAAAAATAATGTGTTGGGTCAAACTTATTAAAATATCCAAGTGAAAAACTGTTTGGCTCCAGGGCCTGAGAAAACTCAAGACTAAAGAGGATTAATACAGTTTAGTGAATAAATGATTGGTTTTACTGTGTGTGTGGCTCTGCCAAGCAAAAATAATTACCAGATATAGAAACTAATGTTTAATTAATGTAAATGATAACTGATGGGTAAAGTTGTAATCTGTACTACTGGGTATTCGGTCCATTTGCCTTATGTGTTTGCCCTGGGTCCTTTCGTCCTAAGTCCATTCATTATTGGGGTCTGTTCACCCTATATTTATAAATATATGTATAGAATACCATAAAAGCAGAAATTTTCCAAGGGAATTTAATTTTGCTTATTTCGTGGGTAGAACAAATCCACAAAACTAAGTCCCCACAAAAATTTATCTCCAAATATATATTTAAATTTCAAATAAAACATTATTCTGAATTCAAATGCACTTATTTATTCCCTCAAAACATGTGGCCATAATTTACTTCACCCAAATGTGTGGTAGAAGGTGTAATGCACAATAACAGCAGTACTTAGCTGTCCTCGAGCCCTTTGTCATTTAATTAGCTGTAGATCAAAGATCATTTACAAAGGTGAAAACAATTCTCAGTAATCGTTTAGATCCCCTTGATTGACTGTTTACAGATGGATGTCAAAACTTTAATAAATAAGCTACTTATATATCTTAATATTGTTTTTATTAATTGTGATGGTGTCAGTGCCCATGTCACTGTTTTAGTGAAACTCCTGATTTGTGTATTACTGGAAACAGAAGGAAACATAAATATCTGAGATGAAAGGAAACAACATCATATTATTTAATTAATAAAATGGCTATAAAAAAGTGATAACAGCAAACAATACTTAATTCAATAGTCTATCCTATATACAATGCCAAGACAGAGTAAGAAATGTGCAGTTTGTACAGAAGACATGGCAAATCAGAGAGTTTGAATCAGAAGTATACATTCACAAAAAAAATTAAATTCATCGAGAATCCACGAAAATTTTTCCCCATGAAATCAGTTTCTTACACAAAACCATGAAATTTTATCCCCAGGAAAATAAATGATTATACAGTATTTGAAGAAAAGGCAAGGAAGACAATATTGGAAACACATAATTCTAAGGAATTTGGTGATCAGTTACTGTATAAAGAATAACAGGTGTCAGCAGAGAGCATTATAATAGGAACAGAATACAGTGACGTCATACATATGTACACGTTCTGTTATCTTAAAGTTTTTCCCAAATAACATTATGCAGTTACAACATGTAAGACAAGATTGTTTGAACTTTTTAACGCAGACACAAATGGTGTAGGAGTCTCACATATTCACCTTTTTTTCTGAGAAATGAGCAATAAAACGACATATAGCAGTTCATTATCACCAAAATGAAATGTTTTTCAAGTTCAAATATAGTTCATTTCTTCATGTGCTGGCAAGTTCAATGCCAGTGATCTATAGATTCTTCCTCTATTTAAAATCATAAAAATATGTTTAAAGCTAAGTTTAGTTACTATATTGACAACAAGTTAAGAAAAAAAAATCATGATATTATCATTTAACAATTACATTTATTGTGCGTTCAAAGGCACTATAGGAGCATTTGTATATACACATTATAGAAGTTTTTGTTTATTGCGCGTTAGATGAGCGTTTTCCTTGGGTTCAAGTATCATGTGTGTGGAAAACCTACACCTCGAGGAGTGTAATAATATGCTGCGACAAAAATTACAAAGCACACAGTGTTTAGCTACTTTTCTATTATGATTACTGTAAATATGCCTTCAACTTTCCTTATAGACTGGGCAACAACAACAAAAAGTTTTAATAAATATATGTACTTCTCTGTTATTCGGGATCCCAATAAATGTGCAAGATATTCTTACTTAAACCATAGAATAGAATGAACAGACTCAAGGCCAAAAAGTAATCAGGCAAATAAGTATTAGTGTGAACAGGATTTATGGGAATGGGACCTGGATTCATACTGTTGAGATCATTGAGCAGAACACGTCATAAGCGTTGGAATTGGACACTGTTAGTGTTACCCGGGATTCCGAAATTGTATTGGATGCCCCAGCTCTTATACAGTACTTAAAACAGACATTCATTGCACTGTCCAGATCAGTGGGAATACTCAAAACTGGAGAAAATCATAACGTTTTTCCATCGCTGCGTTAATTTAATATATTTTAGAATCTTACTCGCATTATTGGTGCATGCAGCGTGACAAACTGTTAAGCCGAATAAAACCACTAAAGCCGTAAGTTGATAATTAACACCCATATCTGTTATTTAGCTGCGTAGCATCGGGTCTCCACTCTTTCTAAGGTTTGTTCGTGGTGTGTTATTTCAGCAAAACAATGTGCTTGTTGGTTGGCGACATGTAAACAGTTATCGGAATGCCTCTAGACTTATCATTTAAAGTCTGAACTGGTTAAAGAAAATGGGTAACCAGTTTACCACGAACGACTTAACTCGGCTTTTGTCGAGTTCAATATATATTGACGGCACTAATTATGATTACTCGAAGAAGTAACTTTGAAATAGAAATAGATATAAAGAAATGCTGTATTTCACTAAAGGCCTAGCATGAGACATGCTAGTACAACAATATAAGAAATAAGAAATAATGCATGAACAAACATAAAATTAACAAAAACATGAATAAATGGCAGGGTTGAAAGAAATATTTTTGTAATGGAAGTGACTTTAATCTGTTTACATGTACACACGGTTTTGCAATTATCATATGATTTCGTCATAGATATAAATAGTAATGTGCTGAGCTCGGAGTCCGTAAACATTTAATTTAAATAAATAGGAAAATTATTTAACGCCCACCAAATTGGGTCGTCTGTGCGAGACCCGACAGGGTAATCAAGGCCGTAAAAAAACCTTAGTTAGTTACTCGGAGTCCGTGCGAGATCCGACAGGGTAGACAAGGACGTTGAAAAAACCCTTAGTAGTACTCGGAGTTTTAACCGTTGAGTCTCCGTATTTTATAAATGCTTGATGTATTTGAGAACGAGATCGAGTTAATAACGAGTAACAATCGTCGCAATGATCACAGCATACAAACCTGGGCGCCTGAAATGTCTTTTTGACGTTTATTCTGTACACTTTTTGACGTTTTTGCGTTTGACGGCGTGATTCGAAGGGACTGTGAGGTAAGTTTTATCACATTGTAGCTTTATATTTACAATCATTCTCTTTGAAAATTTTCATGAACACCTGTTAGTGATTGATTGAAGTGCTGTTCTTTTTATTTGGCTCTAAATCAAAAAGAAACGTAGTTATTGACGTTTAAAGTTGCAATTTGTTTACTGTCAATCACTAACAGGTGTTCATGAAAATTTTCAAAGAGAATGATTGTAAATATAAAGCTACAATGTGATAAAACTTACCTCACAGTCCCTTCGAATCACGCCGTCAAACGCAAAAACGTCAAAAAGTGTACAGAATAAACGTCAAAAAGACATTTCAGGCGCCCAGGTTTGTATACTGTGATGATTGGTTAATTCAGTCGGCATTTAGTATTTCAGCGAGTTCATCGGCGCGGTGTTTCGCTTCTTTTATAGATAGCCATTCAGGTGTGTAGCACGCCCTTTCTACGTAAGACTGTTACAGTCTGTATATGTTCTTTGCATGCTTCTAACTTATCTATGGTTATGCCGTTTTCTCACTGGAATGTAACATTCCGAGAGAATGCTTTGGTTTAGATTTATTCGGTCCTTTCGGCTTCTTTATTTTCACTGAGAAACGTGCACATACAGAAGACTCCCGTTGCATTTTACAAGTTTTATAGAAAACTAGGGGCCCTACAGAGCATGACTCGCTCACCCGGATAATTGCCCTGAATAAATGGGAAGGTAAACATCATTTGAAAACTGACACTACAATTTTACAGAATTTAGCTAACCCAACAAGAATGAATTTATCTTTACTGTTCATTAATTCAGAGAAATCATAGCAAATGTCTACTCTACAAATATCTGCTGGTAAAATAAAAAAAATATATAGAATAGAGATTGTTTCAGATTTTAATTATTTGGGTACCACTTTTACAAGAACATGTAATTTTGAGATGACTAAAAAACAATTAGCGAATAAATCATCAAAAACAATGTATAAGGTATTACTAGGATGATTTTATAACCCTTTGAATTGGCGGGTTACACAGTCTTTATGCATATGGTCTAGAATTGACTGTTTACGGCATGAGATGCTGTAATTGCAAAGTCCTAGTTCACTATATACAACTTCATTTACATCTGGTGAAAATACAGGTGTACAGTTTGGAAGTCAGGGACAGACTCCTCGATTCAACTAGACAAAAAAAAAACGTATTCCATATTTTTACAGAGGATCATAAAACACTAACACAACATTCCGAATATTTTAGGTATTACATCATTTAGCGATAATTGCTATATTGGCAAATTTGCTTGGGTCGGTTTCTCAGCTCAATGACAAACATAAAGATTAACAGGTGATTAAAGAACAATTAAGCGACCAAAGTCAATTACAAATAAATAAATGTCAATCAATTATTATAGACACTATAGATACGAAGGAAATCTTAAAACGATAAAATAAACAATGTCCAGCACTTAAAGTTCAATAAAATTCTGTTTCCACTAAAAACGTCCAAGGGGTCCGGCTGTCCGTTTTCTCTTGGTTATAATTCTACAAATTACCAATTAAAGTCCAATTAGACATGTTCGATAGGATGATTAAACCAAAATTTCTCTATGAGTGCAAAATATGGGGTTATCGAAAATCTGATATCCTTGAAAGAGTTCACATAAAATTTTGTAAGTTACTTCTAAACTGTATACTAGATATAATAATAATAGTTTTATTTGGTTGCAGTATGTAAAGAAATTGTTTGATGAAACAGGGTTTTCATGTGTATGGGAAAATGAGATAAATTTTGATATTCAAAACCTAATATGTACTCTGAAATAGCGACTACAAGACCAATATATACAAGCTAAGATAGGTACTCTACTTTTTTCGAGTCGCGTAAAGCGATTAACTATAGAATTTTGAAAACCCACTTTAAGTTGCCAGATTATTTTAAAATTTTGAAAGTACAGGATGCAATTAAATTTTGTTAATTCAAAACTACAAACCATTATTTACACAATGAAATTGAATATACATATATATAATTCGAGTTCGAGTCCCACGGAGGGAACGACCAAAAATTTGCATCACAATTTGACAGTTCTAAAAAACTTCAAACAAACTAAAATTTATCAAAATAAATAGAAGTTAGAAAAGATAGTATCACATCCTGATTCTTTCACATTTCTATTTTAGCATTCGTGCATCGTTTATCGTTTGTATACACTTCATTTTGCGTTCGCTTATAAATACACGATAAACACACGATAGAAGCGTTTGTTTATTTTTGTACATTCATTATTTCCTTCAATCAACTGTTATTTTATTTTTTTAGCTTTTTTTGGCTGTTATAATGCTTTATATCTTTAATAATTCTCTATTTTTTTCTACTTTCATTTGTTGATAATATTATTTTTCAGCAGTCCTCTATCGTGCGTTTAAATGCATGCTGGGAGTGTACACCCCGAAATGTGTAACCCGTACCCGTACCGGCCCGTACCAAAGATTTTTTACTGACACTTGGTCTTAAAGTTCTAAATGATGCTTTAAATGAAATTAAAACTTGTTGAAAACATTTATGATATTTTTATATTCTGTCGATTTTATGTTATCATATAACAAAAATACCGGACTGATTTTCGTTATGGGAATTTTGGGTTACACATTTCGGTACTTTTGAAAACTGAAAATCGAAAAAAAATCAAGTTTTCGATAAACAACTTTAAAAAAAATGATTCTAGTAGTCATAATATCATATTTTAAATGTGTACAAATTTTCAACTGGAAATATCAAGTAATCAAAGTACTCATGTACTGAATCAATTTATATCGACCACTTGAATTTTTACGCCTCAAATAGCCGTCTAATTGCAAAAATATGGGATAAAAGCAGGAACAAAAGGATAGTACAGGGATCTAATTCAAACGTATCTAAACACAGGCTTATTGTTGTAAATGATTAAATATTGGACTAACTGATTTATTTTTAAAGTCGCCATTCTGATTACGATCGAAGGACATTTAATAAACACACAACAAAATTCGTGATGCATCGTAGCAGTTTGTGAAATATTCAGGTTCGATGATGGTTTACGTGGAACACCTAGATGAATTAATACAAAACACCAAACATACTGCATAACTGAACTACAGACTACTAGTTGGCTTTTCCCAGTTTCTAAATTTTCAATTCATAATTTAATTAAAAGATCTTCAGGTCGAAACTGCCTGTCAAATCATTTAAACTTAAGTCACAATCATTGAAATAAACCGTGCCCTTAGATACGTGTCCCTCTTAACTGGCTACATTTCTCGGTTGATAAGCTATATAGTTCAAGTCTTACAAGTTATCACATAGACACCTGTATGTCATGTGAAAGCTCTTGGTTTCTGGGCACCTAATTCCAGAGACATGCACGTACATTAACATAAACACCAAAGTCTTAGAATAAAATTTCAACAATTATGTCTGGTACAGGAAACACTCGCCATGCACTTCTAAGGCCCTGAAGCACCTACAGCTCTACCATTATATCACATGGCCGAATAGCCAAATAGAATTATCATTACAAAAAAGCAATATCACCAGACCACAGACTAATACCATTCCTGAGAAATGTATTATCGAAATTCCTATGCCATCGTCTATAAGCAAAGTTTCATTTTTATTTGCCATCTCGGGACTTCCGATGTCACGGGAAGTAACCGTAATAAAAATACACGATGCAGTGGGTAATAGATCAGGGTGGTTTCGGGGGTTGTGCTACCTTTTTTTTCAAAGTTTAGCAAAAAATGAGCGACAAATATTAGCCTGAAACAGGGAGTGTAGTCCTTGCCTACCGCTGGGAACCTCTTCCTTTATATAAGTTTCTTGATCGGAACAACTGCCCCGTTATTGTAAATACTAGTATATGGATCCGGCAGGCCCTGCACGGAATTTCTGACGACAACCATTCCAATTAGCACTCAGCATTGCTCTTTTTATTTCTGTGAGCGATGACTATTTATAATCTCGCAGGGTTTTTAGTCTAGCTAAGCATTAAATGGTTTCTTATGCGTCTTAATCTAAAGGCTCTGGCGATTCTGATCTTCGATCTAAATTGATAATAATGACGAAGTATACAAAACAGTATTTGGGTGCGGGGAACACTTGTACGGATATAAGGGTACAAGTTACAAACTTCAGTATGTACCCATTTGGAATGTTCGTTTATCGTGCGTTTGGTGAGCGTTTAGCGTCTCAATGAATGTATGTATGTACATGTATGTATCGCAGAATAGGGTACAAATGTATTTTACAATTGACCTGTCCTTATCAGGACTGCAATTTTCACGGCAGATAACTTCACGGACGGAAATGCTGTCTTCAAGTTAATGCGTGATTCTCTTTTAAACTTTAAATATTTCGCCGATATCCAAATGAATGATATTTCAAATATTTTTGAGCGTTAATTTTCAGCAAAATATTGTCGAACTGGTAAATCGAGACGCCAAACTATTTTTAGCCGCTTGGTCGCATAGTAATTTCAAAGAAGATAGTTAAAAGCTATCCTGGTTCCCGGGATTACTGAATATTGTGACCGGGAACCGGTCTAGTTAAAAGCCAATACAATTTGATTGGAGTTATCTCTCTTTGGGTGGTGTTGGATTTTAACTATGCCCCGTGGATGGTATTATAATGAAAATCATTTTACCAAGAAGCGTCACAATCAACATCATTAGCTGCTTTTTTTCAAGTTTAAGGTCTCAAGAACGTAAACAAATGCAATAATTTTATTTTCACGATATTTGTGTACAGCTTTGTTTTGTTTTGCTGCAGGTTGCAAGGGAAATATGGGTTCAACACCAAAACATTCTCAAACCTTAGTCCAAGTCATGACCGACACTCTAGCACATTGCTTAAAAAATAAACATCGGTAACCTATCTTGCAGGTTGCACGCAAGGCGACTTCCAAGTTTAAGCACCTTCGGTGCTTTGATTACTTTTGTCAATAACAGGATTACTTTATCATACTTTTATTTCATTATGGAATTTTTAAATCATTTGTCATGCACATGGTCTGTTACAAATCACTAATATAACGGTAATTAATCAATGATGAAAGATTAACGGTATACATCACTATGACAGTATAACATTGTATCATTGAATGTCACTGACTGTGTGATTTTCCAAATTTCAGGAACTGACAGGTTTTCGACCACCATAATCGGCACATAAACCGTTTAACTTGAGTAAATCACTCCTAACGGGGGAATTGACCGAAGAATTCAGACATTAATTTCTCGCTATTGTTACCTTGCCGTTCATGTAACGGGAAAATGTTGTGAAAGGGTTAGGCTAGCCTTCAAGTCGATATTAAAACAATAAATCTACAACGATTTTGGTTCTATTTCACCAAAAATAAAGACCATTGCGTTAAAACAACAAAGGCACTGGATTACATGTACATGCAACAAGATACAAATCGCAAGTTCCAATGATTAACTTTAAAATAATACACATCAAGGGAGTGTTTCTGGAGTACAGGGGTAAAGAGGTACAAAGACTTGGATAATGCCATAACATCTCTGTTTTTTTTTTACATGTGCCACACTTTACATTGCATAATTTGCTCGATTCTTAGACGGAGAAATGCTTCTAAAAAGTGATTTTTTAACTTTTGTTGCGCTGGGATACGGACCCCAGTTAATCTTAGGGTACCGCAAGGTAAGTGGCCATTACTTTTCAAAATCACAGTAAAACTTTTCAAGAAAACATCAATGGGAAGGAGAATTGGACAAACTATTACGATCCAAGGATAGGGTTTAGACAGGGAATATAGACACACAAAACAAAGAACATAAAGAAGTAAATAAGGAACCGGAAGTCCTCAAAAACGGAGCATTGATCAGGTGCATCGGTACAAGTGCTATACATCGAAGGTTAAGTTTGGTGAATTAAAGAGGAACGCGAAGACTATCTTTGGCAATGGGTCATATTGAAAATGCACTCGTCGCAACTTCAACCGAGCCCGTACACTCCTCATACTCAGCCAAGGAAGGTTCAAAGTTAGATTGGAAATAGACACTCCATGCAGATCGATCTGTAATGGACACTCTATGCAGACCGATCTGTATATCAGGTCATGGCGACGACTGTAGAAGTTTTGAAATGACGACTGACTTTAATTTACAGGAAGGAGTAATCAAGGGAACCAAGGTTATAGCGGTAATCAAAAGAATGCAATCCAGGGACAAAGACCAGACATGGAAAACAGACATACAAAACAAAGAACATAAAGCAACTAAAATCATACATACAAAGTAACAAAAGCAAATGAGCAACTCGGATTCCACTAAAACTGGGAGCATGGACCAGGTGCACCGGTAGGGTAAGCGTCCTCTGCTTTTCTAGAAACACCCGCCGAGTTGCTCATAAAGTCAAGTCCGAGGTAGACAAACGAGGAAAGGAAAACTATGACCCGTTGAATAAATAAGTTTTCATGGTGCAGATGGATACACCATAACGATCCACGAGTTCATGATGACGACCATAAAACTTCTGTAGTGATGACTTCAATCTTGTATCAACATAACCCTGTTCCAGAAGCCTATTTTTTTTTAGAGTTCTAGCACGATACAAAAACTCTGCGTAGTTTCGGCAAGGTCTGGCATATCGTTGTGATATGAACACTCCATACGCAGGTGCTGAAGGGATGTTGCCACAGATGAAAGGAAAATTGACAAATTTGAATGAAAAGTCATCACGTTTGTCGTAAAGTTTGCCAAACACATCTTTGTCACAGTAGTGTTTGTTTATATCAAGTTGTAGCTTCTAATGATCTAAAAAAATCGCCATAAGGTTTATTATAATTTCAAGCCAATTAAAGGAATTTTAAACTTGAAAACTGCTTTGGTCTCTAAAATATTGTCTTGCCAATTACTAACAGTACACTGTTGTCAATGAGAATGCACACAAAGGCTGTAGGTATAGTTTGTGCCTATCAAATTAACTTGTTTGGTCCATAACCATGGGATTTCTTTCTTTTTAAATGTGCATTACATTGGGTTTTTCTGTTGACTTTTTTTTCAATTGTTTAAAAATTTAATTAGATTTGAACATACATTTATACTAAAGATATTTATCCTGCAGAACTGTCTTTGAATAAAGCAAATAGTGATAATAAAGAACGTCCGTGTCTTGATCTTACTATTCATGTCAATAATGGTCCCAACATACATGTCATGGTCATATTCTTCACTGAATGCTCAACTCACCCATTAGGTTGACTAATCTGTTGAATTTGCTAATTCTTAATGGATTCTGTGAAATCGTTATAGACAGCATTTTTTGGTATCAACATTGATTCACTGACAAACTATATTTAAAAGTTGTATTCGGCATAACACGGGTTGTTTCCAATTTGTATGACTTATTATGTACCGTGGTTCTCAATCCGACATGGTAAGAATTGGGAATGTTATTAGATACGGTTAGGACATATACTCTTTCTAGATTTAAACTGATCTGGAGCTGATTTGTGAGTTACCTGCTAGTAGTCCTTTGTGTGATCAGTTCCTTTATTTCTGTCAATGGACTCAGCCCATTTTGAACTGAATTGTGGTGTGTTGTATGGTATAATATTTTCCTACACTGTCCAGCGTGAAAAAAGGAGGGTAGTGATCATGACCTCTGACCTCTGTATATATTGTTACGTTTTCACTTTACTCTTGTGTTACTGGAGTATATGGTGGCAACTATTTCGCTGTACCTGTGCATGTTTTTTGGGGGCCAGTTGCTTCCTGCTCAGTGGTGCGAGGGTTTCCTCGTCATTCACTGAAGACCAATGGGTGGCCTTAGTTGACAAGTTTCATACCGATGGGGTTGTTGTTCCTTTGACATAATCCATTTTCGTTATATGACAAAAGCACGTCTGTGAATCGTGAGACCGAAATTTACTGCAGAATTCTGACTATAATAAGTGATAAAAAGGAAGTGCATGGTATATTTAATCACTATATTGAAGCAGACAAAGATCTGCTTAATAATGGCAATGCAAAGAAAAATTAAAATCTGTCAAACAAAATTCATGATGGATATAAAGTTCGTATTAGTGTAATCACATTACTTCGATCAAAAACAAAACTTTTGAACTAGCCTGAATGTGAATACACACCAGATCTGACAGTAAAAGTAAAATATGTATAAATGAATACAGAAGTTAGAACGTAATGCACATCGACAGAATAATACACTGTCAGGAGATCTATAAACAAAACCAAACGGAGGATCTATAATTGATAAAACCATACCGAGGATCTATTAACAAAACCATACCGGAGATCTATTGATAAAACCATACCGAGGATCTATTAACAAAACCATACCGGGGATCTATTAACAAAACCATACCGGGGATCTATTAACAAAACCATACCGAGGATCTATTAACAAAACCATACCGAGGATCTATTAACAAAACCATACCGGTGATCTATAATTGATAAAACCATACCGAGGATCTATTAACAAAACCATACCGAGGATCTATTAACAAAACCATACCGGTGATCTATAATTGATAAAACCATACCGAGGATCTATTAACAAAACCATACCGAGGATCTATTAACAAAACCATACCGAGGATCTATTGATAAAACCATACCGAGGATCTATTAACAAAACCATACCGAGGATCTATTGATAAAACCACACCGAGGATCTATATTGATAAACCATACCGGGGATCTATTAACAAAACCATACCGAGGATCTATTGATAAACCATACCGGGGATCTATATTGATAAACCATACCGGGGATCTATTAACAAAACCATACCGAGGATCTATTGATAAACCATACCGGGGATCTATATTGATAAACCATACCGGGGATCTATTAACAAAACCACACCGAGGATCTATTAACAAACCATACCGGAGATCTATATTGATAAACCATACCGGGGATCTATTAACAAAACCATACCGGGGATCTATTAACAAAACCACACCGAGGATCTATTAACAAACCATACCGGAGATCTATATTGATAAACCATACCGGGGATCTATTAACAAAACCATACCGAGGATCTATTAACAAAACCATACCGGAGATCTATTAACAAACCATACCGGAGATCTATATTGATAAACTATACCGAGGATCTATTAACAAAACCATACGGGGGATCTATTGATAAACCATACCGGGGATCTATTAACAAAACCATAACGAGGATCTATTAACAAAACCATACCGGAGATCTATTAACAAACCATACCGGAGATCTATATTGATAAACTATACCGGGGATCTATTAACAAAACCATACGGGGGATCTATTGATAAACCATACCGGGGATCTATTAACAAAACCATACCGGGGATCTATTAACAAAACCATACCGGAGATCTATTAACAAACCATACCGGAGATCTATATTGATAAACTATACCGGGGATCTATTAACAAAACCATACGGGGGATCTATTGATAAACCATACCGGGGATCTATTAACAAAACCATACCGGGGATCTATTAACAAAACCATACCGAGAATCTATTAACAAAACCATACCGGGGATCTATTAACAAAACCATACCGGTGATCTATAATTGATAAAACCACACCGAGGATCTATTAACAAAACCATACCGGGGATCTATTGATAATACCACACCGAGGATCTATTAACAAAACCATACCGGAGATCTATTGATAAAACCATACCGGGGATCTATTAACAAAACTATACTGGGGATCTATTGATAAACCATACCGAGGATCCTATAATAAAACCATACCGGTGATCTATAATCGATAAAACCACACCGAGGATCTATTAACAAAACCATACAAGGATCTATTTAAAAAACCACACCGAGGGTCTGTTGATAAAACCACACCGAGGATCTATTAACAAAACCATACCGGGGATCTATTGATAAAACCACACCGAGGATCTATTAACAAAACCATACCGTGGATCTATTGATAAAACCACACCAAGGATCCAATAACAAAACCAACCCGGGAACGTCAGACGGGCAAGAGACAAAATAATTTCGTACAATACAAAGTCTTGAATATAAAGTTATAAGCAATTAAGCATTTGGTATACATATTTAATAGCAAACTAATAGTTATTAATGCCTCAGCATTTGATGAATTTTCTACATTCACAACACTGGGGCACACTAAACTTTTTCAGTTGAAACCCTCCTTTAGTACACCATGTCCATGCTGTGTATGTCTTATAGTTAGCAGCTACGCAGTTGTAGTTGAGTAGCTTTGAATCGCATGGCATGTTCTGACATTTACCAGTTCTGAAATCATAAATTGAGTGAAAACTCGGTAGTGTGTATTCTTAAATAGCATAGACATTAATATTTATTTCAATCTTCGCGTAAAAAAGAGAAAAAGATAAATCTTGGATATTGAACACGTGGCAGAGAAAATAAATTACATTGTAAAAAATAGTAACCTGAGTGCTCAGTTTCGTGAAATGTGGGTTAAACGATCTGTGCCTATATCAATTATACAAAAAAAAGAACAAGAACAAAATATTTACATTTGGCAAAATAGACGCAAGAACATGTCAATCCAATGCTATTTATGGCTTTATCTTTAATATTTTTGTTTTTGCACGAAGATTTTCAGCGAAAGATAATGTGAAAAACAACCAATTTACTTACTTGCAATCGACGTAAGACAGTGGATATTTCCAGAAATGGTGGAGTACCCAACACTGTCCAAGGTTAGGAATACCAAAATACCATCCAGTAGTGAAAATTTGAACAAATTTAGAACTACAGAGGGAAACAGATGATGATGGTGGTAGCCTAAAATGATAAAATTGCATGCTTATGAAAAAAAAATTGTGAATGGATTTTCTGCATACAATCACATGTTACAGATTGAGTCTTGTGACCCAAAAATAACCCGCCAATACAGACGTATTAGGTCACATTCGCATTCTTTTATATGATAGGCAGTTGTCATTGTGGGCTGGCTATTTATGTCGCATTGTTTTACCCTGGGCGTCAGCTGGCCATTGTTGTCGTTAATTAAGCCCTCGATATCGCTCAGAGTAAAACAATGCAACATGTATAGCCAGTCCGTGGTAAATAATGCTAAAATGGACTTTCCGTGATTTATTTCTTAAATACATGTAAACAATGGGGCTTGTAAGTCGTAAATTCACGAACATGGGTACAAAACTCTTATTCAAAACCATTAAAAGATAGATATGCCTTGTGGTAAAGATTCTGATTTGAACAGCATAAATTTCGTATCAAAAATTAGAACAAGAACGAATCTACCTACAAGCTCTACAGTAAATACACTGGAAATATATAAGTGAGAGCACAAAGAAAAACAAGTTATGGATAAATATGAACGAGCGCATAAGAACCAGAACGCAAGAAATAGTCATAGAATGTGAATTATCCTTAATATAAAAATGTAATAATATATAATACTAGTATGTCACACAATTTTGACTAAGGATCATTGCACTTACCGTGTTGGATCAGTCACTTGACTAAGGATTAGCGTGCTTACCATGTTAGATCGGTCATTTGATTAAGGATCAGCGTACTTACCATATTTGATCAGTCACTTGACTAAGGATCATTGTACTTACCATGTTAGATCAGTCACTTGACTAAGAGCTTCCCACTTCTTCACTTCAATGTTGATCTTTTGGCCTATTTCTCTATCCCTGTTAAGTGCTTCTTGTATTTTTTCCCTTTAAGCGAATAGATACATTATTAACCATGTCGTGTACATCTTTTAAGTGTAAGTATTTGTAAAAATCAGGCAAAATGGGAAAAATCAGAAACACGCATGTCAAAAACCCACCAATATAATTTCATTCAAGGACACTCTCTCTATTTGATGTCTGCATCACAAGTATCACATCACATCATACCAAGTTTCACCTACTGCCTGACTTTTACAGGGACTGACACTTAAATATGTAAATGCGGTCCATCTGACTGTTTGCAACGATGCCATTTCTTCTCTATTTATTTATTTTCATTTTTTGTGCTGTTGTTGTTTTGTATTTTATTTTGTTTTATTTTTTGTTCTTTTTTTTTATTATTTAAAACCAACTTGCAAAGGAGGTATAAAGTAAGTGGTGTCTGTCCTTTTGTCCTTTTATTTCTTTCCTTCCTTTCTTCATTCACAGCCTATAACACTGAATGGAATTTAATGAGACTTTCACAGCATCTGTATACTTACATGCATTCTCATTGTGCATCACCTATATTAGGTTTTTGATCTGAGTCGACTTGAAGGTCAACAGGTGTATAATGAATGGGTGTATCATTACCCTGACCTTTCCGAAAACAATATTATGTGCATTTTACATAATACATCAAACAGAAAATTGTGCTTCAGCAGAACAAATGTTTCAACAACAAAAAAGTGTGTAAAAAACGACAACCTAATTCGAAACAACAGATATAGAAGATGTGTGTATTAGCAGTCAAAAACAGTTATCAATGCCAGGGGGCAATATACATATTTTAGAATGAAGTCGGGCAATAATTTTGCCAAATTTAGCACAACCAACAAACATCCCCTTCGAGATCCGCCACTGTAGTACGAAAATATTACATTAAATCGTGATCGAATTGTGATGGGCAATTGGAACTCCCCAGCCTTTCTAGTTACACGGAGAATCTGTCCGGAATTTGACCGATCCGATTCTAAAATTATAGTTCTACTGGTTGAAATTTTAACCATTACTTCTTTTCCTAGCTCCTCGCTTCGCGCCAAAATACTTGAGGAGATATAATTGCTCCCTCTTTTTAGTGACAGCTAACAATTTTTTAGCACCACCTGGTGGATAGAACTACTTTGTGTCGCATATGACTGCAATTTCGGGATTTTTTTTCAAGAAGATCTCCTTTCTGCATCCGAGGTTATTTTGTAGTGTAGCGGAAATGGCCGAGTAGTTCCGATTGTTGACATGAGATGCTCTCATCGTGACAAATCGGGAAAAGGGTTGTTTGTTTCCGGGGTGGTTTCCAGTGAAAAAAAAGAACCATTGATAAATAAGTTTATCAGGGTCATATTCTGCATCACTGACTGGTATAATATTGGAGGTTGGGTGGACAATAGAAATATATGTAAATACAGCTGAATGTTATTCAAACTCGGGAACAAAACTTAGATCGACCGATGAAGTTTAAAATAATGACATTCCTTTTCCAAATAATTTGGATACTGAATAGCAAATGGTCTCAAAATAAGAAATAAAGAGTTACTTACTTTGGATATTCTTTCTCATTTGTCTCCCTCCCCTGGAGGGGGTCTGCGTTGTTATGGTCACATGAATCACTTTGAGATAATGCTCGTGGTACAATCATACACAATACAATCATCTATCAAAAATGAAAAAAAAACTCCTATTTTCAGGTCAGTTACATGTTATATATGATATACTGAACAATTGATAAACAAATCAAGGTACGATAATACCGAAATATCACCATAATTTTTAGAATTACGTAACTGCAACTTATTTGTAAACTTACTTGAAACAAATTGAAAACGAAGACAAATTTAAACAAATATGACCTTGTAACAATGATAATTCATTCTGTTTATATAGATGGAATGTACAATCGTTTTTCCTTACCACAAGTGCAAACTGATTTCTGAAATCCATTCTTTTGTTTTTTGCTGTTTATTCGATATTTCCAGCGCAATTCCTTCCTGAAACCGGCTACTTTATCTTCAGCAGCAAATCGCAAGTTAATTTATACATTGCGCACAAGCCCCTGATTCGTCGATCAAATAACCAATCATATTTTGATGATTTGATGAAGCCATTAAATTTTGCGGTACGCTGCTCTTCATCAAAGATCATTTCCTTTTGACGCGTCACCATAAAACTTTATCAACGGTCTACATCCAACCTTGGGCAATAACCAGTGCATAAACAATAACAGTTTATACGATTTTTAAACTTCGCTAATCACGGATCATTAGATACACCCGGAATATCCTGTTCAAAATAAATCAAAAATATTATTTATCAAAACAAAAACTGCTACAAATACCAAAAAAGTATAAACATAAAAATTTGAGTGTATGCAGTCTTCAACCATTTAGGAAAAAGTAGAAAAAGGTTTTTCCTCAAGGGGTGCATCCTGCATCTGTATACATAAATTCTTCTGTTTGGAGTCAAAGGAATACTTTCATTTTTAAAAAATGCCATAGATATTGAATTTACATCATTTTGTGTGGGATGCTGCTTGTTCAAAACAGGCTAAAACTTAGTAAGGGGGAAATCAAGAAAAAACAGAACTCGGACGGTAATCAAAAGACAATAATCCAGGGATAACGACTGGCCAGGGAAAATAGATAGACACAAGAACATAAAATAACCAAAACATCAAGCACAAATAAACAAAAGCTAATGTCAATGAGCAATACGGACTCCGAAAGATCGAATAAAATTACTTGCAGTATTATTAGGAAAACATTAAATGCAACAGAACCCAAATCGATGTATCATCTAAACATACGTGTTCGTAAATAAATATAATTGTTGACATTAAACTGAAATTGCACTAATTACTTAGTATTATAGTGTTCTGAACAGCTTTGATCTAATGTTTATCAAAGCATAGTTTTGAACCATTTCTTATTCAACAAAAATGAAGAGGATTAGGCAGAAGGCACGCAAATCCCGTGTAAGTCCTTTCCTAATAGGAAAAGTTCATCAGCCAAATCAATTAACTGGCTATTTAAATCTCACTACTTACTATGACGCTGGTAGGCCTTTCATATGAGCACTAATTGTGTCGCTATGCCCTGGCATTGTTCGAATAAACTGAGTATGGTATGACTACGCTTCTTTTCAGATGCAATTATGAACCATAATTGTTTCCTTATATGATATGATTCTTTGCAAGAAATATGTAGTTCAACATATTTTTGTTATTCTACTTGAAATATAAAAAAAACAAACTGTACAGAAACTGACAAGAAAATACTGAGTAAAACGCTGATAGAACATAACAATATATAGTACGATTACATGGTCGTTTTTTTTCGGGGGTGGATATAATTGTACTTTTTTATTTACGTAACAATGTTTTTTTTTTCTTGTTTTGCTTGGTTTTTGTTTTTTTGTTGTTTTTGTTTCTTCATATTGTATTTTAACTCATTATCTGATCATCACAACGGCCTTTATAAGATACGAAACAGAGAAAAGACATGTAAAACAATCTACAATGTATATTTTGACGAAATTTAGAATAGAGAAGTACCATCTTAAAAAACAGACAGCCGACGCAGTAAACTTTGTTCTAATATATTAATATTCTACATTTCATCAGGAAATAACACGTCACGCAATTTCAATTTCCGATACCGTTTTTTTTTTCGAACGCCACTAAGTTATCAGTATTTGACCAACCTGGAAACAGAATTTTGATCAGGTGACTTGCGTTTCCATGGAAGAGCGTCTTTTTGGTCAAAGGGCAAAAAAACCGAAACTATACCGACTGCGTCGGAAAAATACGTACTAGTTGAAAGACATGACTGTATTTGTATGAATCACACGTAACATAATTTTCTTTTCAGTGCGTTTTAGTGTGCCTATAGACATTTATATACAAAACTGGATTAACGCAACAATAAACATACTATATACATTTCAAGTTACAACAAATAGTCCTAATGTACGTAATTCTAAGTGCAAATGTTAAGTAAACATCCATTAAATTTAACAAAAATTTCCATTAATTTGCATTTCATTGATTTTTATCTAGCAAAGTTAACAGTATGAATGACAATACGTGCATCAATACAGGCTTTATTTTTTTTTCTGAAATCGTTTTCATAAGTTGGTATAAAATTGACTCTTCCCCTTTGACCACCCTATCCCGGTATGATACTGCCTGTTACCCCACATCACCCATCCTACCGGGGTAAATTGGGTGAGTTGGAGGACAAGCAGATTTATATCTATCCTGATATAAAGCTGCCTGTCATCCACATCACCCACCTTTCCCGGGTAAAAACTGACTGCTAGTCATTTAAATCACCTACCCCGGTTCATGTAAAAAAAAACTGACTATTCCCCACTTAGTCCACACTTTCCCTTTATAAAACTGACTGGTCCCAACCTTTTCCATCCTACCCGGTATAAAACTGCCTGTTCCCTATCTAGCCCACCCTACCCCGGCATAAAACTACCTGTCCATTCCTTATCTACCCAACCCTAGCCGGTTTAAAGCTGACTGATTCCCACCTAGCCCACACTTACCCTCCATAAAACTGCCTGTTACATACCTAGCCCACACTTACTTTGCAAAAAAACTGACTGTACCCCACATTACCCATACTACACAGTATCAAATTCCATTCACTTTCCAGACCATCCTTCTCCGTATACGTAAAATTGCCCGATTCCTATCTAGCCTTCCCAAACGCCGGTAAATGTATGAAACTGAATGCCTGTTCCCCACCTCACCCACTCTACCAGGTATAAAACTGCCCGTTCCCTATCTAGCCCATTCTTACCCTGTATAAAACTGCCTGTTCCCCACCTTACCCCCGTATAAAACTGCCTGTTCCCTATCTATCCCATCATACCGGGTAAAAACTGCCTTTTCCGCTTCTCATTCTATATCGGTATAAAACTGTTCCCCACCACAGCCACCTTATCCCAGTATAAAACTGACTGTTTCCATGAAGTCTACTCTACCTCCGGTATAAAATTGACTGTTCTTCAACTCGCTCACCCTACACCAGGTATAATACTGACATTTCCCCACCTTACCAAACCAACCCAGCACGTCTTCTTGGATAAGCAACTCACGGAATTTGACACTTACTGGATTTCACTTACTTGCGATTTGACGAGTGTTGCTTACGGTACAGAACATGTGCACCTCTCTCGAGCACGTGATGTCAATCTTGATTATTTTATTTATAATTTGTTTTATTTGTTGTGTGTGTGTGTGTGTGTGTGTGACCAAGAGTGGAGAAACTGATACTTTAGGTCTTCATTTGTTTGTGTCTGTGTGTGAGTGTGTGAGTGTGTGATGTCTGCTTTTCCTTACTTCGACCAAATACAATTTTTACATATGAATATACTTTATTCTGCTTTCTACAATATTTAGTATGTAGAACGTCTAGATATTTCACTTATTTTGATATCACTGAATCGTCCTTCCGTTTCAATGCTTCCGTATCGTTGGATTTTTTTTTTAATTTTGCTTCTGTGTGTGTGTATGTATTTAATAATTTTGGTTTTGTTTTCTCTTTTATTGGCTTTTCTTTTGTTCTCACTGTCATTTTCTTTGTTTGTTTGTTTGGTTAGTTGGTTGGTTTCTTTTGCAGACATATCGTGCTCTGATCTATTCCAACACTCACATCAGGCTGACTTTGTAGCTAATCTGATTCGGAGGAATGAACACCAACTAGCCAGATCTCTGCTATATATATGACGTACTGTTTTTAAACAATCCTAAATTCAGGGATTTTATACATCGCATTTCCCCCAAAGAACTGAGATAAAGGACTTTACAGACGCTATGTCGTCAGCCTCATATCAAAACTACACGACAAACGCGATGACTCCTAATTTCATATTCATCTGTCAATTGTGTATGAAGGTTTTTTTTCTTTTTCAGAGCCAGAAATTGCCGTAACTACGTAGAATTTTTGTACCATGCTAAACTTCTTAAAATTAGGCTTCTAAAACAGGGTTATGTTGCTTCAAGATTGCAGTCATTACTACAGAAGTTGTCGTGAACTCGTGGATCGTTACAGTGTATCCATCTGCACATAAGTTCCGATTTTTTCACCGTGTCATATATAGTTTTTTTACTCCTTCGTCTACACCTAGTCTATTCTTACAGCTTTTAGTGGAGTCCCACTTTTTTTTTCCTTTTTGAGGGGGGTGAGCGCTTTTAACATTTAACATGCATAAATGATTAATAAATTGTTTATATATTAGTTTATATTTGATGATATTCTACACACACGGTGAAAGGTAGCTTGGAATAGAAGGATCATTGGAGAGAAAGATCCAGGTGAGGATATTATACAGCTCTCTGTCCTTGTCGTAGATATGGCGTCTGGCAGCCATTTCACCACTACATAAACGTCCTGGCGAACACCTTTAAAGAAAGGAATAACAGCATTAGAATCATGGCACTAATAGTCGAACACACTTCGAATGCCCTAGTTTATTTTTTGCAACTCTATTGATAACTAACTTATTCATTCCTTTATGTGGATATAGCGACTACAATTGTCCATAGTCCAGTTGAAGTACACGCACGTGCATTTTAGCTTGAATGTGACGTTAATGCTTAACATTACAGAACATTTGATGTCACTTACATTTTTTAAGGTTTCTTGGATCTTGAAATAAAGTTATTCTTTTTTTTCAATTTCGGATTATATTTCAATAATACATTTTCTCTATTGACTTGCCAACTCATTTAAAAGTATTTGACATTTTTTAACTAGTACATAATATGACATGGCCACAATTCTGAGTTATTCTGTTTCATTTAAATTTCGACTCATTAGCCTATGTGTCTGTGGACGTATTTGCGCAACCGACTTGAAAATGAATTATTTGTTAGTGGGTTAATAGGACATAATCAATTTGGCTATAACTCTTTTAAAAAGCATTTTGTATTTCTAATATTCGTAACACATCAAAATAATTCGAAACTTGCGACTATATTCCTATAGGTAATGTTCTTATGTATTTTGATTCAATTTTACTCACTCATTCATGTATTGTCCGTTATGTATATTATGATTAGTATTAAAGTAAGCAGCCGCCCCCTGGGCCAGGTACTCTTGATCATTGGACATTGAGTATGACGATCCCGCCCAAACACCACGTGATTTGGCAGCGTTGTAGGCATTGTGGATCTGAAATTTAATTATATATTTTTTAGCAACAAAACAAATTTCGATTTATGGTATCATCATGAATTGAAAAATAAAAGTCCTACTTAGAGAATTAAATCTTTCTAATTCAGGTGAGGATTGTGTCGAAATTCAGACAAAGTCACGTGTGCAGTTAAATTTTAGAGAACGACCATATGATTATTAGAGTAAGGGACCCAATTTTTGAAAATACGTATTCTGGCCCTAAAAAGTTGAAAACAAATAATCTGACCTTTACGCCTCCTGGAAAATAAATGAATGTTCTGATCTCAGTCCAAATACTTCATACAGTAAAGTGAAACAATCTTAATCTTAATGAGGTTGAAAGTAAATTTTCTGACCTGCAAAATATCATAATAAATATTACAACCACACAAAATAAATAGTCATCTCTTTAGACGAATGTTTACGAAGTTCATGCGCTTTAATACCCTTGTTTTCATCGCTGAATCCACACCATAACCATGAATGGCGTGAGTAAACTCGTGGACCAGGATGTTGTTTTTATGATAGTAAGGATCAGCAGCGTTGCATAGAATATTGTCATCCAATATGGTGGTTGTTGAGCCACCAGAGCCAGCCAATGTTGAATATTTCCTGCCATCAAAAGTACAGGTATTACTGCAGGATCCGCCACATGTACCTGGATAAAAACATTCCAATGATATAATATAGAATTGCATGGAGTATCAATATAACTACTTAAGTAAACCTGTTATAGTATAGGATAATGTGTACCTGTGTGTAATGATGTTTTGTGGTCAGCTACAGCCTGCCCTGTGGTATAAGGGTTTCCTCGTCGTTCATTGAAGACAAATGAATGGCCTTTGACCGACATTTCAGCGCCGGTTGGGTTGTCGTCTCTTTGACATATACGCCATACCTATTCTCGTAATATGCAATGTATCATAAAAAGGAAGTAAACCAGTTATAACGTGTCTTTGTTTTAACATGAAACTCAAGCCTTTTTTTAACTGATTATAGGTTTGTTTGATTGTGTTCTATTTTTTCCACAGTGACCAGATTTTAAGAGGGAGGGTTGTGATCACGCTAAGCTACTTTTCCCAAGTCAGGAATTTCTGGCCTCTGTATGTCTTGATTTGTTTTCACTTTCATTGTGTGTGTGTGTGTGTGTGTGTGTGTGTTGGTGGAGTCTATACGGATAATTACTTCGCTGTGTCTGTGTTTTATGTTGTTTGCGAACCAGCTACAGCCTGTCTTAGGGAGTGGGGGTTTCCTCGTCGTTCATTGAAGACCAATTGGTGGTCTTACATGTCTAAACTGACTTACCGATGGGGTTGTTGACTCCTTGACATATTAACTATGTATATTCTGTTTATATCATTAAATGGACGTAATACCGGTACCATCAGTAATAGCTTTGTAGAATTACAAAACAATATGTACTCTATCCAAGTCAATTAACAGGAGAAATATAAGACATTAACTTACATGTGGAACAAATCTCCATTCGTTCATGTATGAAAGAGTATCAACATAAAAAATGACATGAATATTTTTAATTCTAAGGTTTAAATTTATTGCAAACTTAACGTTATACATAAGTCCGTTCTCTTGATACACAATCCCAATTCCGAGTCCCTATCATTCATTCCCACAATGCGCCACATATTGGCGAGTTTATCAACATACTAGTATAATTATAAAAGAGAATGAGATCTTAGAAGTCCTTTGAGTAAACAATGCAAAAAGGGAAAGAGTAATCAAGGGAACTAATGTTATAGAAAATATGGAAATAAGCTAAAAACAAGACACAAATCAATAATAAAATACAAAGTAAACACGTAAAAGCAATAATAGCAAACATAAGTATAGTCACCTCTGCATTCAGGGCGATCAGCAACGTAACTATTGGCGGAATAAACCAACATGGTCTCGTGCTTAGTGAACACGCCTACTTTCACACGTGCTGCTAAATTGTGACAAATAGATGATGGCATATGCTGAACCATTCGCGATACAATAGTAGCAGCCTGTTAAATAAAGCAAAAATATGATACTAAAGTTGAAAAATAAAAGTGACACATTTATATACGCGTTCACAATTTCTTACAATTTTCAGATTTTCGTAAATTAAGCAAAATACTATTAGAAGAATCATGTATAATATAATGTCTGAGAAAGGCGGTAACTTGCAACTGGATGCCTGCAGTGAAGTTGATTTTAGCTCTACCGATATCTACCAACTTCAACTGAATCGAACTTTTCCATAAAAAATGAAACAAAGGAAAAAAAAAGAAAAAGAAGGAACAAATTCTTCCAAAATGTTTTTCCCACAGTTCAAGAAAGCACTTTGTAGAAGCATTTATTCAGAAAAAAGGGGATGCCTGCTCGACTCCTCTATTGCACACCCGATGTATGACCCAAGCATAAAACATACCTTTGAATGAGCAGTGCCGGATACTGCAGCAGTTGCTGTAATATCTATGGCTGTACCAGACCTGTAGTCTGCCACCCCTCCATTACAGTAGACATACTTGTGTTTAAACGATGTTCGTGTTGTATGGAATAGGAACGGGTGGTTTTTGTAGTATGTCACTCGTGTAAATTCTTCTTTGCTGTTGTAAAACACAACTTCAGTAAAATAAATGGTTATCATTGGTACAGCTAAATTTTTTAAATCATAATCAAGGTAATAAAAGAAAGGGCTAAAACGAACAAATGAAGGATCGAGATTTTTTACTTATTCAGAAACCAATTTGATAAACCACCCGTTGTCAACCAAAATTTGGTAACTTGACTCTACCGGTGCACTTGGTCCATACTCCCAGGTTTGTTTATTGTATATTGTTCGAATTATTCATTTATCCTTTAGTTTAGATGTTCAGTCTGTTGTCATGGTCTAGCCTATAACTACATGTATGTCCCTGTTTATAATTATGAACATATTACTCGTTTCGATCGTGATACCCATGCTTGGTATAAGAGGCCATGCTATTTTTAAAAATTCGTAATTTGATGATAAGTCGTTTCATGTATACACATTTATGGAAGGATGGAAGGAAAGGCTTTTATCAAATGAAGTAAATCTTTTCCCTTTAAAGGTCCACCATTTTGTGGACGAGTTCATGATGGCGATCGAATTGATAAAATCGTACAAGTTTCTGTTCCTTATATTACGCAACATACAACATGTATACATGTAACTGTTATCTGGTTCAATAAGCATGTTTGAAGAAACTTTCTGCATTGAGACAGTGGGGACTTATTTAGATTAACAATGCCAACTTTAATTGCCCACAATGGGACACAAATCATTGTGCCTAATTGACATATACATGTAGGTTTCACGAGAGTTCACGAGAGTTACTTCCCCTATTCGGTATCCGGGTATTAATAGTAAGCATGTCTTGATGGAAGCATGGTTGTCAGTCTTCCACGTATTTGTGTATATTTTTTCTTTCCTTCTATTTTTTATTTATTTATTTTTATTTTGTGTGTGTGTGTGTGTGTGTGTGCTCTTTTTATAGTTATTGTCTGTGTAGTTTGGATTTAGGTGCTTTCATGACATTGTTGATTAATTGTATGCAGTGTTATTTAGTTAATAATAAAGCATCAGTTTCGCCAAGGCAGAATTAGTTGTCAATTGCACGAGTTTCTTATGAAATTCAATGTGATAGGTACTGAATCACGTGTAAAAACGCGTACAATATGGATATATATGTGTATGAAAAAATGATATATTACTAATGATAAAAAAAACCATTTTTGCTTCTAGTATATCAGATGCAAATGCGTGGTATTATCATTAACTTACGAAAGCAATCTCATCAACGACTCCTCTATCTGCGTTGGAGGTGGAATACAAATTACTCCTGTTAGAGAAAATGATATGTTTAGAGTAATTGAAGTTTTAATACATCAAATGATGTACAGTGTACATGATGTGTAATTTATGAGGTATCTCATTTTTGTGTAAACTTTATCATCATTATCATATATTCAAACATGTAAGATGATACTCTTATAATTGCTTGATCAAAGCAATAGAGAACTATTTTATTTCAATTTAAATTGTGAATAAGAATAAACCGCATTAGTTACATGTGCATGCCTTTATTCTCTGAAAAGAAACTTTCCATACCCTTTACAAGTGGCTTAACAGGAACAACTTTCAAGTATGTATTATTCTATCAAGTTAAAAGAGGTTATAACTACATTAAACGTCATATTAAAGTTTTTGTTGTCCTCCTTGACTCAGTGTGGCATTTTGCCTTGTTACTGAAACTTTATAGATATGGTATACACGGGAACATGTCTCGTTGTTTTCCTCTTGAACGTAGTGTACGACAAGGTGGTGTATTGTCAGCTCTACTTTACCTTGTTTACTTTAACGATTTACTTCATGATATTGACCAGTCAAAAAACGGTGCTATGTTACTTACTTGACATCTGTGTCAGAACTTCTATGCAAGCAGACGATATAGCTCTGATATCATCAAACGAACACGAAGTACAAAATCTCATAGATCTATGTGAACATTATAGCACTACATTGGCGTTTGAATTCTCTCCGTCGAAAAGTTAAGTTTTGCATTGTGTCGATCCCCGTAATGCTTCAAATAAACTGACATTCATGTAAGATGACACAATACCCTTAGTTACTTCTTCTAAACATGTTGGGATAATTTTGGAGAGTTCTTTAAAATCAACGAACAAAACTTGCAATGCCTGTCGGTCTCAACGCTCTTCTGTATTGTTTGTTATCAACTCTTGAATTCACCCGTAAATCTTTAACCCACTGAATTGTTCAAAGAAAGTGCAACAGTTGTGTTGCACAAAAGCCGTATATGGGTGTGAACTTTGGAGTAACTTAACTCAATCTGAAACTGAGATGTTTGAACTATCATAAATTCGCATGTAAAACGTTACAAGGAACGAATGCGTTGGGACAAGTTCGTACAAGTCTCGGTTTGGTCAGCATCGAGTGTTACGTTGATAAATGCAAGTTATTATATTCTTTGACAGAATCTGTAGACTAAAATCGAATGCATTGCATAGAAGGATTAAGGTGACCAGGCTATTCGAATTCAAATATAGATGCACTAAAACTCAATATGGTTTTATTCCTGAAGTGTATAGACTTGCTCATAAGTACGATATGACAGAACGCTTTATTCATGGACTCTGGTAAATTTCCATCAAAGAAAGCATTGTCAGCTATTGTCAAGGATCAGATAAAAAAAATGACCGAACGTTCTAAGTGGTATTCGGGACTATCAAGCGACGAGGACTTTAATCTATTCAGACGTATGCTTGGTGAAATAAAACTACATCGTGTCTGGACTAGAGCAGAAATCGAACCAGAACAACGAGAAGCAGCTAAATATGTTATTGTTATTTTTATTGTTCTGTCATTAAAAGGACGATAACATATTACTATGTGATCAATGTGGGATGTTCTTTCCAAATATCGTAGAGCACATCTTAGTCTTATGTAGTACATTGATAGGCAAACGTCATGAACTTTGAATAGACATTATTAACATTAATCCTCTTCAGTTAAGCGTATACCTAGACAGTCTAGCACCAAGTAACTTGACTGTTAACATCTTATCCTGCAATACTGATTCCGAACTAGAAAGAGATGAACTTGACTTTTTCAGTAAAATTTGCATACAGAATACCTTCATGTGAAAATCTGTGTACGAGAGGAACTAAAAGTAAATAACATGTACACTGTTTCAAGGAGTGACTTCTCATCAGCAGCATTAGAACCAGATATGTAGGGAGATCTAAAGCCAAAAATTAATTGTATGTATACAAGACGTATTCAAAACCAATACTGTCGCAAGAGGAAGCCAAATCCCGAGAAGTTCTACCTTGTACAATACAAGCAATGAAGCCTCGGTGTTTTAAGTATTTTGAAGTTTGTAATACTGCAAATTTTAATGATATGATAAAATCCGATAAAATCTGACTACTGGGTTGGCGAATTCTCTTTAATTGTACAGAAATTTACAGAAATCGTTTGATAAGATTATAAAATCAAACATGCAATGTATGATTTGAGATCAAGGTCAGTATATCAGTAGATATATCCATATCTAATTTGTTAAAATGTACATATTTTACAGATAATTTTAGAAATTTTTCATTGATATGATTTGAATTTAAGGAAATTTGCATGGCTTTTATCTTGTTTTCCATGCAAGTTGGGTTCATTCTGACTTGTGTCTGATGGGCTCTTTGAACCGTTTTTATCATAAATTTTTCTGCTAAATGTTTACTCTCCTTTTTCATGAGGCCATTGTTTCCCTTATATTTGAATGTTTTATTTATTCCATATTTGATTCATGCATCTGTGTGTGTACAATTAACACCAAATATTCACTATAGACGGTGTTAGTAGAACCAAATGTTCCCTATAGACGGTGTTAGTAGAACCGAATGTTCCCTATAGACGGTGTTAGTAGAACCAAATGTTCCCTATAGACGGTGTTAGTAGAACCGAATGTTCCCTATAGACGGTGTTAGTAGAACCAAATGTTCCCTATAGAAAGTGTTAGTAGAACCGATTGTTCCCTATAGACAGTGTTAGTAGAACCGAATGTTCCCTATAAAAAGTGTTAGTAGAACCAAATATTCCCTATAGACAGTGTTAGTAGAACCGATTGTTCCCTATAGACAGTGTTAGTAGAACCAAATGTTCCCTATAGAAAGTGTTAGTAGAACCGAATGTTCCCTATAAAAAGTGTTAGTAGAACCGATTGTTCCCTATAAAAAGTGTTAGTAGAACCAAATGTTCCCTATAGAAAGTGTTAGTAGAACCGAATGTTCCCTATAAAAAGTGTTAGTAGAACCAAATGTTCCCTATAGACAGTGTTAGTAGAACCAAATATTCCCTATAGACAGTGTTAGTAGAACCAAATGTTCCCTATAGAAAGTGTTAGTAGAACCGAATGTTCCCTATAAAAAGTGTTAGTAGAACCGATTGTTCCCTATAAAAAGTGTTAGTAGAACCAAATGTTCCCTATAGAAAGTGTTAGTAGAACCGAATGTTCCCTATAAAAAGTGTTAGTAGAACCAAATGTTCCCTATAGACAGTGTTAGTAGAACCAAATATTCCCTATAGACAGTGTTAGTAGGACCAAATGTTTAATCTGTTAAGTCATAAGATAAGACAGGATACAAACCTGTAAGGTACACGGCAAGACTATTACTAACGACTTAAATATTAAATCAACTTGGAGGTTTCATCTCCCAATTCTTATCGAAATACAGATTAATTGTCTGCCTCAGCTAAATTAACATAACATTGGATGTCGGCTGAGACAATCAAACCGCTAGAAATAAAATAGCATCTTGTTATTATCTCAGACATTATACATGAACTTGTATGTCTTACCATTAAAGACTCCAAACAGCAAGGCTACAATCAGAGACATGTTCACACCAGGACGTCCGTTTCACTATTGGACTATTTCTTTGGTTTCCAGTTTATAAACACTTCTTTTTCTATCCAGTTTCTAACCTTTTCCACACATGTACATTTCGAACCGATAAGGTCAATGTTGGAAACTTTGAGTTCGTGCAAGTACATGTACTTTCCTTATATCTCTATGTTCGAGATTTTCACATTTACATTGTAGGTATGACTAATGATGTAACTTGTGCATTTTTAATTACATGTATGTTTGGTCGTAAGAAACTATCCAAAATGAAGTTGTAATATCAAAATAAGAAGAATTGGCATGGTGAATATCTCAAAGAGACAACAATTCCACCTGGATGAAAAATGTCAGCTAAGGACACCCATGGTTCTGCATATATATGTCTTCCTGTGTTGGTGGCTTAAAAACCACAGGGTAGTGATATGCGTCTAGTGCAGTAGTGATCGAACGTCTCTAGATCGCTACTGACGCTGGCTAGTCTACTTGTAGACGAAAAGGGGAGCAACGTAAGCAGAAGCCTTCCTCTGCCAGTACATAGCCTCTACACTACCAAGACTCCTTCAATTTGCCTCCCCGAGGTAACACACGGTAACTTGGGTCTAGTACTCAAGGCTAACATGAAGGGGATCTCGGAGTAACAAGGACCCTAGAGGTGCAGAGTGCAGGCCCACCGGCGCGTGGAACACGCCCTGGCTCTCACCAACCTTGCCCCACCTATGGGTTAAATAGATCGCTGCCTTGTGATGGACTGTTGAGTCAAAGGCTACGGGAGACAACCCAGACAGAAAACGATGGTCAGACTGGGATCAAACCTTTGGAAGGGAACCTGTCTAGGAGAGGAAACTCTGATGTAAAACCCGGCTAGAAAGGAGTCGTCACCCATGGTAGGGAACCTATCTAGGAGAGCAAACTCTGATACAAAAGCATGTGAGGGACTTGCTGACCACCACATTAAAATAAAGCGGAAGCTAGAGGGCCAACCCCCCACTAGTGGATACAAATGGTTACAGAAACGATTACAGTAAAAGTCATTCCTCGGACTCGTCAACGACTAGAGAAAGAGGACCAAACCAAACATCGAGGACAGCAAATGACGCGAAAGCCGATGAAGTTGTTCTCACCAAAACAACCAACAACCATAGGCACTTGGAATGTTAGAACAATGTATCAAAGTGGCAAAAGCTTGCAAGTTGCGAACAAAATGGATAGACACAATATCGAAATTCTAGGACTCAGCGAAGTAAGAAGGAATACAGCTGGAATGACAACACTATCTTCAGGTCATACGGTCATATTCTCAGGAAATCCAAATGAAGACGACATACATGACAAAGGCGTGGGATTCATGCTTACAAAGAAAGCCAAGAAATCGCTTTTGGAGTGGAATCCAATATCTGCAAGAGTGATATCAGCTAGATTTGACACTCGATTCCAGAAAACAACATTTATACAGGTGTATGCACCAACAAACACTGCAGACGAAGATGATAAAAATGACTTCTACAACTTATTACCATCAGTTGTTGATGCCGTTCCTAAAAGAGACATTCTTATCATCTTAGGAGATCTAAATGCCAAAGTAGGTGATGACAGAGGAGGTTTAGAAAGGGAGATAGGACCACATGGAATAGGGCAAATGAATGAGAACGGAGAGATGTTTGCTGACTTTTGCGCTATAAACAGTCCAGTAATTGGCGGTACTTGGTTTCCACATAAATCTTGTCATAAAACCACCTGGATTTCACCATCTGGAGACACTGAAAACCAAATAGACCACATAACAATAAGCCGTCGATGGAGATCTTCATTACAAGATGTACGAACAAAACGTGGAGCAGACGCAGCATCAGATCACCACCTTGTAATTGGAAAAATTAAACTCAAGCTTTTAACAACAAAGAAAAGAGAGACTACAAAAAGGAAGTTTAATGTTGAGAAGTTTAAAGATCAGAAAGTGAAAGACAACTTCCAAATTACACTCAGGAACAGATTTAGTACTTTATTAGATCTTGACAACGAAGAAATGAACAATGATATTGATGACATCTGGAACTCAACAAAGACAGCCATTCTGGAAGCATGCAAAGAAACAGTTGGTTTCATTCAAGTGAAAAGAAAGAAATGGATGCCAGATCAAACATGGGATACAATATCTGAAAGAAGGGAAATAAAAGAAAAGTTGATGAGTGCCAAAACCAGACAGCAAAAGAAAAACCTGCAAGACCTTTACAGCGCAAAAGACAGAGAAGTGAAGAAAAGCTGTGAAAGAGATAAAAGAAACCATGCTGAAAAGTTAGCAGTAGAAGCTGAAAACGCCTGCTTAAACGAAGACATCAAAACATTGTATAGCATCACAAGACAACTCAGTGGAAAGATCTCTCAAAATGTAAATTTACCAGTCAAAGATAAAAACAACAATACCCTCACAAAGCTAGAAGATCAGATTGACAGATGGAAAGAACACTTTAGTGAGGTATTGAACAGACCACCACCAACAAATCCACCAATACTTGAAGAAGGTCCAACACTTAACATAGAGACTGACAAAATTACCGAAAATGAAGTAAGAAAAGCCCTAAAACATCTTAAGAATGGGAAAGCAGCGGGAATCGATGGCATACCACCAGAAGCCCTCAAGTCCATGAATGACACTACCATTCAATATCTTCTTGGGCTATTAAACCAGATATGGGAAAAAGAAAAAAATTCCAAAAGACTGGCAAAAGGGACTCTTGGTAAAACTACCTAAAAAGGGGGACAAATCCAATTGCAACAACTGAAGAGGAATAACTCTTTTGTCCATTCCTAGTAAAATCCTATGCAGTATAATCTTACAAAGAATGAAAGAAGAGATTGATAGCAAGCTGAGAGATGAACAAGCTGGATTTAGACAAGAACGATCATGTGTCGACCAGATTGCTACACTCAGAATAATTATTGAGCAAACGATCGAATGGCAGTCATCCCTATATCTAAACTTTATTGACTTCCAGAAAGCATTTGACAGCATAGATCATCAGGTCTTGTGGAACATTCTAGGACACTATGGGATTCCATCTAAGATTATTTCCATGATTAAGTTACTGTATGAAGAATTCTCTTGTCAGGTCATACATGCTGGTACATTGACGGATCCTTTCCCTGTAACAACTGGCGTAAGGCAAGGATGCATTCTCTCTCCCCTTCTCTTTCTCATAGTCATCGACTGGATAGCAACAACAGCTTACAACGACCCTCATGGTATACAATGGACACTAACATCTCGTCTAGAAGACCTCGAATTTGCAGACGACATATGCACACTATCGCATCGTCTTCAAGATTCCCAACACCAGGTCAACCATCTCGAAGAAACAGCTAAAAGAACAGGATTGTATATCAACACAGCCAAAACCAAATCCATGAGAATCCAACAAAACCAGATGGATCCAATATTGGTAAATAACCAACAGATAGAGAATGTAGATAAATTTACGTACCTTGGAAGTGTCATGAGTACAACTGGAGGCACTGACGAAGATGTACAAGCCAGAAAGATGAAAGCATTACAGGCTTTTTCCATTCTAAAGCCAGTATGGAAAAATAGAACACTGAGAACGGCTACTAAGATCAGAATTTTCAACAGCAATGTTAAGTCTGTCCTGTTATATGGTTGCGAGACCTGGAGAGAAACAGAAAACACCATGAAATCTATACAAGTCTTTGTTAACAAGTGCCTAAGAAATATACTGAATATCAGATGGCCAGAAAAAATAACAAACAAGAAACTCTGGCAAAGAACAAAATAACAACCAATAGAAAACACTATTCGAACCCGAAAATGGAAATGGATTGCTCATACTTTAAGGAAAAACAATAAAAACACTACAAAGCAAGCTTAAGATTGGAATCCCTAAGGGCAAAGAAAAAGAGGAAGACCAAAGAACACCTGGAGGAGGGGTTTGAGCTCTGAACTGAAGAGAGTAGGACTAACGTGGAAGAATTGTAACACCATCGCCCAAAACCGAAGCGAATGGAGAGAAACTGTAGTCGCCCTGTGTCCACCCATGGACGAAGTGGAATAAATCAAAAAAAATCTGATATAGAAAAGCATAAGTCGTTGAAAATCTGTCTTTTTATGTAGTCTAATTTTCTATATGATTAGCATTTTTTTTTCATAAAGTATACGCAATTTTTTTTTCAAAGACCCAACATTTATTAACAAATATCCATATACGCTTTCTTTATAACGAATATGCGTGCATTCTTGTACTTACTTGGTTATGGATCAGTAATTGTTTTGTCACCCTTATTTTTCATTACACTGTTATAATTATATGTTACATCCTTAAGTTCTTAATATAACAAAATGATAGTATATAACTGTTGTCTGAAAGCTACTTTGAAAGGGAAATCGAGGGAACCAGGATTGGAACTTTAATCAAAAAGAACATTTTCCAATAAAATAAAATAAAAACAAGACAAACAACAATAGATAGACGAAAACGAAGAAATGAAATTACAAAACACGCACAAAAAAAACGGCTGTGTAGTGATGCAAGGACATTTGGATTGCTTGTTCCGCCATGATTAAGAATTGCTATAAAGTCGTTCAAGTGGACACAGCTTAGCAGATAAATCTAACCAACTGAATGTTCAAATGGTTGTATTAAAAAAAAACAAATAGAATATTCACTTTGGTAAACTCATGACGCAATGCATAATACATATATATATATGTGTGTGTGTAAATGAAACGGAATGCGACGCTAGTGTTATAACAAGCTCTGAAGCAGCGTCTGACGTTCGAAAGTCACTGTATACGCTGCAGACTGCCCTCTCAGAATATGCAAGCATTTTGCAAAGTTGGGAAAATTCAAAGACTTTACGCGACCCTTTGCGATTGTCAAACGATGTTCAATTTGAATAATGTCCGAGAATGTCGAAAGGCTTGTCTGCAGCGGTTAGGAAGAGAGGAAACGAACGTCTGCCGCTGCGTGGAGCTTGCTATTATAAAGGCTAGAATATAACGTTATCAATTTGGAATTTACAGGCTGTTGTGTTGAGGAATACATTTATATACATCAAATACGATATCGATGAACAAAGGTTATCCTGCTTAACTAGCCTGTGCGTAAATTAACAATTCAAATTACAATTGACAACCGATTCCAAAGAAATTCTTTATTTTCTTGTTATAATATAGTATATAAAAAAGGTTTTTATAAAATCACCATGAATCTAGTTTATAGCAGTAATAGATAATATCCTGAGACACGAAACCGGGATTTCTTCATGGTACTGCTTGCATATATTGTCAATTACATAACTCATTTCATTGTTACCATCTATCTAGTATGCTGGACCATTGCTTTTGCCATCAGTCGGTCAGTCATTGGTGAGTTTTGTTTCAGACATTTTCTTTCCAGTAATAACTGTCTGTAATGTAATTCAGTTTATTATTACATGATATCTCATAAAATCTACGTTTATTGTTGCATATTCATGATATTAGAGAACTACCGTTAATAAGTTTTTGTGATATAAGGGAGACAAACCTAGTTTATTTCAGTGAAAACAGTATTATAGGTCTCAGTATCGTATTAATTTTCACATAGACTTCTATAGTGAAGTGCATATTTTTAGGATTTTTTTAAAAATATGTAAATTGATTCAATAAAACTTTCACTTATGTAGCATTTCTAAAGACATGTGAAAAAATAATTTCCCGCAAAGAAAATAGGGTGAGTCCACGATCGGACAGCAAAGTAGTCTTGAATTAGAAATAGCCATTTTCCCTACTTTCACTTTCGTTTTGCACTCACCAAACCAACCTTTTCAGTGGAACATTTTTATGTTATTATGTTAGATTTTCTTTTAAAAAAAGTTCTTCATCTTACAGTGTGATGTTTGCTCTATTTTATAAGTCATTGTTCATATCTTTTGACAAAACATTAGTTTGTAAAGAGGCAAAAAGAAAATGCACTATATTTTCATAGCATCCATGTTTTGATGTACAGCTGCTCAGGGATATGCAATACGATACTGGTACCTATATCTTAAGTGCGAGTTGTAGTTAATGTCAATAAATCGGAATTATCTTTTTTATATTTTTAATGTTTCGCTGAGAAGTTCGGAAATTCATTCCTTTCTTTAAATCAAAAGGATTTATCATTATTTAACAATAGGGAATTTAAATCAGTATGATATAAAGGACCTGGAATATGAATAAATACCTGGAGATAATCTAACCAATACTGAATATCTTATAGTATATAATATTTGTTAAGGATTAATTCCGTGTGTACAATACTAAGTCTTCATACTTTAGGACATGTGATACGAACTACAAGAAACCCACTTAGAAGCCCCGAAGCGGTTTTAATTATAAAAAGTGTAAACTGAACAAAACCAAGTTACTAGTATATTGATTATTTTCTATACAATAAAAACAACCGACAGGGTGTTTGATGTTGCAATTTGACATGAAGGGCGAGCACGTGCACGCGTCTTTGAAAATGTGCTACGGTCAACGCTCTTATATGCTGATTAAACATCAATAAATGAAACATTCAATTATAAAGTGAAAAGAGACATAAACTCCAGAACTGCAAATGTTAATTTCACAATGATAAAACAAGAATACATCTTAAATTTTGGTTCTGAATCCACGATCCTGTATTATAGCTTACCGGGCTAGCTTTTTGTGCTCTACTGTGTTTGATTTCATGGCACTGTGTATCAGGAAAAGATTAAATAAATCCCTCTGAAATAAAAAGTAATTCCACATGATATGATGTGTCTTACGTCTAGCACCTTAATATTTTAATTACATAAAGTAGGTATCCACTAACATTGTAGCTAGACAGACAGACAGACTAGTGGGTCTGCTTTTACAGTTGATGACAAATGTAAAAGTTTTCATTTGTAATAACCATTTGAACTGTTGACGACTACATGTATATTCAATTGATATTGTTTGGGATTTGCTTGCAGTACTCTATACCCTAATTTGTTTACATACCTGAGTATTGCTTCCATCGATTCTATACATACCACATACCTGAGCATTACTTCCACCGATTGTAAGAATCTTATAACGTACAGGATAAACAAGATTTGTTGCTTTATTGTAGTCCCCAGCATCATAGGCTACAAAAGCCTCACAAAGGGCTAGACCAACCTCATTTGTGATGCTGCAATTATCTCCCTTGCCATTTCTATAAAGCAAACATACAAAAAAACACAATGACTGAACTTCTAGGTATTACGAGAATTACATTTTGCATATCAAAAAAACACGGACAGCCCTGGATTTAAGTAAACAGAATAAAAGGTCAAAAAGTCGAGAAAAGCTAAGCAACAACGTTTTCTGAAAATTCATGATTTAATCCAAAAATAGTTTTCCCATTTTTGGGTAGGAACGGAGGTGCTAACGCCGGGTCTACCATTATGACTCCGCCTCTGGAACCAGTGGAATTTTTTTCATAGATAAAAGTACTTTGAATTAATTCAAAAGCTTCTTACCCCGTAGATGTGATTTAAGCATATTGTTATCTATCGCACTCACTTTACAAAGTTTTTGAGTGACTCCAAAAGTTTCTGTGTAGCAGTGGTATCCTCTGATCCAAGACATGACATCATAAAGTGGGCATCATTAAACGCCAGGACATGATCGTCTAGATGCTGTCTACAGACGGTCTGTATATCTTTGTATCGGTTTTCAACATTTACACCTGAAGCAAGTATTAGTAGTGTAAGCATAATTTAACATGATTGATACACATGACTCTTTAGTTATACGCATCGATATTTACATGTAATTAGCCTTTCCTGCATATTTTGTATCAAATCCCTTCAACGTCGGTGGTTTTAAAGTGTACGGACAGACGACAATATCACCTCACAAACAAATATCAACATGTATATTATTTACAGGGATGAAACATATTTTTTTGAAACGAAAAGAGGGTTTTCGTTTTTACTACTTTTTACTACAAATATGAACAGAATCTTAATACAAATTTGAGAAGTGTCCAATACCCGGAACCCTGGATCAGCAACCGAAATATATCATAAACGAAATATCTAGAATAACAAGGAATTTAACCAATATACATTTACTTCAACAATTCTTTGAATTGTGAGTTGAGCCTGTCTTACTCATCAGTTAGTACTGTATATTTTATTTGTGTGTTTGTTTGTTTGTTTTTCTTAATGTTGGTCTCTTTCTTTCTGCTATATGACATCTTTATTATCAATATTTAATGACAAAATGTGGGACATGGATTAGGCTACATGTGATCTACACCCACCTACTTAATCACTTAACATAGTGTATACATGTAGTTAGTTAACTAGAGTGAAAATGTGAACCACCGAATATTTCCCGAAGTTTTGTCGGTACATTATACATGTTACATGTATACGTTGGACAACCCACACAGAATATAAAAAAAATGATATAAGTATAATTTGAGTGAAAAAAAAATAAACATCAATTGCCAAAGTGTTGTAAAAGTTGGAAAGTACCAATCACCCAAAACCATTTGCCGACTTCCATATGACTTGATGAAACTCGGATTTATTTAAATAAAAGTGAGATGACGCTTACCATTGTACTTACTATATACACCTCACTAGCATACTGAGTTAAAGTTTATAATCCACTTTTGTGTTAAGTTTTTTTCTGAGCAGTAAGTCTCTTTGAATGTATGTTTTTTCATCGTTTGTGTCTTTTTTTTTTATGTTTTGTTTTGGCATTGTTTTTTTAAATTCAATGATTTGACAATATTTTTAAAGTCACATGATCAAAAATGAAATTGTGACGAATTATTACGTTCCTGGTTTGACATGGTCTCCGCTGTACAACCGATGCATCCCCTTCACTAAAACACTACAAACTTGATATAGACTTGTTACATTGACCTAGTACATGTAATTGACATTGATAATTAAAAATATTCAACGATTATATGCTCGTTAAATTGTGATGATGCTTCTAGGAATGGTGCATTTTTACATGTTCATTAATATTTTGCAATACAGAATTGCTGTTGAGA
Organism: Perna viridis; assembly: GCA_037379345.1. Lineage (NCBI taxonomy): Eukaryota > Metazoa > Mollusca > Bivalvia > Mytilida > Mytilidae > Perna > Perna viridis. Next base: position 31,281,402 of record CM074524.1, on the reverse strand, counting down.
ACATTTTCCATATCTAATTATTTCAAATATCTGTACAGACTACAAACAATGAAATCATCTACTCATTACAAAGTCAGCACATTACATGCCGTTACCTTCCATCTGTAATCTATACAACAGAGAACAAGCATCAACCATATCTAACATAGCACCAGATTTTGCAGCCAATGGCCCTACCTTCAAAACAGATATAGATGCATTAACTCTTGTAACTTGTTCCTCTATTTTTCTCACTTATCGGTGCACCTGGTCCATGCTCCCAGTTGTTAGTGGAGTCCGAGTTGCTCATTTACTTTTGTTACTTTGTATGTATGATTGTAGTTACTTTGTGTTCTTTGTTGTGTATGTCTGTTTTCCATGTCTGGTCTTTGTCCCTGGATTACATTCTTTTGATTACCGCTATAACCTTGGTTCCCTTGATTACTCTTATCACTGAGAGTACCCACAGAAAGCAATCCTGTACGATACAATGTATGGTCCTTCCTTAAAATCTAGCATGCAGAGACATTAACTGTTTTGGAGAAATTTTGATTTCTTCAATAATCGAAATACCAACTAAAGGCAATACTACATTAATAAAAAACTATCAATATGAAAATATAAAATCTGAGGGAAAATAGCAACATGAACGAAAAAGAGAACAGTATAAAAATTTCTATACAAGGTGTATAGCCGCTCTCGTACAATGAATACACACCGTGACGAATGTAGACTAGCTCATCATCGGAAACCCATGGGCACTTTGACGTGCGGTCCGTTGGTTTCCATCGCGATGGGATTTGACTGCAATGCTTACCATGTTATCCTAGTACATCGTATGATTTAAGTCTTCAGAGTTGTCTTTCAGATATACATGTATATTGTGCTTTCCTTAATGAATCAGTTTGTATTGTTTTTTTTCTGTAGAAAACTGTAACAAAATATGTTTTACCTGTGAATCATATATTCCAACAGCGTCTGAATAGTTCCCCTAAAAAGTAAAAATTATTGATGAATAAAATTATTGAATCATTCGTAACCACACTTTAATCACCTACTCTAACATGGGAGGGTGTACAGGGGTGTGGATATGAGGATTAAAGGGACGGAAATCGGTGGTTAAAGGGGTGGGAAACGGTGATGGAGAGGACGGGCAACGGTGGCTGATGGGCAGGGAACGGAAACTGAAAAATACGGGAAACGGGGATTATGATTGGAAAAAATAACCGGGGGTAAAATGAAAGGGGGTAGGAAGCGGTGGTCAGGGTGTGGGGTGGTAGGCGGTGGTCTAGGTGAAGGGAAGCAAGGATTAAGTATCCCCGTCTAAAATCCCCTCTAAAATGGTGGCAAAGTGGAGAGTTTGATGGATACCGTTATCCCTGTTTCATCATCAATTTTGAGGAAATTCTCATTTTTGAGATTTGCTTATCAAACGCTTAATAAGCTGAAATAATAAACCGTGAATACATTTATCAAAATACAAATATAAATTGACAAAACAGGAAGTCAAGAGAGGCAAATAGCTCTTGCTGGCAGACATGCAATAAGAACATAGTCATAGTATCTTTTCAAAACGACGGATTTCATGCTTCAATTCATGTAAAACAGTCATCTATGTACAGTTATACCTACCTTTTCAATGTTGTACAATGCATAATGCCAATAGTTGTGACACGCTATCATTCCACACACCTAAAATACCAAATACATAAAGTACAAATGTACGTGCACAAGAAGTGTGTGTATTCAGGCGTACATGTATCAACTATGAATTTCCATTGTTTGAATTTTTATCATATTAAAAACACTGGTTGAATAATTTCGGGAAATCTGGCAAAAAAAACTTCAGTCAACCACACATTCCGCCCCTAGCTCGAATATTTTTTTTAATTTTTCAGATAATCACTGTACATTTTCGGTAGCGGGACCTCTTTTTGGGCATTGAGCGTTCTATTCATTAACTAGGCCAGTAAGCGGGTCTTTCATTTTTCACCACTGAATAGCTAGGCCAGAATGTACACTACAAATCAACATCCCACTCTCCCTTGGAGTTAGTAATGATTTGGATCCTACATGTATTTTACAGCTGTGACAGGAAGGCCTACACACATGGTAATAGACTGTCGCTGAATTGTCACCGAGCAGTCTAGGGTTCGATGGCGGAGGTATAATTTTGTGAGGAGAATCAAAGACATGCTCTCACATTACATAGTGAACGTACTAACGTCTTACATCCGATTTTTTTCTGTACTCTTCCCTACCTTACAACTAGCATACACATTTTAGTACTTACGTTCCAATCATTCTCTGTACTTGTCATGAACTGGATCCCTTCATTTTGCCTTCCGTTCATTTCTAACACATGTGCCATAGCGTGAGTTGCCCAAGCGTCATGTCGATTTATATCCAATCCCTAACAAATACATTAACCGTTACTTACTAAGAAATGGTTAACACTAATGTACGAGATTTGAACAATATGATTCCGTATCAAACTATGATTCAATCTATAGAATCTGCTGGCCACTTCTTACTCATGTGTTCATTATATCAAACGCTCAGGAGACAACTTCAACTTCCTGATCCAACTCACTTCAAATCTTCTCCTATTCGGATCAAGTGAGATGTCGGATGAATAAAACGTTGAGATGTTTAGTAAGGTTCAAAACTTTTTGTTACAGAGAAAACGCTTCAAATTAACAACCTAATTTACAGGGTTACTTCCCTTGAATAATTTTGAAAATTGCTTATGACCCGAGTAAATACTTAGAGTATTAAATATCAACCTCTTCACTTTGCACTCCACTCACCAAATGCACGTTATGAGCACTAGAGCTATTCTATATATCAATGATTTCAGGAGACGGATTGATATAAGACTTTAAGTCTTGTTTTTGAATCCTGTAATTTATTTGCCATTGTTTATTTTATTCGATTGTTTTGACTTGATGTTAAAAAACGAAAATTATATAATAAATATGCTTAAACGAAATGGTTATATGTAACAAAGAAACAACCAACGAAAACATCCAGAAATCTATACAAGCAATTTCTGATTCGTTACCTCAATGTAAGAAAATGTTAATTAATATATTGTGTGAATGCAAGGTAATCTAATTGAATATTCATGGCATTTTAATGAAGTACAAAATGTCCTCTATGGTTTACTGGAAGGGAATGTCAGATAATTTCATGAAAGGTTAGACAATGTCACGGAAGGGCTGAAGATGTCACGGAAAGTCAGAAAATATCTTGTACGGTTAGAGAATGTCACGGAAGGGCTGAAGATGCCACGGAATGCCAGATAAGGTCACGGAAGGTCAGAAAATATCTTGTAAGGTTAGAAAATGCCACGGAAGCGCTGAAGATGTCACGGAAAGTCAGATAAGGTCACGGAAGGTCAGAAAATGTCTTGTAAGGTTAGTGAATGCACGAAAAGGTCTGAGAATGTCACGAAAAGTGATGAAATGCCAAGAAAGGTCTGAAAATGTTACAGAAGGCAAGATAATACCAATGCAGGTCTGAGTATGAGGATGTCACAAAAGGTCTGAGAATGTCAGTAAATTTATGTGCACTTCATGAAAATGTCAGAAAATGTCAGCACTGTTAATGTATATCATCCAATGAGAGAACTATCAGTGAACGAAGGTATAGTTATGAATATCAGGAATACTTTTGAATATTACTTGAGGTCACTGAAGGGTTATCAGTGAAGAATAGTAAATGTAATGTATAAATTGAGTGTTCAGAATTGTGGATATATGTTTAAAACATTTCGATTTTTCAAGATAGTTTCGGTTTTTTCCTAGCATTACAGTTTACCCTTCTTGCTGTTTTCTCAGCTTGGTCATACAGAAGTGTTTCCTCTAAGCCAAAAGCATGCATTCCAAGAAGATATCTGCAGAATAATGCAAGTTTGAAACACCAAATATTGTCATGAAAGTTTAACAGCAAGTAAAAAATATCAATACACATTTTCGCAGTAGCGAATTTTATATGACTTTGTGACTGTTTTAATTTAGTTAGTTCTTTGTGACTTAGTGACTTTGCTGTGATTTGATGAATTAGTTGTGACTCAGGGGCAGCGCTATGACTAGATGACTTCGTGTTGTGGTTTGTTGACTCAGTTGTGACGTAGTCAGTTCACTGTGACTTTGCTGTGACTTGGTAACTGCATTGATTTCGTGGTTGAATGTAATTTACTGATAATTTACTCGTCTCTTTTTTTCTGAATGTGGAAACCACTATCAATGCAACCCTGAAATTTGTCTGTCAGGCATAAAGACTTTTCAAAGCACATGTATTCCAGTCTCTTAAAGTCACTTTATTGTATTTAATCTCAGACATTAGTTGGTTGGCATCTTTTTTAAATGTATGCTACATACACAATACACATGTACATGTGTATCTTGTCAGTTTTAGATGACAGTATTTTCAGTTGAAGTAGTTTACGATAAAATTCGTACTAATGCCGTATCTGTCGGTACATGTAGTTGCTGTTTATATTATCAGTTCTTTATTGGTTTTATTGGCTTAGCCTTGCATGCAACTAAGTATCCTGAAATATTCGTAATCGCCGTATAAAAAATACATTTGTAACGAATAATAAGTACTAATTACCCATATAACAAAATAATTACTAATTACCCATATAAAGGCATAGATGTTTTCCAAAAAGGCATGACCCGGGCAATTCCATCTCTCATCTGTGGGTAGAGGCCGAGATAAAAGTACGAGTCGTGTGCAAATTTAAGGGCTAGCATATCCAAAGGGTTGTCTAAAAGGATATCTTCCCATACATTACATGCTTTTTTCGTTTCGCTGAAATGTAAAAGACAAAACAAGTCTTAAAGTCTTGTAAATTTACTTTTTTGTTTCAAGCAACAGTTCTTTTTTTCTTTTTTTTCTTTTTTTTTCGGGGGGGGGGGGGGGGCCAAGCGTCGTTTCCCCCATTGAATACACAAATGACTTAACTGAGAAGGTTTTTATCGTTAAGGTTCAATTGTTATTTAGTACATGTAGATACATTAGTTTAACCTTGTATTAATTGAATTTCAATTCCCAATTTTGCATGTAGGACAATGTAAACATATATAAAAAGGTAGACAATTTTTAGTAACAACAGAGAACAACAAGAACAAACTTTATCAATTATACATTAATCTTAAACATCAACAAACCCTTCTGCCCAAAGTTTTACTGCCGTTATATGCTTCCGTTCGTTGGGTGTGACTTTTTGTTGCTCTGCTAGCTTTTCAAGCCCCATAACATCTTTTTTGAATTCCGGGTCAAGCTCTATAGTACGTCCTGTTCCCAGCAGATCTAATCCATTCTTTATAACATGCCCCATCACTATAAAACAGAACAAAAACTATACATCTAATATAGTCCCCATCGAGAGGTGCCCGTGTTAACTTCTACCTCACGTCAGAGCTTCCCGTAACTGCTAAAATTACAATTATGCTTCTGAGACAGGGTTATGCTGCTGCAACTACAGAAGTTTTATGGTCGTCATTATGAGCTCACGGATCGTTATGGTGTATCTATCTACACCATGAGAACTGATTTGTTCATCGTTTTCCTTTTCTCTTTCGTCTACCCAAGATGTGACTTTAGTTTTATGAACAACTCGGCGGGTGTTTCTAGAAAAGCAGAAGACGCACTTTTTCCAAGTTCTCAGAGTCCGAGTTGCGCATTTGCTTTCGTTTCTTTGTACGTGTTATTCTGGTTATTTCATGTTCTTTGTTGTGTCTGTCTGTTTTCCTGTCTGGTCTTTGTCGTTTTATTATATTGTTTTGATTTCTTACCTAAATCTTGGTTCCGTTGATTATACTCTATTGCAAGCATCATGACTATAGTGCTTATTTCCATTCTTTCTGTGATCCTCAACATTCACATAGATTTTCATTAAATCATATTTAATAGTTAATGAGGAGTAAACGTTCAAGTTAGGAGGCTTGACGTATTGATAAGTAGACGGACGTACACATACAAGAGTCATGTACATGTACACTGACACCAAAATGATTTTTATATGTCCTTACATTTTGCTTTCAAGATAAAGTTCCATGTCAAGGCATCTGGATGTAATTGTCATTGTCTTATTTGTTTAGAAATAGTGCTATATTTAAATAAATCTTAAATAAAACATATTTTAAGACGGTTAAAACCCTAGTGCAACCCTTCAAATTTCAGATTTTTTCGGAAAGGAGTAACATTTTGGAGCATGGCCTGCCTGGAGATATTAAATACATGTAGATCTAGTTTTGTTCTTTATAGGCTTCATGACAGTCTTGTAACATTGAACACTGACCGAAGTTAGGATCTGCCGCCATCATCTTGTCGATGCTAGTTTCAATACCTCCCACTGAAGTCTCATCGTACCAACCAATATACTGAAAAAAAAAACAGTAAACATCATCTGATAGGTACATTGAAGAAAAGACGTTCTTTATCACGGGTTACATGTACATGAATAAAAATGTTTAAATGTTCATGCATCATTGAATATAAGAAACATACATTGTACTTAGTTGGATGATTCTAATGAAAGATGATGATCGTTTTTTATGTAATTTTAGTCCGCACATATAGAATTACATTTAAAATATACAATCAGTCATGAAAAAAAGAAGAAATTAAAATGTATATTATTTACTTGAGTTTGAGCATGTACGATGCCGCAACAACGACTAAAGTTACATGTGTTATTGTGCATTGAATATTTAGGAAAACATACTTCACAACAATAAAGTTTGTTTGGAAATACAACACCAATATTCCCAAGTGCAGATTGTTATGTATCAAAATCTTTATTGAATTTACAATAAATATCATTTCTTTCGCTTTAATGGGAACTTTTGTAAATGATAAAATAATAATGAAACAATCTTTGGATGGGGTCTTGTAGGGACTGAACATTTTTCTACATATATTTCTGAAAATAAAACATTTTTGCACCAGAAGCCACAGGTTTAAAACAAGATGAATTTATGTACAGATCACAGTATACAATAGATTCCCGTTACCACAATAGACACCTGTTACCCCAAAGACCCCATTACACTAGAGATCGTCTACAATGTAATACCATAGACCTCAGTTACCCTTTAGACCCTCTGACACCATAGACCGCCTACAATGTTATATCATAAACACCTGTTACCCTATAGACCCCCTTACACCAGAGACTCCCTTACCCTATAGACCCTCTTACACCACAGACCGCCTACAATGTAATACCATAGACCCCCGTTACTCTATAGTCCCTTTACACCATGGACCTCAGTTACCTTATAGACCCCCTTACACCAGAGACCCATGTAACCCTATAGACCCCATTACATAATAGACCGCCTACAATGTAATACAATAGACCCCAGTTACCCTATAGATCCCTTACACCAGAGATTCCCTTACCCAATAGACCCCTTTACAACAGAGACCGCCTAAAATGTAATACCATAGCCACCTGTCACCCTATAGATTCCTTACACCAGATATTCCTTTACAATATAGGGCCCCTTACACCAGAGACTCCCTTACCTAATAGACCCCTTTACACCAGCGACTGCATACAATATAATACCATAGATCCCAGTTACACTATAGACCCCTTACACCAGAGACTCCCTTACCCTATAGACCCCTTCACACCATAGACCGCCTACAATGTGATACCATAGACCCCAGTTATATAGACCCCTTGCATAAAAGACTCCCTTACCCTATAGACCCATTTACACCAGAGACCGCCCATAATGTAATACCATAGACCCCAGTTACACTATAGACCCTTTACACCATAGACCGCCTACAATGTAATACCATAGACCCCAGTTACCTTATAGACCCCCCACACCAGCGACCCCTTTACACCATAGACCGCCTACAATGTAATACAATAGACACAGTTACCTTATAGACCCCCCACACCACCGACCCCTTTACCCTATAGACCCCTTACACCATAGACCGCCTACAATGTAATACCATAGACCCCAGTTACCTTATAGACCCCTTACACCAGTTACCCTTTACCCTATAGACCCCTTTACACCATAGACCGCCTACAATTTTATACTATAGACCCCAGTTACACTATAGACCTCTTACACCATAGACCGCCTACAATGTAATACCATAGACCCCAGTTACCTTATAGACCGATTACACCAGTTACCCTTTACCCTATAGACCCCTTTACACCATAGGCCGCCTACAATTTTATACCATAGACCCCAGTTACACTATAGACCCCTTACACCATAGACCGCCTACAATGCAATACCATAGACCCCAGGACCTTATAGACCCCTTACACCAGCGATCATTTACCCTATAGACACCCTTTTACAAGTATACTTACCTGAGTAAGTACAGCATCATACAGTTTACAAGCTTCGTCACTTGGGGAGGTCACTGGAACTCCGAAGTCTAACCAATCCTTGCAAATCAAATTAAACTCATTTTCTTATATATGAAAAAAAGATCACAAGCTAGGAGATTCCTTTTTTCGTGGAATTATACTGTAAGCGGGAAATATTGCAACAAACAATTATACATGTGTGTTAAGGAGTAATCAACGGAACCAAGGTTACAGCGGTAATCAGAAGTATTTGAAAAATTTTGAAACAAATATTTATGATCGGTATTGAAATACAGGTGAATTTTTCAAACAAAATAATATAAAGATTTTTTAAATACGTTGCGTACGTTGTTGGTGTCACATTCGACTGAACCGGGGCTGGTTACGAAAACCGAAATATTGCTATAAGAATGTTGAGTTATCAAAGGCAATATAGATATTAAAATGTTCGAAAATGGTTGTTTTTTTAGGATGACAATCATAAATCTTCGAAAGATGTCGTAAATTGTGGGGGGAAAGCATTGTTCGACCACAAGAACGTCCATTTGCATATGTGGACGGGTAACATTAAGAGATGCTTGCTTCCCATTTCACCAATATATCTAAGTTGTTTCTTGGCGTATTTTAATAAATAAACTTTTTTGGAAAGAACAGTTTGTGCTGCAGACGATGTCATATTTTTCATGACGTAATGATAAGATCAAAGCGTATTTCAATATGTCACAAATATCCCCCTTTGATGTGGACATTGTAAAAATGGAAAGAAACCGATTCAAGATGTTAGACTTTTTTTTTAAGTTATGCGAACAGCTTTTTTAAATCAGGACTTATATTATCTATTTTGGCAATTTATTACATAACCCCAATGAAATCATATATAAAGTGTTCAATCAGTCTTTTTGTTAAAAGTCTTTTTGTCCGTATTTTAATTATGTCACAAATCTGATTTTGTTTACGTTGGCCACTGGCTTCTTTCTTGCTTACGGTTGTAAAGTATAACAACGAATAGTATTTTTACCAAAGTATATTCACGCTTAAAGGATTGTATAAATATTCAGAATATCATGTTTATCCTAAAAAAATAATGAGTTTTATTATTAGTAGATAAATACGCACGTATGTTGTGATGTCTTTTTCTGTATGTATACTGCAGATAGTATATTTTAAAAATAATGGTACTTGGTTGATTTTTCTTTGGCTTAAAAAATGGGTTTTATATATATATATATATATATATATATATATATATATATATATATATATATATATATATATATATATATATATATATATATATATATATATATATATATATATATATATATATATATATATATATATATATGTAAAATCGTGTGTAACAAAATGTCACATCGCGCATTTTTGACGTTTCTAAAGTAACGTTCTGTTTTGCCACGTATAAACTCTTTTAACATCAATTTTAACAACAATAAAAAGTATTGAAAAGTTACGATACTAGATTAAATTATTACGACTGTGGACGTAATGAATAAAAAAAAACGATTTTAGCGAATCTGATAAAATAATGAAAGAAATGTTGAAAAGAAAACAAGAAAAAGAAAGCCCTTGCGCGCACTCCTGTCTGTTCATATGCAATGATGTCCTGGTGAAATCGGAATCATCGTGCCTTCATCAAAGTATTTGAAATATGTAGACACGCGCATGCACATTCGCTGGTGAAATTTTGTAAAATCATCGTATTTTATTATCGTCTACATGTAATTACCTCTTGACAATTATTTTAGGTATAAGATATAATAAGCTGTACAAATATTGCAAAAATATTTTTTTTTCAAATCGGACCAAAAACAAAACAAAAAAACTGATTTATTCTGATGTGGCTTTTATGACCCCTTATAACTCGAAAACCGTAAGAGACATCCGAAATCTAATTGAAAAATGCAGGTAGGATTATTAATGAGGAAACCATTGAAGAATCCAATGAAATAAAAATTTCGAAATCGGACAAAAAAAAGTTATGAAAATGTTTTCATACGTTGCCCTACTTAGATACACTATAATTGAAAACGGTCCAAAACACATAAAATCTGCTGTACATTTGTTTAGCCTAATTAAATAAATAACACATTAAAAATAGAATATTTAAAAAAAAAACAAAAACAAAAAAAAAACAATCCCTTTTTCTAAAGCGGCAGGGCCAACAAAGTCCAAATTAAATAGGAAACTTCTTTGATGGTAAAATCTTATCAACATTTCAGAACAATTCGTCAACCACAACTAAAGTTATCGCACGGAAACGAAGTGTCCCCAGACCACGACGACGATGACGCGGACGACGACTGTGCCAAAACATTATACGACCGCAAGTATTTTTCGTCGTTAAATAAAAACGGGAGATTTCGGTCTCAGATTTTCCAAGAGGGAGATTTGCCAAGGTTTTGTTTTCTCGTAATGTTTAGCAATGTTTTATGTTTAGCAACAGACCTTATAAAATTCCGAAACGAGTACATGTATTCGGAAATATCAACATACATCTACATTAGAGATATAAAACCAAATAGGAAAGATTCACTTTATACGCTTTCACAATATGATTTCCGGGGGGGGGGGGGGGTTGGAGGGGGGTGCTACTGACTTTTTTTGCTTATAGGTCAGTTGGCTTCCTATTTCAGTGAGGGTGTTTTACTTTTTTTAGCATCACGAAATATGTTTACATAATTCCTAACACTTTTCTCATAGGATAAAATTTCTGTCATATAATTTTTAAATGGTTGATGCCACTCTATTTACCATATCAGGATGTAATCTGATCATTTCAATTGACAAAAACGTACGAAAAATTAATATCGAATCGGATAATTAAATAATAAAACATGTCATGTGTGTTATATGTAAACAATTAATTAGGTACACTCCTTTTTACATGTAACAGTTATAGAACGATGTACGTCGCAATACAAAAAGACGTCAAATTTTGCCGATTTCGATGTTACCAAAAATGACACCAACACCGTACGTGTGATTCAAAAATAAGCAGATTCAAAAAAAGAAATACTGGTAGTCATTTCCTATATACATAAATACATGCATAAAAATAAATGCATAAGCTCAAATAATTCATAAACTGAGATAAGAATACTAATATGAATGAAGTCATGATGTATTTTGCTATAAGTATGTACATCTTATAGTAGTGAACAAAATCTGAATTAAATCTTGCTTTGAAATGGTCAGGAACATTTTTGAAAAATGTGCTTTAAGTACAGTATATATAGTTTTACAATCATCACCCATTACTTTCACTGTCAGAAGTTCGTAAAAGGATGCTTCACCTGACATCTAACCATTAAAACCTTTTACATCGTGTATTTTAATTCAAATTACAATGTCAATGTGTAGGCATCGTACTGCTCTCAAACTAAACATACACGACATGCTTAGTGAGCCCTTTAAAAATCACTGGAGCATAAGGTTTAAATATCCGCTTTTTCTACATTTAGGGGTGTCTATTAACGGGTTTAACAAATTGGTGCGGAAATTATTTCGGCCGTTACAGCATATATCAGGCGCTCATTCTGACCAAGAGGGTCTAGGTTGCTATTGATCATATTCTGTTATATAAAAGTCACAAAAATATCCACATTTTTATACAAAAGGGGGGTCCAATCACCGGACCCCATGAAGATCCGCTAAATGTAGAGATATCTAACGGATGTTGTTTGATACATAACGACAGAGCTCAGATTAATGTTTGCTTTTCAGTGAAAGTCACGAATCCCTGTTCCCCATCTTTATACTTAAATACATGTACATGTACCTGAGTGTACAATTGTAATATAATCAAGGGCATTTCATATCCATTATCAGTCGCTTTTAAAGTCCGACTCTCTATTTGATAGCGTCGTGGACCACCACTTTAAAAAAGCACAACTATCTATAAATTTATAATCTAAGTTATATTGTTCCTAGATCGTATAGATACTTGTAAAAACTACGATAAACGTGCTCTGTAAAATAAACAGAGACGGCACTAAATGGAACCTATCACAAATGTGAGTAAGGTCTACTATCAGCATTCATCCAAAGATCGGAATCCCCAAAACATATTTATAGTCCGTAGTGAGGGACGGACAGCGTGGGCACAGAGGGCCTTCAATTTAACTACTTCAGAGGATGCTGCCCTCTTTATGCTAAAAAATGTGTATTTATATAGAAAATAAACGGAAGCCCACGTATCCTTGGAGATTTGGATCCGCCTCTGTTTGTCTCATTTTACTTCAACCACGTAGCACAAGAATACCGTAAAAAAAATTGCAGACACTGGTTATTACATACAAATGTACACTGTATATAACATTACAACATGTTGGTGTTACACTATAAATCTATTTATAGAAAACGATGTAAATATAATACGCCACGTTTCAACTGGTAAACAAACTGCATGCCTTATGATACATGCATTTGATTAATTTTCCAAGGTAGCAATATTTAAATACACAACCTACCTTGCCACCACGCCAGGCAGAGCGCTGATTCTTCATAATGCGTTTTAGTTCTCTTATTTTGGGTTGTTAAAAATAAAATATATATCACGTGATGAAGTAGGTCAACTTACTTACTAATACTTCTATCGATACAAACTAAGACGAGTATAATCCGTACCATCGATACAAAATAAGAATTTTCTTTATATGATGATTCTTCTCTGTTTCGAGTCGAAACTGATGTCATGTAGCTTCAATATGATGAAAATAATTTTATTTACCTTTGTTTTATGTTATTAAGGTGAATTTTAAGTGAACTTGAGTACACTTTCTAGTTTCCGACTCTCAGCGGGTGTAGATTATTTCACTTACTTTCCTGTTGCGCTCCACTGTTCTGATTTCCCATTCTTGAACAACTCAGAGTTCGACTATTTCATTTAAGGAATGATTGTTTTATTTTTCGGTCTAGGGATAAATAACCCCTTGTTGTACATTGAATACTCTGATACGCAGATGTGCACCACGGGCATCGAGGTTATTTCAAATACATGTAGACGGACGGTGATAAAACTATGACACTTCTTCATAATAAACTAAATATATAGAAATGTATATTAGTGACACAGAGACTCATTGACCAACAGCTGACCGTGGACAAGCGCACATACAAAAATTTATATGTAAGGTTTTATAAAGCCTTTGGTATCCCCATTTAATGTAAGGTCCAAAAATAAATTGAAACAACGAACAAACACACTAACACTCTCTCCATGGAGTACACCATATAGACAAATTGAGAAGTCCACCAAAGTTTTGTAAAGATAAACAAGTTAGGAAGTTTTTGATACTGATACCTCTGGTGCAAAAGCTTTTCTATGAGGGAATATGTTGTGTTCATTAAAAGGAATTTTTTATTACATATAAAATTATATATTTTTTTTTGCTATAAAGTCCGTTTTATTTGCTTATGATATTATTGTTCGTTCCGTTTCGAAGTTCGTTAACTTAAAATTGTGAATACTTTTCTGTTGTATGCAGGTACATATTATTAATTTAGACTTGAATTTTATTTTTACCTAACTATATATGAGCCATAATTATCTGACACTTTAGTACAAATACGAGCAACACTGTCGTGAAATACCGTTGTAGGGTGCTTTAAGAATATCACGATCTAGTACAAATACGAGCAACACTGACGTGAAATACCGTTGTAGGGTGTTTTAAGAATATCACCATCTAGAAATTGGGTACAATATGAAAATCAGAATCCTCTTTTTTTGGCATATTTTTTTTGTATGAAGGTTGCAATTTTGTACTGCAATATCTAAATCAAGAAAAGTACGAGTACTATAACTTGGTCAACCATCTTTTGGATGGATATTGTAAACATAGTTTTCGAAGCTAGGCTTATTTACCGGCAAAATAGCATCATGATATCTAAAAGTATTATATTCATGTAACAGATCATGTTTTGAAGGATCTTTCAAGAGTTAAGCAATGAAATGTCATCGTAACAGTATAGAAATAAATCAGCTATGAGCAATCGTGAATAGATCCAGTGGAATACCAACAATTTGTCTGTATAGAGCATTACCAAATCGAATATAAATATTGTCAAATAAAAATTTAGAGCATTGACCATAATTATTAAATATGTCCCATCTTAAGTATATTATAGTTATTACTAGAAATGAATCTATAGACAGATCTAGATTTATCAATGTCGCAAAAACAATTTCATGTACCCAGATTCTTCTGGCACGCCTCCTCCTAGTAGTGCAATGTCTATATATTCATTGCCATGTACTACATTATCCGTAATTGCTACAACTGCCAGGATATCTGCTCTACTGTCTTGGAGTTTTTTTCCTTTAGTATAAAACATCCCTTCACTTTGCTTTCGCAACAGCGAAAACAAAAAGAGGAAGGAAAATTATGACATGGTGAACAAATTGATTCTTATGATACAGATGGATACACTATAAAGATCCACGAGTCAGCAGAAGACGCTTACCCTTATCGGTGCACCTGGTCCATGCTCCCAGTTTTTAGTGGAGATTATTTTTTTTTATCTCCGCTAGAATTTATGGAGTGTGTAGTGCAGAGATAATTGTATTTGTTCATATGTGCGAAGTTACATTTAGGTATAAAAAATCATTGCCCTTGCGATATTGCGAATTTACATACGAAATATAGATGTATGATTATATATTGTGTATGTTTGAAGAAAGGCTTCATTATTTTCTGTTATTTATAAGAAGTTTACAAGAAAAAATATGGCACAGCATGAAAAGGGGTTCGGGAAGCAAATTGGAAAACAATGTTACATACATAAAGTTATATCTAAGTGTATGTTATGATACACGATTGTATGTTTATATTCAAGTCTGTTAATCTTATCAATAAAATGCACATGTGCAAAACTTGCACAAAATAAACAAATAAACAAACAAAAACAAAAAAACAAAAACAAAAACAAATAAAAAACAAACTTGCATTGTAGTACTAAAAAATCTACGAGTATCCCCCCTTGTGAATTACATTCCCGGAACGATATTGACCTTGATAAAAACTGAACTGTGCGGAAAAAGGCGTCTATGCTATTCCATACCAGGAAAAAATGGTTAATAAGTTCACACGAATTGAGTGACCTGAACCTAAAGATAATGATTATATTTTGTATAACTGGCTTCATTCTATGTGCTTTGCATGTGGAAGCTGTAGTCAACACAAAATGAATTAATAGGACGGCAATTTTTGAGATGTTTGTTTCTTGTTTACCTTTGATAGACAGGTTATATTACACTGTCTCTGACTAATACAAAACGTACCTGTTACAAATGTACCATACCCCTATTTTGGCTCGTAAAAAATAATAGGGAGATATCAAATATGACATATTGATGGACAAAAATCGTCAACAAACACAAAAGACAAGACAAACAAACAAATGGCAAAATATAAAATCAAAAATAGCCACGAGCAGCACGATACTTACAAAAAAGGAAAAAAAAACAGGGTTGGAAATTTACATTTCGGAACAAGTGACAGCGGTACTACTTTTACATCAACCAATAGAAAACTATTTTAAGAATAACAAGAAAAGCAAAATTATCCGACAGTTCATAAGTGTAATGTTCGATAGATATGGTACTAAAAAGAGAGTTCAATGTCATCAATTTCGTAAAAAAGAGTTCTGGTTTTATGGCAAGTATTACTATGTCAACAAGGTGAATGAACCTGTTACATTTTGTATTACGTCCAATGCTTATACTATTAGACAGAGTATTTAAAAACTCTTGATTCAAAAAACACGCCATCGTTTGGGTTCTTTTCTAAACTGTAAGACGTATCAATAGGAAGCATTTGTAAACTCCTATTCAATTCACTTATAATGAAAAGAATATTCATCAAATATTAAATATGTGCAGCTCTGACTTTAGTTTTTTACAACATTAGTTGACAGGTTTTAAATGTGGTGCGTGTTATCAAAGACGGACTACATTTATAGAGCATTGCTCATAGTTCTTTCATTTTTGTTATGATTTGTGTGATTTTTATTGTATGATTGTTTAGGGTTTTGTTTAATTACTACAGCAGTTGCGTGAAGGTTAAAAACTAGGTTTGACTTATTTATTTACATCAAATTGTATGCTTTTATTCTTCTCTGTCTGAAGTGTATGCTTTTATCCTTCTTTCTATCTGATGTGCATGCTTTTATCTTTTTCTCTATCTGAAGTGTATGTTTTTATCCTTTTCTCCATCTTGCAGTGGTAAAGGAAATTTTACAGAAGAATTTCCCAACAAAATGTATCTGTGAAGTGCCTTGTCAAGCGTAAATAAGAATAAAAAAAAGGAAGTAATACTCACATTTAATAGGTACCTGAGAACTACATACAAATAAGATGCAAATACAACGTAACAAAATACAGAAAAAAGCTGAAGATTAATCAGATTGATTAATGGTGTATTGTAATAATAATTACAATGCTGCTATGATAAACAGAACAGAAAGGAACAGATAATATTTCAGTGGAACCAAAAAACTACGATCAAAATCAAACGAGGCTATCGAGATAATTACACAATTAAACGGCAACTAATTCTAAAATTATTTATGTTTTTATTCATTAATTGGTTTATTTTATAATAATTGTATTTAACCGATTTAGACATTTTTTGTTTATTTGCTCTTTTAGCGCAAAATAATCAACATCTTGTTGGCAGTTAGAGTAATGAACAAAGATTTCAATCGAAAAATGTTGGGTATTTCTTGTTGTTCATTACACTGAACTTTAGATAACGGTCGTTTTATATTGATTGAAAACAGATCAGAAGGTTCGATCGCGTCATGTCAAAAGGTCAAGGTTCAAAGTTGCCTGGAGTAAACAGACACTACTTCAGGTTGTATATTGGTGATATCTGTACTTACAATGGACCTTTACTATGTCAATGCATTGTATTGTACGCTTGAGGCTAAAGGGATATAACGCTTAGATTTAGTATCGTAAATAAAATGTAGCATTTATAACAGATCCTCAAAAATTGCACAGTTTAAAATATTTGTCAACTGTTCATGCGAAGGGAAATCAATGTGCCACTCTTTAATCAATTCCCTTCCTCTTTCGTCTACCCCGGACTTGACTTTTTATGAGCAACTCTACGGTTATTTCTAGAGAAGCAGAGGATGCTTACCCTACCGGTGCACCTGATCCATGCTCCCAGTTTTTAGTGTAGTCCGAGTTGCTCGTTTTCTTTTGTTGCCTTGTGTGTATGTTTTTAGTTACGTTGTATTCTTTGTTGTGTATGTCTGTTTTCCATGTCTGGTCTTTGTCCCTGGATTGCATTCTTTTGATTAATGCTATAACCTTGGTTTCCGTGATTACTCTTCCATGATATAATGAATTTTACTGTTCGAAAGATATGGAGACAATCAGTTCAAGACTATCATCTGAATATAATAGCATAAAAACCTATCCCCATTCTCAGTTAAAATCTCGACTTAAAAACATTATAAATCGTTGTTTTTCAAAAAAAAAAAAAATGGTACAGATAGATACAAATATGTAGTTCTTGGTAGAGATTCCTCATACTTTGTAAGAAATACATGTAATTCCAAATCATCATCCAAACATACAGAGGAAGATGTTTGCAAAATGCTGGAATTTTTAATCGACAACATATTTGTCCAGTGTGGTGGACGTGTTTTTCAAATAACGGTCGGCTTTCCAATGGGAACAAATTGTGCTCCTTTACTTGCTGACCTATTTCTTCACTCTTATGAGGCTGACTTTATAGCTGATTTGATCCGAAAGAAAGAATATCGTTTGTCTAGATCCTTTAATCTCAGTTCCGCTATATTGATGACGTATTATCTTTAAACAATCCTAATTTAGGGGATTTGATACATCGCATCTACCCCAAAGAACTTGAGATAAAGGATACTACAGACACTGTAAGGTCAGCCTCATATCTTGACCTACACTTTGAAGTCAATGGTAAAGGAAAACTATTGACCAAGCTTTACGACAAACGTGATGACTTTTCATCCAGAATTGTCAACTTTCCTTTCATCTGGCAACATCCTTTTAGCACCTGCGTATGGAGTGTTCACATCACAACTCATACGTTATGCAAGAGCTTGCCGAAACTACGCAGACTTTTTTTGTATCGCGCTAGAACTCTAACAAATAGGCTTTTGGGATAGGGTTATGTTGCTACAAGATTGAAGTCATCACTACAGAAGTTTTATGGTCGTCATCATGAATTCGTTGATCGTTACGGTGTATCCATCTGCACTATGAAAACTGATTTATTCAACGGGTCATAGTTTTCCTTTCCTCGTTTGGTTTGTCTACCCCGGACTTTTTATGAGCAACTGGGCCGGTGTTTTAGGAAAGCAGAGGACGCTTACCCTACCGGTGCACCCAGCTTTTAGTGGAGTCCGAGTTGCTCATTTGCTTTTGAATTTCATTTTGCATATATGATTTTAGTTACTTTACGTTCTTTGTTGTGTATGATTGTTTTCCATGTCTGGTTTTTGACCCTGGATGACATTCTTTTGATTACCGCTATAACCTTGGTTTCCATGATTACTCTCTCCTCGTGCCAATTGAAAGGTTTTTGAAATTGTTTTTGTAGTTTTTAATACTGAATCCCATGGTCATAGAAATAAAGCTTCAGAGTTTCTTAAATGCTTTTTTACCCTTAAGACAATTCGAATGCTTTTATATTCCGCTGGAATCTGTGTTTCCTTAATTACTCATATTTTCTTTGTTACTTTAGTTTGCAATAGATATTTAATACAAAATCATTTAGGAAGAAAACAGGTTGATGATTCTGTTTTTCGTATTTAAAATATATATTGAAGAAAAACAATATTCAATAACAGTGATTGTCTTTAATGTAGGAGAATCTGTACAATAATAGAAAGAAAGGAACAATTGGGTTGGTAATTCCAGAATATATTTGAGAAGTATTTCCCTTTTACTTTAAATACTGACCCCATCCCCATTTGCAATTGTCGCTTCTCCATAAAGAATTCCGCAATTCCTATGGCAAAATTTCGATCCCCCCCAAAAAACCCATTGCCATTATTTTATGCCATATCATCTTTAATTCTTTGTCATGTTAACTATTTAAAAAAACAATTTAAATATAATCATAATTATATGTAGTATTAGTGAAGATTTCTCCATTAACCAATTGAAAATGTCAATCTCCCCTTCACGGGATTCTATTATCACTTATTCCAAATTCCATTATTCCAATATTGAATAGTGTTTTCTGGATAACAATATTGTGTTGAATGCCCTTACTTAATCTAGTGCGAATAAACATAACTTTAGTGTCTCTAACGAACTACATTGCATCAAGGTAGATTACAACGACGCTTAAATGAACCCAAAATAATCTGTTCGGCAAATAGGAAGTTCATGTGCGGGTAACAGGGTTCTGACCTTAAAAAAGATTAGTACTAAAGAGGTAAAACTATAAAATATCAGCCTTGATATACTGTTGTATATTGGCCAAACATTACATGATTCTACAAGCTTGTCAGGTAAGTTTCTTCTATACAAAACATTGTCATCACACAATGACAAAAAAATGATAAAGACATTTATAAATCATTATAGATTTTACTTTAGTAATGGAAAAATAAAGGACATTGTAGCTTTTGTAAATCTTGTGCGCGATTTCTTAACTTGGTGTTTGTTTTTATATCACCCTGAATCTTATTTCAAGGATTAGTCAAAAGGAAACTTTGCCTGTTAGAAATTTATCTGTGCCCATTCAAGGCCCATATGCTTTTGTTTGTTTTTTGTTCATTCGTTCGTTCTTTTTTTTTTTGTTCTTTTTTTTTTTTGTTTTTTTGTTTTTGTTTTTTTTTTTTTGTGTTTTTTTTTTTGTGTTTGTGTTTATACGGGGGGATTCGTTAGCAGATACTTCCCCATATTATCTAAATGAAGTAATTCATTGTCGGTAATAATAGGCAGAATTAAAACATAGTTTCAATTCTGTATCGATCGTGAATCCATCTGCACCATGAAAACTGATTTGTTCATCGTGTCATAGTTTTACTTTCCTCTTTCGTCTACCCCGGACTTGACTTTTTTAGAGCAACTCGGGGAAAGCAGAGGACACTTATCCTAATGGTGAACCTGTTTCATTCTCCTAGGTTTTATTAGAGTCCGAGTTGCTCATTTAGCTTTGTTACTTTGTATACATTATTTTGTTACTAAATGTTCTTTGTTGCGTATGTCTGTTTTTCATGTTTGGTCATTGTCCCTGTATTACTTTCTGTTGATATCCGCTAGAACCTCGGTTCCCTTGATTACTCTTTGTTTATGGTTTGCCTATGTTATGACGTAAAATTTCAAAATATTGAAACAAAGTGAAAAAATATCAAAATATTGGAACAAAGAGAAACACATTATAATTAGTTTACGCTGGTAAGGCCGATTTATTGTTGTCCGTCCTTAATTATCGTCTTATTTCATTACAGGGAATCGACTATGATGTTTAAATGGTGTCTGGCTGCATCATTGATTTCAGTCGGTAAATAAAATGAAACCACATTGTTAACACACTTTTTTTCTTATACCTTTTGTTAAAAAGAACGGTGTTTGAATATGTTATGTTGTATAAGTGAAAATATGTTTTCTGAAATGTATTGAAATCTGCTAAACAAGGCAAATGCCATACGATAAAGATCAGAGCCACGAATAAGATAATAGGAGATGTGGTATGGTAATCATCCACCAAATAGTTAGAAACGAACAATTAAATTTTTAAAGGTCACCACACGTTCTCCGATGAAGGGCAAAACCATAAGCTGTTAAGACCCCAAAATCAATGAAGTGAAACCATCATTAAGACGGAAATCGACCAAATCTATAGAGAAACTAAAACGAAAGACAATGAACTAATAAAACAACGATAACCACTGAACTTCCTGGCTTACAACAGGCACATAAAGTAGGTCAGAAAAAATCTTCAGAAGAATACCATTTTTAAGAATTATACTTAATAAATTATCAAGACCCCTTTGAACATGTAAATAATGCACTTTTCCTTTCACCAAAGAATTATAGAAACGTCTGCAATTGTTAGAAACTAAAATTTTAATTGAACCGTATATTTTTATTTATTTAATTATTTGTAAATATATATCCAGCAAATTAATTTCCATGGTATCAATTTATAACACAATGTTTGTTGTTGGTTCTGAGATTTAAAAAAAATGCTTAAATTTACGGATTTGAATTACAAATAAAAGAAATCAAGTTATATACTTTACGTCAAAACTGACACATTCTTGTGTTTTTTTTATGGACAATGTTATATTGTGTAATGTAGTCTCAGCTAGTTCCGCTGCGTGTACTGCCGCCGACTGTAGTAACCAAGGTGAATGTACTGACTTAAGTGGTGGTGCTATACTTTGTACTTGTAGCCCGGGTTATACAGGGAAGACATGTCAGACAGGTAAATAATTAGTGTTATGTAGGGAAAACATGTCAATGGTATTGAGCGCAATGCGAAGTAAATAGAAAGTTGAATTGTAGAGCAATGGAGCAATGTCTTGAGGAGGAAATGAATCTATATTTATAATGTGCATTGTGAAGTTTGCGAAGCCAGTACATAGCAGAAACACTTGCTGAAAATTTAGTCATTTTGAATGTTTTGCAAATTCGTAATGCATATAAAATTTAAAAAAAAAAAATGTTATTTGCAATTATACATTCATTACGCATCTTCTATTATTTTTAAAGACATAAATGAATGCGCAGCACGACCATGTTTAAACGGAGGGAATTGCCTAGATGGTGTTAATATGTTCACATGTCAGTGTCCCCAAGGATACACAGGAGTTCGATGTGAAATCAGTAAGCAAACTGATACGTTGATAAATTACAGTATTTATTTATGTTACATCTATATCTTTTCGTAATATACTTGTTATATCTAAATATTTAAGGGCACTCATGGTAATGGTTTAGTCATTAATTCATTCTTATTTATTATTTTAAAGACATTGGTATGCATAAATTCCAACAATGTATTACCATATGTGGGAAAAGTCTTACATATTGTTCAACGTATACTTCATATCGTATTGTTGACGGCGGTTTTATTATGTATGTATTTTTAACAATGGAAAAAAAAACAATGAGAATTTTGAGTTGTAAATAAATTAATCAACAGTAAACAGCTATTAAACTTCATCGTTAAGTAAAACATCAGCTCAAATATTTTAATTCTATCCATAAATATACATTTCCTGATTTTATTAAGTATTCTTGTTCAAACAATTGAAGGCTTTTAAATATATTATGTGATAGTCATTGAAAAAGAAAGAAATATCCTTTGGTGAATATAAAATAATTTTTACTTTGCTAATTGAACACTATATTTAATAATTCTCGAATCCATGATGTTATCATCGTAACTAAACGTGTAAGATTTGTGTTTTGTGGTTTCTGCTATGAGTGTTGTTCTTTTGGTTAAAGGTTTTTTTTCGTATGCTGTTTTATTTATGTATTGCTCCACAATGCTTATTCAAGAATGTGTTTAGAAGGCAATAATGTTTATTATGCAATAAGTCTTCTGTCTTTATCAGAATAAGATAAATTTAAAATCGACTTCAAAATGTACGTAGAAATCTATTAATTTCGACAAAAGAAAAAAAAAGACGTATACATGTATTCAGTTTTAAGCTGACATCCTTTCTCCATTTGGCTACTTTGTCATTGCCAATGATGAATGGGGATTTTTTGCACCTGGTCCATGCTCCCGGTTATTAGTGGAGTTCGAGTTGCTTTTTTTACTTCGTATGTATTGTTTTAGTTACTTTTTTTGTTGTGATAGTCTGTTTTCCATATCTGGTCTTTGTCCCTGGGTTACATTAAATGGTAAGTCAAAAATCATGATATTAATAGTCTTTGTATTAATAAGTTCCATTCATTGAAAAATGGTAATCGTTGCAATAGTTTATATAAAATAAATCAATAATATTTTGTGTATCACCTATCGAAATTAACAGTATAACAAAGTTTAAAATTCACAAAACATCTGGGGTTTATTCCTTGTATTGCACCTGGTAGAAGTTATCGGTGATAGATTTGACACCGAAAATTTCTATTTTGGATTTGAAAACTTCTTGTATCTTGTATATAATTTATTTTGGGATTTAGTTCTTTCTTCGTGTTTGATTTTAACGCTGCCGATGAGAAGTTACTTACTGAAAGACATGTAAAGCCTATTGAAATTTGCAATATCATCTGATTCATACTTTTGTATTTACAATGAATGAATCAAGACAGATACACTATTAGAAAACTCTGTTGTATTACCTTCAATGAGAGCCTTTGAAGTAAGCGACTTATTTTATTATTTATTTCTTATATTTTCGTGCCAATAGACATAGATGATTGTGTTGGCAAGCCTTGTATGAACGGTGGGGCGTGTTTTGATAGATTGAATGGTTACGATTGTATCTGTGCAAGGGGATATGAAGGGACCAGATGTCAAATAGGTAAGGTCATTGACAAAATAAAGCATATATTGTATTATTTCCAATTACATAATTACACTTACTCTTTCTGTGCAACTGGTCCATGCTCCCAGTTTTTACTGGAGTCGGACCCCGGAGTTGCTTACAATTAGGTTTTTACAGGCTTGTTTTGTTATTGTATGATCTTCGTCCTTGGAGTACATTCTGTTGATTTCCGCTAGAATCTTGGTTCCTTCGATTTCGGTTCCAAAATATTCAAACAAACAAAAAAACAATTGAGTGGCAAGTCAAAAATCATGATATTGATATTAAAACAAAATAATGCAACGATTATTGAAATGTATATAACGTGCAGACTTTTTTAAGGTTTATAGCCATTACTACTTTCGCGGGAAGGCTGTTATAAATGCATAGTACTAAATGAAGTAGAAGCTGGATGACGCCGTCGTTATTTTTATAGACTCGTTTCTGTCCGAAGTTACTATATATATATATATATTTGCATATCTCATTTTCTTAATCAGTTTTTTTTAAGCTGTACTTGTTCATTTCAAGATATCAATGATTGTGCAAATAATCCATGTTTGAACGGAGGAAGCTGTAGTGATGGAATTAATGAATTCACATGTCGTTGTGCTGAGGGCTATACAGGGGGTAGATGTGAAACTAGTAAGTATTTTCAAGATATTGTTTAAAGTAGGTTCGGTTTTACTCTTTTGAACCAAATATCATTTTGTGTTTTTGAATGGCAACGGCATAATGTAGCTCTTTTGATAAATCTTTAGTGGAAATGCCAAACTCTATCATAAATATGCAAACACAGTGTCTTCATTCCATTTTTCTTAATAATTTGATAACATTCAACGAAATATAAGGGGAATTCTGACCGCAGCACACACTGTAAAATGGAAAAATGATAACATCAACTTTCTCAAAATACATTTCATAAAGATGGTCATGATAGGACATTTAACATTTATTCATTCATACTAACGATTTTACAGAAATAAATCCTTTAAATCTAAGATCATTCCATGATTTGAATTATTTGCCTGAACTGAATAAATAACGGTCACTTGCCAAACTTTTTAAAAAAAATTGGCCTTTCGTCTTACTTTACCCCTCCTTCTTATTTTGCAATCAAATATTGAAAAATATATTAACCTCTGGATGCTAAAATTACTCCAACGACATGTCCGTAAATTTCATTTTTCAATTCAAGACAGAGGTCATGAAGAATAATGGCAAATTTGACTAATTGCAGACAAACTAGATAAACAAACAAACTACCGTGGTCGTTGTTTCCTATTTAGAAATTGCAACAATAATACACTAAAAAAAGTACTGGATGACGCCTTCTAGAAATTTGATAGATTTATTTACAACTATCGGAGTTGCTGTTTGGTAATCAATTATCAATACCAACATGTAGCTAGTGACTTTTCATTTCTAGATATTAATGATTGTGCAAATAATCCATGTCTGAACGGCGGAAGTTGTAGGGATGCGGTTAGTGGATTCACATGTCAGTGTGTGCAGGGCTATACAGGGAATAGATGTCAAACTAGTAAGTATGTTCCCGACAACACGAAAAGGTTATTACACGGTTAGCCCAAATACTCCAAAGTCTTTCCAAAATATATCTAAAATCAAATAGTTCCGTTTTCTCCATTGAAATGTCAAGCGCCAATGGTAAAATTAGGGCTGATATAATTCTGATTATCTTGTTTCTTATTTGCAAACTTTATCAAGCAAATGATCCGCCTTATTTACTTTGTCAATTGACATTTAATTGATAGTTCACACAGCCTATGTATTATCTCATCACAATTTTAGAGAACAGTGTATAAAATAAATGGCTTATAAGTAACATACATCTAGCTTACTTTTTCAGGATGCATTGGCAGTAACTGTTTGGACAATGAATCGCTGGCGGAAATTCTACCTTCACTATTTGTACTTCCATTACTATCGGGTATAATTGGCAAATAAAGTCAATTCTTATATACCATATCATATGCATTAACATGCATTATCAAGTCTAAGGTACACCAAAACTCTGAAATCGATGCGAGGTTGCAAATTTGCGATGCAAATTTGGTCGTTACCTCAGCCGGATTCGAACTCCTTCCCTTGCATCTATGACAACACCGCTTGCACTAATTCCAACAATCTAGACCACTCGACTAACTAGGCTATATAAAAATATACTTTCAAGTGACACTTACTCGTAAGTAGATCTAAAGTGTTAACATTAGCACATGCTGTATAACTGGATAACTTTTATCGATAGGACTGCCACTAATGGTATCGGTTAAGACATTAGAGGATCGGCATCGAAATACAAATTCAGCTACACCAGCAAATATAACATGTAAGATGTTCAAATGGATGTGGGAATTTTACCATCTTACTTGTTAGTGCATTAATATGTAGACATATACCATGCGCGGTAAGGATCAACATAGAATGTAAGGATGCATATGCAAATATAATCTAGTCTAAAGTATTACACCCAAACCCTAGAATCGAAGCGAAGTTGCAAATTTGGTCGCTCCCGCAAAGCCCTTCTAGGTCTATTCTCTGACATCTATGGTAACACCATATGTAAATATAAACGTCTCAGAATGTGACGACTCTATTCGCTACACTGCTCCATCGAATCAAATTGATACAGGGAAGATAGTGTAAGAATAGAAGGGTCTGAAAAATTACCAACGATATTAGAACTATCAAATTTGCGAAGCAAATGTTTGGTCGTTCCCTCCGCAACACTCAAACGTGTACTTCTGTGACATCTTTGGCAACGTCACCTGCACAAAGTCCAGAGTCCTAGACCACTCTGCCAGCTAGGCTATATTGTATATATACAAACGTCACAAATTGTGACGACTCTATTCATTACATTTCTTCATCGAATCATAATTGATACAGGGAAGATAATGTTAGCATACGAAGGTCGAAAAAATTCCAAACGATGTTAGAAGTGTCAAATTGTCAAGGCAAATATTTGGTTATTCCTTCTGCAGGATTCGAACTCGTACCACTGTGGCATCTATGACAATACTGCCTTAACGTAGTTTGAATACCGCAGGAAACAACCGAAATTTGGGGTGGACTTATATGCAATTTATTAGTGCATTAGTGAATATTGTTATATACAAACCTATAACCATAGTAACATAAGCAAACATGAGTTTTAGTACAAACAGAGGTGTCTTATCAAAACGAACAGCCAAATACTCTATTTTATAAAATAAAAACGGCATTTAATCAATACAGTTACCAAATTTCATCTTTTGTTTTTAAGTCTTAAAAATAAGACCGGGTCAACTTTGTGCACGAAAGAGTGTACCTAAATGTAACTACATAACGAACCTGAATGTAAATGAAAACGTGTGTGAATGTAGTTTCAGTACATTGTATAAGCCGAAAAACGTAGAATGGTCCTTTTTAAAAGAAAATTTAGATATATGAAAATGAATGAAAAATGTAGCAGTAATGTGGTTCTCGAAGTGGAGGTGAAGTTCTTGTTTTCTTCTTGGATGGGGGAGAGGAGTTGTCTGTGTAGTTTCATAGTTCATATTCGAAATTACATTCCAAGCTGTGGTTACGAATATAATAACAGTAACAAACATATGAATAGTAACCTAATAGCAAAATTGAGGGTTTCAATCGAAAAAAATGTTGCCAAAATAACCACTCCCAAAACTCCAAACACAAAATAATCCATCAACATTTCCCCTTTTGAAAAGACAGTTTATAAAGGTAAATTTAACTGATAATTCAAGGAATTTCATTCCAAAATTCTTGTTATTTTCTCTGTTCAAAGTATTTTTTAAGTATAATTCAAAACTCAAGAATTATGTTCAAATACTTATAGGAGTCCTTCTGAAGTTCAAAAATGTGTTTTTATGACTGTTTGTATACAAACGACTGCCGTCAATTTATATACATACAAGACCAAACAAATTGAATGTCGATTGTGAAATATATAACGGAAGAAGCTAGGTGTACCAGAATCGTCGATTGTGAAATATATAACGGGAGAAGCTAGGTGTACCAGAATCGTCGATTCTGAAATATATAACGGGAGAAGCTAGGTGTACCAGAATCGTTTACAACTTTTAATTAATATTAAGTAAGATCAGAACATAAACTTCAGTTGATTTACTTATATCTATTTATTTTTTATTTAATCTCTTTTTCATTATTTATTTATTTATTATTATTTTGTTTTGCACCATAGGGTTTACACTAAATATTATCGTCGATGTCAAGATGTTTAAGTTGTAAAAACTGGTTAGAAACATATCTTTGTTTTCCCCTTTCTCTGGGCGATACCAAAAATTGTTTAACCACAATTGTTTAAAATGAGATTAAATTATAGGCTCCTTCAATAGATCTGATAACTGGTTCATTCATGTAGCAATTCCGTACACTAGCAGCCATACAAACAAAACTCAATCGATTGTCTTAATATTTAGTCTTGTCTGTCAATGACAAATATATTTGAAACTGGGATATCCTTCTCAAAACGCTGTCCATACGTGCATGTATAAGTTCTCGTTGTTGTGTATGGCTGTTTTCCATGTCTGGTGTTTGTCCCTAGATTACATTTTTTGGAATACCGCTATAACCTTGTTTCCCTTGAATACTCTTGTACGTCGACCTTTCACACATTAATGTATACAAGATTTGAAATTTGGTATGCAGTTTGGGCACGACGGATTTTATAATGTGGAAATGTTTCTGGTCAGTCGCCAAGCAACTCCAAATTTACCAGAAGAAACATTCGCCATTTTTCATGTGAATGGTTTAAAATTTGAAATGAATATTCAACCGTTGGAATTAATTGGTATTTTGAACCTTTTAACTCACTTCCACGTCCAATGTCTATTTGAAAAGAGAAATGACCGCTGCTACATTACATGTAATTAAGTAACATTCCGGTTAAAAATCATGCAAATTGTGATTCTTGGTTGGAGAGCTTACATAATTTTGTTTTTGATTTTTTTTTAATGTTATAATTAACAGAAATTAACATATGACTGTTCATATAACCCTTGTTCTTAGGAGACAAAAAATATATAAAATGAACTGTAAAATTCTATTAAGAGAGATGACTTTGTAAATGGATTATCTCATAAGAGCTGACGGATTGGATGAATAGTTATATATTTCATCATATAGACCTATATTATTATTATTATTATCATCATTACACAATATTTATATTGCGCATTATCTAATTATAAAATTTCTTTAAGCGCTTTACATGTTACATGAATTATATTTACAATATGTCAATATTTAAAAATGAATAGCTGGTACACATTAAAAATAATCAAATGAAAAACCGCAATGAATAAAATCGATACTTGAGTCCAAAAATAAATTAAGTATTTTTTTTTTATTTTAAAATGAACAAATTATTACCAACATGTCAATGAACATCACTTAAAATGTAGAGAAATGGTAATAAAATTTAAAATGACTGAAAACATTGAAATTCGATTTTGTATTTGTAAAAAGTAAAGAAGATATGAATAAAACATGAATTAATAAAATGTAAGACAAAATAAAAGCTTAAATTAATTGCTTACACAACAATATATTAATGTTCAAAATTTATACGATAAAAATATTAAAAATCACTTAGATATAATAGATAAAAATCTTTAGATTAGGAATGATCATTCAAGGGCGACAAATAAAAAATAAAAATGAAAAATAAATGCCTGAAAAACGAGTTAAAACAGAGGCGAGTTTTAAGGACCTTTTTGATAACGTCTAGCGTACTTAGGTAGGTAGATTGTTCCAGAAGGTCGCTGCTGATTTATCGAATCGCCTCTTACTGTACATTTGTGTTAAAACTTTTGGGCCATGCAGAAGATTACCATTAACTGCACGTAAAGATCTAAAGGGTCTATAGATGGAAATAAGTTCTTGGTGCTGGTGCTGTTCCATGGAATGCTTTGAGTACATAAAATAACATTTTCTACTGACAGCGATACTGTATTGGTAACTAATGAAGAGTTGTAGTACAGATGTGATATGATCATGCTTCTTAGTTCTTGTGACATGTATTGCTGCGGTATTTTGAACACGCTGGAGTTTCGCTATTAAACTTGCGTTGATGCATTTCCTTATTCCAGTCTAAAAGTAACTAATGAGCACACCAACATTTAACGAAAAAAAAAACACAAAAAAGCAACTTACAAAGACTACTACTTCATAATTAAGTGAACAAAAAAATTGACAGTAAGTGGACAATTTGAACTCTCAAAAATATATTTGTAATTTTAACCAATTTCCTAACTTCCAAAACACTATAATTGAAGACATTGCTTGTTAAAGATTTAGTTTCCGATTCTTTTATTTCACATTTTCCCCCATATTCATCAAAGTTAAATATGTTAAGTCGATCATAAGGAGTATAAATGTAGGATAAACTCTATTGTTTTAGTGATATAAGGGCTAATAAACGTCAGTATTACTCTATAAATGTCAAGTCAACAACCAACAACCGTCTGAATTCGGGGACAGCAGATTCTCCCACAGATTGGTGATTTACATTTTTCTTAGAAACCACATAATGAACTTGTAAAAATAAAAATGCCATTTCATTTAAATCGTATTACTGGTGTAAATTTTCATCGAATCGTTTTCCTCTGGGACGTTGAAATACAAAAAGGAGATGGGGTATGATTGCTAACAAAACAGTCATCCACAAAATACCAGTGAAAGAAGACTTTAACTTCTAAAGGTCACCATACGGTCTTCAATGATGGGAAAATCTCATACCATAAAGCAAGCTGTAAAAGGCCCAAATACAAATGGAGTAAAACTATTCGAAAATCGACAAAAAAAAACCGACATAATCTATAGAAAAGAAAAACAAAAAAAAACAATATAACGATGAACATAAAGAACAAAAACCAACCGCGTAACTACAGTTTCCTGGCTTTGAACAGTAACATAATGTATGTGGCGGGGTGAAACTTGTTTGTGAATGATCAACCCTATCCCTTTGTGCAGTGGTGGGAAAATACAACATTAAAACGAACTGTAAAAATCTCCCGAAACTGTATTTAACTCTTGGGATCGAAATAAAATATTAACATCTTAACAAATAGGACAAAAGAAAACAAACTGCACATACATTGAAAGAGTACGCGCTCTTTCTGTAAATTAGTTCATAATCAAAACGCAATCGATAGACACACTCAGTTTACCCAAACAAAAATATTAATTAAAGCACGACCAAGAGGATTAAGTAAAACATATCAATAAACTTCTTTTTTTAAAGCAGTTAGTTTTTGAGGACAGGCTAATATCAAAATAGCATAGTAAAATTTGGTATTTGACAAATGCAACTTCTTATCATAGGATTTTCTAACTAAAACATGCGAAAATGTTGGTGATTGTTTGTCGAAAGACTTATCTAGTGAGGTCATATACTGTCAAATAGTCTGTGACCCTTAGTTCTATAGTTGGTGGTATATTGAAACTATTTTGAAATGCCTCTATCTGTGGTTGCTTCCGATGAACATTGAAATTGCTGTCAATTCCATGATCAATGGTTTACATATATCTTTCTGATGGTTTTATGTTACTTTTAATTATTAACCAAAATAGACAATTATCATGGGCATTTTAGTCAATTTTAGAGCGTCCCTACTACATTCAACACTTGCATCAAAAAAAAAGAAAGAGAATAAAAAACACTACATAAAAAATAAACAATAACCATAAATAATCCTTACTTCGTAAACGATGTTTAAGATATATTTACCCAATAGAACTTAAAATGACCAAGTATATTATAAACCGTACTCGTACACCTTGTCTTAATTTAGATATAACACTAGCAAATGACAACTTCATTACAAAGAGACGATTTTGATTTTCTATTGTATTTAATGTGTCATAGTTTTCCTTTCCTCTTTTGTCTACTCCGAATTCGAATTTTTAAGAGTAACTCGTCGGGTGTTTTTAGAAAACCAGAGGACCCTTACCCTACCGGTGTACTTGGTCAATGGTCAGTTTTTAATGGAGTCCGAGTTGCTCATTTAGGTTTGTTTTTTAGTTAGTCTGTTTTCTCTGTCTCGTCTTCGTCCATTGGGTACATTCTTTTGATTTCCTGTAAAATCTTGGTTCCCTTTTTTACTCTTTTAATTCGAGACAGATATGCTTGTTGTACTTTTTTCCATAAAAAACACATATTTTTGTTTCTAGTTTTTTTTTGCAGTTGTTTTTATTTATAAATTCATTACCCTATTTTTTTTTGCTTTTTAAGACATAGATGATTTTGCAGCAAGACCTTGTTTATATAGCGGGACTGGGGGTGGTGTTAATGTCGTCATGAGTACACAGGAGTGAAACCAGTCAGCAAAATAATATATTAAGGCAAATAAATTGTGTATTACGATATGCCATTCCGTGTTATGGGCAACTGGGTTTGATATTGTAATTCCATCATGACGTCTTTAACTGGCTTTGAGACCATAATTAGCAGCACGCGACTTACTGGGCATGGTTTGTGTGTATGTAAATTAATGCATTACGACGGGTTTCAATGTGTGTGTTGGTAGTGTTAAACCCCGTTGAGGTACCCGGGATCTTTGACGTGGGCCTAAAAGTATATAAAATGCGCCAGGTAGGAATGCCTACCGGATGCGCGGTTTGCTCCCTTTTATATGATTCAAATGCCACGTCCCATCAGAACATTTCACAAACATTTTGATAGATGACACTGTCATTATGAAGCACCAAAAGGGTATCCAACAAAATGCACAAGCGATACTTCAAGTCATTATTTATTTTACAAAATCCAATTTAAGACTTTGAATCCAAAACACGAATTTTTACAATCCTAGAATAAATTAAACAGCCGAATAACTTGCGACTAAAATTCTCTGTTCCCTTTCTTATCCCTTATATGACAAAAACTCAATATGTCAGAAGGTCATGATTAAGACATATTTATGAAAAAGAAACATTACCTAAACAATCTGACCTGATGACTGCTGTTACAAAGGTTAACAACAAAATCGCTAAAGAAATCTAATGTAAACAATTTAATTATAAGTCTGCTGTTGCAAAGTTCGATAGGATAACCCTTAAAGAAAGTGAAATTATACTATGTACATCAATCAAATATATTGATGCGGAATGAAGTAAAGTGTCAACTTTTAGTAAAATGGTGTTAACATGGCCCAATCCTATGTTGAAATACATTTTGGAATCAATGTCGAAAGTTACATTATAACAAATGCCCACCTTAATAATTTATAGAAACACACGTAACACAAATGTGTATCATCTGTGTTCATTTCAGAAGCGTGAATGAACATTAAATTCATATTTAATAAAACATATTAAACGTTATGTCTTAGAAAAGTTATATTATATTCCGTAAAAAATCAATTACAACCGTACTCGGTAGCATTCGCCAACTGCCACGCGCGCAATCATGATTGAAATCAAACAATAACAATCGTCAATGTATGAAACATTGTACCTGCCCATGTGTGAACACTGTGACCTTATAATGCAAACGGCTATTACCATATCAAACATCGATCTACTTAATTCGCCCTTTCCTTCATTATGACAAAATACAAAGCAAAGTTTCACTAGAGACCATTTCAACTGACATAGCTAGCGTAAAGTGTACAGCCACGTATGGACAAATATGGCGGGTCCAAGGTAACAATAATAGGACACAAAAATGTAAAAAAAGTACTGTTATTGTCCTATTAGAATCAAAATGAATCACGAAAATCCATTTAATCATTATTTTAAGACGGGTCGACCATTCATGCCGCTTCATTGGGGTAATTTAATGCGACATAAATGGTCAGCCCGTGGTAAAACAATGATAAAATAGAGTTTCCGTGATTTATCTCTTAATCATACCGATAGCAGTGAGTTTTGAATTATCCCTATGTGATTAATTTTGATAAATTACGTGTGAAATCAATTGTGTGATTTAAAATTTCGGCTTTTCTCATGTGATGCTAACTTTACTGATCATCACTGATGATTTGAAATTTGAATCCGCTTGTCACAAAATTGAACATTTGTTAAAAAAATAAGAATAGGTTATTGAGATTCTACTGGTTATCGTTAATAAAAGATACATAATTTCTCGCTAGATGTTTGATCTTCAATTTTCACGGAGCAAGATTTGCGCACTTGTTATATCTATGCGTTTAAGGGTACTTATAATAATATTTTAGTTATTCATTCATTCTTATTTATTATCCTTCTAGGATTTTGTTTGGTATACATTGATTCTCAACAATGCATTACAGTATGTCCCGGTGGTGTTGTTGTCCCTTTGACATATTCACCATATCCTTTTCGTTATATACTTCATATCGTATTGTTGTTCCCATTTGTATTATGCATAAATGTATTTCCGTGAATGGATGAATAACACATGAGAATTGTGAATGAATGGGGATATAGAGAATCAAACAATGGTAAACAGACACAAGACTCCATTTTTAATATATTTTAACCCTATATTAATGACAAAATCGACACAAATATTCCAAACCACTATATGTACCTTTTGTATTCTTATTATTTATGTAAAGCTCAAACAAAGGCTTTTGTGGTGATTTTAAGGGGAAGAGTAATCAAGGGAACCAAGGTTATAGCGGTAATTAAAAGAATGTAATCCAGGGACAAAGACCAGACATGGAAAACAGACATACACAACAAAGAACATAAAGTAACTAAAATCATACATACAAAGTAACAAAAGTAAATGAGCAACTTGGACTATCATTTGCATCATACTCCTGACTTTTCAGTTTTTTTATGCTAATAGTTAATAACCGGGTGCTACGAGGAGGGATGTCCGGGCCAGCGAAAGCTATATTTTTCAATAGCCTAGCTAGCCGATTGGTTCAGGGGCTACCCACCGAGTTGCTCATAAAAAGTCAAGTCCGGGATAGACAAACGAGAGAAGGAAAACTATGACCCGTTGAATAAATCAGTTTTCATGGTGCAGATGGATACACCATAACGATCCACGAAACATATGATGACAACCATGAAACTTCTGTAGAGATGACTTCAATCTTGTAGCAACATAACCTTGTTCCAGAAGCCTATTTGTTAGAGTTCTAGCGCGATACAAAAAGTCTGCGTAGTTTCGGCAAGCTCTTGCATAACATATGAGTTGTGATATAAACACTCCATACGCAGGTGCTGAAGGGATGTTGCCACAGATGAAAGGAAAGTTGACAATTTTGAATGAAAAGTCATCACGTTTGTCGTAAAGTTTGGTTAATAGTTTTCCTTTACCATCGATTTCTAAGTGTAGGTCAAGATATGAGGCTGACTTCACAGTGTCTGCAGTATCCTTTATCTCAAAGTCTTTGGGGGTAGAAGCGATGTATCAAATCCCCGAAATTAGGATTGTTTAAAGATAACACGTCATCTATATAGGGAAACTGAGATTAAAGGATCTAGTTAAACGATATTCTTTCTTTCGAATTAAATCAGCTATAAAGTCAGAGTGAAGGAATAGGTCAGCAAGTAAAGAAGCACAATTAGTTCCCATTGGAATGCCGACCGTTTGTTGAAAAATACGTCCACCATACTGGACAAATATGTTGTCGATTAAAAATTCCAGCATTTGTAAACATCTTCCTCTTTATATTTGGAAAATGATTTGGAATTATTTCTTACAAAGTATGAGGAATCTCTACCAAGAACTATATATTTGTATCTATGTGTACCAACAGAATTATTGTGAACAAAAGCTAAATTTTAAAAAATCATACAAGATCAACTAGAGTTAGAGTGTTCTGTATTTTGTCTTCACTTAAAAAAATCTATCTATATATAAATTATTTTTTGTCAATGTTAAATACAAAAAAGGAAATCTTGATGAGAAACAACCTAAGAGAGACAACATACCTGGCAAGGAATAATATCAAGAAATGCTTTTAAATGTTTAAAAAATATACAACAGTATCCCAGGGCTAATTACTTCTGAGTGCATATAGTTTTGTATAACGTCAGACAGATGTTGAACGCAAATGAACTTCCTACTTGTCAAAAAATATCAGTTTGTGTACATTCCAGCGTTAAGGTGATCGACCGTGATAGAAAAAAGAAATATTGAACTTATATGTATACGTAAAAGAACAATTATGGACATTAAACTCGTTGACATTCCATAAGATAACATCCTTAAAATCTAAAAATTAGTATATAGAGAATGATGAGATTTCGTGAATATGAGATTGACATTTTTATTTTAGAGATTGGGGATATCACATATATAATAACTATTTACATAAAACCAACGACTAATTTCTTTGAAAAAAAAATCCCAAGACAAAGAATCAAAAATAAAAAAAAAACATAATGAAAAGGAAATTGCAGTTTTATAGGGATTTGAATTTTTCTATGGAAAATTCTCTGTATAGAAGAGGACAGTGGCGTATAGGATATGATATTGTACAGTAAAAATGGAGAAATTCAAAGTGGGTCTACAGTCCTTGAGATATATGATACTACAGACACTGTGAAGTCAGCCTCATGTCTTGACCTACACTTAGAAATCGATGGTAAAGGAAAACTATTGACCAAACTTTACGACAAACGTGATGACTTTTCATTCAATATTGTCAACTTTCCTTTCATCTGTGGCAACATCCCTTCAACACCTGTGTATGGAGTGTTCATATCACAACTCATACGTTATTTACAAATCAATGAACTCCAAAATCAACACTTGATCGTTTAACTGTTCGTTTCACACATCGTTGGTTCTGAAGAAAGATTGGACAAAACATGTGGAAACTGTCGCATACACGTATAGTGATAAAAGGAAGTACATGTACATGTATAATTTATTTATTAAAAAACGTGTGGATTATAATAAAAACGATTAGCTGAGTGTAAGTAAATTTTCTGGGTATTTCTAATATCTTGAAAAGAACTTTAAGGATACTACAGACACTGTGAGGTCTGCCTCACATCTTGAACTGCAGTTAGAAATCGATGGTAAAGGAAAATAAATGACCAACCTTTACGACAAACGTGATGACTTTCCATTCAGAATTGTCAACTTTCCGTTCATCTGTGGCAACATCCCTTCAACACCTGTGTATGAAGTGTTCATATCACAACTCATACGTTATGCCAGAGCTTGCCGAAACTACGCAGACTTTTGCATCGCCCTAGACTTCTAACAAATAGACTTCTGGAACAGGGTTATGTTGCTACATGATTGAAGTCATCACTATAGAGGTTTTATGGTCCATCTGCGCCATAAACTACTTTGTTCAACGGGTCATAGTTTTCCTTTCCTCTTTCGTCCACCCAGGACATGACTTCTTATGAACAACTCGGCGGATGTTTCTAGAAAAGCAGAGGACGCTTACCCTACCGGTGCACCTGGTCCATGCTCCCAGTTTTTAGTGGAGTCAGAATTTCTCATTTGCTTTTGTTACTTTGTATGTATGATTTTAGTTACTTTATGTTCTTTGTTGTGTATGTCTGTTTTCCATGTCTGGTCTTTGTCCTTGGATTATTCATCTGCCGAAATGTGCATGAAATGATAAGTGCATTTGAAAAAGAACATAATCCATATATCATTTTGGTGACAGTATGGAATCTCAAGTTAGAATATTACCAAACTTCAACAGTTTTCATCTGAGATTGACAAGAAGTTTGACTTTTTATTTGTGTATAAATATTCCCTGGACCTTAGATGCAGGATTCAATTTTGATTTCAAGAACTGTATGTAAAGTTAAGAGAGGGGAAGCATTTACTTGTCATAATTCATGTGTACATTATACATGTACATTGAAGTTGGATGTCTTATTGAAATACAAGTAGTTATATGTGTTCGATGGAAAGTGCATTTGAAAAAGTTTTGTGTCAAATTGTGTTTTAACTGCATTCCAATGCCTGGATGGAGGTGTTAATGGAATGATGTACAGGGAGCAATGTGATTAACATAACTTTCTATAATTGTACTACATGTAACACTTCATATTGTTGTGTATACTTAATTATTTTGAAAATAAAATGTTAAAAAGAACATAATTCATATCATAAATATTTTGCAGGAAATTTTGTTTACAGTACATGTTCAAAATGTGTTCAGTCATAAAATCAGATCATATATTTTCTTTGCAATCTTAATCTGAACTAAAGTTGAAAACTGAAAATTTGAAGAAACATGATCCTGTAAATCATACATGTGATAACTATGAACATTAAAACAGACCTTGAAGTATGTTCATAGCCATATTATATAAAGAAAATCATTGAACTATTGCATGAATATACATGTATAAACACTTAGCCCTAGCATCTTTTTAAAACAAATATTTGTGTAGTGGTGTACAGAAATATATAAAACTAAATAAAGCTAGTTATGTACCCCTTTTAAATAACTGTTATAAACATGTATTCCTTGATTGATGATGCTTCATTTGGTTCTATTGTGAAGTGTATTTATGTCTCTCTGTGTAAAGGTGGGGTTATTTCATTTGTTATGTCTCTGTGTGTGTAGGTGGGGTTATTTCATTTGGTTCTATGGTGAAGTGTATTTATGTCTCTGTGTGTGTAGGTGGAGTTATTTCATTTGGTTCTATGGCGAAGTGTATTTATGTCTCTATGTGTGTAGGTGGGGCTATTTTAAAATCATAATCAAATTGCACTTTTATTCAACGGGTGCTTACCCTACCGGTGCACCTGGTCCATGCTCCCAGTTTTTAGTGGAGTCCGAGTTGCTCATTTACTTTTGTTACTTTGTATGTATGATTTTAGTTACTTTATGTTCTTTGTTGTATATATCTGTTTCCCATGTCTGGTCTTTGTCCCTGGATTACATTCTTTTGATTACCGCTATAACCTTGGTTCCCTTGGTTACTCTTTCACGTAGTATAACTGTTTTATTTTTATATGGAGCAAAAGCACCACAATATTGTTTATTCTTGGTTGACAAATTGTTCTTCAACTTCAATATCTAATGATGTTCCTTATAAAACAAATAGTTAAGAGAATTCAAATTGTACATGTACACCCACGCAATGTCTTAAACATATCACATTTACACTAAATGCCAAGCCGCTACATATTTTAAAAAACCTTCTGTATTCACTTATGCAGATTATGTCAAGAATGTCAAGTCATAACAAATTTTGAATGAAAGGAAATATTGTCAAGAAATTGTTGGATATGGAATATTTTCTAAGATAACATACAAAAGTTGGGGATGACCATGCTTTGTTCATCAGAAAAAGGAGACTTAAACACGGGTAATCGATTTTTCTGCAATTATATTATAAATAAGTACAATATTCAATGAAAAATGTTTTTATTTGTCAAAATATAAGAAACTCAAACCGTAGTCTGCTGTCGCAACTAAATCGGTTTTTCAAACTTATCTGTCACATGTCAACGTGCCTGAGGTCGCCATTGCGCTTGTTTCAATGTCGCCGCTGTGTGAAAAAAATATATGGTTTAGAAAATACAAAAGTGCAGTGGCATGCGCTATGTTGATTTACTTGATTTATATATTATTTTTAAAGAACATATTTAATTTACCTGAAAACTGCTGTGGGAAGTTATCTATCGGTAGCGTTTTATTTTAATATTCGTTTAAATACAAGAAAACGCAAAAAATACCTCATTACAAGCAAGTTACGAGCCATTTTTTAACATCCATGTAGATTTTTCACACTTCCCGTAGCACTTTTTGAAAAATATACATATTCATTGACCTGCTATTAAAATTTGGATGTACAATTTTCTCATCTTCCGACTGCACTTTTGACATTTATGTGGTCCGACTTAGGCTTGATTAACCGATCACGTGACTCATTTCTACTGCACATTTTGACATTTTGTTCATCTTTTGTGTTTGGGAAGTTTTATTTTATGAACTTAAATACTAAAAATATGAACATCGACGAAATTTCACATAGTAAGGTGAGTTTAAAAGTAGCTCGTTTTCGTAAATGAAAATATGACAATTTATGACAATTCTCCTTAACACACACGCGTTGTGCACTGCATGAATTTTTTTTGTAATATTTTAAAGACTAAATTAATGTCATTCGTGCTGAACATCATTGTGAGTTTAAATTATAGATTTTATGTTTATAATTCAAAACAACAAGTTTGTGTTTTGGTTCGTTTGAAGTCGATCTTAATTTCTTATGTATATCTTATCCCTTTTTTGTTCTAGGATATACGGATATTAACAAAGTATTAAGTTTGCAGAGCGAATTGAACAGCGGAAGAGCCAAAATTGTCGATTTTTTCAAAGAAATATAATAAAAAAATATATAAAAACTTAAAAATCGTAAGCATAGCACATTTCTAAAACTACATTGAACGCTGCTTTTTAAGGTATTGGTTATGTGGATCTTTTGTTATTACTACGTAAAAGTTTTTGACTTTATATGACGTTTGTACACATGTCTTAAAGTGTCACTTTACTTGCCTACTTTAAACTTTAAATATAGAAACAATAAATAATGTAAGTCTGTATCGCTTATTTTCTTATATAATAACTTAAAAAAAAATAGTAATCATCTGGAAGAAATAAGTGAGGTTTAAAGTGATCCGTAAATTTCATTATATATATATATTTTTTGTTTTTTTTTTTGGAAATGTTCCCGAAAGTACCTTAACTACCCTGCGTAGTTACAGCAAGCTCTGGCATAAAGTATGAGTTGTAATGTCGAACCCATCTTCGCAGGTGATGAAGGGATGTTGCCACAAGTTAAAGGAAAATTGGCAATACGGAATGAAAAGTCATCGCGTTTGTCGTGTAGTAGTTTCGTCAATAGTTTTTCTTGACCATTGATCTATTTGTGTAGGTATGAGGCTGACCTCACAGTGTCTGTAGTATTCTTTTTCTCAACTTCTTTGGGTTAGATGCGATGTATAAAAAAATATATTTGTAGGATCTGCAACATTGTAACTGAAAGCTTCGTATAGCATGAGGGAAAATTTAAGTGCATGGAAAAAAATAATTGCCCATTCTACGTTAGAATGAAAGCTAAGCTTCGATTTGGATAACAAAATTATATCATTTTACCAAAACTAGGTTCTCCATGCATTATATGATAAAACAAAACATGACATATATAATTATATAGAGACGAGTGCATAAATTTCTAATAATTCAATCGATGTCTGCATATTACTGAACCGCATCCGATATTTTATTTTCAATCACACATACGTTGCTGTTAAACTCTCTTGCTGACTATTAAAAAACGTGTATGTGAGGATTTTTTTAGATGATACGATTCTAAATTAGGACGCGAAAATGAGAGAAAATAATCGTTAAAATTAAAAATGTATAATTTACAGTAAACTCAAATTTTCCAATGAAATCTCCGAACTCGTTGATTTATCTCATCTACAGAATATTGTAATTTCGTCCATTTAGCTTTGTTTAACATCACTCCCTTACGTGTTGGCTAAAGAACATTTTTGTTTGTTAAGAAATAACGTCGAATATTCACACAGGCATACTTTGGATCAACCGACGCATGTAAATATTCACTAGATTCAACCTTAACCTCCTTGTCTAATGCACCAAGTAGGGTTTTATCTAAACAGTCGTCTAACTTATTTTTCTCTCTTTCTAAATTTCTCCATGACTCAGGATTTAAAGCAGCTGCTTTTTGAATGGTTTAAGTTGTAAGGTCTCTTGATCAAGATAGTATTCACGAATATCTACCTTTAGTTCTCCTTTGAAAATTTTGACCGCAATAAAACAGTTTTTACTTAAACTTTGTTTATAAATGGTATTTCCAAAAGGCTTACA
The DNA here is from genome assembly GCA_037379345.1 of Perna viridis. Lineage (NCBI taxonomy): Eukaryota > Metazoa > Mollusca > Bivalvia > Mytilida > Mytilidae > Perna > Perna viridis. Next base: position 31,239,735 of record CM074524.1, on the reverse strand, counting down.
TATTTCTTCTTTCTTTGAGTACAAAGTGCTGTTATCTGCAAAGCAATTATTTCCATGCATTATTTAAACTAAAATCAGGCAGTCGGTGAAACATGGTATGGAAAAAAACCCATCATTTGACTATTTGCACCATTAGAATAAAAGAAAACAGAAATTGTTCATATCATGTTGGACCATTGAGTTACAATTTCATTGAAATGCACTGCACATGAACATTTCAAAGGCAGATAACTCTGTTAAAATCCACATTTTTCTAAGATTCTAATGACAAAAGTTTGAGCGAATATTCCTTTTTTTTGTGCTTTCGAGGAAAAATAAAATCATTACTAGAACTTTTTTGCGAAACAAGTGCTACATATTATAAAATTGTCTCAAATTGTTATTTATAGTTTATCACTACGCTCATATGAACTAGATTTAAATGGATATATTTCGAAATTAATACTTGACATTATTTCTTCGTCTCAATAAAACATACAATCAGTTAATTAAAGAATACAATTTACATTCATGGCACTTAGATCATTTGTCAGTACAGATGTTGAGTTCAGTGAACGCATATATCTATAATTGAGAATCATTTAAATTTAAATACCAAGGTAAATGTTTACACACACCTTGACAAACGGTTGTTTCGTATTCTAACACTAAACTAGTGAGGTCATCATTTGCTTCTGTAGCTGGTGGTATATTGAAATCATGGTTAAAATCCTTTTTATATGGTTGCTTTAAATTTTGATGAACATTAAAATTGTTGTCCTCTTGCCATGATGAATGGTTTACTCATATTTTTCTGATGTGGCCGATGGTTTCTTGCCTCAATGCCACGATGAATGCTTTACAAATATTTTTCTGATGTGGCCGATGGTTTCTTGCCTCAATGCCATGATGAATGGTTTACTCATATTGTTCTGATGTGGCCGATGGTTTCTTGCCTCAATGCCATGATGAATGGTTTACTCATATTGTTCTGATGTGGCCGATGGTTTCTTGCCTCAATGCCATGATGAATGGTTTACTCATATTTTTCTGATGTGGCCGATGGTTTCTTGCCTCAATGCCACGATGAATGGTTTACTCATATTTTTCTGATGTGGCCGATGGTTTCTTGCCTCAATGCCACGATGAATGGTTTACTCATATTTTCTGATGTGGCCGATGGTTTCTTGCCTCAATGACATGATGAATGGTTTACTCATATTTTCTGATGTGGCCGATGGTTTCTTGCCTCAATGCCATGATGAATGCTTTACTCATATTTTTCTGATGTGGCCGATGGTTTCTTGCCTCAATGCCACGATGAATGCTTTACTAATATTTTTCTGATGTGGCCGATGGTTTCTTGCCTCAATGCCATGATGAATGGTTTACTCATATTTTCTGATGTGGCCGATGGTTTCTTGCCTCAATGCCATGATGAATGGTTTACTCATATTTTTCTGATGTGGCCGATGGTTTCTTGCCTCAATGCCACGATGAATGCTTTACTAATATTTTTCTGATGTGGCCGATGGTTTCTTGCCTCAATGCCATGATGAATGGTTTACTCATATTGTTCTGATGTGGCCGATGGTTTCTTGCCTCAATGCCATGATGAATGGTTTACTAATATTTTTCTGATGTGGCCGATGGTTTCTTGCCTCAATGCCACGATGAATGGTTTACTCATATTTTTCTGATGGTTTTCAATAAATCAAAATCCAATGGTTATTTTTACCACAAATGCTTTGCATTGGCAAAATTATCATTGACTTTTTCGGTAATTTAAATCGTCTTTTCTACATTCAACATCTATATCTCAAACTATTTATAACAAAACATATGATGCAGAGATATGAAAATGATGCTCTCCTGATTACCCGCCTGAATTTTTAAAGATTGGAGGGTAGACTTTCCCCCCTTTTCTATTAAACATTAGCCATTGAATTCAGTTGCTATGTTTGTGAAATATTAAATGGAAGGTTACATGATAAAACACTACTGAATACATTACTGATTTGACTTTTACACGCACATCTGTCTCATGAAACGATTTATGGTCTAAAATGTGTAGTAAGTGTCAGTCTATGTAAGAATCAGGCAGAAGGTGACACCTTTTGAAAGTTATTGTGACTATTTGCAACATCAAATCATTTTGAGTTACAATGTCGTTAAAGTGCAGTGAACATGAACATTTCAAGAGCAGACAACTCTGTCATGAACCTCATTTTTCTAATATTCTATAATAAAACAACAATAAAAGCATCATTTAGAGAAATTATATAATCAGATCGATGGGTTTTTGACATGCATGTTTCTGATTTTTCTTATTTTGCCTGATTCTTACAAAAAAACTAACAATTAAATTAAATTATAACGCTTCATTAATGACATCGATACCATAATAAAATAAGTGCTGTATAATCAATATTTGTACGATTATTTGTTCTAATTTCGCCCGTGATTCTTGTCTTTTGCTTGTGATGCTTAGCATTTTGTATTATAACGATCCTATTTCCCTCCAAATCATTAAATTTAATTTTTCCATAAATAATTACAGATATGGTGAAATGTAACAAATGCACCAGATAATAACTGAAATACAAAATAGTAAATACTTCCAGAGGTCACCAAAAGGTCTTAGATAGGTGTTACAACATATATTTGATTTAGCTCTGGAAGGCCCGACAACAAGGTAATACAATTTACGGCATCTGAACGATGGCAATTCTTCAAAATCAAATTAAAAAGTAATATAACGACACAAGGACACATAAATGACCAACATCTCCTGATTGTGGCGCATGCGCATGCAATGTGCTGTGGGGTAACACTTTGTTCAGGAACATTTCAGTGTGTAAATGGAAGAAAGACGATCAGATGATATGTACCATATAAGAAGTTGCATACAAATGTAATTCAAATAATACTGCTCCAAACAGCAAAGTTCGGTACTAAACAAAGGACTTCAGATGGCTAGTATACATATAATAGCACTTACAGGTTCTTTATTAAAAATTATGTTTGCCCACCAAATGTTTTACGGAGATATAGTCTACAAAGCACATTCTTTCAAACAAAAACGGATGGGATTATCATCTGCTCTTTATCTTCAAGGACACAACATGGATATGCCCTTGTCCACAGTCAGAAGATGATGGTCATTAATGTGTCTTAGAGTCTTTATTATACTTTTTAGTTTATTTTGAAGAGGTGTCATCGTTATGTTAGCGTAGATCGTATTATTTTTGTTAACGGAGCCATTTGGAGCCTACTTATAGGTGAGTTTACACATGTTGAAGACCTTTTGATGATCTCTGAAAATATCAACTTAGTTATAACTAGTTTAGTTATGCCCTGGTGCATTTGTCTTTTCTATTTACCACCTTACCCTATCGGTGCACCTGGTCCATATCACCAGTTTTTAGTGGAGTCCAAAGTGCTCATTTACTTTTGTTACATTGTATATATTATTTAAATGGCGATATGTTCTTTGTCGTGTTTGTCTATTGTCCATGTCTGTTCCTTGTCCCTGGATTACATTCTTTTGATTTCCGCTAGAATCTTTGTTCCCTTGAATACTCTTTTATAGCCTGTATCTCTCTAGAAATTTGTATTACATGTTTCATTCAATGCAGTTTCAAATTTAAATAGGTTATTCGTCTTCACCCACACCCAAATATATATTGTTTATACAGTAAGCAACTCTTTCATTGACTGATAATTTTGTTGGATAATCTGTTTGATATATGCATAATAATATCGCGAAGATGGTTCCCATGTTTTGATAACTGAACAAAAATATCACTTTCTTTGATGTTGATAATTTTGTAACTAAAACAAGAACCCATCGGAGAAAAACAATTTGAATTTGTTTTTGTCTAAAATACATAATTATAAAAGAACTTTCGATCAATCTAGGTAGCATGTCGTTTTTATAATGACACATATGTGATCCGTCAATCAAAACATCCTAATGAAAGAGGTATGACAAGTCAATATACGATCGTACCATTATATATATATATATATAAGTATGACAAGTCAATATACGATCGTACCATTATATATAATATATAAGTATGACAAGTCAATATACGATCGTACCATTATATATATAACCATTATATCTACTAATTAAAGTTCCAGGTTGATATCTGTTTATACTAGAGATAAATCTTTAAGTAGCTGTCTATGTAAGAATCATGCAAAATCTGAAAAATGTGATACACCCCAAAAAAGGCTACATATTTTTATTTTTGTAATTAAGTTGTTTTATGGGTCTATATTATGAAATGTGTAATTATTCATTCATGTCTTCCTGCTCTTAAGAGATAATTAACATTAAAAATCCAATAGATTATATTGTATTTGAGTTTCTTAATTTTGAATTCTACAGTGCATTCTGCACAATTTTTATCTCCTATGAGCACGGGTTATACGAAAAACTAAATGTCAATTTCTGTTTACTGAAGCATTTTAAACAAAATATCAAAAATAACAATATGTAGGCTTTCCAACCATGTATTACATTTTGCATGATTCTTAGCTGGAATGCTACTTAAAACCTAACTTTTCATAGATCCATATACATTGTGGTTAGTTCATCGGACAAAAAAATCAGGGTACAAACACGGCTGATCGTTTGCATTGTACAATATTCAGTGTGTACATTGCCAATGAAATTGTTTTCACTTTGTCTCTGGTACAGTATTACTTTAATGCTAATAAAACTGTAGGGTTGGGACTAAAAATAGGTTTTTTTCAGAAGACCAGAATAGAAAATTAGTTTAAGCATTTTTTGAAAGTTTGTTTTTTTCAAATTGTTTAAAAGATTGTGATACATATGTTTTTTTTTGTTGTTGTTGTTTTTTGTTTTGTGTTTTGTTTTTGTTTTTTGTTTTTGTTTTTTGTTTTTTTGTTTTTTTTTTGCACTATTATTACCTGACATTTAATCCTCTAAAGTCATTTCATCTCTCCATCTCTCTTAGCCAGCCATCGATCGAAAGGTCTCGAAAGGCCTAAATGCATAAGTCCAAAGATTTTCCAATTTTCAAAACCACCATAAATCATAGCAATTCATGATGTATTGTGTAAGAAATAATTTGATCGTTACGATGTATCCATCTGCACCATGAAAACTGATTTGTTCAATGTGTCATAGTTTTCCTTTCCTCTGTCGTCTACCCGGACTTGACTTCTAACGACAGCTCGGCAGGTGTTTCTAGACGAGCAGAGGACGTTTATCCTACCGATGCATCTGGTTTATGCTCCTAGGTTTTAGTGGAGTCCGAGTTGCTCATTTACTTTTGTTACTTGTATGTATTTTTTTAGAGTTAGTTTATGTTCTTTGTTGTGTTTGTCTGTTTTCCATGTCTGGTCTTTGTCCCCGGAATTTATTCTTTTGATTTAGAATCTTGGTTCTCTTGATGACTTTTTTCAAGCAAATTTTAGTTTAATTACTCTCATACTTTTCAGGGTCGATCTCTTTACAACCTTAGGTGACCCTGTATTAAAAAGACTATCCATAAATTCCGGATACCAGCTGCTTGGTCTTCGTCTGGGAAGACATGTCAAAAGTCGGAATCCACCCTCACTCTCTCCGAAGTTCCGGTATATCTGTTGTATTTCTTCATCATCTTTGCGGTTAATGATATTAAATATGGTAATATTTCTAATGGTCTAATTTTCATAGACAAATTCTTTTCAAACAAATTCACTAATTTCTACCATTGGTCACTGCCTCCTGACGGGAAAAATTTCCTTCTAGAAAATCATTCAACCAACCATAATCTGAAGAAAGTTATAAAGAACATTTTAATGAAACTGGTCGCTGAAAAACAGCTCATCGTTTTTCCCCCCCCAAAAAAAGACAGAGTAGTGATAACAAATCTTATAGAAACATAACCCTGTTCCAGAAGCCTAATTGTAAGAAGTATAACAGGGTTCACAAAAGCTAAGTCGTTGCGACAAGCTTTGTTTTAATGTATGAATTGTGATATGAAAACTTCATACGGATGTTGCAACTGATAAAGGGAAAGTCGAAAATTCGGAATGGGAAGTCAAAACCTGTGTTGTATAGTTGGATCATGAGTTTTCCATCTCCGTCGACCTCTTAAATAAGGTTAATATATAAGGCTGACTTCGTAGTGTAAATAGTGTCATTTATCTCAAGTGAGATGATAAAAGCCCTAAAACTAGGATTGTTTATAGACATAACATTATTCACATAGCGAAAACTGATATCAAAGGATCTGACAAAACAATATATCTTCTTTCGGATCAGATCAGCTATAAGGTCATCTTCATAGGAGTGAAGGAATAGTTGCAGAACTCAATAAAAGGTCGTATTCTATTTAAATGACATTATGATTTTGCATTGACCTCGTCTTTTGGACATCGTCATAAAGTGCCCCTCGGAGATATTGATGTTGAATAACTGAATAACACTGGGCGCAAATGGTAAATCTAATTAGATTTCATTTGTAACATTTTTTCACGTATCACGTCCTATAAATGCAGGACAGTCTGCGATTAGACGATTTATTATCATACCATCTTCAACGAGAGCTTGCTTAAACACTGCCATTTCCCAAGACAATCTTTTATGTCAATCTCATCCAACAATTTGTCCATGGCTATCTGTGGGATATGCATTCTCTCCAAAGACCGAATCGATGTTTTTTCGTCTGTCAAATATAAAAAAGGAATTTTTAATATTACTCATTTGATATAGAAATCAAAAACAAACTGTATAACAACGTTTCTCCTACGATTTTGAACACTAAATAAAGATTAAAATAATATATATACTTACATATGTGTGGTGTACAATGTACTCTAACCGTATGGGTTATTAGAAATTTGATATTAAACTGGATTAAGTTACTCATGTTACTAGCACGAAAAAACATGGTATCAATACTTAAAGATATATACAGTATACAAAGTTTATCATTTTTCTCTAAAAACACATTTTGTAGTGTCTTTCATGAAGCTTTACCGTTGATAATAATGTTTGATAAGGATTTTAGGAAACGTATATCGTGTATATGTATGACCTTATCGAACTGTAAGTGTCTTTTACATGAAGAGACATGATGTACGTTTAATTTTACCATGCCGAATCGGAAGCCGGTCAGTGTAATTTTACTTTTATACTTCAAAATAACTACATCCTACCTCTTCATATTTTCCTCCAATATTATGTGCTTATTTTCACAAAAGAGGATTTGTTTTCCTTGTCATCATTATTTCACATGCTAAACCTGCGATAATGTTTCGCCTGATTTCATTCGAACAATAACCGATGATTTCGTTCAACTATGGGTATTGCTAGTTTTATGTTGTTCGTTTAAGTAATGCTGTATTGGAGAAATGGTCGGTTTGGAGTGTAGCGAAATAATAGACACTTGCCTGCGCTAAAAATAGCACCAAGATTACTCAACAGTCTAGATGGTGTTACATTTTTTACAATTTGTCCTCGACACAAATTCATTATTAGGTGCCTCCAAGTTTCATCAGACGTTACGTCGGCGTCTGGAATCTGAAAAAAAGTCCCGGTCATACTTTTAAACACATTTAACAATCGTTAATGAAAACAGTCCGGGTTTCATTAAGACAATATTTTATACATGTAAGATTACAGTACCTGTATGGGATAAGCATCCAATTTTATTGGGTATGGGGCAATGGCGCAAAGGGGAATTGGGGATTGGGTAATGGGGTAAATGAACAGGGCAATGGGAAATGGGGCGATGGAAACTTTTGATAGGTCAAGGCAAAAAATGTTCTGCCATAATTTTTCCCTATCATAATTTTATGATTGTCACAGCAATTGAAAGAGTTAAAATTTCGCAGGACAGTTATGGCCGTTTTAAGTGAAATTTATAATATTGTTTTAAAATAGTCTTTTAAGTCGCATTCTACAGTAAAACCTTTTCAAAATGACTAAAATAGCTATTGAACGTTTTCTATGATTTTGTTTGATAAAACAGGTTTAAAAATTCACGATTATTCTACTTTCGATTTATTTGGATTTTCCATTGTGAATCACGTGATCATTTCCTGACATCTTTCAACTCAACTATAAAATACTTTTGCCCGATCTGTTAATCGCAACCAGATTTGTTGAAATTAGGCATGATAATTTGTATTTATGTATTCGTCCTAAGTTTTGCTGGAAAAAGGAAATGAATCGTCCGATTAGTCAAGAAAATCACATTAGAAATATGTTGTGCGGTGAAATTTGTCAATCTGCCAAAGTCGGCGAAATATTATTTTGTTTCATTATCCTTCACGATTTTTGCCAGATATAGATAGATTCCTTATTTTATTCCGGTTTGAATGATGTATGACACAAGAATTTTTTTCAAATTGTAAAAATATCTCATTTTGAAGATTTTGTATTGAAATATGAATATCTCAAGCACCAACTTGATACCAATATTTTCATTTTTTTTTATATTTCAAACAAAAATTACTTTGGATCATTATTGCAATTAAAATTGTTTGCACTCATATAATTTGCAGAAATATGTCATTTTTGAGAAATTTTACTGAAATAAATGTGTCGCAGCCATACATGTGATGCGCAATTTCACATGTTTTGTATATTTTTAACAATTATTTTAGACCATTAAGGAAATTTCAAGTATTAGCACTCATTCAGTTTGCAAAAACATCTCAATTTTCGAATTTGGCCTGAAATATATGTATTACAGACATCGACATAATACTTATATTGACAATTTCAACATTTCACACAATAGTTTTAGACTGATAGGTATAATATAAGTTTTCGAACACATACATCTTGTAAAAATGTGTCATTTTGAAGATTTTGTATTGAAAAATAAGTGTCGCCACCACCCACCAGATACTATTATTGCCATTTTTTTATATGTCATTTTTGAGAATATGAACTGATATAAATGAGTCGCAGCCAAACATATGATGCTCATTTTGACAATTTTTACATTTTAAACAACAATTTTAACCATTAAGGAAATTTCTAGTGTTCATCCTCATTCAATTTGCAGAAAATATCTCATTTTTAAGAATTTGGTCTGAAATAAATGTGTCACAGACAAACATATAATTATCATTTTGACATTGTCTACATTTTAAACAATAATACCACATATACAATTAACAGAAATAAGTTGTTTATGGAATTGGGACTGCATATGTGAACTAGGAAAATAGTGTTATCGAATATTAAATTTAAAATAAAGTGAATTCAGAGTTATTTTAAAAATTAGATTCGTTAGCAATTTATACATTTATCTATAATTTTAAGAATATTTAGCATGATTATTTTTCATGCAGCTCGGAGAGGCGATAATAGGTGCAAAACCACTATTAAAAGTTCCATTACATTCTATGTTGAATTAAGCACTATTCAAGGTCACAATCTTTTTTTAAAACTTGTTAAAATGAAATTTAATATGTTTTATCACAGAGGTGGCCCTTTAAAGACTCTCTCATAAAATTTGCAGCATACCTTTAATGGATTCTAAGAAAGAACGGTGAAGTGAAAGCAGACAGGTACTAAAAATGCTACTTTCCTTTTGAAATTTTGACAAATCAATGGGCTTAAGACCTAGATTCTAAAAATTATTCTCTACATCAGAGTTCAAAACTGTTGTATTCAGTGTGTATCTGGCATGGTAAGCTTTCAGATGATACCAAGTTTGCATATACTGTCTAAATCACAAAAAAATATGCAATGCATCCTATGAAGTACTTTGTTTTTACGGACTACTTTCTGATATGTGTTGGGGACTGGTTCCCCTTGATAGTGGTATTATACCAATACACGATGCAAGTATCGCGGAATTTCTGTAATTCTCGAACACGGCTGTGAGATTCTAAAACCTATATTGCTTGTACAAAGCTTTATGCTTCTTTATGCATTTTATGTGTTTGATGAAACATTTACTTTCATTTTTTTTCTTTTGGGAATGGAAAATAGTGATTACACAACAGGACATAATGTGATGCAATTGGGGATGGGGCAATGGGTAACAGGGATATGGAGAATGGGGTAATGGGAAATGTGGTATGGGGCAATTGGGAATGGGGAACGTGGGAAGTTTATCCCATACAGGGACTGTATTCAAAATAATATAACTACTCTGATTTTTTTTTCATTTATACCAAATATGTAAAATATATAAACTTTTTCACAGACGTTCTGCAAAAAGGTGTAAAACAACTAACTCCTGCTAAAACTTAAACCCCAACAATTCAGTAAATAACCATTGTTCAGCCTAAGAAGACAAAAATCAAAAACATACCAACAGTGTTATTCATCCACAAAGTCCTTCTCCTGCAATTTACAAAATGTCAAACGCCACGGTTTAACTTAAGGTATGTTACCTGTGATTCATTCTATAAATAGGCATAATACATAAAGTGTATTACATAATACCTACACTAATAATTCACTTTGGAAAAATGATTACATCAACCTTTACATTCAGTGTGAAACCGAAAATAGATTGATATATTGATGAATTGATACATGAATATATGAGTATGATATTTGCATTCCGCTGCAGATAAAAATAAAGAAATTCAAAAAATGGTATTGCATGTGATGTGCAGATCTGAATGCAGAAATGATTATCGTTATGTGAATGTATAACATATGTAGACTGAAAAAGGAAAAAGCATCGTTTGTTTGGCGGATTTTTCTTCACCGTGAATCACTTTACCATTGGTAGTGTCTGAAAATTATGTTGACTGATATTTCATTATTTCTTGTTTAAGTAAGTATCCACATGTGACCGATTGTAAATCTAAATATGGTAATGCAAAGACACAAACCGTTAGCATTTGCTCTAATTTTGCACTTAAATTCAACGTAGTACCCTGGCATATTTTATTTTTAAAGGTTATTGTTTGTCTGCACTACTCATACTTGCATATATAATATGTAAATAAATCAGTAGATGAATATACATGATAATTTCATGATATCTTACTAAAGGTCTTTTCTGATTTTTTACAATGATTAGTAATATGTCTGTATCACAAGTTATAACATTGTCCCACTTTGGTTGTTGATTGCATCTTCTGTTTGATTCCTTTTTGCCTGTCCGTTTGTTTTGTTTTCTACTGCATTTCAAAGAAATAAAACCGCGCAGTTGTCTATTCGGTAGAGATCAGTCAGTAATCCGTCAACTAGTTGTGTGAATTGTTTTAGTGACTGAATGAAAACTGTACTATAAAATGGTAACAACGAAGTACCAAACATTGATGTAAGATAAATATTCAGCGACACCACTGAGACATGCCGTAGTCCAGACTACATTTTGAACTATAAAGAAACAGGCTAAAAAATCAATTTTATGATAGCACATTTTATTATTATTCCAAGAACATTTATTTTTTCCACATTTTTTAAATCTCGAAATATCCCAGGTCGATTATTACCTGAATAACCAGTGGGAATTGCCTGCCATGGTATTTCTTCGCCAAGTCCGGTGCATTTATATTGATTATTGAGAGTCGTTTTATCGAAACAAAAGTATTTTGCCTATGCCTATCATTCGTTTACATCTTTCTTTGAAGAACATGCGTGTGTTCAAATAACAAACTGAAATGTGGAATGGAATATCGAAATATTGAATGCTGGTTGTAATTGGATAATTTACAAAACTTTGTCAAGATGTCTTACAAATTGTTTTAGTATGTATATAAAATTCAAATTACTTATAATAAACTTTATCTAAAACCAAAGATCACTTTTAGCAATGGCAAGTATTATTGCAAGTATGTGTCAAAGAGTCTTAGAAAAGGTTTCTGGTGATCCAGCTATAAAATGTTGGTTTTCCACATATCTTTGTTGCTTTAATGGATGTCAACTCATTTATTATTTTTCTTTGTGTGTATAATTTTGATCATTTATGTTCTTTGTTGTGTGTTTCTGATTTCCATGTCTAATTTGTGTTCCTGGATTACATTCGTTTGATTTCCGCTAAAATCATGATTCCCGTGATCACTAATTGATGCGATATCACAATCGTCAGCCTACCTTTGGTAAATGAACATAACCTGACTTAAGTTGTCAGCAATCTTACTATGTAGTCCATTTTAAAATTCAATCTATGTGCACACAACACATGATTGCAAAAGGAGGCGACCAATGCCTAACAAGCAACCAGGAAGTACAATATACCAAGATAACTAAAATGTACCTACAACAATTAATGTAATTTTATTTATATTCATCAGATATTTCAGAATCTTCTGTTTTATATTTAAATTTGAAAACAAACTAAACAATTATTCATAATGAATTACATTTTTATGATTACCGTTATAACCTTGCAATTGGTTTCCTTGGTTACTCTTAATATGCTAAATTGATAGTTGAGTATATTGCATATCCATTGAGTTATATATTCCATTAGCATTCAAATATCTGCGCATGGAAATAATGACGTAAGGAATAAGTATCCTTACTTCTATAATGTAATTTGCATTTTAAAAAAGGAATTACTTAAATACTGAAATTGAGATTTATAAATAAATATCTTAATAATTTATTTTTATCTAATTAATTTTTTTGTTTAATCATCTTTCTGTTGTTTTATGTTTGTAGAACCATTGATAATGGGCAGATACTTGGTGGTTGGCTTGTGGCTATTTTTGCCATTCATTTAGTGTTCTGATACATCGTCATTAACGATAGACATGCAAAATAGAGGTATCGCAGGGGTGAATGAGATGTTGTTCTGGGGTTGTAATTTACAACCAACAACGTTGCTTATCTCGGGGAACCATATTTTCCATATCAGAAACATATCTTTTGCAACGTATGACGCCAGCCTTCCTCCAATGTATTTACCAAAATTACCTAGTTTAGAGCTTCTGAGATAAATATGGACAAAGTTTCATAGATATTGGTGCTTTCAAGTATTTCAATTAGTACATACTTTAAGCGAAAGTGACAAAAGGTTGGAATCTCTTAAATTTCAATTATAATACAGTGGAACCCCCATAAACCGGCCCTCTGAAAACCGGATTCCTCAGAAAACCATTTATTTTTGGTCCGGAGTTGACGCCTATATATTCAAGTAAAAAGTCCTCTGAATACCGGCCCCTCTAAATTCCGAATTCCGGCCGTACATTCTGGTACGAAACATATGTTGTCATACAATATTGATCTCTTAAAACCGGCCGACAAAATCTGTTTACCTGAGAAATCGTTGAACCGTGTTACCTGTTACTCTGTGTATTGATTATTGATTGACATATTTTACATGTAAACCATTGCCGCCGGACTATTTACCTTGTTACGTAAACATGTCATACAGATGCAAATCGTAATTAAATGTAATTATCAAATATCAAAACATAATAATTAAAACAAATCGGCTGGTAAAGATAATGATTAAAAGGCAATTTAGCTTGCACACACAATGATCGGCGTGGTTTACCACATGTATATTTTTAATTTGTTTTTAAACCCATGAATATCAAACGGTTTTGTAAAAGCAAACTTCATTTGATTTAAACAATTTTTCCGACCGCGGTGCATTCTTTTGTCTTATGAGTAAATTAAATTAAATTTATGGTTTCATTTCATTTGGCTATACATTTTGAGCGTTAATAAATTAAAATCATAACTAAATATCTCGTTCTACTTGCTAGTTCAGCTACTGCTCAAATTATTCATTTCATGTTAAAATGTCTAAACCGCCTGCTAAACGTCGCCGCATTGAACTTACTCTTGAAGACAAAATTAATTTGATAAAAGAGTCTGAAAAGTATCCTAAACCATCTCAGAAATCTTTAAGCGAGAAATTCGGCATAGGCAAAACAACAGTTTCCAATATTCTGAAACGCAAGTCCGAGTATCTTGGCAATTTTGAAAATAATGACAATCTTCAGAAGTTCAGATTTGCAACTAAAGGTAAGCATGACAATTTCACATACGAAATGAAGAGGTCTTATCCACGTGGTCTTATCATGCTTTGTACATTTAAACGCTGACACAGATATACAGGTCTTTCAAGGTCAGTGACCCCCGATATCGATGTAGTTATGGTATTCTACAAATAAACTTGTAAGAAAACAACAACATGGATATAAATATTTATTCATTAAAAATGCTACTAACTGGAGTAATTAAATCAATCATGTTTTAACGTAATCCTGTTCCAGAAGACTAATTGTAAGAAGTCTGCGTAGTTACAGCAAGCTCATAACGTTTTGAATTGATCATGTTTTGGAGCATGTTCAAACAGTTTAGCCATCAACTGCAATTCATTGTAGTACTAGGCTTAAAGAGGAGCACAATAAAACGTCATCGCGTTTGTCATTTAGTTTGGTTGTCCCTTTCCATCAATCTTTTAGTGTAGGTCACGATATAAGTCTAACATCACAGTGTTTGTATGCAGTGTCTTTTTTCAGGTTCTGTGTTTCTATTTTAATCAGTAATGATAGATATGTGTAAAATTTCTCAACAGATTTTAAAACAGTGTTTCATAAGGAGGTGTACACTTTTTCAAGTATAAGAGAGTAGTCAAGGGAAGTAAGGTTCTAGCGGTGATCAAAAGAATGTATTCCAGGGACAAAGACCAGACATAGAAAACAGATATACAAAACAAAGAACATAAAGTAACTAAAATTATACATACAAAGTAACAAAGGCAATGGAGATACTTAGACCCCACTATAAGTATTTATTCTTTTTGATGGTCTTCAGGTTTTCCGTTTGAGAAAAATACATCAAAATAATACATTATTTGTACCTAAAACTATTTGCATCACGTAAAAATTCTTATACTCTGTGTAATAAGTTCATCTGCATATTGAAAACCGATTTGTTCCACGTGTCATAGTTTTCAATTCCACTTTTCCCTGACTTGACTGTGTATGAGCAATCGGCAGTTGTTTCTAGAAAATCAGAGCACTCTTTATCCTACCGGTGCATCTGGTCCATGCACCCAGTTTCAGTGGAGCCTAAGTTGTTCATTTATTTTTTGTGTTTTCTACATGTTATGTGTGTTATGTTAAGTTCCTAGCTGATTATATCTGTAATCCTTGTCCGGTCTTTGTGCCTGGATTACATTCTTTTGATTTCGTATAAAATCTTGGTTCCCATGATTACTCTTCCATCAAATTTAGACACGTTCACGAATAGCAAAATGATCGACACGGATCAGGCCATAATGTCATTCATCATTTACTGGGAATAACGTTACACTGAATTGTCCTCTAGTTTTGTCATTCATTCGGCCGCCATGAAACGAAGTTTCAACTAAATTATATTAAAAAAAAGAGAAAGCTAGATAATCATTTAAGTTTTATTAAGCGACAATACTCCATGTATTAAGTTCATGGAGTCTAATAAAAAGCTACAAAAGTTGTTGCAGATTTTTAGAATAGTGATTCTTTCACTCAAGTTTTGTAAGAAATTTTTGATAGCCCATTTAATACACACTATGTGAAAACAACTTTAAAAACATGATTCAATATTAGTAACTAAGCAACATCAAACATTTATATGTTGGATTGTTAATCACAACTAACCCGCTGCCAGTAAACCTTAATATAAGCATAGATAACAAATCATTCCAATTCTATCAGCTTTGTTGCATATAAATAAAAAAGCAGTGGTAATGTAATAAACATAACTATAATAATAAGACCTTTATTATACATGAATACCTGCCCCCAGCGCCACAAAACTTGAAAGTCTGAGAAAGTTCTTAACTGTTTGTGACGTCATAAAGTTCAAATACTTGATTGAAGTTACCATGGAAGTTAAGAATATTTTCAGAATTTAAGTATTTTTCTTTAATTTTGTGGAACCAGAGCCTGATTCTAGTTTATAAGAAGTTTCATCCTTTTATTTTAAACACGTTATAAAGATTTTGAGGCTGATTTTAAAGCTACAGCATAGATTGCAGTGAGTTGTTAATACAATTACGCATTACATACACAGCTTACTTCAAATGATTAAACAGCTGGTTTTTTGTAAACCCTAAAGGTCCAACCAGTGCCTGTATTTATTGACCCATCAGTTGTCCACGAAAGGAAAACAAAGCGTCCGCTAGCAATTACGTCTGGCCCTAGATTGGTTCCACTCCTTGTTGCAAGTAATGGAGCAGAGGCACTTGATCCATCAAATATCTACAGAAACAAGAAATTGAATGTCAACACAATAATGATGGAAAATAACTCACACATAAAAAAAAAACGAAACAAAACAATGAACGAATAAGATGTATTTTCCATTTAAACGCATTTGGTTCTTTATTTTTTTTTTATTTATGTTTCATTCTAAATCAGGTGGTAATGAAATAAAGCTGTTCAAATCAGTCAATGTATACATTTCCGTCAAGTTAATTTTGTCATTGTTATAGTCTAGGAAACTTTAATACTTGAAAGCTAAGAACTTTATAGATCAAAATAGCATATAACTTTAAACCAATAAAACCTGTGGACATTACATGACATAACCCAAGGTGCGAAACAACATCGGACATTCAAAATTAACTCCACAAGCTGCAACAAGTCCTCTTAGAATAAGCAATAATTTTGCAAAGTCGGGAAAACGTAAATTATTTTACGCAACATTTTTCTATTGTCAATCGACCAACAACTATGAAAAGATTCCATACAAAGAACAAGTCGAACTTATAGAAATAGTATATATAGAAATAACATGGCTTACCTAAATAAAAACTGTTTTTAACTTAAACTTAAAATTATGAGTATATAAAAATAGGAAAGAGCGTAATGGAATGGCGTAGTGCGGACCGATCGACGTTAATAATGACACCAAACCAAGTTACAGTTATAAATCAAACTAAGTTACTGATAAATATAGCTCATGATGAATGTTTGACATATCACAAAAAACAATAACATCTTCAACAATTTCAAGGGTTAGGTCATCTTTTTTAATGATTTTCTTTTATCAATTAAAACTATTGCATGGAAATACTGTTTTAAGAATAATCAAGGGAACCAAGGTTATAGCGGTAATCAAAAGAATATAATCCAGGGACAAAGACCAGACATGGAAAACATATATACACAACAAAGAACATGAAGTACCTAATATCACAGATAAAAAGTCACAAAAGCAAATGGGCAAATTTGACTCCACTCAAAACTGGGAGCATGGACTAGGTGCAACGGTAGGGTAAGCGTCCTCTGCTTTTCTAGAAACACCAGCTGAGTTGCTCATAAAACGTCAAGTCCTGGGTAGACAAACGAGGAAAGGAAAACTATGACACGTTGAATAAATCAGTTTAATGGCGCAAAGGGATACACCATAACAATCCACGAGTTCATGATGACAACCATAAAACTTCTGTAGTGATGAATTCAATCTCGTAGCAACATATCCCTGTTCCACAAGCCGATTTTTAAAATTCTAGCGCGATACAAAAGGTCTGCGTAGTTTCGGCAAGCTCTTGGATAACGTATGAGTTGTGATATAAACACTCCATCCGCAGGTGCTGAAGGGATGTTGCGGCAGATGAGTGGAAAGTTGACAATTCTGAATGAAATTACATCACAAATTAAACTCTAATTTATACATAAAATATTCATATAAATACAAGCTTACAAACATTGCGGGAAAATGCCAAAGAAAGAGGAGATTAATACAGATGTGGTGCCACTGTTTATATAATACCTGGAGTAGATCTTTGTTAAGTTGGGTGTCAAGAACTATTATCCGTACAACGGCGATGTTACCAAGACCAGCATCGTAGGGCCCAAGTTGTAATGATTGGTTATTTCTGTAGATGCTAAGATATATGCCCGTGACATAGGTCACTGTAAAATCAGAATAGACATATATTTGATTAGAACAATATGTTAAATGGTTATTTATACCTTCACTTACTAATGTCGTTGTTTTTCAAAAAAGACGGTACACCAAGATTCAAATATGTATGGTTTGCTGAGGATTCCTCATACTTGGTAAAATATAAATAATGATCATCTTCCAAATAAACCGAAGATTTTTCAAAATGCGTGAAAGATCTTTTAGGGACAATCAGACGGTTATCTATATATAATAGCATTAAAACCTATGATGTTTCAACACTGTATACTTCTATTCCCCATACTCAATTAAAATCCCAACTTAAAAACATTATACACAGTTGTTTTATTCCAAAAAAACTAGATACAAATATATAGTTATGGGTAGAGATTCCTCATACTTTGTAAGAAATAATTCCAAATCATCTTCCAAATAAACGGAGGAAGATGTTTACAAAATGCTGAAATTTTTAATCGACAACGTATTTGTCCAGTTTGGTGCACGTGTTTTTCAACAACTGATCAGCATTCCAATGAGAACAAATTGTGCTTCTTATCTTGCTGACCTATACCTTTACTCTTATAATGCTGACTTTATAGTTTATCTGATCCAAAAGAAGGAACATCGATAGCTAGATCCTTTAATATCAATTTCCGGTATTTTGATGACGTGTTATCGTTACACATTTCTAGTTTCGGAGATTTTAAACATCGCATTTTCTACAAAGAACTTGAGATAAAGAATACTAGAGACACAGCGAAGTCAGCTTCACACGTTATGCCAGAGTTTGCTGTTTGTATGTAGACTTTTTTACCTCGTCTGGTCTTTGCCCCTTGATTACATTCTTTTGATTTGCGCTAGAATCATGGTTCCCTTTATTACTCTTTCTTCTTTTGTACGTGTATCAGGTCAGCGAGTAGAGGAGTACAATGTGTTCCCCATGGAATGCCGACCGTTTGTTGATAGAAGAGTCCACCACATAGGACAAATGTTTTGTCTATCAAAGGGTATAGCAGATCAAATGTCATGAACATAGGAGGAGTTGATTTTAGGACTAAGCAACTGTATTTGAACAATTTCATTGATTAACTTGAGATATGATGAATCAACTCCTACATTTATTTTTAAATAGAACCATATTTAATTTCTCAAAAGCATATCACATATTAATTTGAAACAAAATCACCCCTTCGAAATCAAATGGTTATCCTCATTCATAGATATATGTAAAATGGTTTATACAAGCCTACCAATGATTTCAAAAAATAAATATTCACTTAACCTAGGCCAACCTCTTTAATATTTCTACATACTGTCGCACATGATTCCGTAATAGCCTGTGTTACAGATGCATACACCTTGACCTACATGACATGCTCCATATTTACACGTTGATGACGAACAAGGAACGCCTATAGAAAGATGTACAGAAACACTTTTACAGACATTCTATATCTGACATTTGACGTTATTGGTTTATTCATTTATTAAGGAGAAGAGTTGATGAATGAATACAATTTACAGGAGTATTACTCTTCTATTTGATATACATTTCCTTATCCTTATCTCCCATTATCCCTGTCCTTATCTCCCATTATCACTCTCATTATTTCCCATTATTCCTCTCCTTATCTCCCATTCTCCCCTTCTCAATTCTCTGCATCACATTATCCATCCATATATATCACCAGTACAAAATTGAAACGGATTGTGAATATTGCAAAATTAATCTATATGTGATATTTAGTATTATTCATTTAATAAACTGATTTACAGTCATAACAAATGTGAAGTTTTCTTCATTGTTTATGCCTGCATAATAAACACAGATAATCCATCTCTCTTACCCTAAGGTCGATGCTCCATTGCCCCATGCCCAATTATCTCTTACCCTACTGCCCTGTACTCAAGTGCCAATGCCGCATTTCCTGTGCCTCACTCCCTAATACCCGATTGTCCCATTGCTCCACTGCTTCATATCACATTGATTTCTTCTCCATCCTCCATTGCCACATGCTACATTAACTAATACCCCATGGCTTCATAACCTCATTTCCCTACTCCAAGTAATTGATTCTCGTTTCAATAGTCATAAAAAAAACGCACATTTGTGCTGATAATGAAATGCGGCATTGAAACGTGAAAAGTATTAACTTAAGGCAGTAAAGTATTTTACAGAATTAGGGTTGTATGTAACTTAATATTAATTTCTCTCTTTTGCGTGAGTTTACACTTTTTCTTCATCAAGACTGAAGAGTCCAAACGTTCATATTAGAGCAGTTTGCTCTCTTTTGGCACAAATGTACACTAGGTCAACATTATTTACTTACTTTCACAATGATTTCCAACAAATGGAGGCTTGCATGAACATGAAGAGGAACTTGCTGCAACTGCACAATTTCCTTTGTTGTGACAAGGAGAAGGAGAACAAGGGTTATCTGATAAAGGATATTAATTTATCATTAAAATTGTATTTATATACCATTCCATATGGAAACAATGCACAATGCACGAACTTGATGTATATTTTATCTACAAAATTCAATAACTGAATGAAAATACCTATGACTGATTTCGAGTGATATTTGAGGGTTTGGACATGCATGTCTGATTTCTGCTAGAATATTGGTTCCCTTTGTCACTCTTTTGTTTGTTTAAGTTATTTTTCAGGTGTTGTGTTTTTTTTATAATATTTTGTTTGTAATAATTGTTGTGTTTTGTTTTGATTTTGTTTTATGTTCTGTTGTTTATTTTTTTGTTATTTTGTTTTGTTTATAGCTTTTGTTTGTTTTTTTTCTTTTTTTTTCAGACATGGAAAACAGACATGCACAACAAAAACATAAAGTAACTAAAATCATACATACAAAGTAACAAAAGCAAATGAGCAACTCGGACTCCATTAAAAACTGGGAGCATGGACCAGGTGCACCGGTAGGCTAAGCATCCTTTGCTTTTCTATAAACACCCGCCGAGCCGCTCATAAAAAGTCAAGTCCGGGGTGGACAAACGAGGAAAGGAAGACTATAACCCGTTGAATAAATCAGTTTTCATGGTGCAGATGGATACACCACGAGTTCATGATGACAACCATAAAAATTCTTTAGTGATGACTTCGATCTTGTTACAACATAATCCATTCGATCGTCAAATTATACATTCTTACTTACAGTGGCAATATTCTTCAAATTAGCTAAAGTTACTTTCATGGCCAGCTATCTCTATAGTACCCAGTGTTACTTACATTAACACTGATTTCCATAGCATCCAATCATACTTACACTGACAGCGATGTCCAAAATGTCCTGCGTTACATACACATTCATAGGAAGTATGTGTTAGTGGGGCGCAGTTCCCAGAGTTTCCACAAGGAGTCACTTGGCTGTCACAAATAGATTCTACAGGAACAATACGACTATCATCACAGTAAATTCTTTTTAATGAACTATATTTTATCGTATCTGTTAGTATGATTAATTTTGCACAAAGAAGTTTACATGTTGAATTCTCGTTTGTTTTCTTTGTATAGTTTATTTATCTTCACTTTACTTTTGCCGTTTGCATACGTGTATTTCTTTTAATACTTCATGCATGTTATCAGCTTTTGAATGTTGTCTCTATAGCTACAGTTCACTTGATTAATTTGTTTGTCTTATATGGTGTAATTTGATCTATTTGAATTGCAATGTCATCTCTATCTCATAAAACATTCTATAATTTATTTAATAACGCTGTTTATCATATCGTTTTTAACGTTAACAAAGGAACTATCTTGATCTTAATCAAGAATGTCATTGTCTCCAGTATTTAAGGAGGTCGACCTAGGGTAAGGAACATAAATTTTGAAATCAGTTATATGTTTGTATCATATTCAATTTCACTAAAGCATATCAAGCTTTCATTTGAAACAGAATAAAATCAGTCGAAATTACTACGATGCTTACATGCGATTGATGTGAAATGGTAAATACAAACGTTCCAATGATTTGTAAGAATTGTGTCCCTTACCCTAGGTTTACCTCCTTAAATGATAATAAAATATATATATTTATATGTACCATTACATGTCGTTCCAAAATACTTATCTGTACACGTGCAAGTAAAGCTGCTACCTTCAAATGAACAAAGTCCATTGTTTTTGCACGGTTTGTTGTCACAAAGATTTACTAAACATAAACAATAAAAACAATGTTAATGATAAATTAAAAAATCTTTTCAGAATTAGAAATTATTATTATAAAAAAAATACAGAACGAAGTAAAATGTGATTCTTCGGAGGTGCAGCGGCCCAAAATTAAATGTTACTGCAGAATAAGTAAAATGTCATGTTGTGTAGATCTTTAGCAGACATTTTACTTATTCTGCAGGTCATCACAACAAAATTGATTGGTACTGCTCAATTTTACGGTACAACCTACCGTACTCGTCGTTACACCTTTGTCCTTTTTTTTACAAGAGAGGCAAATTCAATTTTTAATAGGTAAAACAAATTACGCTTACCCTACCGTTGCACCTGGTCCATGCTCCCAGTTTTTAGTGGAGTCCGAGTTGCTCATTTACTTTTGTTACTTTGTATGTATGGTTTTGGTTATTTTATGTTCTTTGTTGTGTATATCTGTTTTCCATGTCTGGTCTTTGTCCCTGGATTATATTCTTTTGATTACCGCTATAACCTTGGTTCCCTTGATTACTCTTTGATTACCTCTATAACCTTGGTTCCCTTGATTACTCATTCATTTGTTTCCATCAGGTTTTGATATAATTATCAACACATCATCAGGAAATGCAAAATAACGGTAGTGTGAACGCCGGGAAGAGGAACGAAAATACAAAAGTAAACATTTTATATTGTATAACAAGATATTCGGTGTCTATCTTATTTCGTTTCTTTGCAACCGTTACATTTGTTTCGTATCACACGAAAAATGGACCATTGGAAATTAATGTTTTTACCTATAAAAATCAAATGGAAATAAACTTTTTTTCTAAACTATATGAAAATCAGACCTTTTTCATACATTTATACCTATGAAAGACATATAATTACAATTTGAATTTTACTTATTTTTTTACAAAAAGTAATTTGTAAGTCCTAAAATATGTTTTGCATGATGCTCCTAAGCAATGTTTTTCCTGGATCACATGTGACATCAGACAAAACGAACAAATGATTAATATTCTAGAAGTTCTTTAATTTACTCACGATGACAGTTTATCCCATGGTAGCCTTTATTGCAGTTGCATTTGTAGCCCGGATGATCAGACGTGGCTTTACATGTTGAATGGTTGATACAAGGAGATGAGTCACATGCTGAACCTAATGCAATTAGTTTATCAAACATGTATTAATTAGAATGTTATTTTACATGTTGAACTGTTGGAGAAGGGTTACATTCTGGATATGAATTTAATAATTACAGTCAATTTATAAAACGTCAATGTCATTTAATTCCAATAGATAAGTCTGTGTTTGATTTGTTTTAGTTTGTAAAAAATACGATCGTATCAAAAAGAGAAAAATATAAGTCGATTTATTATAAACTAATCGGGACGTCAAGATATCTACTAAGTTTCTATGCTGTTCAAATTAAAAATATTCAATATATAACCACCTAAATACTGGTCCAAATTTAATTAAAATATTATCATAACTAAATATTGGTAGAGTAAAACTTCCATATATCTTTTTTTTCGCTAAATTTTACTTACTTTCGCAAAACTTCCCTTGAAATCCATCAGCACACCTACACACAAAAGACGAATGTTCGCTACTACACTCCCCTCCATTTAAACACTCAATGCCGCGACAAAGGCTTGCTTTACAAAACAATTAAGTAATTTATTATTTGGAATTTAAAATTTAGAACAAAATCAGCAAATTTTAGTTGTCATGGCCAATTTTCCTAACATTGATATAACGTGAAAACGTAAATACTATGAATAAATCTTAGAAATATATCTAACTGTCTGCTAAGCAGGAAAACTTCAAAATTGTTGAAGGTATACTGTATAGAAGACTTAATTTGTTGGACAAACATTTTCTTGAATATTGAGATTTTTTAAAACAATAAATTTCAATCTAAATTTCACAAAATGATCCTTTCGTTCAACCAACGTGACGCTCATGCGAATGCGAATTATATTATGCGGAACAATTAAAACAAATTAAAAATCCACGGATGAACCAAAGCCATTCAAACAAATTAAAAACAAATTATACTATTAAGAGTACTTTCAGAGCATAACAATTAGATTGTTATTCTAGGTATCCATTTTTACAACTAATTTTTATGCACGTTTGAATGTACTTTCTATAGGGGATTTGATGAATTTTAAGTACACACAATTTCAGATCTAATGTTTGACATAACTTAAAACGTAGAAAACAGTTTAATACATTTCACGTGTTACTTTTTTTATCTTACTGACAAAAAGTCAAGTTATGATGTAATTAAATACGACGGATATGGTTCTACTTTACGTTATCCAAAAATGATGATATTTGTAAATTATTTCTTAGTTAGACAACTGTTGTTTTATCAGTATGAAATAGTCCAGACTTTAAAAAATAAGCATGAAAATTTTAATGATAACAGCCGACATTCAATAACATTGTTACCATCTTGTCGACAGAAGTATCCACCACTCTTTGTTTTCCTGCATTCTTCATTTTCTTTGCAAGGATTAGGATGACAGACATCATTTGTCTGCAAGGAAATTACGGTACAATTATTAAGTAACATTATAAATCGGGGACTATAAAGTAGAAGTCAATGCAATCTAAAGTTTACTGTGCAAAGAGCAAAACACAAATAGTAACGTGTTTTTGTTTTTTGTTTTTGTTTTTTTTTAATAAATCGCTACACATTAAAAAAAATACTTAACAGCCTCGTTTATTAATTGATTTCTAATTATTTTGTAATTCAAAGACATGTTGAAGAGTATTGAAAACTGACACTTGTAATTTTGATTCATGTAAGACATTAACATTTTTTTTCATTGTGATAATGTGAAACACGATAATACCGATCATAATTAAGCATTAAATACAATTACGAACCTAGGGAATTACAAAATAGAATATAGGTTTTACAAATAATTGTATTAAGTATTCAATAGAGAGAATGAAATGATTCTCGACATATTCGTCAATAATTAAAATATTTTGTGTTGCGTCAGTCATCTGTGTTATCAAATTTCTCACTCTTGTATTTCTACACTCTGTTCAACGTAATTTTGAAATAGAATATGTAATTAATGACAAACCTATTTAAAATATATACTAACAATGCACTTTTGGCCGATTAAATTGCTTTGAAAATTGTTTTAGGTATGCAAGTTTATGACAGTGTCGAATTAAATTCGAAAATCGTGAATCATAAAATTAGTTGAATGAAAATGTTTCGCTGATTTTGTTAAATGTTTAAGTAGGCATACAATTCGAACAAATATGAAGATAATAAAATGAGATATCAGTTCCATAACTATTATAGGCGGTGGGACTGATATCATTAAAATGTTTAGTTTAATTGTGGAAGTACTATTAATCGTGCGGTACCAGTTTTCGAGGAAAGACAAAACCACGAAATGTGGTTACCATCGAAAAGTAGATTTCCTTTTTTTTTTTCTTTTTTTTTTTTTTTGACTGAAATGCATTTTGTTGTTCTTATCATAATTTTACTGATTATGTTAGAGTTTTTTTTTCTAATAGTATTGTTGTATGAAATATAAAGAGAATAAAATATCTCACCAAACTCCAAGTTGATATGTCCGAAAAAATACTTTCAGATAAACTTGAGTTCTCCGTTGTTCCTCCAGTTTTTAGAAGATCGCAAACCAAAGTACTTGGGTGGTAGTTGAACGCATAGCATGACTTGTGATATAAGCAACGCCGTGCACATGATTTCATGCCAAAACTATCTAGAGTTAGAATTTTAGGTTTATCATAAAATGTCTCTTTCTGAATAATGCCTACTTCCAAATCTGCACAAATGCACCACAATTTTACTAGTGTAAGTATTAATTTGTATAACAAAGGATTCATCGCTATTCGTGATGCAAACCTTTAATGAAGTTGTAGAATTGAATATAAGTGTCATCCTAATTATTAACAAGATGCTAAAGATGAGTTCCGCTTCACGAACATTGTAAATTATTTCCAAACATACAACTTTAATTTTCAATGGTTGCATGAATATAATAAACATATATCTATAACCAATTAATTTAGATTAGTATTTCGAGTTAATTAAAGAAAAGCACTAGTTTAAAAAAAAAATAAATTGCTCATAAAGATAATGCACTTTGCATAGTATGAGTGAATAAACTATGACGTCGTTAAAATTTATTATCACTTATAAATGCGTTATTGCCAAAATACATGAAAAGAATATGATATTTTGTCTATAATAACCTAATGCTGAAAAGTCTTAAACCGTGCCGACTGGATTATTTATTATAACGTTTGTAATTGGGTAATACATCTGGTAAAAGATATTGTGTTGTTACAGAGAGTAATTAAAGTAATCAAGATTCGAGTAGAAATCAAATTGACTAGTGAAAAAATAAGTCGGGTTTCTGTTTAGAAAAACATAAAGCGTATGTTATTGATTGTTACATTCTGCTTTGTATATTTATCTTGATTATAAATCAACTAATTTGTTTGTTTATGTATTTATTCCACGTAAAATGTATTTCAATTTAGCTTCACTTAATAGTCACTTGAAATTAATTGATTTTCAAATACATTTTACTTTAGATGAAATTAATGTGAAAAGTTAGCATAAAATTTACCAGGAGAGACTGAAACAATTTCTTCAAATATCTTTAAATTCGCGGGATAATCTTGTGAAAACCATTTCAAACAATTCTGTTGTAGGTTTCATATGGGGATACGCAAAATGATATTAACATATTTGTTCTTGAAAACATTTTGTTTATTCCAAATAAATTCTGATCGGTTTTAGTCTGTAAATAATATGTAGACTTCGTATTTTATAATTTGTATCAATTACGAATAATCAAACGAGAGATTCATAATTCTAAAATACAAATTAAGCTCTTCCCAAACCAGCCGTAAATGCCATATTATGCCTTAAATAAGACTATCTTAAAGATGAAACGATGTTAAATGATGTATAGAAATATATTTTTTATAGTTGCATTTGTGGCTAAGAA
Organism: Perna viridis; assembly: GCA_037379345.1. NCBI lineage: Eukaryota > Metazoa > Mollusca > Bivalvia > Mytilida > Mytilidae > Perna > Perna viridis. The sequence continues at coordinate 31,212,779 of CM074524.1, read as the reverse complement.
GACATCGATAAACAGTGGGTATGAAAATATATGTTGAGATGAAACCTGAAATGAATTTAGGCTTAGAACTGGCATCCATGAAGCAATTTTTATTGACAAATGCCTTACTGTTTAAGGACTGTCATTTAGTAACTTAAGTTTATTTTACTTTCCATTCAACAAAAGATATTATTTACCAACCGAGGAGTAAGACCTGCCTTACGTTTATATTGCAGATTTCATACAGAATTATGCAGCATTTGAACGCTATAGAAAAAAAAGTCCAAGATTAATTCCTTGTGATGCCTTGGTAGAAACCCCTCGGTCCGAATATGGCTGTTTAAATCGATATTGTGGTTGTTTAAACATACAGGTCTCACACAACAACTGAATCGTTGTCTCTAATACATGTAACAGTGTTGTATGATTAAGAAAAATGTTATCTAAACGTTTAAGTAAATTGATAGCTACATGTACTTGATCCACCTTCACTGCAATTATGTTATGACTGATATTGTTTGCATTTACATCTGGTATGAAATGCATTTCTTCATTGCTTGTTCATAAAGACCATCTGATACTATGATGATATAGTATAAGCCTGTCAGAGCTTACCTAAAGGTATTTCAACACTTAAGTCATTGAAACGATACCAAGATCTTTGAAAAAGGTACTATAATTATTATAGTTTTAATGTATTTCAAAGTGTTGAGATCCATTTTATTTTTATTACTTATACTTGCAGGTGATTGCTTATAGATGTTTTGATAAACATTTTCACTTTCTTTCAAATTGAAAAGTTCCTTACATTATTTATATATTGTTAAATTGGTGTATTTTTTTCTATCTAGATTTGCATTGATGTGTTAAGTTATTGTATGTGCTTCATTGTCCATGTCAAATTCAATTTAGGAGATATACTTAATTCTGCTATACGAATTGCAGAAGCAAACAGAGCACAAATTATAAATTGAACAGTAAAGTATTTTCTCCCTAATTCAATATTCCAAATTACTAATATTTGTCGATTTGATATCACTGGTCTTCATTGTTAACATTCTAATTATGTTTTTAACTACTGTATTTTAACAAGGTCCAAATGATCATACTTTACTTTATCTAAACAACATTTTAAAAAAATGTTGCAGAGCCTTTTGAAACTTGTTTTTGATTAAAACAATATATACAAAATAACAGTGAATGCTTGATATTTGAACGATGATCGTTATTCCCTGTTTATGCAGCGTACAAATAAGGGCGACAGAAAAAAACCGGTAAATTTGATGTTTGACATTATTAAACACTTTTGTTTTTCAAAACACCGCAAAACGATATTATCATTTAATGAAGTTGTTATACAGAAAACGTGAAAATTAGCATAACTGTGTATTCAAAAGTTTCATTTGTTAGAACCAGATAATCTAAATTAATAACCTTGGTATAATCTCTGTCGTCATTGTAAGAATTTTTAATTATAATGCCATTAAAGTGTAAGTTCGCGTTTTTTACAAGTAGGGTTAAATCGATTCAGGTAGTCGAAAAAAAAGAACTGTGCAAAGTATTACAACGTATCGCAAAGAAAAGGCATAACAGAGATATTAGCTTTTTTCTATCGAATAGAGCCTCGGTTTCATCCGTCATGATGTTTATGACATCACAATTATTGCGACTGGGAAAGATAACACCTGTAAAACGGTCGCCAATACTACATACGTTTAAAGACCGAATAATTAGTTGAACAAAATAAGACTGATGTTGCCGAAATGTACAAACTGTTGTTATATATCGTGAAAATATTTTTTGCACTTTCTCTGCTTTTGTTCTGTTTTTGATCAATTTGTACATTGCAATTATATATGTTTATTGATGTTTTTGTATTCATGACATTAAGTATGGTGTTCGCCAGGGATCTGTTTTAGGTCCGAAATTATATTGTATAATCTCAAAGCCGATAGGTGAAATATGTAGACGGCACAACATGTGTCATCACTGCGACGCCGATGATACGCAAGTATATCTAGTTGTACAACCGCTAGATTACTGGAACAACATATCTGAGCGACTTGAATCTTTCCTTTCCGATATAAGCATCTGGATGTGTAGTAATCTGCTACAGCTGAATGAAGATAAGACAAAACTGATTATTTTCGCACCAAAACATTAAGCTATAGACCTTTCGAACTGTAGTTTTCTTTTTGGAGGAAACATTGTTAGTAGTACTGATTGTGTTAAGAACTTAGGAGTCTACTTTGACAAAACACTCTCGATGACAAAACAGATCAGTGCAATATCGAAATCTTGTTTTCATCATATTCGCAATATTGGCCGTATTCTTCGTTACATCACAGAAGACGCATGTAAAACTCTAGTTTGCTCGATGATAACATTAAGACTTGATTACGGGAATGTACTTTTATATGGACTCCCAAGTGGTGAAATTCAGAGGCTACAACGAATTAAATAATGCCGCCGCTAGAGTTATACTAAAGAAAAGGAAATCAGATCATATCACCCCAGTGCTGAAATCTCTCTGTCTGGCTCCCTGTCTCTTACCGTTGTTTATTCAAGTTATTGCTGTACGTTTTCAAAGCTCTTACAGGCAAAGTTCCATTTTACATTCAAGAACTGATTAAAATCTATAGACCGTCGAGATCGTTGAGATCGGGATCTCAATTTTTGTCAGAAACACCAACTACCCGAACTAAGTCATACGGTGAAAGACAATTTGATAGATCTACTGCCTTTCAATGGAACGCTTTGCCAAATGATTTGCGTGACACAACAGTGAGTGTGGATGTTTTTAAAAAGAGACTAAAAAACCATCTTTTTAAGGAAGCATTTATGTGATAACTTGTATCTGTGGATTTGTGATATGATTTTAAATTGACAACATTGATTTTATTGTATTTTATGATCATAAGATATATATATAAACGTCTCAGAATGTGACTCTATTCGCTACACTGCTCCATCGGATCAAATTGATACAGAGAAGATATGTTAACGTAAGGAAAAATTCCCAACGATGTTAGAACTGTCAAATTTGTGATGCAAATTTTTGGTCGTTTCCTCCGTGGTACTCGAACTCGTACCGCTGTGACATCTATGGCAACACCGCCTGCACAAAGTCCAGCGCCCTAGAACACTCGACCAGCTAGGCTATATAAAAATATATATAGCCGGGTCATTCCTCCTCCTAGGATTAATCTAGGGCTGTAACTTAGTACACGATGTATGGTGGTACGGGACAGTTCATTTTTATATAGCCTAGCTGCTCGTTGTCTGTCATTGTCGACGATATGGCGTCTGACAGCCATTTCACTACTACAGAGATGTCTCGTGAACATCCAGTAAAATTAAAAACAATTGTCAATGAAAGGGACTATATAGTTTACAAAATGGGAGATTGGCGATATGAATACATGTACAAGCTATCTCAGGACTTAAATCACATACTTTATTTACATCCTACTGGGGAAAAAAAATCAAATTTCCATATTAACGACTAATGCATAAACTAACGACTTACACATTGGATAATACATTTTTTTTTGCTAATTTTCTTGTTTTGTCACTTTTGTTCTTTAATGAACTGTTTACGCCCAAGTCATTACGACTATAACTTTATCCCAGTCATGATAAAAATATAAATAACTGTGACATACAAACTTATAAATTAATAATTGTTTATCACGTGTTTTGATTTATTAGCCAGCTAATCTATTATTATCCAAAGTTGCATTTGTATGGCTAGTGGAATAGTTTTTTTTATAATTCGAAGCATTTCGAAGCAATTTGCGAGATTTGTGCAGGTCATGTTAGTTGTTTCGCTGTTTACTTTTAAGTTATGCTATGTTACCTTGCCATTAAATGGTATCTGTTTTCCGATGATTCTGTTTTAGTTCAGGCATAGTATATTTGTTTCTGGATGTTCACGATTTAGTTTTTCCATGAGATATCTTGTCCGCGTGTTGAACATGCATTGATTTTCTGTTGTATTTCTATTTCTTCTTGAGTTCACGATTTACTCGATGAAATCTAACGCAGAATTTACAAAAAATATATATATAAGACTCATTTGAAATTCTCTGGTTGGTATTAAAGTTTGTTGCTGCTCCTTGTTCCAAGTTCTTTTTGTCATTTTTAATGGAGTAAGACGATGGTTCCCAAACACCACGTGACTTAGCGGCATTGAAGGCATTGTGAATCTGAAATAAATATTACTACAATTTTGAAACCTGAAACAGAATTTGCACCTTGTAACCAAATATGGAAGGGAACAACATGATAAGAAAGCTGACATAATCAATGAGTGATCAAGGGAACCAAGGTTACAGCGGTAATCAAAAGATGGTAATCCAGGGAAAAAGACCAGACATGGAAAACAGACATACACAACAAAGAACATAAAGTAACTAAAATCATACATACAAAGTAACAAAAGCAAATGAGCAACTCGGACTCAAAGAAATTACGTTTTTTTAGACTAGATTCATTTCCCTAATTTTTATTACGTTGCTATCTCTTTCCGATTTGTTTATTTTATTTATTTATTTTTTAATTATTTATTTACTATTTTTTGTTCTTACTTCTCAATATTTTGTAAATTCAGTTTTTGCTTGTTTCTCTTCTAACGCTGTTTTTTTTTACATGTATAAATTGGTGCATTATAATGCAGATGAATGCATCATAATGATTCACGTGATCAAGAATCAAACCATTTAATTGCAGTGATGACTTCCATATTGTAGTAATAAAACCGTGTTCAACAGGTACAGAAAGAAGGACTTGGAGCAGCTCTGACGTAATGTTTGAGTTTTGATACTTCATTAGTATGTTATTGAGGGGTGTTGTCATGCCTAAACAAAACGAACAATCAACGCGTTTGTCGTATAGTTTAATCTTGTATTTTCTTTTACTGTCGATCGCTAATAGTAGGCCAAGCCATAAGGCTGATTTTTACTTCATATTGTCAAGTTATGTCCAGTGCTGTTGGTAGATGCAAGTTGAAAATCCCTGAAACAAGGACTGAAAACAAAATGTCATATATATAGTGGTTACTTTGTTTAAATGAAATGGCTTAACAATCTCTCTTCTTTTAAATACGATGATGCCTTAGCGAACATAAAGTGAGCTCAACAGCAATGTGTGTGTGCGTGTGTACATTCTTGAGATATTCCCCTGATAGCTATTAACTCAACCGAAATACGTTCGGTAGTCAGCAGAAACAGCCATAAAATAGAATTCCTCAGCAAGAAAATCAGAAGTTTATACTCATTTTGATCAACGGAAAAAAAAGAGAAAAATTATTTTTTATCATTGAAAGTTTACAGTCGCTTTCAATGCTTTTCTTAATTATTTCCTCCTGCTTCATAAAATATTCATGGACAAGTTCAGGTAAGGTTGCAAGCAGTGACAAATGTACTTAAGCGTATCTTTATGCTGTCCCACTTGCAGTTCAAAATTTTAACCTGTCTTGGAAAAAAAATACGTGTAGCCTTGACTTTATTGTTTAAATCGAAGCATACCTTTTTTAAGTTAGGGGAGGCAATCATATTTGGAATTTCCGTAAAGCTGTCACTTGCGTTTACGTCAGAGGTTATGCGAGAAATATTCCACTCATCCGTCGAGAACTGTTATCATTCCTGATTTTATACATATTCTGAATCTTAAAATGATAAAGCCGGAACTGCTCGTAAAGTTAAATGTGAGGGTTAAAAATGTTAGATTTCTCCTTCTATAGGCAATGTATATGCCTTCATCATATTAACGGGAAGGAAACAGACCAACGTGACACGTCTCAAACTTTTCATAGAAAATATGTTTATGTGTTCCCACCATTAAGGCACAATTAATAACCCTCTTGCATTGTATAAGATGTAAGAGACACATGAATTGTATTAAAAAAAATTAGGATGTCAATTTACCACAGGCAAATAGGGACAACAACAAAATTACCGAACACTCATCCGATCCAGATAAGTCTAGTCCAAAATAAATCTGACATACATCACCGGAGTATCTGGTACTGCAACAGTACTGACTTAGTACAGGCATTTAAAAAATGGTGAATTAAATTAGTTCTCAAAATGAGATTACTTGCGACTCAAGAGCAGAGTTAGTAAACTTTTTTTTCACCTTTAAATCTAGATTGACAGTTCCAAATTGATATTTTGAAATATTTTAGGTGTAATCCAAAGGAATTGCTCGTTTCAATGAATGCCGCATTCGAATGGGTATGTTTAAGTTGTAACGCTATCTTACCTCTGCATTCTGGTCGGTCAGCAACATATATGTTGGCAACATAGACAACCATGGTTTCTTGCTTCGTGAACACGCCTACTTTAACATTACACGCCAATGTAGTATAGATCGATGATGGCATATGCTGAACCAACCGTGATATTATTGTGGCTGCCTATTCAAAACAAAAATTAAAATGGTTAATACGCACGTTCCAAAAATAGAACTGACGAAATAAATACATGGTTTATACACAAACATTAGTGCTTCAAGTGCGAAAGATTTGTGTGTGTTATCAATTTATGTTTTTCATTTTTTCTTTAGCTTTGTAAAATGTCTTCCACCAAAATGCGAAATCTTTATGCAAACGATTTTTATTTATGAATAATTAATATATCTTTAAATCAATATGGAAATCGGAATAAAACTAAACTTCCATCATTTTTGGGAAATCGGAATATTTCTGAATATGTAAAGTTGAATTGTCAGATATTTAAAAAAAATATAATGTTATGTTACTTAATGAATGAATGTTGACATTAACGAAAAATAAAAATCAGACCGGATGTGATATTATTAATAACTAATTAAAATACTAAGTTTTTGTATTATGTAATAATATGACTTTCAAGGAATAAAGAGAAAGTACATTAAATACAAGGATATATTTCAAGAAGGGCACCTCGATCAATAGTGCATTCAATTCAGAAAAACGAACCTAAATGTGTATGTTTTGCATTATTACCTTCGACAGAAAAATGTCGACTGGGCGTTACTTTAACAAACTTAATGAAAACAAAAACAGATAAAAATGTGAATGTAGTTTTACCAATGCAATGTTTCAAGTCAGGGGAATAGCGTACAAAAATCGGAGTGAATTGCACAAAGAGACTTTAAGGGTGACATAAATTAATATATAAGAATATACATAAACACCTTTGTTATGTATTTAGCTTTTTATTTAAGGTATTTTTGGTTCGTAAGCTCTGTACAACAACAAAGTTAAATAATATGTCTATTCACTAAGACTACATTTACTAAAACTATCAGAACAAAGTGACATTGCATGCTGAAGTAAGGAGGATAGATCATTAATCTTTATTGATTGTCAAGAGATATCTGAAGAACTTTTTACTTTAAACCTAAAATCCACGGTCAGTTTTCACGGTAGGTTAACATCATTTTGCAGATAAACTGCAGATCAGTGTCTTTCTTTGAATACAGTTAAATCTCGTTTTATTCATTCATTTATTTAGCTAACTTTTGTTACTTTGTATGTATGATTTTAGTTACTTTATGTTCTTTGTTGTGTATGTCTGTTTTCCATGTCTGGTCTTTGTCCCTGGATTACATTCTTTTGATTACCGCTATAACCTTGGTTCCCTTGATTACTCTTTACTAACATAGCTAATGTATTAGATGCAAAAGTTATTCAGACTGTACAATGTGGTAATATTATGATATACCTTTGAATGTGCTGTGCTTGACATTGCGGCAGTGGCAGTGATAGAGGTCCTAGACGACTTGTATTTGGCTACTCCGCCATTACAGTAGACATACTAGTGTTTTAATGATGTTCGCAAAGTGTGGTATGGGAACGGGTGTTTTTAAAAGGATGAAATACGTGTAAAGTCCTTTTTCCTATATGTAAATGGATACGGAATGAAACGGCATAAATTTTAAGGTATGTTTTATCTAATTATGAAACACCAATATCCCTTGTCATTGAGTTGAATGATGCAAAATTATTGTACGTAATTTTTGCATGCTACCCGAAATAGATACGATATAATATATGAAATACATTTAAAGTCATTTTTTGTGTTAATTTATCTTCTTATAAAATGTTATGTACATTCTTTTCCCTTAACACACTGTAAGTTCCAATAACTAGGTTAGCAACAAGTCTGCACATCATATTTTTATCGAAGTCAATTAAAAAAAAATGAAATAAACAAATCGTATATGAACTCAAGACAAAAGTCTTATCAGGAACTCCTCTTTTTCTGTTGGAGGTGGAGTGCAAATAACTCCTGCAATACAGCAAATCCTAATTTGCAAACTATCTAAATAGTAATTTGCATGTATGTCGTACAAGATATACCTCTACTCAAAATTTTTTGTCAATTGCGATAAAGATATCAAAGAGCACCAAGTTCCCTTCCATGTATGTCCAATAAGTTGACACTAAATAAATTCAATTGAATAAGTATTAGCCGAGTTTCTTACAACGACACAATGCCCCCCAAGGCTACAAAACAAATTTAGCATACTGAACTATGATTTATACAAGGAGATCTTTATTCCAAATGTTACACGTGCTTGTGGCTTTAATACTGAAAATTCTGAGCATGTTCTGTGCTTTCTTTTTGGCTATCATAATTTTTGAATTTTCGCTATTTGGTCATGAGCATTTTAGTATTGATAAAAATAAACTCCAAAAAGATTCCAGTGCATTTCAAAATACAGAAAGGTTTAATTGATAATAGTATTTATGCATTTTTATATTAAATTACTTGATGTCCACCTTGTCTTTTGTGTAGTCATCATATTTCATTAAATTCTATCATAACTAACAGAGGACTATTATTTTGAAGAAATAAACGTTGAATAAACTACTACTTAATTAAAAAATGACGATTCAAGAGGATGGTAGTAATCCAATATTCCACAACGTTTGTTACTGCATATTTGTAATGTGTTCTTTGTGCGTATATAAGGTATTTAAAAGAATGTTCAAGGGAACCAAGATTATAGCGGTAATCAAAAGAATGTAATCCAGGGACAAAGACCAGACATGGAAAACAGACATAAACAACAAAGAACATTAAGTAACTAAAATCATATATTCAAAGTAACAAAAGCATGAATGAGCAACTCGGACTACATTTAAAACTGGGAACATGGACCAGATGAACCGGTAGGGTAAGCGTCCTCTGCTTTTCAAGAAACACTTTTTGATAAAGAATCAAATTGTTGTTTAACAATAATAAAAGTATGGGGCCCAGTTATATTTGTGGTAATTTATCTTTCCCTATGGTTATAATAGCCACCAAAAAACGTAGAGAAAAGTGATGTGCTGTAAAATGTAGTTTTTATCTGACATCAAGGCAAAAGCAACAACTTATGCTTCATTGAATTTATTGATTCATTATACAAAGGCCGTAGCCAGGGGTGCGACAGATGCGATGACAACCCCCTCTTCGCCTTCCCTTTTTGAAAAAAAAATAAAAAAACACTTTGATTTACATCTTGGCCTGTGATTAAATAGAAATCAAACCAGATAACCAAGTAAAATTGCTTATCAGTGATAGGGCTCTGAACACTCTAGTTTAACTTTCTTAGTTTCTAATGGGAGAGTAATATTTACTTGCGAAATGAAACAAAGACAAAATGTCACAAAAGGCAACTTATCTCAGAGTAATCAAGGGAACCAAGGTTATAGCGGTAATCAAAAGAATGTAATTCAGGGACAACGACCACACAACAAAGAACATAAAATAACTAAAATCATACATAAAAGTAACAAAAACAAATGAGCAACTCGACTCCACAAAAAACTTGGAGCATGGACAAGGTGCACCGGTAGGTTAAGCGTCCTCTGTTTTTCTAGAAACATCCGCCGAGTTGCTCATAAAAAGTCAAGTCCGGAGTAGACAAACAAGAAAAGGAAAACTATGACGCGTTCAGCAAATCGGTTTTCATTGTGCAATTGGTTACACCGTTACGATCCACGAGTTGATGATGACGACCATAAAACTTCTAGCTGTAGTGATGACTTTTTTAGCAACATAACCTTATTTCAGAAGCCTAATTGTCAGCAGTCTATCGCGATACAATAAGTTTCGACAAACTCTGGCATAACGTATGAGTTGTGATACGAAAACTCAATACGCAGATCAAAGGAAAGTTGACAATTTCGATTGAAAAATCATCACGTTTGTCGTAAATCTTGGTCAATAGTTTTCTTTTACTAACGATCTCTAAGTGACGTTCAAGATATGAGGCTGACTTCACAGCGTCTGTAGTGTCCTTTATCTCAAGTTCTTTTGGATAGATGCGATGTATCAAATCCCAAAAACTAGGATTGTTTAAAGATAATACGTCATCTTTATAGTGGAAACTGAGATTAAAAGATCTAGCTAAACGATGAAAGATAGATTCATAACTGAAAAAAGTGTATACAATTTGTATTGAAAGCATTTAGATACAATATATGTTTATACTGATTCTTATAGATATTCCTTATCCAAGTTAGGTCAGTTCCCTATTTGTATTAAATTAAAAAAGTTCAAAGACACTGAATAACGTAGTCCTTACATTATTTATATAATGTTTGTTTTATCTGGGTTTCACATCCACGTTTAGGTTATTGTGTATGCTTCATTGTCCATAACAAATTCATTTTAGGAGATGTACTTAATTCTTGTATAAGAATTGCAGGCAGAGTATGACACAAATTATCAAATGAATAGTTAAGTGTTTTCTCCCTAATTCAATTTTTCCAAATAACTTATATGTATTAAGGCGGAAACGTTAGTCTAATTATCTTTGCAGTTACTCAAATTTATCACAAACTAAAAGGTTGTATAGTATTTTTAGTTAAATACTATTAGGTTACTACATATATGTTATCAAAGTTTTCAAGGTTTGTGTGTATAATGTATTTTCTCATTCTGATTTGACGTGTTTAATCTATTATGAAGTGTGACATCACACATTTAAAACGAGTTCAAGGAAACTCATTTCGGCCATGTTTATGAAGCATAAAAATATGTGTGTTCTAGCACTAGCGAACAACTCAAAAGATTCCATTCCTATATTGGTTATATCGTGAATAGAACTAAAGGAAAAATATTTAAATGCTAGGTTGAAAATTAACAAGTGGGATAATCAAAGGGTCATCTCATGTAGTTAAGAACATAAAAGCAACTAAAAATGGTATTACACGATAACAATGGATTTTACTTAAATATAAGTTGACAGCCTAAAATCACTTACAAATAGACTCCATTGATTTTTAAAGAAAAAAATTCAAAATTGTTGACTTTGTATTTTCCTAATTTAGCATATCTTTCGAAAAGGAATAATTCATTTCCGGTTTTCAGGTTTATCAATAAAATTTTATTTCTCTTCTTTTCAAAATAAAAATTTGAAGACATAATAGATTTGAGGTGAAATATCAAAAACACTTATGATGAGCTCCTTCGTTTATTGGCAACTGTACATGTCATACTCCATATAAACTATTTGTTATTATTTGTTATTGGTTAAAGGCAAATTTCAAACAAATTGATACAATTAATCACTTTTGCGCTTTGAATCACAAAATTATCTCCAAAAGACGGACATTCGTAACATGATTTTCACTTTTTCTGTCGAAAATATAAGTTTGTCTGTTACACGAACTGACACACATATTTATAGGTAGGCTATGCACTATTGTTTATGTATAATGGAGGTAATTTGTCACAACTAAATAGAAATATACACTATATTTATGAATAATCATATAAATGAAATAAATGTATTTAGAAATGCTTTCTTATCCGTTGTTCAAGTATTCTTTAATTTAATTTCATAAAAAAAAATGAAATTACTAGAGCAGTCTCGCCAACAACCGCCCTTTGCAATTGTGTGATCCGATCCGTCATTGGTATGTGGTAAGATTTGAGTTTTCTCTATTGTTTTCTTTAGTAGATATCAGTATACAGCAGGGTGTTTTGATTCTGATATTGGACATTAATATTTATTTTAGAAATATCAAACTCATGAAACATATTTAAGGCCTTTCCCATTTCAATGGGAAGACCTTCTTGTATTTCTTCCGATTATTATTATTATTATTCTTTTTTTTTCCGCCAGACATTTTGCCAAAGTTTTGGCTGAACATATCACGACAAGATTTTGACAATCTTTTGCAATCTGACAGGGGACTTCGGAATTCGGTCCAAAGTTATCTGCCCCGTAGGGGATAAACTGATTTTGCTAAAGTTTCTTAAACCGGTTTAGATACACACAAACCAAAAGCTCCATATTTTTTAGAAACCCGGGGCAATACTATTTGACAAAATTTCGAAAAGATTTGAGGTTTCCCTGGTTAAGCGATTTCGCGACCTAAAATTAAATTGTTCGGTTAGTCACTAAAAACTTTTAAACCGTTAGTCGTATAGACTTGGGACCTTCACTGTTGATCTTAAATGATTTACAGTATGTTTTTGCTTTTCTCAGTTCTTTGTCAAACTTTAAAAGTATACTTCCAATACATTTTTCAAAAAGTGGCGTAGACCTAAATCCGGGATGTCCAGCTTTTTATCAGTAAAAAAAAACACTATTTACGATCTTTAAATGCCAAACAACTCCATGTATGGCCTAACATTTAAACAACAGCATAGCGAGAATATCACGATAAATAAACATGTATTAATTATTTTTAATTGTCATTAAAATAGGAAAATCAAAGTACTCATGTACTGAATCAATTTACATTGAATCTTTTAGTTGCCTTAAAATAGCAAGAACAGAGACCGACTTCTTGGTTATCAAAATATTTAAACAGTTATTGTACAGTAATTTTGTAAAGTCACTTTGTTCCGACATTTTGTTCCAACTTACACAATGGAGGCACATTATTCACACTTATACACAATACTCATACTTTTGTAGAGACTTAAAAGTACGAATTTAGAGTTTACAATCTGAGTTTTATTCTGACCACATTTGTTCAATACACACTCAAATAATACCTTTACAATGGATAATTCTAGATTAAGTGTGTTTTAGTACTTCATACAGGGGAGGCCATTTGACCTGGAAGTGACAATTGAGACCTTTTCCTTTGAAATACTTTATAATTATCTCCCTTTGAATTTGTCTATTTTCATGAAAATCACAAGTTCATTTTGTTCTCAACTAATTGTATTGATGAAATTGACAGGCAAAGTAGTTTATTACAACACAGTTACTGCAGAATTCGTCTTTCTTATAAGAATCAGAACCATTTTGAAATTTTAACAATTGTCAAAAATCTCGCCTTTTAAAATATATACAAGAAATAAATACTGTCGATCGAGCCGTCTCTACAAGCTAGAACACAATAAGCCATTAGCCGTGAGGCAAAGGTCATTGCTCATGAACATGACAGTTGTCGGGAGGGAATTGGTGGGAAAGACCTTTCAATTGTTCTGGAACAATTGACCTTTTAATTTCTTATTACATTTTTACAGGAATGCATTGGAATATCTTAGTGACTTCAAAGCTAAATAAAAAGTACCCGTTGCTTGATATGACCTAAACTTTTACATCCCATGGAATGTAAAAAAAAGCATCTTCTTTCTGTAATAATTCATTACATTTGAAATAACTACCAATCGTGCATGAAAACAATGTTTAGGTTGTGGGCAGTATTGAGAGAATATTCAACAAAATTTACCTTCCGACAAAAATTTTGTAAGGTGATATTTATTGCTGTATTACCAGACTGTGTGAAGGTGTATGCGCTCCAATATTACTTGACGGTGTCTAGGCGTATGTACTGCAATATTACTAGACTCTTTGAGGATGTATGTACTGCAATTACTTGCCTTAAAGCAGAGGACGCTTACCGTACCGATGCACCATGTCTATTTTCAGTGGAGTCCCAGTTGCTCATTTGCTTTTTTTGTATTGCTAAGTATGTATTATTTTATTTACTTTATGTTTTTTTTGTTTTTTTTTTTTTTTTTTTGGTTTGGTTTGTCTGTTTTTCATGTCTGGTCTTTGTCCCTGGAATATATTTTTTTGATTACTGTTAGAATCTTGATTCCCTTGATTACTCTTTAATGTTTATTTAATTATAGGATTATAGAGGTTATAATTTTGATTTTTGTTTACTTAGTAACTAAATGTACTTTGTTAATGCCACTGCTGGTGGACCTTAGTCCCTCAATGGTATTCACCAACCCAGTAGTTAGAACGAACTGTCTGACTCCAAATTATATCAGATTACATTCATCATATTCATCCAAATTTGCAGTATTACAAATCTCAAAATACATAACACACTGAGGCTTGATTTCCGTTATTGCACATGGTAGATCCTCTCGGTGATTGATTTGGCTTCCTATTTCGATAATTTTGGTTTTGAGTACTTCATGGATACAAAGTTTTTTTTATTGATTCTTCCTACATATTTGATTATAATGCTGCTGATAGAATAACACGTGTATAGCATATCAAAATTTGCAATATATATGACTGGTATTTTACTTTTCCTCCCTGTAATAAATACTTTGACCAGTACAGCTAGACACAACCGCACATATATAACCCTTAACAGGTTTGGGCAAGTAAAGACACAATATCAAACTTGATACAATTTTATAGTGATTCATTTACTTTCACTCAGGTTATTTTCCGTACATCAGGTACATGCTTGTTTCTTAACTCTTTTGATCCTTCATTCTTTATCAGTTCAAGTCACAAGATACAATTAAATGATTCACAGGGCGATGCTTAATACTGCAACAAAGGTTAAATCCTGAACAGTTTGGGCTCTATGGATATACCATTCAAATTTGATACAGCTTCTGATGTTGATTCTGATTAGATATTTGACACATAATAAGAATTTGACCACAGAATCAGAATAGTCACTTTTTAGCCCCCTTTTCCTAAGTGGTTCAAGTCAAAACTCTAAAACCAATCCAAACCTTTCTTTTGGGGTATGATACTAATGATCAAATTTCAAAATGATGCATTCCCTTTTACTAAGGTTATTATCTACCCAATATGTGCCCCACTCTTATTCTCATTGGCTTTTGACTCCAAAAACAATTCCATTCTTTCTTTTGGTGCATATCACCATGTAGTAAAAATAATAATATGAGGAGTACAATGTCAGGAATATCCATTCACAATTAATCATTTTATTGTCCAGACTTTATGAAAATGCTTTCACTATGAACAAAAAATGTACTCTCTGTCCCAGGAACAGTGATTTTCCTTCTGTCTTGAATGTGAATTCCTGTCAAATTACTGTGCAAGAACTATAAAATACTATTATTATTTGGTACAGGTCAGGTCTTCACATCTTTCCCCGCCCCCATCCACAAGTTATCAATTACGCCTCCACAACTGAAAATTAGACATGGTACGTTCATGTCAATCGAACAACATGTACAGTGAATGCCATCAAAAATACACAAATTCGGCTCATCTTTTAACCGAACTTTAAACCTGCAATAATTAAATGAAAGTATGATTGTAGTACATAGATCTCTGTAAATCCCCCTGTATAAATTATATTAACTACGCTTCGGACCATTGTATTTGTCTTCACGACGGCACACTGGTACTAATATTCTACCATTTGTATATCAGTGTAAATGAATATAAATTTGCTGTTCAACAGATAACTAATGCATCTGAAATCGCATTCCTAACGAAGATTTTTATTATTATTATTATTATTTCGTATTCTCCTGTCCGTTTGCCACGCTGACAAGTTTCTTATGGAATCAATTTCATATAATAAAGAAAAGTTTTTATACTTTGCATTATAACTTAAACGACGATGCTTGAAAAATGTGTCAGACCTGATTCCTTGTGTTTTATAAGTTTGATGCCAGTGAGGGTCCTTTGAAATTAATTTATATAACAAAATAAGTCTGATACACAAATCGTTGGTATTTTATCGAAATCTAAACACACCAAAGTAAAATGTATGTAATAGGTACATGTACATGTATATTGTCTCTGGTAAAGGGGGTCATGATATATTATTTATAACAAATATTGCAAAAGCATATATATGCACCACCGAGTTTTCATTAAGAATTATTGAATATGAAAATGTTTCTTTCAAACACCTGGTCTAATATCACAAGTACTTTTGTTTTTTGTTTTATTTATTTAAATATCTAAACTTTGGTTGCACCGATGCGGTAAGTATATTACCCAGTTAAATATGAAGATCTATTTTTTTATATTTATACCAATGAGGCATCACTTAATTGTTTACTTAATATATAAAAAAAATCCTATATATACATATCACATGTAACTTATCGAAATAATACTTATTTTGATTATAAATCACATGTATTTGTATTTGAAAACTTAGAAGGATATTTATTTCCTCAAAATCTTGTGGGTTTAAAATGATCTGTATTTTTTTTTAAATCAGAAAAAAAATATTTGATGGGAGCTATTTACCGCGCCCTTTTTTCAACGTTTGTATAATATGCCGTGCTACGCTTACACAACTGAAACTTATTACCGTGACGTTTTCCGGTGACGCTTTACAGACATCGCCTGCATCATGTGTAAACTTCTTTTTTCTAAAGAACCAGTTAGTTTTGCATCTGGACATGTTTTTGTCTTTCTTTCTGTCTGTACTTGTACAATGTATCCGCTGTCGCCACTTGCCAAATGGATATTTTACAAAGAAATTAACAGGCATTTATATTTTAAGTTACATATATACAAAAAAGTCATGCGTATGCATGTAATATCTTTGTAATGTAAGCATTGAGTCATATTATACATCATGCTGTCATGGGTCAATCACTCCTATATAATCAACTAAATTATTCCGACCTAAGCGGGGGGACCGGCCCCCAATCCGCCTTTTAGAGTGTGCGTAGTTCAATTGTATATACAAAGTACATGTGGTACATGTATTTCACACGTCTTAGGGTATGTCCAATAAACACTTATATATTCCCAATAGTTACTTTTGTGAGCTTTGCTCTTTACTATCACAAGATTTCCATCAAAATTGCTGTCAAATCCAGCTATTACTAATGCGCAATAATCCTATTTTAAACCAAGAATGCGCAAATTCATCAGATCTGTGCAATGGTGATATTTAGCAGCATCCCATTCTCACAGATTTCAGTGCACCCAGGGATTCCATATTTTTTATCTTATTACGAAATATTCCAAAATGTTATACCGAAGCACGTTTCACGTAGCGGTAGACGTTCGTTCGTTTCCTGTCTTACTAACCCCTGTATTCACATCAAACATCGTTTGACAATCGGATAATATCACGTAATCTCAGTAAATTCTCCCCGACTTTGCAGGACATTTTCTAAGAGGGCTGACCCGTGTCTAGATTGAATTCGAAGGTCAGATGCTGTTCGGAGCTTTATACCGAAGGTACAAATGATAGGAAAATTCGTTGAGGAGGCAAAAATTGTCAACATACAGACATTAAACATACACCACATGAATAAAAATAAACAGACGTAATACACAAAAGGACAAAAAAGTACACACAGAAACCCCACTAACACCAGAAAAAGTCTCTAGAAAAGTAACACTCAAGTGTTGGAAACATTACCATTTCTTTTTTTTTTTTTTTTTTTTTTTTGTCATTTTTACAATTGGAACAAGAAACTGTTCCCATTATCATACAACAAAGAAAGAAGTCCTTAAAAATTAACCATAATAACTTATTTTTAACAAATTATCATGGTATGAATAAACAACGTTTAATCTAACTTTAAACTCGGCAGATGTTTCTAAAAAGCAGAGGACCCTTACCTTACCGGTAAACTTGGTCCATGCTTCTGTGTTTATTTAGTGTAAAAGAGTGATCAAGAGAACCCAGAGTCAGGCTAGTGGAAATCAAATGAATGTAATCCAGGGACAAAGAAAAAAGTGGGAACATCGGTAGGGTAAGCGTCATCTACTTTTCTAGAAACACCCGCCGAGTGTCTCATAAAAAAGTCAAGTCAAAAAGACATATGGTAGACAAAAGAGGAAAGGAAAACTATGACACGTTGAACAAATCAGTTTTCATGGCGCAGATGGATACACCGTAACGATCCACGAGTTCATGGTGACGACCATAAAACTTCTGTAGTGATGACTACAATCCTGTTCCAGAAGCCTATTTGTTAGAATTCTAGCGCGATACAAAAGGTCCGCGTGGTTTCGGCAAGCTCTGGCATAACATATGAGTTGTGATATGAAAACTCCATACGTAGGTACTGAAGAGATGTTGCCATAGATGAAAAGAAAGTTGATAATTCTGAATGTTTGTTGTAAAGTTTGGCCAATAGTTTTCCTTTACCATCGATTTTTAAGTGTAGGTCAAGATATCAGGCTGACTTCACAGTGTCTGTAGTATCCTTTATCTCAAGTTCTTTGGGGTAGATTCGATGTATCAAATTCCCAAAATTAGGAATGTTTAAAGACAGTACGTCAT
Organism: Perna viridis; assembly: GCA_037379345.1. Lineage (NCBI taxonomy): Eukaryota > Metazoa > Mollusca > Bivalvia > Mytilida > Mytilidae > Perna > Perna viridis. The sequence goes on along the minus strand of CM074524.1, from coordinate 31,194,361 downwards.
CTATTTAGCGGAAACTGAGATTAAAGGATATAGCTAAACGATATTCTTTCTTTCGGATCAGATCAGCTATAAAGTCAGCCGCATAAGAGGAATAGGTCAGCAAGTAGAGGAGCCCAATTTGTTTCCATTGGAATGCCGACCGTTGTTGAAAAAAGCGTCCACTACACTAGACAAGCATGTTATCGGTAAAACATTCCATCATTTTGTAAACATCCTCTTCAATATATCAAGACTTCGAAAAAGCTCATGAAGGGTGGATTTCTCTTACATTTCCTTAAAAAATCGTATATGCTTGTTGCTTGTGCAAAAAATCACAGAGTTCTTACATCATACTGCAGAGTTCTTACTTCATACTTGAGAGTTCTTACTTCAAACTTCAGAGTTCAAACGTCATAATTCAGAGAGTTCTAACCTAATACTTCAGAGATCTTCCTTCATAATCAATCAATCAATCATACTACAAAGTGTTCACTTCATACGTCAGAGGTTTTACTTCATGATTTAGTCTTTATAGGTGAACATTCATAGTTCAGAGTTTAATAAAACGATGAATTCTCGATGTTTTAAGTAGACGATTTTATTTTTGACTTTCAGGTTTGTAAAATGCACGTTCAAGAATTGTTTACAATTGGGGGTTCAGATTTTAAACCAAGCAAACACGAAGACGATAATGGAGACTGGGACAACATAAAACTTTATTCTGCAAAAGGATTTTCACAGAATGAAATCCATTTTTTCGTTGTTTGTTTTGTATTGTTTTGTTTTGTTTTTTATTTGTTTTTCTTTTCTCTCCTCTCTGTCTTAAATGCGTATTGCATTTTATGTTGGAAAATTCCGTTCAAGCTTAATTTTTGGAGTTTTTGCAGGCTGGTAGCTGATTCTACATTAACAACTTAATATTAGAATTGTACATTCCGTAGGTAGTCCAGTTTATACGTTCAACCAATTAAACAAGGGATACTGCCAGCTCATCCTTTTCTTTCGTTTGTTCAGTATCTAAAAAATAAGATCGGTGTAATATCGCTTCAGCGACTTATGACTGTTTGATATATTTGATGTGTTCAAATATTTATGTACCAAAACTTTTATCATTCTATAAAATTTAGAAACGCATAAAGGTTCAGACACTTATTAAACACGTGTTAAAATGTATATAACAGTACAATGTATCCAAACGTTAATGCGTAAGTATGAAGACAATTAATTGCTACTTTGGTAATATCATTCTGAATTTAAATTTATATCGCTTATCATAAAAAGTGTGAAATATGTATAGAAACATATGTTGACAACATGTGTGCGTGAAAAGCGTTTATAATCTGACGAGATGTACAGTTCCGAGCATGATGAGTAATTGCTAGAAAAAGGTAAGTTCGAAGAATTGTAAACTGAACATTGTTTTTTGATATTACCAATATGTTGGTCTTTGAAAAATTAAACGGTGTTTCTATAAATAATATATGCTTTAATTATTTTATACTCTCAATATTACTTGTCATCATGGATGTATCTGATACAATATGAAAAGTACTGTTTTACATACATTATAAATGGATCTTGTCGTAAATAATGAAAGCAAAACATGTTGATAAATTGTTTCCTGAAGATAAAAAAACAGCAAAGAGTATAAATTGCCAAAAAAAACTAAAAGAACAATACAAAATTACCATTGCATTGAGCACAAATGTGAGACGTCACCCACATTGTAAAACACATATTTGATTTATATTTTAAGAAAAGAAAAAATGAAGTTAATGGCATGTTGTTTTGTAATATTACTGCTTTGTGGAAGTTCAACACAACGGATAGGTGACTCGCTTCTTGAAATGTTTCCTGAGTACAATGATTTAAAGGCAATAATACAGGTGCAGAATAAAAATGTTGAATCAATAGGGAATGATATGAAGGAAGTAAAAGGTAATAAAACCAAAACGTTGTTTATTATTATTATTATTATTATTATTATTAACATTTGCTGTTGATTTTATGTAGCTTCACAGGCAACGGTTCTGGATGTGCAGATACTTTCCTGGATGATTAATTGTGTTTCTAACTGATTGTCTACTCATCCTGGTGTTCGATTTGTTTTACACATTAATTCACTGCTGACTGTATATTGATGAAATATTATATTAAGGACATTATATGATAATGTGTAAATATGCTTGTTAGGAAAAACAATAGTGTACAATGCCTGAAAAGATCTCACTGACTTTAAATATTAAAACTATATGAACAATAAAAAAATCAAAAGGAGTAAAACATGGTATGCAGATTTACATGAACGGCGATACTTAATATAGATGTCCGATGTCTTTGATGAGACGCTATTCAATGTAAGGATATTATATATACCAAAGATGGGAATTTTTAGCCTCTGTATGTCTTGCTTTGTTTTCACCTTTAGTTTATTTTTATGTTACTTGAGTGTATAGGGGCAACTTCTTCGTTGCACCTGTGTATTATGATGTCTTGGGCCAGCTACAGCCTGCCCTGTAGTATGAGAATGTCCTCGTCGTAAACCATTCTACGCATTTATTTGTCAATATTCATTTCCTGAAGATATTTTGAATATACATACGTAAAATTCATTTCGAAAATTCAAATGCAATACATGTACATTGTTGTTCGATTTGTTTTCTTCAGGCAAAAGAAATGGCTGTAAGTAGAGCTAAAAATATTAATTGAACAGCAGCAAATATCTTATGGTAAATCAAAGAACCTAATAAACTATAATGCGGAGAATCAAAATCTTTCACATTCTGTGTTATTTTTAAAATCATGCTAAGGTTTAATCATGAATTTCCACTTATTTTCTCCACTAGACCCACACATTGTCTGCGAGTGATGTAGGTGAAATTAAACATTGTGACGTCATAAATGTTTGATTTGTAGTTTACATTTTTAAAACAACAAAACATGTCTATTTAACAACTTGAAATGTATGACAAGTCAAAAGTACAAGTAAAGACAGAATAATCAAAGGAACTAATATTCTAGTGGACATCAAAAGAATGTAATCTATTGATAAAGACCAGACAGAGAAAATTTCAGTAATAAGAACATTGTGTTGTTTCATGTATATAATTTTTAAATAGCATCATCTTTTTGTCACTTGTTTATGTTAAAAAAGATTTCAGTCAATAGAAACTTTCCATGGAAGACAGATTTGAGCAGAGTTGGTTTTAATGGCGTTTGATACATTATTTTCTCATTTTAGGCCAAAGTGGAACAGAAGAATTGGGATATAACAGAGCGGGAAATGCCGGCAAAAGTAAAACAACTGCTATAACGTTCAATAACAGTTTCTTAACCCAACCTGTACTAACGTACGGGTTTATGAAACTAGATACAGATAAACGCACAAACGTTCGGGTTTATGTTCAGATATCACAGCTGACAAGAACAGGTTTTACCATGAAAGTGGCGTCCTGGGATTATTCAGTTACATACAATGCTGTTGTGAGCTGGATGGCTTGTCCTAAATTTCAATAAATCTTAAATGTATTTTAAATCATTTTCACTTAAATTATAAAAACACATACTCACTTGCTCATATACTATCACGTCCAGGGTACATGAAAGATGAAAGTAGATAAAAAAGGAAAGGCAATGACACGTTGAACAAATAAGCTCTCATGGAGCAGACGGATACACCGTTACGATCCACTACGATCCACGAGTTTATGATGACGACCATAAAACCTCTGCAGTATATTCTTTATGTTTTTCGTCAAAATTATTATAGTACTTCAAGAATAGAATGGTACCCAACCCCGCTGAGATCTGTCTAAATAACAATTAGTGTTTATAACATATATCATAAGGCTCATAGGATGTGTGCCATTTAAACCGTCACTCCTGCGATATTCAGTAAACAGTCATTGGATTCTACAATTTCTTCTGAAACAATATTAAACAAAATGGAATAACCCGAGTTTTTCAAACGGATTTTACGTACTGTATCTGGTAATTGAATTTAAAATGTCAGGAAAACAGCAAAAATCAGTTACAATGCACCAAACAGAATTAAAAAAATTGGGAAAAGAATGAAATGTATTCTAGCACAGAATCTCGTTAAAACAATGAGGTATAATTGCTTTTTTAGACTGATATGACCACTGATTTAGCAATCATGACACTAAAGCATGCAATTGCTATTTAATCACCACTAGTATATTCACCCCGCAAAAAAAAGAGGGGGTTTGGCGTACTGTAAAACTTCAGGACCAAATTCAGGACCATTGCGGTACGAGCTGTGCTGGTTGTGTAATATCTCTTGTCAGATTTTGCTTTTGCCATTACTTGATTATGGATCAAATTGTGTTCGGTAATTTTATCTTTTTTTCAAAATTTCGGGGTTTTTTTGTTTTACCCAACTCTTAAGATTCAGATATTTTCAAGAAATAAAACATATTTCTGTGAATTACTTTAAACTGAGAAATTTCTTGAAGTAGGCAAAACTAACGTAAAATATTGATAAAAATAAAAAATAAATGGTTATGAAAATCTTATATGAATATCAATATTTAGATCACATGAAAAACAAATCCAGAATTTCCTATAAATTGTAATTGATTTCCATCAATTTTTTTTTCGTAGTATGGATAATAAGAAATATTTGTCAAAATATTTTTTTTTGAAAGGTAACGTAATTCACGTGGAAAGACGGAATGTCTTTAATATATAGATAGCGGTGTTTCATCTAATTTTCCCAATGTAATAAATTTCGATTATTCACACTGTGATATGAAGTCGGTAATTTCACTCTCGGACTTTGTCAGGCCAAACTGTCGTAGCTTTGATATCAATCTGTCAATCACATAATTGATAATTCATGTTGAAAATGTCGATAAATTGTGAATAAAATCTATATAATAAATCGGTAAATAGTTGGAAAGAGTGAATGTCCAAAATTTTATCACTCGTGCCAAGAACGTTATAGGATTTGACTCGTGCGCGGAACAAGTTCTTTGGGACTCGTGATGATATTTTGGTTATTTATTCTTTCAAATTAATAGCCTTATTAGTATTTACTTAAAATTTACTAAAAATCAAAAAGTGCAAACGACATAAAAAAAAATAAAATAACGGTGAACACGGATCGTCATTAAAGTTTTTTTTTTTCAAATTGTGGGTGTACAATAAAAAATACCCAGATACAGTATACAGTTGAAGTAGTTAAAAATAGAAATGTCGTTTACATCATTACTATCATAACAAGCAGAGTACGCTTACCCTTCCGATGCACTCAACATTCCCTGCAGAAAAGCATCTAAATGAATATTTCAATTGTTTTTTGTTTAGATTCTACTACAGTTTAAAGTTTGAAATAAAATCACCAAACCTCATGACTGTTATCCATTGATTACTCTTTTAAACAAATCAGAGTGATCGCATGTCGCGCAATATCACTTTGGTATTTTACCAGTAAGAATTGCGACCGGACGTTATATTGGCAGACAGGTCGAAGATAGGCTGTGAAGCATGTGTAATCAACAGACCGTGGGCTCAGATACCCATTTTCGTTTAGAATGTGATCTTTATAAAAACATTCGAAATGACACGTTTCATGATATTGTAAATTTTAATGAACACAATTGCTAAGATTAATCTTTTAATGTCTGAACATGCAAGAAAGTTCATTGTCCGAGCTTCCAATTTAAGACGTTCTCACATATACAAGTATTGCAAGTATTTGATCAACTGATAACGTTTTTTCAATACTTCTATTTCCTATTTTCAATTCTTTTATTTTCTTATTTTCTTTTTTAATCAAGGGAATCAAGATTCGAGTGTAAATCAAAGAAATATATATTCCAATGACTAGACAAGAAAAATGAATACTCGCAACAAAGAACAAAATAACACATACAAAGAAACTTAAAACAGCATTGTGACGTCATAATTTACGATCAATTTCACACTAACGACTTTCTGGGAAATCGACGCCAGGACTACACTAAACCTGGGTGCATGAACCAGGTGTACCGATATGGTAAACGTCGTCTGCATTTCTAGAAACACCAGCCGAATTGCTCATAATAAGTTTAGTCCGGGGTAGAAGAGAGAGGAAAGGAAAACTATTACACGTTGTTGAACAAATCAGTTTTCATGGTGCAGATGGTTACACCAGAACGATCCACGAGCCTACGACAACCACAAAACCTCCGCAGTGATCACGGCAATCTTGACACAACCCTGTTACAGAAGCCTAATTGTAGAAGTCTAGTGCTGTACAAAAAGTATGCGTAGTTATGGCAAGCTCTGACATAACATATGATTTGTGATATGGAAACTCCATACGCAGGTGCTGAAGGGATGTTGCCACAGATGAAAGGAAAGTTAATAATATAGAATGACAGTCATCGCGTTTGTCTTATATAGTTTGGTCAATAGTTTTCCGTTACCATCGATCTCTATGTGTAGGTCAGATATGGCTGACTTTACAATGTCTGTAGTATTTTTATCTTAAGTTCTTTTGGGTATATGCGATGTATCAAATCCTTAATACTAGGATTGTTTAATGATAATATAGTATCTATATAGCGAAAATGTTATTAAAGTATCTAGCTTAACGATGTTCCTTCTTTTGGACCAGATCAGCTATAAAATGAGCCTCGTAAGAGTGAAGGGATAGGTCAGCAAGCACAGGAGCACAAATTGTTCCCATTGAAGTGCCGACCTTTTTTTTTTGTTGAAAAACGCGTCCGCCACACTGGATAAATAAGTTGTCGATCAAAAATTCCAACATTTTGAAAACATCTTCATCAATATACTTGAGAGAGGATTTGAAATTATTTTTTACAAAGTATGAGGAATCTCTACCAAGAACTATATACTTGTATCTAGGTGTACAATCAATCTTTTTTGAAGAACAACGATGTATAATGTCTTCACGTCGGGATTTTTACTGGTATGGGGAATAGAAGTATGAAGAGTTGAACAATACTAGATTTTAATGGTATTGATTTCTGATAATGATCTTCAATTGAGGATTTCCAGAAGATCTTTCGAATTTCTCGGGATCCACATTGAATTAATACTACTACAGGAGTAACAAACGTCGTGGCAGAACTGGAGATCCTCTTTGACAGTTGTGATTATAGAAGGTAAAAAAAGGTTTGTTGATACATTGTGCAGATCTAGTAATGTAGTGTTGTTTGTACGGATTCTTATGAAGTTTATGAATCCAGTCCATAGACGGTAGATCACATATTTATGGTTTTTCACAATTTTTCTTTGGAGAGTGAAGTGGCCGAATAGAATACTGCTCTGCTATTTTTTTCTGTATTTACCCCTGATAATAAATATCATGATAATAAAATCTGATAATAAAATCGCTGTAGTCCATCAAAAGAGTCCTAGTGGTATCAGTACAAAATAGGGCATTTTTCACTTAAAAACTCCTCGGGATTTAAAATAAAAAATATATCAATTGAAGCGATATTCAATAAGGTAGGGTACATACGTTGTATATAACCAAAAAAAAATCTCAAGTGTTACTGAATATGATTATCATATGATTATCATACGTGAATATATTTATTATGTGTGGCACAGTTAGCTGGGTAGAGATCTGTTCGAAAAAAAATAGGGAGCGTAAATTGCTGTAGTATCAACTTGTTCCTACATACGTATGAACAGAAAAGGCGCCAATATCCGGTTTGTGTATGTAAAATCGGGAGGTTAAAATAAGAATAATGGCAGCTTCAACGTCAACTTTTTTTTTAATCATTTAAATGATTTTCATGTGTATATTATTCACGATATTTTAATATAAAAACTCAATTCATGTGTAAATGTTTTGATGGATGTCACACAAACCCTTTCCAAAATGAAATTAAAATAATTAATGCATATTTTATTATATAAGATTTAAATTTCGAGAAACTTAGGACAAGCCATCCAGCTCACTACAGCACTGTATGTAGCTGATCTATCCCATGTTTGTACCCTCATGGTAAAACCAGATTTTGTCAACTTTGATATTTCAGCATATACCCGAAGGTTTGTGCGTTTATCCGTATGTAATTTCATAAACCTGTATGTTAGTACAGGTATGTCTAGAAAACCTGGATTGAACGTGAAAGTGACGATTTTACTCTTTACAGTGTTTTCTCGGATGTAAGGTACCCGGAACATATCAAGTACTCCAGATCTATTTCTTAATTCTTGCAATGTAGGATTGACTACAGTGGTGGTATCTTTTCTGAGATCAGCTGTTGCAGTTCCACTTTGGCCTAGAAATATGATTGATACAATAGAGTGATAAAATCCATAAAAAACAATGACACTAAAATCTGGCGTATTTTGAATCTTTATACTTTTTATTGGCTAAAACAGTTTTCTCTCATATATTTGTATTGGAAATACGAATTAATATGATGTACTCATAAATCATGTTGAATTTGTTTTTACCTTACCATAAATTATTTGATTGTTTGCATTATTTGTTCAACTAGATGAATGATCAAATACACATTTGAAGCAAGTATCAAACATACGGTAAACATATAAACATGATGCTGATGCAATCTAAATTAATATGCATGTAACAACACATTATTTACATATCTGTTTCTTTTGGCTTATCATACGTTTCAATTCAATTAATAGCTGTCTTTTACGCTTGAGAAAACCAATGATTTTTCCCACTTTGTTCAAACTAAACACCCCTTCAACAGAAATATTAATGACGTCACAATTTAAAATGTCACTCGGGGACAACTTGTACATAAAGCGGAGCAAAATCATGAAGCCTCATAATGACAAGCATGATTTATACAGACTTAACTTAGGGAGTGCACGACTTTGTTTCTCGTATACATAATGTATTCAGTACTACTGATTTACCAACAAATTGGCTGCTATTCAAATGATTGATACTAAGCACTACTTACAGAATGGATTGCTTCCTGTCGGAAAAATGTCAAACATGAATATGCATTTATTGTATTTGCTTTTTGGTGTCTGATCTTACATCTTACACCTTACATCTTACAATTTCAAATTTCTTTTATTTTCTGTTTTTAAATGAACTGGACTGTAACGTTGATTTGTCAACAGTCCGTCGTTCAAACAATCAAAAGCTAAGACAAAAGTTTAGCCTAATGATCAAATATAAATTTAGACAATGAAATCGATTAGAAATTTGATTATAAGGATTTTGGCTAAATCTTTGAAACAATAATCATAACGTATATTATTGTAAGAATCAGGCAAAATTGGAAAAAATAGAAATAAGCATGTCAAAGAGTAATCACGGGAAGCAAGGTTATAGCGGTAATCAAAAGAATGTAATCCAGGGACAAAGACCAGACATGGAAAACGGACATACACATCAAAGAACATAAAGTAACTAAAATCATACATACAAAGTAACAAAAGTAAATGAGCAACTCGGACTCCTCTAAAAACTGAGAGCATGGACCAGGTGCACCGGTGGGGTAAGCATCCTCTGTTTTTTCTAGAAACACCACACTATATATATATCAAAAAATAATTTCACCATAGGATGCTTTCTCCATTTGAAAAGACCATTAGTTAGATCATTTCCTCTGCATATCAATGAAATAATGCGTAAAAAGCAACAAAGTAAACGAGCAACTTGGACTTCACTAAAAATTGACCAGATGCGGGACGTTAGGCTAATATACAACATTTAGGGTAACGGAAAGAGTTCAATACCAAGTATAAGGAATCTAATGTAATATCTTTTTTTTTCTTTTATTTTGTTTTTGCTTTTTTTGGGGGGAAGGGGTTAGTTTTTGTTTTTTGTTGTTTAGTTTTATTATTTCGTTTTTATTGTTTTGTTTTTGTTTTTCTTTGTTTTGGCTTTCCTAAAAAATGTCTAATCTAATGATTTAGATTAATAAACTACCTTTTAGTACCTTTACATCATTTTCCATTAATTCAATTTCTGTATTTCGAGCCTGTATTGTGGCCTTAAATGCCATAAACTCAGGAAATATTTCAAGAATTGATTCCCCGTTCTGTTGTGTTGAACTTCCACACAACAATACCATTGCAAAACAAAATCCCACCAATTTCATAGTTCCTGTTCTCTGAAAGTTTAAAATGCGTTTTTTTCTCATTCAATAAAATTGTGATTTTAATTTCTTTCTTTTTTATCACATTTTTATTGTATTTGGAGACATAAATCCTAAATAAAAAGGAAAAAAACGTAAAGATAGGTTAAATGGATTATAAAACAATTAAATATCGTACTGACGATCTTTTTACTAAAACAATTTTTGGTCCATTTCGCCTGTCTTTCTACCCTTTTGATACCAGATACTTTACTTGACCTAGGAGAAATTAATTAACAGAAAACTGTCCTCTGCTGTACATGCCAGTAATACAACAACTGATCGATATGCATTTATTCATACATGTGCCTGGCTGAATTAAATATATTTTTGTCAATTACACAGATATCAATTGAAACTGAAAGGTTATCTGTAAGAATCATTCAATGGGTGAAACATAGAATGAATAAACCCATCATATTGATTGTGTAAGTAGACTATTCCCACTATCAGAATCAAGGAAAACAGACACAATTTTCTATATCATGTTCGACCATTGAGTAACAATTTCATTGAAATGCAGTGAAAATGAACATTTCAAGGGTAAATAACTCTGTCAAAAAACTCATTTTTCTAACATTCTATTGAAAAATTTCGGAGCAAAGCCAGTGACGCAAAGATCAAATAATGGTCTGTTTAAATGGATAAAGTATCATTGAGTGGTATTGCATTGTCAGATCGGTGGGGTTTTGACATGCATGTTTCTGATTTTTCCCATTTTGCCTTATTCTTACAAACAATTACACTTAAATTGTCAGCTTTACTTTGAACAGGAAGAAATAGTAGAAACTACTTTCAACAATCTGATTGAAAACGTCTTTATCTACTACACAATTGTAGCTAAGTTTCGTTTTCATTCCTGGATAGTTGCTGAGAAAGAGTTTTACGTAACTATCTTCCACTATATCGTGAATTTTCGCCGGTCGACAAAATTTAAAATGACTTTTTACAGTAGGTACTGTTTATTATCTGGAAGTGAAAGATTAATAAAGGTAAGATTTATTAATAAAGGTATGATACAAAAATATTTTCATCAATCCGAAGATGTTTAGGCATCAATATATAAGACTCTGTTTACGCAATTCAGATTGAAGATCAGTATTGAGAACACAACATATTTGTCCAGTGTGGTGGAAGTGTTTTTCAACGAACGGTCGGCATTCCAATTGGAACAAATAGTGCTCCTTTACTTGCTGACCTATTCCTTCACTTTTATGAGGCTGACTTTATAATTGATTTGATCCGAACGAAAGAATATTGTTTGGCTAGATCCTTTAATCTCAGTTTCCGCTATATAGATGACGTATTATCTTTAAACAATCCTAATTTCGGGGATTTGATACATCGCAAATTGATGCATCTACCAAAGAACTTGAGATAAAGGATACTACAGACACTGTAAAGTCCGCATCATATCTAGACCTACACTTAGAAATCGATGGTAAAGGAAAACTTTTGACCAAACTTTACGACAAACGTGATGACTTTTCATTCAGAATTGTCAACTTTCCTTTCATCTATGGCAACATCCCTTCAGCACCTACGTATGGAGTGTTCATATCACAATTCATACGTTATACCAGAGCTTGCCGAAACTACGCAGACTTTTTGTACCTGGCTAGAACTCTAACAAATAGGCTGCTGGAACAGGGTCATGTTGCTATCAGATTGAAGTCATCACTACAGAAGTTTTATGGTCGTCATCATGAACTCGTGGATCGTTATGGTGTATCCATCTGCACCATGAAAACTGATTATTCAACGGTTCATAGTTTTCCTTTCCTCGTTTGTCTACCCCGGACTTGACTTTTCATGAGCAACTCTGTGGGTGTTTTTAGAAAAACAGAGCACGCTTACCCTACCGGTGCACTTTGTCCATGCTCCCAGTATTTAGTGGAGTCCGAGTTGCTCATTTGCTTTTTTTACTTTGTATGTATGATTTTAGTTACTTTATGTTCTTTGTTGTGTATGTCTGTTTTCCATATCTGGTCTTTGTCCCTGAATTGCATTCTTTTGATTACCGCCGCTATAACCTTGGTTACCTTGATTACTCCATCCCCATCCTGAGAATGTTTAGAATCAGTAATAAAATGCACTAATAACAACAGAATAAAGCTGACGTATACCAAGAATTCTATGAATAAAAAAAAAAAACAAGAAAACGCCAATAAATGATACATGGGTATGTAAGCATTTGCAAATCTGTTTTAAGAAATGCAGGGGAGTATGAGAATCTTTATTGCTAACAATCCAATCTGGGGAAGATTAAGGATCAGCATTTAAACGTCTTTACAACAACAGAACAAACCCGAACTTTGACAGGATTTATATGAACAAAAATAATAAAATCTCAATTTTACAAAAGTCAATAGCACTTGTGTATGAGTGAGCTTTATACAGTCGTGTTTAATGCATCAAAAAGACATCTCTGTTCCCTTGATTACTCTTTTATTCATTTATATATTTTTTTTAAATCCGGCAAAATGTAAAGAACGATAAATAAGACTTATTTACATTTGTTGTATAATCTGTAAAAGGTTACACTCATTAAAACAAAAAAACAATAAAACAAAACAAAATTGAGCAACCCTGCATTTGTTACCCGGAAAAACTTAAATTGTCTGAAAGGATCTTTTTTCAAAATATTCATATAAATTCAATTCGAAAATTGGGTAACCCCGGTATTTGAATGTCTGGGAAAATTCATTATAGAACCCTATCTTCAATTTTGTCAAGTCCTTCGATGTCTTGAGACATCATGATTGATGTTGTCGGTACCTCTATGATTGTGACAATTTCAAATCGTTTTTCTACATATTGAGAATGTTTGTCAGTCGAATATCGGAGGTAACTCAAGGTAAGCAAAATGACTCAACTAGTTATTCAAACGAAAAAGTATTAATTACATCTTCGCCCAGATTGTCTATTCAGAATCTAAATTTGTAAATAAGTTTAATATTTTAATTATATTTTATCAATGTTTGTATTGGTCTTCAAAACTAGTTGTTTGGTGGTTCTTACGTTGATGCATAAGGACATTATCGAATGAATCTCCACAAAAAGGTTTTTGTTTTTTGTTTGTTTTTTGTTTTGTTTTTTTTGTTTTTTTTTTGAAGACCAATATACCAGGAATATCAAAAAGCGTGTTCAGTTTCCAATTCTAGAAACTTACCTCTTTCTTTCAATCACTCATCATCGGAACTGCATATCTACACCAGAGCACTACCTATAATAAACGTTTTTCATACAGACATGTTGCCAAATTAGTAATTTCTTTCCATAATTTATTCCCTTTATCATAAACAATATAATTCTAAATTCAGAATTATATTACCCTCGTTGTCTTTTATTGTGTTTCTATTAAGACATAAATGTTTGGTTTAATTGTACTTTTATATTCATTTTAACACCTGTTTTTAAATATCTGAATCTTTATGTATTTCTCCTTTTATAGAAGTCCTGTTAATTTTTGTTATACTACAGGACACATTAAGGTCTATTAAACATTGATAAATCGTTGTAGCGATCTTATACTCTGCGTTATTTAGTAGATACAAAACAAAAGTAACAAAAAAATGAACTGGAAGTGTTTTTTTACTGGTTGAACGTAAGTATTGAACTACCTGCCCTGATACAGAATGTACAATTATCTGCCATTGATGCTGAATCAGCTGGTAGTCTGCAAAAACTGCAAAAAATAGCATCAGGAAAACGTGGCAACAACAATTGAAATACGAAAATTTAGAGTAAAAACATTAAAGCAAAACGAGAAACTCCAATATAGTCTTTTCTTTTGCTTTAGTACGAGAAATAAAGGTTTTGTCGATGAGGGGCGGAACTTCTTGTTTTTTGTTATTCATGATGTCTCGACCAACGGAAATATGCAAGATGCCGTGATTAAACAATAATTTTTGAACTAAATGTGATTTTTACCGATTAGCGTCACTCGCAGCAGAATGCTTTTGAGCCATGTAAAAAAAAAGTAGGTCACTCACGCTCTTTTCCGTGTCTATTACGAAATTGTGTTTAGAAGATTCTCAATAAAAACAAAGAAAAATTTGATCTAATGTTTAATACCCTAATTTCAGATACAAAATTATGATGAAATGAAGAATGGTATGTTAAAATATACCTTCATTTTAAATCTATTTCAGTTCTGAACCTTATTTTGATGGAAGAGTAACCGAGGAAACCAAGGCCACAGCGGCAATCAAATGAATGCAATCCAGGGACAAGGACCAGACACGGAAAACAGATGCACACAACAAAGAACATAAAGTAACTTAAATCATACATACAAAATAACAAAAGCAAATGAGAAATTCGGACTCTACCAAAACCTTGGAGCATGGACAAGGTGTACCGGTAGGGTAAGCGTCTTCTGCTTTTCCAGAAACACCCGCCGAGTTGCTCATAAAAAGTCAAGTCCGGGATAGACGAAAGAGGACGGGAAAACAAATCAGTTTTCATGGCGCAGATGGATACACCATAACGATCCACGAGTTCATGATGACGACCATGAAACTTTTGTAGTGATGACTTCAATCTTGTCGCAACATAACCCTGTTCCAGAATTTGTTAGAATTTTGTTGTCAAGATGCTCTTTCTCCTCTGCTTCCTTGCCTACAATAATAATTGCATTTTTTGAGCGTAATGCTACTATTGAAAAAGTCAATGTCAAAATCATCTTTGGCAAAACTGCTTCAAAATTCAGACACAAAGAGGACCAAATATGAGGCCTGTAATTGTATTAGTTTGTCTATAGATCTAGAAAACAAAGCTTTCTTTCCAAAATTGTTCTACTATTTGGAATACAAGGAATAAAGCCACAGTAATTTTGGTATTTGAAAATTTTGGTGGGAATCGGAATAGAATTTAAATAAAGTTATAAGATGACACTAAACAAGAACGATAGAAGAAAATGACATGGAGCCAATAAATATCGAGATATTGAAAGACACCGTTGATCTTCATATACATTTGATTATAATTTTGCTGACGATAAGTTGCACCTTAACACACGTGTACAGCATTTTGAAAATAGTAATATATAGAATTCGTATTTAAGTAGTTTACTTATCCGTCTAAGAATCAGGCAAAATGTGTATAAGATGTATTGCATTAACTAATTCATTATACCTGATAATCACCAGAAATAATCATCAAAGTGTTTGTAAAATTCACTTTTTTAAGATATTGATACGTCAAATTTAGTTGAAATGCACAATGGAAAATGGCCGGAAAAATTTCCCACAGTCTTTCCCTATATAAGCAGTCAAAAAATTATCTACGTCAGAGATGCTTCAGGATGAACTTATATAGCTTTTTGGTTGAATTTTAGATGTATTGAATATATTTTAGGCAAAAATGACAAAATTGGGGAAAATAATGTGCCAAACTCTATTAACATAACGCATATATAGGTTTTAATAATGACCTTGAAAAAAATATTTGACCTTGAATTTTGGCCAAATGCCAAAATTGTCATTTTTACCACATTTTAATGTCCTGTACTTCCTGAAATAACACTTTTAACAAGCTGACTTGTTCATACCCAATAGATGCACCCTTATATAGTAACTAGACAACACTTCATGCTGGGCATTTCAGATATGACAATAAAAGAACACTTTAAAATAACCAAGATTTGGTGGAAGAGTGCAAATGAGAAAACGGCAGTACGGCAGTTTTCTACCTCCTGTGTTTGTGCTTGTTTTTTTTTTTTTTTTTTTTTTTTGTTTTTTGTTTTTTTTTTTTTTTTTTGCTTTAAAGGTAAAGACAATAATATGAACCAACAAAAATCCTAAGTAGTATCAAAATATGGTGGATGCTCTACAACGCTCAATCTGTCTGTCTGTGCGTCCTGCTCTTTGAAACCATGTAAACGCCTTTTCTCGTTAACTTGGTTTCTTTTTTCAGAAAGACTTTTGATATTTGGCATGTGGGTAGATACAACCTCAAGGGGATGTGTTAAATATTAAGATTTGTGACATTTGACCTTGAAATTTGACCTTTAGGTAAAATTTAGTGTTCAATACGGCTGTTTCTTATGTACATGTAACCAATTGTGCCCCAGCTGTCAATATATTATTATTCTTTGATCTTTCGACATATACAAATAGCTGTAGCCTTTCGATATTTGGCATGTGGGTAGATTATCAAAAGAATATATCTTTCCAGAGTTGATGACCTTAAACACTTGCAGGTTTTTTTAATTATTGTAAAACATCTATAAGGCACAACAAGAGTCATTTTACATGTATATATTAAAGTTAATAAAAAATCATAAATGATTGTCCACTTTGTGCTTAACCAGGTCAGATATGTGTGGTTACAATGTACAATGTATTTCCTCCATCATCTTCTGCAATACTTGTAGTGATCCATCACAGGGTCTGTATCAGTCTATTGCTAATCACACAACAATCACATGAATAAATGTATTTAACCTTCTTTACCTGAAACAGAAAGAACAAGAGACTGGATTCGTATACATGTATATGTACATGTACTCTGATTCATGTAGTCCCCATATGACCCATTCCTCTTATAAAATTCTAACTTTAAAACAATGTTAGATTATGTATGTTAAGACACTAAAAATATTTAGAAAGAATTCAAATAAATCCTCAAGCATATCTGTTATTTAGCATTTCAGTGAATATACATATGTACATGTACTGGTTATTTTCATACACATAGTTGTTGAGGAAAAATTTGGGTAAGGGTTTTTCTCCTTCTGGATCTGCTCAAATTAAGCAAAACAATATATACAAAAAATATAATACTCCATTGTTGCTAAGCATGCCTATAGAGGTTAAACCCTAAACAGATGGGGCAAATTAATTTTTGATAGTACATGTAGCAACCACATATGCATGTATCCGTGTATGTGGAGGCCCAAACGGTTTGAAACGTAATGATGTTACCCACTAATTTACAGTTAAATAAAGATTTTTGCAGAACAGAGCATAATACAGCTACAACGTGTTAAACTCTCCTCACTTTTGTCAAGTGTAGTTGTAAACAAAGCGACTTAAGCTCAACTGGTTTTGGGGCAATATTGCACAAAATTTGAAGTTCAATTTAAGTTGAAAGACGATAAATAAGGGTGATAAAAACAATTTCCTTAAATCCTTATAACCCAAAACTATAAGAGATGTCTGAAATTTGATTGAAAATTTAGGCAATGATTTTCATGAGGAATCTAAATGTTATGAATAAGTTAATAAAAATCTGAAAAAGAATTAAAAGAAAACAAAAGATGCCTGTGATGTGGCCCCACTTTGGACCCAAATAACCTGTAAATGCTAAACTCTATGTAAAATGTGTTACTTCATCTTTCAACAGATTTAAATGGGAAAACTTTTCAAAATTTAATGAAAAAAATGCGTTCTAAACCTTACATATTTTACCCTTTTTTTCATTTTATCTATTTTATTATTTTTAAACTTATACACATATTGAGCATATTGAGTATGCTTTTTTCAACCACTATCTATTTATGTGTCATGACCATTTATTGTAAATGTGTTGGTACAAAAAATATTTGTATTTGTACAACAAAACTAAAAGTACCTTACCTAATAATCAGTAACATGCCTTTAATCGTTGCATTTTCCTTCAATTAATTCATCTTTTATACACAGGCAGTGTGTACCTGTCCCAGCTTACATGATCAATGATGAGTGTGCAAATATACTTGCTTGTATGAGATGAAAAATAATGCAATGATTTGCAGGTCCTCTTCTATCACTACAGTTAAGTATGAAACTGTCTTCGATGTTCCTTCATAAACTCATTGTAATCCAGTGAAGCCAAAACAGTAAAAGTATGATGTCCATTTATACATGCATGAAAGGACCTACATGTGATATACTGTTACTGAATATCGAAAATATATAATCAAGTCTTTCTCCTTGACTGAAAGTCATTTATAAAATGATCGGTCCTTTGTATACATAGGAACGATGTACATCCCGACGAACAATTTGCGATACATTCATTTTCTGTAATTCGGAGTATAAGAACACATTCCAAATCATGTCAGTACATGCAGTAGGTACAATGTACTTATGAATAAGTCTTTTTCTTAACTAAAATCAAAGTACTGAAGTACTGACTCAATGAATGCCTTCATAATTTGCTCTGTTCACATTTCAAATCATAAAAAATGGATTGTATAATATTTAAACAGGGAAAGTAATTTTTAAACCTCTGTATCGAAGGAGAGGGGGTATACAGTTTTACCGTCCTCCGTGCATCCATTTTTCCGTAATACTTTTTACGTCACAGTTTTCTAAGCAACTACTTATCAGAGCGGTTTGAAGTTTTGATATATTCTTCCTGTAGTTATGCCATATAGTGGGATTTATTTTCGGACATTCCTGTCTACCAAGGACTTTGCTTATTTTAACATTATATTTTGCAAGTTTAAATTTTCGTCGAACTTTCTCAGCAACTACTCATCAAAGCGGCTTGAAGTTTAACACAATATATTCGTACTTGGGTATGTCATATGGTAGGATATATCATCGGAAAAATCGACAACAACTTCCTGTTAATCGAGGACTTTATTTTTTATATCATATTTTGAAAGTTGACATTTTTGTCGCGTTTTTCTCTGCATATACTCATCACAGTGGCTTGAAATTGTAACACATTTTCCCGTAGGGTATCACTAGTGAGCAATCGCTCACAAATTTCTTGTTGAATATTTACTCTGTTAGAAACAAAGCTTTTTTTCAAAAGATAGTTTATAAACCGAGCAGTCAAAACACCTAGACAACACAAATGGAAGAAATATTACCCACAACTTTTCTGTTCAACATAGATTTAATGATACACATTTAAAAATATACATGTTAAAACAATCTCACATGTTTTTTCTGTTCCACCAATTTCACTACAAAGCATTTGCTTCTGCTTATCATAGGACTGAACCATTTTTTTTACTTGTATGTCTAAAAGGTTTTATATTAGGGTAATCCCAAAGTCATATAAGGGCATTGTAGCCTTTTGTAGCTAAACAATTTTTGAATCCAATCAAAGCATGTAAATTTGCCTTTTTGTTGTCTAATTACCATCAATATGAATTAAATGACCATATAAACAGACAAGGGCATCAACACAGCAGCCCAACCAGAGCCTCAACACAACAGCCCAACCAGGGCATCAACACAGCAGCCCAACCAGTAGTAGGACATATTCTGAGTTCCGTCCGATTACCCACGGCTGGATTCTGTCACCTCTACAATACTAAATAGCTAAATCAGAAAATTAGTATTCTAATTAACTGCATTGGTGTGAAATATTCCAAATGAACATAAACTGGAGACTTTTTGTGAATAAAATCTTTACCAACTAACTATGGCAAGAACTAGTATGTTACACATTTTTCAACAAGTGTTGTTAATTGTTATATGTGTTTATGTGTTAAGATAACCAATAATAAGAGGAATATATAAGAATGACTGAAATAATGCATGTACTTCAAAGTATTGCATATGATTTTAAGATGATGTTCTCTGAAAAGGTTTTGAAAAAAAAAGAAATGGCACATTTGTTCAAAAGTATCAAATAACAGTACAATATAGCGATGTAGAATCTTTTTCACAGAAGTAGACAATTATTTAAATGGAATTTTATCAAACAAATCTGTTTATATATATATATACTGCATCATATTTCCACAATTTAGCATTACGTTTTCGCAGAAATAATGTTATGTTTCTACATAAGGACCTTTGTTTAAGACTGTTTAACATCTTCATCTTGGAATAATTCGTCTTATTAAAAAAACTCATCAAAATTTGACATGATGGTCATCTGGTGAAGGGTGACGCAATGGTACTAAATAACGGTGGTCACGGGGGTATAAAAAAAAACTTTTTCGCCATTCATGCAGGATTTAAATAGAAAGAATGATGTTTACAGTAGGGGATGTTTTTGTATCTTTAAAAATAGTAGCATCTTTCCTGCTTAACCTGACAATCCGGTAATATTTTTGCTCTACAAGTTTTTCTCAAATATATATATTTAGCGATCCCACAGTCGCTTATGATATTGACCTGCAGGGAACCAGTGAGATTACTTTTCTCCTGAGGTCACGTGAGAACTTAATACGCATGGAATGGTTGGCGACTGTTCGACTGTCACCATGTGATCAAACAGTCCAACAAAACAAGTCGTAAAATAGTGCGAACTTATTATATGGACTTATAAATGAAATGAAATATGCGGAATTTTTTCTTGCATGCTGGTTTTGATGACTATGTATTTATGGTTATTTTTAATCCTTTTCATTGCACGTTACACCCTTTTTCATTGAATATGGCCTGTGCCTAGAAACTTGATCGCGGATGCTTGTGAGTGGTATTGTAAAATATGATATCGGCTTAACGAAGCAAGATTTCGCATGATGCCTAGGTCAATTTCCTCCACTGTCATTGCTTCATTGACAAAAAGGGTAAATTATCAGGACTATGAGCTCATGATAGATTCATTCCTATTTATCATAAACTAGCAGTTTACAAAGAACATTTTACAAATATAAAAAAATTAAACAGGATTAATACGGAAGATTTGACATGATGCTCGTCTGTTGAATTGCATGCAGGGTGACGCAAAAGTACTGTACTAACGGGTTGACTGGCAGAAAAAAGGATTAATTTTCCCTTCAATATTTAAATACATAAAACTTTGTCTCTCAAATACTATTTTCAGCTATTTTAAGTCTACATCTAAAAATTGTCAGGCAAAGTATAGAATATATTTAGATTTGTCATGATGCTCAACTTAAGAAATCCAAGATGGCGGGATGACCCGAGGGTACTAGCAGGGGCTACAGATACAGAAAAATATCCATTCTTTCCCTCAAGATAATCAAATCTTGTTTGCAAATAGTATCTGTAATGAAAGAATTGTGTCTACATTCGGGAGTGCTTTCGTGCAGTAACCCACCTTATTTAATCAAACTATTTCACGTTTGGCGTCCCCTTCAGCTTCAGAAACTTTTTTTCTAAGGTCACACGCGATATTCATACGCATGAGATGGCCGGTGACTGTAACAATTTTTCACCATGTGATCAACAGTCCGAAGAAACCAGTCATTAAATAGTGCGTAAATATTACACGGATTTCTAAATGAAATAGAGGATGCGAAATTTCCCTTGCATGCTGTTTGATTGAATATCGATATCATGGTTATTTTCACTCCTTCCCATTTCACGTTTCATTCTTTTCCATTCACAAAGGTATTGATCGCTGATGCATATGAGTGCTACCGCAAATTATGATATTTAGCAAGATTTCCATGTGTTGCCAAGGTCAATTTCAGCCATTGTCCCATATTAACCAAAAATATCTCTATTTCACATGTGGAAAAAAATATGAAAATATTAAATGATCAGCATTAAGCTTTATTACATATAAACATAATACAGTTTCTACCTTCCGATTACAACAATGATAATTTTAGCTTGTATAGATTTTTTTATTATCAATGGCAAGTCATATGAAAATTGTCTGCTATTTTCGGAAACATGGCACACAGCCACTTTTCACATAAGGCTAATTGGGTGACTATTTTCGATTTCTACGAATATAAATTTAACAACTTCACATAAAATTTTGTCACTTCACACAACAAAACTAACATTAATAACTGATAAATGTGGTCCAAATTTGACCATGAAATCCGCCAAATCATTACAGAAATGCCCGTAATACTTAAAGACGGCTGTTAATAAAAATAAAACAAAGTCTGGCCGTTATCATATGCATTTTTGGGAATCTCTTATGACCTTCTTTCATTTCTAATATAAAACTTACGGCAATTCCGAAATGACTTTCGGACGATTTTTTCCAGTTTTGCATGGTTTTCTCCTAGACAGGCTCTTAAAGCCTTAAATTTGTTTGTAGAATTTTTCAGTTACACAGAAACCTGTTCCTTACTTTCAGATAAGGTATTAGGTAGTAAAAGCTCATTCACATTGTTTGCAGATATTTTTACATCTACAAGAGGTTGACTATCAAACATTAATTCGATAATTTGATTGACGTTAAGTCTCACCACAACTCGCTTAGCAGCTGTTATTCTATAAAGTCAACTAGGCGGTTTAGTCTATCAACGCCAGTGATCTAATACATTAAATTCATAGAAATTCATGGAAATTCATAAAACTCATTTACGCATGGGTAAGATATAATGATTCTTTATATCGGCTTTAACTCCGGTGGAGCCTTGTCAGAGAACGATTAAATTTTACCATCAAGTTTCATAGATATCCCTATCTTGCACTCGTATAGGCGTTAATATTTTATCGCTAGAAGTTACTGTAAGATAATGAACATTGTTGGCTGGTACAAAATAAGAAGTGTCCCCCTGAAAATCATTTGATTTGCACTATATAATAATCATATATGAATCGAGCATGACATGATAATCATTTGTTTCATTTGACATATGATAATGAAATGATCATTACACGTGTTGAAAACATATGTATATCATATGTTACCAAGTCGAAACTAAAATATGAGAATCATATGGTATAAATATGACCATCATTTGTATATTATCATATGTGGCTCATTTGGCTAAGTAGTGTGATTTTAATGACCATTTAACAAAAAATGTCTTCGCAAACGCTTATTTTGTTTAGCTCTGTTTACACTGTAACCAAATGGTGTAGAGTGTAGAGTAAGTGCCAAAGAATCTCAATATTTACGGGTAAGAACGTATGTTATGAGTTGATATCTAGTATTTGTGTTGTAAACGTAATGGATTTTTATTGAATAAGGGGACCGCCCTGTTTGTCAAAACAATATAAATTACATGATAAACAAAAACATTGATGATTTTTGTTGATAAATACATATTAAGAATACCTTATGGTAAGAACAATTAATAAGAATCACTATCAGAACTGATTTTATTAATTTGAAATGTAATAGATGAAATAAGGCGAAGTTAAAGACAAATGCAAGACAACAAAAGTGGTAACACTCAAAATAAAGTGAATGACCGGAAGTAATTCTCGACTTACAACATTAAAAAAGAGGCATTTGAACGACTAGATCAGGTAACACATTTTGCATACCTGAATTTTTTATGCTTAACTTGCAGACTCCTTCTTCAATAGTAACTAAACCTACATTGGACAATTAATTGCAAACTTCCTCTCCAAAAATTAACAATCTCA
The DNA here is from genome assembly GCA_037379345.1 of Perna viridis. Classification (NCBI taxonomy): domain Eukaryota; kingdom Metazoa; phylum Mollusca; class Bivalvia; order Mytilida; family Mytilidae; genus Perna; species Perna viridis. The sequence continues at coordinate 31,171,065 of CM074524.1, read as the reverse complement.
GATAGAAACCAATGTTCAATGAGAAAAATAAATTGATCCAAAAGTGTTGAGAAGCCCATAAGACTGGACATAACAAATAACAGTCAGTAGCTATACTCGGTTAATTTTTTTATTGTAAAAACGGTTGAATTTGTCCTTATACTGTCTGCTTACTATGTGTGTGCATGGCTCATCACATTGAAACTGTTCATATTATAGTTGCATACTATTATTCGAAACTTTTCCAGAAAATCTAAAAACCATTTTCTAATCATTAAATATATCAATAAATTTTATCAACATTGCTGGTATTTTCATTGATTATGCAGTTAAGGAAACTGCCCCAACTTATTCTTGATCTGGGAATACTGAAAACTCCCTTCTATTTCCGGTATTACAACCCGTATATATGTAAAGTAAATTACATAAAGATGTGAACATAAGGAAAAAGCACCTATATTCTGAAGTTGTTGTAACTCAAATTACGGGGTCCCAGATCCCGTCTTAAAACAGGTAATCTGAATGTTGCTAACGACCTGAAGATAAAACATTTCTTCAAGAAGTACCTTAGTATCGCCCTCCAGTCCTATCAATTGGACAAAATGCTACAAATTATATTGTTGTTATTTGAGGTAAATTTATATTGAAATTCTGCAAAAGAAAGTACATATTTACTTGCATTCCAACTGACTAAATTTTCAGAAAGTGAAATTGAAAGCGAACAAAATTCGTTGCTACATCTTGAAAAGCTGTTCGTGATACCGTTTATGATCTAGTCTCTAGTGTCTGCTTCGACAGTCTTCATACTTAGAATTATTTGTTCCTGATTAAGGCAAAAAATCTGGGCCTCACTTTCTTTGTTTGTATGCGTTTTATTTGTATTTTATTTATATTTAGTTTACTTTGTCATTTTATATTGGGCTATTGTACAGTCGTTTATATTTTACGCTAAATGAGCCACTTCACAACATATATGAATTCATATATTATTATTGGTTTTTTTTATACAGTTTATCGTCAAGTTATAGGAATTCCCACGGGGACCAATTGTGCACCTTTTGTTGTGAACCTCTTCCTGTATTGTTATAAATTATTATAAATTACAATCTAATGCTAGAATAAATAAAGACCCTTCAAAGTAACATTAGAAACGTTAAATAACAACCTTCAGAAATTTTGACGATATTTTGGCTTTAAACTACTTCAATAGTTATACTAAAGATATCTATCTTGCACAATTTTTTTTTAAACAAAGCAAATACTGATGATAAAAATGTCCGCCACTGGATCTTAATATCTATATCAATAGTAGTAAGACTAATATCATTTACTAACATTTACGATAAAAGTAATGATTTTTATTCCCTATTGATAATTATTCGTTTTTAGATGGTGACGTCCCCTTCTTACCATCACATGGTAATTACATATCACAATTGTTTCGATTTTCGCGTATTTGTAAGAATGTGTTTTTAATTTTTACGAAAGAAATCTTTATATAATCGATAAATTACGAAATCAAGATTTTCGATATTTCAAGTTTGTCAAAAACACTCAATCGATATAAGAAACTCATTCTCAAATACAAATGTACTTATAAACTATAACTACCTGCGGGTATCTCACACCTTTTATTTTATGGTAATGTTCTTCACAAAGCACGGAAAGCTCAATATTCACACAAGGTGTTGACTAAACCATCAAATAGACTCATTTGAAAGGGATATAGTTATGATATTGTTGTCAAATCTTAATAATTATGTTTTTTTGTGTTTATTCGCCCATTGTCTTTAGATAGAAAGAAACATAACTATTTAGTTATATCCAGTTCTCTCATGACCTATGTTGTGTCCTTATTGTATGATTCATGATAAAACGTAGTACTCAACCCCACATGGGAAGAATTCGGATGAAAGTGCATATGATGAGGCGTAACTTTTGTAGGCTGAAATTTTTCAGAGCTGGCATTTCAGTTAACTACTTGTAGTCCTTTGTTTGTTCATTTGTGTAACTTATAATCATGTTTTTATTTCTGTTTTTACAGGGAACTCAGACCATTTTGAACTGATTTTCATGTGTAATTAATTGTGTCCATTTTTTTTTAAGTGGACAGATTTTAAAAAGGGGTAGAAGTGTGTTCAATTCAATGTAGTTTAGCTCCGCATCATTCTTTGCGCCTGTCCCAAGTTAGGAATTTCTGGCCTCTGTTTGATATTTGAGAGTTTTAGCTCAGTCAAAGTATTGCTGGATAGCGGAATTAAAATTACCGCCATGAAAGTAAAATATAGTAACCAAATTATGGTCCACTGCATTTATATGTCATGTAACTGTTAGGCGATTGACTCATAACAGATGATTATCAGCATTTACCAGGTGAAATTCATAAAAACAGAATACCTATAGAAACGCCAGTTATAGATCGACATATGGAAAATGAATACCTTTTGTCAAAGTTTCTTCTCGAGTGTCACACCAAGGTTGTTCTTTGTAAAGAGATACGAACGTTTTTTAGAGTCATTACTACGTCAAATCATCTAGTCGTGGGGGTGTACTTTATACAGATGTAATTACTACATGTATACCAATATTTAAAACAAGCAATTACAAATATCGTTTTTTAGGATTGCTATGGTCTCTTTTATAAAGACTTATTCAGAATATGAGATTCCTGATTCTTTAAGAAATTGTACCGTGCTGTAGTATTGACGGTTTATTTGAAACATAGATACTTTACTGAAGTAAATTATTTAGTACATAAGTACTAAGCTTACATTTTACAGTGTTTTAACAAAACTGAAAGGATGGAAATTTGTAGTCACGAAATAACTAGGAAATTTGACAATATTAATACCAGTCTTATATCAAAACGTAGACAAATACTCGGACCGTTAGACCTAAATTAGCAACTGCTTATGTGAAAAGATAACAGGTGATTATAATAGAAATAAAACGGATATAGTTAAACATTACGGCCAATGTTCACAACCCTGAGACACGAGCAATTGAAAGTGATATATCGCTAATTCTTGTTGTCCTATGCCCTCACTTTGTGTATATTTGCATAAATTGACGCCAGTGCATGTTTGTGAAAACACGTTCTTTTTCCTGGTATGAAACTCGAATAGTAGTGATTGATGTATTCGTATACAATTGCCAAAAGGTAGATAGATGAAAAAAACATATCATATTTGTAATTGGTTTTATGCAGCTGACGAGTAATTTGGTTGCGTTAGATGCGTTTTGATTATCTGTATGCGTCTGTCAGGTCAGTTTATTTTGTTTTGTTTTGTTTTTGTTTTTGTTTTATTTTGGTTTGTTTTGTTTTTGTTTTTGTTTTTGTTTTGTTTTGTTTTGTTTTGTTTTGTTTTTTGTTTTTTTTTTGGGGGGGGGGGTTTGTATGTTTTTTTTTTTTTTTTTTATCGTGGCCATGGTAACACTCGGAGTGTATAAGAATCTTTCGACTTTTCAAACATTAATAATGTCAAAATACGAAATATACAAATCTACATATTCATTTGATAGCACAAAAAAATTGGGAAATACTGTGTCCTTCAGGATCCGTAAGTCTATAGTTTGGAAACGTAATTGTTACTACCTGCAGTACGACAACAAGTGATTTGGGTAATAAAGACAATTGATAAGGGCATTTTGGGTAATCGAACACACCCCTTGTACATCTATTAGATATTCGGTATGTTGTGATAGAGTTAATGTATATGTCAAATTTATGTTCTATTGTCAGTGTCATACAGGCTTTTACACCAATCTGCTGCTGAAATATGTTAAATCAGAAAATTTTATCATTAAATGGTTTCTAAAACAAGAGAATGGTATGTCTCTCCCTAAAACAAGAGAATGGAATGTTTATCCCTTAAATAATTGAATGGGATGTTTATCCCTAACAAAAGAGAATTGAATGTCTATCCTTAAAACAAGAGAAATTGGTGTTTATCCCTTAGAGAAGAGAATGGTATGTCTCACCCTAAAACAAGAGAATGGAATGTTTATCCCTTAAATAATTGAATGGGATGTTTATCCCTAACAAAAGAGAATGGTATGTCTATCCTTAAAACATGAGAAATTGGTGTTTATCCCTTAGACAAGAGAATGGTATGTCTATCCTTAAAACAAGAGAAATTAGTGTTTATCCCTTAGACAGGAGAATGGTATGTCTATCTTTAAAACAAGAGAAATTGGTGTTTATCACTTAGACAAGAGAATGGTATGTCTTTCCTTTAGACAAGAGAATGGTATTTATATCCCTTAGACAAGAGAATGGTATGTCTCTCCCTTAGACAAGAGAATGGTATGTCTCTCCCTTAGACAAGAGAATGGTATTTATATCCCTTAGACAAGAGAATGGTATGTCTCTCCCTTAGACAAGAGAATGGTATGTCTATCCCTTAGACAAGAGAATGGTATATCTATCCCTTAGACAAGAGAATGGTAAGTCTCTCCCTTAGACAAGAGAATGGTATGTCTCTCCCTTAGACAAGAGAATGGTATGTCTATCCTTTAGACAAGAGAATGGTATGTCTATCCCTTAGACAAGAGAATAGTATGTTTATCCCATAGATAGGAGAATGGTATGTCTATCCCTTAGACAAGAGAATGGTATGTCTATCCCTTAGACAAGAGAATGGTATGTCTATCCCTTAGACAAGAGAATCGTATGTCTATCCCTTAGACAGGAGAATGGTATGTCTCTCCCTTAGACAACAGAATGGTGTGTCTTTCCCTTAGACAAGAGCATGGTATGTCTATCCCTTAGACAAGAGAATGGTATGTCTTTCTCTTAGACAAGAGAATGGTATGTCTTTCCCTTAGACAAGAGAATGGTATGTCTAACCTTAGACAAGAGAATGGTATGTCTTTCCTTAGACAAGAGAATGGTATGTCTTTCCCTTAGACAAGAGAATGGTAGGTCTTTCCCTTAGACAAGAGAATGGTATGTCTACCCCTTAGACAAGAGAATGGTATGTCTTTCCCTTAGACAAGAGAATGGTATGTTTATCCCTTAGACAAGAGAATGGTATGTCTATCCTTAGACAAGAGAATGGTATGTCTTTCCCTTAGACAAGAGAATGGTATATCTATCCCTTAGACAAGAGAATGGTAAGTCTCTCCCTTAGACAAGAAAATGGTATGTCTATCCTTACACAAGAGAATGGTATGTATATCCTTAGACAAGAGAATGGTATGTCTATCCTTAGACAAGAGAATGGTATGTCTATCCCTTAGACAAGAGAATGGTATGTCTATCCTTAGACAAGAGAATGGTATGTCTATCCTGAGACAAGAGAATGGTATGTCTTTCCCTTAGACAATAGAATGGTATGTCTATCCCTAAGACAAGAGAATGGTATGTCTTTCCCTTAGACAAGAGAATGGTATGTTTATCCCTTTGACAAGAGAATGGTATGTCTATCCCTTAGACAAGAGAATGGTATGTCTCTCCCTTAGACAGGAGAATGGTATGTCTCTCCCTTAGACGGGAGAATGGTATGTCTATCCCTTAGACAGGAGAATGGTATGTCTATCCCTTAGACAAGAGAATGGTATGTCTTTCCCTTAGACAGGAGAATGGTATGTCTTCCTCTATCAAGGAATTTACTCGTAAACGTAAACAGCCAAATGATCAAAGATGTAAAACGTATACAACAATCACAGGGCATGCGCACTAATTACTGGAGAAGTCGTGTAATATGTATCTAAGTCGACTCAAATGACGAACAGTAAACATTAGTTCTAGAGAGCTTTTACAACCGGTACGTTTGAAAAACAATAATAGCAAAAATCTTGGGGAAAAAAATTCTAAATGTAAAGCTCATTCCTAGCATATACAGAATCGGTAAACACTGGTAATTAGCTCACAGAAGACGTAGTCCTCGTAACGGTAATACACATGTATGAGATATATAACATTAGAAGCAACCAAACCCTATTTCACTCTATTAGAAAGTAACATCCTGTAGAACTTTCCATAATTTATTAATTCAATGCAGGCAAAATAACTGAATAATAAATGGGAAAAAAACCAAACTGGTTGTAGAGTAAGCTAGCTTCGTGTCTAAACATACGAAACAAATCGGGGCACAGACAGTAGACTTGAGTCGTCATCGATAAGGCTGCTCTAGCTTAAAACTTTTTTCTCCTACAGTTTAAACCAAACCTCTAATTAATTACTAAATACCCCATAAAGGTGTCATAATTATTACATTTTTTACTTTTGTTTTATCCTTTTCATAGCATAAATATCATTTGTCCAGTGTCCCCCATTTTTCTTTTCATACTTTCATTATACATATCCTTATATGTTCTTTGAGAAGTTTTTATAAACTTCTTATTTCTTAAGATCTTCTTACAGATAAAACCTACTAAACACAAAACATATGAAAAATCCAGGGAATTTCTTTTCCCGCCAAAATTTCAAATGCCTATATCTAAAAAAATTAGCACCCTCGCCTTTATATTTTTCCATTCATATTGTCCTATCATGAAAGATCTAAAAAAATACACAACCCTATGAAATGTTGTTATTTCTTAACAGAGCAAAAAAACATCTTGAATCAACATAACAAAAATATAATGCTGTGGACGACGGTGACTGACGGGACGTGAACACTGTCATAAATCCGAACCCATCAATTATATGTGGATGGTAGTTAAAGTCTTATCGTATATTTCTGAGAACAACTAAGGGAAACTGAATATACATATATGTTGTTTTGCTACATTACAGAATGAGTTCCTCCATGAAGACTGTATTTTTAACCGCAGTATTATTCTTATTCGGTGGTAATTATATTTTAGTTAATTTTGTTTCCTTTTTTATGTAGTACAATTTTAAGTTGTTGTAATGTTCCGTTGTGATGTAAATTTTAACGGACGAATACCTAAGCTATTTCACATTCTTTTTTTTAAAGTAAAGACCTTTTTTTAATGTATAACCTTAAGGACAATGAACGTAAGAAATCAATCCTCATAGTCCAAGTCAATGGTACAGCTTTGAAAAGACATATAAACATTAATGATTACATTCTTCGTGCAATTTCAGCTGGGACAGTAGACGCATTTATTCTCGACGAAATTCTCTGTGGATCTTTGTTTTGCAATGGCAATGGAATATGTAATTTACAACCAACTGCTTTTATTTGTGCCTGTAATCCGGGTTTCACTGGAACGGTTTGTTCAGAAAGTATGTAAAACTTATTTAACCTGGTGTATTCATGGGGTGCAACGATTACCACATTTTATCTAATTTGTTAGACAATTTGTATTTCCACAAGAGGTAATGATTTTCTTAGCTATTTCTTGAACCAAATACGAACAGATCGATATAACTTCCTAGAACTTCAATTCCCGGAATGACATCAGTTAAATCGAAGATGTTATGATGAGATAAGATATCCTCGGTTAGTATTTTTTCCATTCAATATACAGTTGTGCAAGCATGAAGACGAATCACGCGGTCTTGACAATATCATGTTTTACCGCGTTCAGGTCATTATTTGGTGAGCCATTAGCGTAAGGCGAGCCACTAGTATTGGTATTGGAATTCCTATCTCATAAAAAATGATCTGCAGTGTCGCGTGAGACATCCCATCTAGAGTCATTCCTACTGTCTGTTTATGTTCATGTTTAATGTAATCATAAGATTTGAATCTTTTTAATGTTTTCAACTTTTTAAGGTGGCAAATTAAACACCAGAGGTGAAATTGTACGTTACATGAATAAGAGTAACAACATTACCGAACATTAATCCGTTTCATAATCAAGTCAAGTCCAAAGTAAATATGGCAAAATAAATATTACACCACCGAGCAGCTGGTACAGCAATGGTCCTGACTTGGTACAGGCACCTCAGACGAAATGGTGGGTTAAATCTAGGTTTTACAGTGCGCTTACCCTCCCTCTTCCATTGCGACATGACTATACCAGTTGCGATTAAAAGGTATTTGCATGCTATGTGTGATTAAGAGACGATGGAAAAAGTGTAAAATTTTACAAAATCATTCAGAAATGACCCTCGGTACATTGTTATCCTTATTTTAATTTATAACTTGTTTTGTTTTTTTTTTCACGTAAAAATTAAGTTAAGAGTTAAGATAGATATGCTACATCATCAATATTTGGTTATATCAAAGTATTCATTGTATTTCAGTACATGCACCAGGGTTTAAGAAGGCAAGGAGCCATGGGTCATTTACCCTTTTTGGCTGGAAATGGCCACTTCATCAAAAAGGAAACTGTATTGTTCCTTAACAAATGGCCCCTTCAGATTGCAAATATCTTGGAAAAATCTTTCAAATTTCCTTCCAAACCACTGAATGCATAAGAGCATTTTTCCAAAATCCATGACTTACATACTACAGGCATACACATAATGCTCCATATTTGTTGGTAAAATTGTGTGTATCATACTAAAACAGTTGTACCCATGTATATCCATATTACTTTGAGATATGCACCAAGCAATATTGTTTACGGTGAATTAGAAAGATATCCAATTATTCTGACCGTTTAAATTAGAATTATCAAGTTTTGGTGTTGTTAAGTAAATGGTGGCGAAAATAAAACTTCTACTATATTTTATTAGTAACTCTTTGTACATTCAAATGATTGTGGTTTTGAGAATAAGTGGATTTCATTTATAAAGAAAATGTTTGATCATTGTGGCCTATCAGAGATCACAAAATTGTTATCATCTTCTTTGGATTGAAAAAAGTGCATTTTTATCGTTTGTAAGATCAGTTTATTCAAGCTGGGGCAACAGGCATGTTTATTTCACCCAAAAATATATGTTATCGTAATTTGTATAAATCTGATTTTATTTTGGAAAATATTTCGTAGAAAATTATCCAGTTATTTGATGCAATATTTTTGCATATTTAGATGAGAGTGCCATCGCCTACCAATCGAGGAAGGAAGATGGCAAGGTATTCCCAGACTAAGGAAGTGCCAGAAGCTGATATTCTAATAATATCAAGGGATGCACTTGTGTTTTAATTTTACAATTGAATTAAAAAAAACAATGATTAACAAACGCAAAGTTGAACATTAAGTTATGATTTACTAATTACTCAGTAAAGTTTTAATGACTCATTACAATTAGGCACACAGCATTTCTAATCACAAGATGAACAACAGACCCTTAATAAAAGTAGTCCAGAAATTGAGATTAAACAATTTAATTCATTTATTCATTTACGGCGAACTCTAAAAGTAACACATGGTCATGTGACGAGACCTACAAGCCCCGTATATAGTTTCTTGGGGTATTCCGATGTTTTACCCTCATAGAACTAGATAACTAGAATACAGATATGAATCTTCATCTGTCAGAGTTTATCACAACTTAACTGGTTCCAATTTTGTCATGATCTTGTCCATCCCATTACCTGTACCAAAATTTGATACAGTTCCAATCCCATTCCTAGTCCACTTGTTTCAGACCTTCAGCAGCTACGACTAGTTCCTTGCTAAATCTAGCATTACTTATCTCTAGCTGATCTTTAGAAAATCATGACCATTTGTATGTATATATACTACTATGCTTGGCATTAAACCAACAACTTAAAGATGACAGAGCACATCAAACGTCCTCATTTATTCAATAAGAAGATTGCCCATTTGTTTTCGAGTATAAACCTTGTTCTCTTTCTACAGTTATAGAGTGTACTTTAATTTTTCTTAATGAGTTTGGTTGCTCCTTGTATTCAACTAAATTTTTTACTTTTCAAATTAACCAGAGTAACATCACAACCTGAATGACATTCTCTGCGGTTCGATGTTACCATTCAATCGGAAAATTTATAGCTATGATTTCATTGAAGTGAAGGACAGGTTGATTATTGGTTTGTTTCATATTTCTACTTACATTATATATTCCTTATGCACAGACAAAGAATGAAAAGACTAAAATGTCCATATCTTATTGACAGGTCACTTGACACTTTTGTACTTACTAAGTCCATGTTTTACATTTTCAGCAATCCTGGTTGCCACGGTAACACTAAGTCATTACACTGTATTTCATTTTTGCTATTATTAAGTAAAAGTGTAATTTGTGTAATAAAATGCTCCACCAGAATAAAAGATAAGTGAATTGATCATAGACAGTTTATTTGCATTATTTATTTTGGAAATACCACTTGCTATTTCTGTTGTTTTCTTGTCTCAACTTGTTGAAGAAATGCAGACATTTAACCGAGTAACAATCTATCACATAGCTGTGTTATTTTGCGGATGATTGAGGTGATCACTGTATCCTGATTAATTGCCTCATGACTAGTTTGTAATCAGAGCATTAAAATAATAGAATTAATAGCTCCTTGGAGTCGCCTCATAATTGATTACATCCGGGTCCCTTTAATGTAATGCGAATTTTTCATAATCATTTCGAGTTTACATTCGTTCTTCTGCAATCGCAAAGTTTACATTCGCCATATCAGCAGTTTCATACTTTGTCCTGCAATAGGTCCCTAACCTTTCAACATCAAAGAACTGGTCTAAATTTTCCTTCCAATCACTTTATTGTGCACAATTAACATTTGATTACTGATAAAATTGTGTATGCTCACTAGGTTTCAAGTTTTGTGAAACATTTTTTCATCAATCAAAGATTTTATTTAATATACTCTTTTTGCATTAGCACCTTCCATTCGGTCTAATTTCTGTCCTTGTGTTTTTTTCCGAGAGCTCTTTACCAAGTCAGGACCATTGCGGTACCAGCTACTCCGGTGGTGTAATATTTATTTTTGTAAGATTTATTTTGGACTTGACTTCATTAAGGAGTGGAGTAGTGTTCTGTAATTTTGTTGTTGCTCTTATTTGTAAATAGTATTCAGAAAATCATTTATTTGACCGCTTGAGAAGGCATCCACGCACAACCAGGCAGTAGGTTGCGCAAGACAGATTTTGCTTTTAAAAAATGCATCCATATCATAACGCCAAAGCAGCCTTTCTAAAGGTTGAATGTTTTATTATTATTATTATTATTATTATTATTGACTGCAACGGTCAAAGAGAAATAAATAAATAAATTACCAAGAAAGCATTAAAATTCATTGAAAAGGCGAGATAACTATTTCCTTTTGACATATATATGATATAAACATTACAAAGGAACATCCGTGTGATAAAATTTAACATATGTCATCCATATCATAGGATCTACATGGACAGTCAATATTTTGTTTTCTTTGTTTGATCGCTAAGAAATGATCGTATGAGCACTGCTTGGACTCCGTCTCGTCAAGTACTTGTCTTAGAGTCCTTCAATTTATATAGGACAGAATCAAACTTTCATTCAGTGGTATTTCGTTTCTTAAAATGTCTTTCCTCAAAAAAGGGTTTTTGATATATTGTTCACTTTATATGCATTGCATATGGCTTATGACGGGTTATATTAAAATAATCGTATTGATAACTTCGAACTAGATTCTATTGTTTAAACCTTTAAATGTAAAATTTATCCAAAAAAAAAAGAAAAGAAACATCATATATATGGTCAGTTCAGGTAATCGTAAAAATTGTCTTTGTTCATTGTTCCCAGCATATGAGAGTGTACACAGTGTACTTAAAAAAGTGAACACGGTGTACAAAAAGAATTTAAATCATGCATGGAACATATTGGGGTTTTCTTTATGTTTTTGTGCTTTGTTTTGTTTTGTTTTGTCTGTTTGTAACTCTTTTTTTTTGGTTGGAATTTATTATTCCTTTAGATTTCAGGTAATTCATATGTTGTGTGTAATGTTTTTTCCTCATGTACTTGTCTCTGCAAAATTAAAATTGCAGGAATATACAACACTACCAGTAGATAAACGTGTCGATTAAACTCCAGTGTAAAAAGACAAAAGTAATATTTTCATGATTGAGCATATTTGTACAACTAGTGTCAACAATGTGCCAATGAATAAGTAATTATCAAAGAGTCCAGATCAATACAACAATCCTCAATCCTCTTTCCCTTTTTCTCATTCTGCTAATTTATTTCACTTGTACAAACCCTCAAATCATTCCCCATTTATTAATCACGGCAGACTTCTGACATGGCCAGACCAAAACATTTTTACCAATGCTTTCATTTAATATGATTTCAGATATAGATGATTGTGCTACGAAGCCGTGTATGAACGGAGGACTATGCCTCGATAAAATTCAAGGTTTCAATTGTATCTGCCCTCAGGGCTATACTGGTGACACTTGTCAAATAGGTAGGTAATAGTTAAAACAAGTGTCAATTTAGGGTGATAATATTGATTAAAGATTGGCCATAAGCGAACACACAATAAAGAAACTGAAGTAACCAAATTAACACGTACTGAGAACAGAAATAAAAACATAAAAACCAGCGAAAAGCTGGGAGCATGGACTAGGTGCACCGGTAAGGTAAGCGTCCTCAACTTTTCTGAAAATACCTACGGACTTGCTTATAATATATCATGTCCGGGTGGACGAAAGAGGAAAGGAAAACTATGAGGACATTGTATTTGACAAATTTGATAAAAAAAATACATTTATAGAAAGCAGGTGTGATACATATAGGAATATTTGAACTAGATCACCAGATAACTGTATGGACAAAAACAATAAGGGACATTTATATTAATATACCTAAAGACATTTATACTATAAATATACATTAAAGACATTTATACTAATACACATTAAATACATTTATACAAATACGCTACAGACATTTATACTAATATACATTATTAGACAAGAGTATAACTTCTATATGTATTTTAGAAAAGAATAACTGCCATGGGGTACCATGCATGAACGGTGGGACATGTCGGAGCAATGTAAATGGTTACAGCTGTCAGTGTGTTCCAGGCTATACCGGTTATAACTGTGACATAAGTACGTGTCCTTGTTAATATAAATACATGTATAATTAGAATGAAAAAGATAGTCACTACAGTACATAAACGTTGTAACCTTCCAATATAATCGAGTAAAAGGGTATGAGGTATTGAAAAAAATGATAGAAGATAGGACAATTGTAGTTCCATAATATAGTGTTGGCCTCCGATTTTAGGGTGTATGCGGCAATGGAGTATGGGTAGTGGCTTCAGTACCTGAAAATGGTAACTTTCAAATTTTATGATGTATTGGGTCTATGGGCTATGTGAAAGTTTGAAAAATATTAAGAATCTATCACGCCTAAAGGTCACAAGCAAAACCCAAATGTATGATTTCAATTTTCTATTTTGAAGTCTCTGTAGTTGTTTAGTCTTGCATTTCATAACGGTATCGATTATATTTCTCAATTTTTAAAATGATTTTGTGATTAGTAGTTGAATAAAAAACGCTCTGGTTGTCGAATTGCCTTTTTTTTAGTATTTACAAGACGTCATGGAATCTCACCCGTAGGTGAAATACAATTGGCTTATTAGTGAGAAAAGTGGTCACTTTACTCTCCATTAAATGGTGCAAGGAAAAGATTGATTGATTAATTAAAGATCAAATTAATACATTACCCGAAAGGGTGACTTCCCCATTTAATAGGGTATGGGAAAGTAAAGTTTGAAGGGAGAGAAAATGAAAGTGTTTACCTCCCACTGTATAGGGCATTGTGGTATAAAAACTGATAAAAGATGAAATAACTAGACTACTTCAAGTGGTAATCGTCCTGTTGTTGATAAATGAATGAGGGAGAAAGTTAAATTTAAGATAACGATGATCAATCTGCCTTAAAGGGGTAACTTTTCTTTTGAATGGTTTTGAGACATTGAAGTATAAGAGATTTAATTGATTTCGAGATTGGTGAATATGACTTTGATTACACATTGTTTTAAAATTTATTTGCTTTATATAAATATAAATATCATTCAACGGAAATTATAACTCAATCTAGATATTATATAATTCTCGAGCTACAAGATACGATGATGGATAAGAACAATTGGGAAAAATAGGGAAATTGGCAATAGAAACTATAATATCTGAAAAAATCTAGAATTACTGTAAATAAGGATAACAACAAAATTACTGAACGTTAATCCGATGCATAACTAAGTCAAGTCCAAAATAAATCTGGCTAAATAGATATTATAAGAAAGTACTATGGTTCTGGGGTACCAATTTTCGTGGTTTTCGTGGTTGAACCAGACCACAAAATTTGGTTTCCAACATAAAGGAGATTTCCATCGATGTGTATAGTGAAAATCTCAAAACCAAGAATTCAAGAATCCAAGACTTGTGTTTCTTTCCTAATCCAAAAATTGGTATCCAGGAATTAAAGTACTTTCATAGTACTTAATAGTATGAATATTTGGTATGAGTGTGGTGTAAATATGATTTTCTTTGTCTGTTATAATCTGTAATATCAAAATACGGCTCAAAGAGTAAATATGTGTCATAAGCACATCTATATATAGAGGTTGTCATTTACTGATTTATGCAGGAATAAGGTACTGTGAAATTACTATTATATAGTATAATACTGGGGTACCAATTTTCGTGGTTTTCATGGGAAGGTCAAACCACAAAATTTGGTTCCCAACGAATAACATATTCCCTTTGATGAGTATACTAAAAACTTCAAAACCACGAATTCAGGAATCCACGAACTTGTTTCAGTGTTTTATATTTTTAGCGAAAAAAGTTAAGTTTTCATCTAAAGGCACATTACCAACCATCTTGTTATGACAGTAAATGTATTTTTCGTACATCAAATTACACAAAAAACCATACACTGTGATGGTTGCGAATATGCTTCTATGGGAATTCCCGACTGAAATTGTTCTATTTAGACCAAAAAGTCGGAAATGCATTTCAACGATTTTTGTTGCAAGTTTTTTATTCTTTCCTTCTATCAAATTGTTCACAAATTTGCATTTTTGAGACCAATAAGAATTTTTTTCTGAAGACTCCAATATAAAATTTCGGACATATAGACACTTTTTAAAATTGGCCCTACTTATGGTCTGAATCCTGGAAAAATGGACCAGGTCCTTTGCTTGTTTATTTCCGCTAAAATATTATATGCACTGAGACCAGTCTGGCAGGAAGTAAACCTGTAATGCCGAGGTTCTTTACTAGAATCGTATCTTAAAATAAATGTGATGTTCATCTGTGTAGCTCAAATCTTCAAGTTGTTTTTGCTAAATTAATGAAGAACAATTTCTAAAACTGTAAAAGCAAATTTTCAGGACATTTGTCTTCTTACAGGTTACACCTAACTCATATTAACTTAAATCGGGGATAAAAACGTAACAGCTGTGTAATGGTTTCGACAGAGCTATAGAATATTTTCAGACCGACGAAGCTATGAACTAGTACATATACTTCCTTCATTAGCTCATGGCCATGTTTTACAGAATATCTTATTTTTCAACATACAGTATAAAAAACAAGGATCTCTAAATATTTGCATTTATGGAAAATGTGCAAAAATATACATTTGCCTCACTAAAATCCTCAATTTTGCATAAAAACCCATCATTCAAATGTTTTACAAAATTGATATTCTTAAGATCAGTTACATATAAAATTACAAAAGTTAATTATATAATATAACAGTCGTTCCTTTAATTTACATGTAATTAAACAATCATTAAAAAGGTTGATGACGCCAACTACTTTCCAAAATTTGGTTTATGTATATATCTGTACAATCAGAAAGCGTGTCGCATCTGAAATTAAATTGTAGTATGCTATTTCTATCAAAAACAATTTTCTCACTTAGTATGTATATTTTTCATAGTAAAAAAGAAAGCTTTGAAATCAGTATTTTACATTTTAAATTGCAAAGGGGAATTTGCTGATAGCTGATATTTCTATTCTGGCAATAGAGTCCCCTACTTGGAGTTATTCCGCTAATGAATGTTATTTTGCATGACAAACCACAGTCAAACCTGAAAACATGTTTATAAAACAGAAAGTTATGTTGTTCATTTTATTGTTTATGAAGTTAAGTTCTATAAATCGTTTTTGGCGGTAAAGTTAATAGTGGAAACATATCTATTAATAATGCCTATTTGTAGATACGAACGATTGTGTGAGTAAACCATGTCTGAACGGGGGAACCTGTGTGGATGGAATAAATGAAATAACATGTCAATGTGTCCAGGGTTATACAGGAGACAAGTGTGAGACAAGTAAGTAGAACTGAGGTGAATGGAATGGGACAATGGGATAGGACGACACCTGATTCATGATGGCTCCTATGAAAACGACTTCGGTACATAAACATACACTCTTTGTTGCACCTTCCCATGATTTTGAATCCTTCTGGATGACAGATGCCCTGATGTGGTTTGGTAATCCACGAACAAAAGCGGCCATTTTCTCCCTCTCGTCTTTATTGAGTCTCTCTTTCCAAATCTTCAGAAAGCTTCATTTTGCGGTTCCAAAGAGACAGCTCCAGCAGCCATCGGGGTTGTTTAGTTTCAAAGTGTTGGATAAAATGTTTGTATAAATCGTCTACATTTTAGTTGCAATTTGTCAAACCACGAAAGCAGTCTAAGTACATGTTCTATAACGCTAAAATCAGCAATTCCGTTGATCGAAATCCTACTTTTAAATTTTGATAGCCATGTCTTTGTTGAAACAAATGGGAACTCATCAACAAATTTTGCCAGTCCTACCCTTAAGGATCAAACGAACTTCACTTACGTAAGATCGAGGGGCAATTCTTCAAAAGGAAAGGCATAGATCCCTTAGAAGCCAAACCTTCCCGTGTCTACTTGTTTTTGGTTAGTCGCATGTTCGTATGTTCAATCAAGATAACTGTTATAAAGACGAAACCAGTGGTCGATTTCATAAAAAGCCGTAAACGTTAAAATGATCGCAAGTTATGGCGTCATCATAGAAATATACAATACATATTCAGTGTCATAGTATATCGGAAATATGGGTATGAGGGGTTTCTCGAGGCTTTGCCGTACGATTTACCCCCGTTTCGCGCCGAGTAACCTATATTTCCGATATGCTACGACACTGGTTTTGCATTGTGTTTATCCTGCAAATAAAAAAAAACATTGGTTTTTTTGTCTATTCTATGTAAAATCGCCTTTTTATGTGGTTTACAAAAAGTACCACTATTGCACCTCTAATGACGCAGCGCGAAGTAATATCTCAGCGACAGTATGAGTATGCAAATCCGTGCGAGTCTGCCAATTCACTTTAAAATAATAAATTCGGGAGAAAATGCTTTCTGTATTTGTAACCTTAATATCTTTATAATTGTAAATGATTTTAAAAGCATGAAAAATGATTCCTATATTACAACACTACGGTTGCGGGGCTGAGTTATTCCCTTTTTGCGTAACCGGCGACGCACTTATCTGAAGAAATTGTTGACAATGGGCGCTGAAATGAGTTAATAAATTTATGATTTTTTTTTTTTTTTGTACATCGTGAAAAATCACGTATCACAATAATATAAATGAAAAAGGTAACTGTTTTACACCTGGATAAAAATGTCAACAAGTCTTGTCAAACGCTTTTACTGTATCATTACGTCACGAAACGAGTCATTCATGCATGGAATCCGGTGGTTGATGCATGTAAACATTAAGATTCTGGATGTTCAACATCGGCGACCAGTCCATGTTAAATTGCGATTCAGGCTCCGTTTCACTGTCGGAAGACATTTGTGGACAACTACCGGTCGTCTGATGTGAAATGCGGAACGAGAGGGATAGACCAGCATAGCTATAGGGTTACAAAATAACACACAAAATACTCAGACACCATTTATACACCAGTCATCACATAAAAACAAGTTACGATTTCAATTTTCAAACTATTTATTTCTAATGAGGAGAAATATTACATGCAGAAAACGTACAAAATGTATGACAGATATTCTCAGCGATATCGACACGGAGGCCGCCATATTGTTTACAGTTTCCAAGGCAAAAAAAGTAGTTCCCATGTTATTCTAAAAATAACTGCCCAATATCGATTTACAATATTGGACATGCAATACTGGCAGAAAATGCGTTCCTTGCAGCATAAAATAGTATTGTGGTTCAATACCTCTGATCAATGACACACTTAAAAGTTACATGACAGTGTAATTATAGGGTATGTAAATCTCGTTATGTGACGATTCACGAGAATGGGTCCTAGTCTACCATTCAAAAGCATAGAGGTTTGTCATTTAGAGAGCTTTGAGTTCAGTGTTAAGCGCCCAAATCTTTCTGTGTAAAAAAAATACCGATAAAAATGACAAATAGCTATTTCTACATGAAAAATGTAGCAATAAAAAACATAACCTAGAAGAATTGCATTGTTATACAGCGTTTCGAGTACCCGTAAATAAACATAACATACAGATCGGTCTTCGGTTTTCAATACGTAGATGCATCGGAAATTCCGGTAAAGGAAATGAAACTAGAACGAGACTTACACACCCTAATCTAAAGCAAAAGAAACAGAAAAAAACACATTCAACATACTGACATAAACAAATGGAAATGTCATACATGGAAATCTGGCGGCAATGGGCAACTCATTAATATAAGAGTTCTCTAGTTTTGTTTAAATATGTGACGAATAACGAAAGTAAGTCCACAACTTTATACGCAATAAAGCATTACTAACACAGAAAAATACACCCCTGTACTAAACCAAATTCCGGAGAAAGGCTCATAGAAATTCACTATCAATGGAAACAATTTATGCTCCACTACTCGCTGGCCTATTCCTGCCATCTTTTGAGTCTGACTTTACAGCTGATCTGATCTAAAAAAAAAAATGTAGGAACGTTTTTTAGCCAGACCCTGTTATCTCAATTTATATGTGGATAACGAGTTGTCTTTAAACCATCCTAGTTTTGAGGATCTATTCCAACGAACATTAATTTAAGGACAACGCATACACATTAAAAATAGCCTTATATATTGACCTACACTTATAGATCGATGGAAAATGAAACGAATCCTAAAGTTAAGCCTAAAAAAGTTTCATTTTCGACTGAACGGATTTCAGCAAACATATTTCTGTCATAATGTGGCCGTTGTGTGACCTAATTTTCTATTATATCCAAAAACACATAGAGATTGATGTTAAAGGAAAAACTAATGACCAAACTATATACGACAAACGCGGTTCAACTTTCTCTGGGGAAACATTCCATCAGCACTTGCGCATGGAGTATTACATTTCACAATTCATGCCAGAACTTAACGAAACCTCGCGGACTTTTTGTATCGTGATATACTTCTAACAAATATGCTTCAGGAACAGAGTTATGTTGCTACAAGTTTAAAGTCTTCATTATGAAAGTTGCATGGTCGTTACCATGAAATCGTGTATCATTACGGTGTATCCATCTGCACCATGAAAACCGCTTTGTTAACCGTGTCATATTTTTCTTTATTCTTTCATGTACCCCAGACTTGACATTTTATAAGCAATCCAGCGTATGTTTCTATAAAATCATAGGATGCCTTCCCTACCAGTGAACCAGGTCTATTCACACAATTTTTAGTGGAGTTCAGGTGTCTTACTTTTGTTTTTTTGTACGTGTTTTTTTGGTTATTTCACTTTTGTGTGTGTGTGTGTTTATGTTCCTTGTCTTGTTTTTTATCCATCTATTGAAATATATTCTTTTGGTGTCTGCTTAAATATTTGTTCCCTTAATTACTCTTTTAAAAAATTTAAAAACAACTATTACATGCCCCGTAAACACACAAAATTACCATAGGAAAATGTCCTAGATACATGTACTAGACCAAACTTCAACAGGGAAATATAATCCATGTCCGATCACGATGTAGATAAGCGACGAACCTGAAAAGGGAGACAAAGTGCAAGTCATCGTGAGAAACAATATATCAAATGTCTAAGCATTCTCTTCAGTTGATGCTGAGAAATCTGTTCCAAAAATTTCCATTATGCATGACAAAAAAAATCTACCAAGTCGATTGGTAAACAGGCATGTGCAGAGATAAGCAACGAATCTGAATAAGAGAGACACGGTACAAATCATCATGAGAAAACAATATACCAAATGACCAGGCAATCCCTTCGGTTAAAGCTGCGAAATCTGTTACGAAAATTCCCATTATGCAGCACCTAAAAACCACTAAGTCGATTGGTAAAACAGGAAACGGAGAAGAAAAAGGAAGACACGGTACAAGTCACCAATTAGAAACCAATATATCAAATATCTACGCATTTCCTTTGGTGAAGCTAAGAAATCTGTTACAAACATTTTCATTATGCAACACCTTAAAACTACAAAGTCGCTTGGTAAACAGGAAGTAGAGAAGCAACGAACCTGGAAAGCCGAGACACGGTACAATTCATCATAAAAAACGATATACTAAACATGTAAGCATTCCCATCAGTAGAAGCTGAAAATCTGTTACAAATATATGTAACGAGTGGACTGACGGGCCAACGGTCGGGCTAGGCATTTGCAATATTTAAATGATTGGGTGTACAAAAACATATTCGTGTACAGCAGGTATAAATTCTGCACGAATTGCAATGGATTATTGGGACCTCATGCTTTGACGTGATATCAAGGTTAAGTATTGTTATCGTTAAAACGATAAAGCGAGTTTAATGAAAATGCGATTCATGCCTCACTGATTCCGGAGTTAAATCCGATTTTCGACAAACCTTTATAATATTCAAGTAATTCACCTGTTGAGTCATTATCAACGTTCACGAATGGAGAACGGTCCTCAAAGAATAAAATGCATACAGTTCAGCATTTTCAACCTGAACAACACCGAATGTTCAAAAAGAAAAAAATGACAAGGTCCGTTAATGAAGAGCACTCGATATCGACTGATCCCTCAACCTGAGACAGTTTACGTCGATTCAGCTCGAGCTTGGAAAAAAGTTATTCCGTGGACTCTTAGTAACTTTTGTTCTTATTACTGCTTCGCTCTACATACTGAGAGTTTTATTTCGTTTTGTTTTTCTTTAAAAGTAGGGTGTAATTTTTTGAAGTTCAGAAACAAATTATTTTGTCATGTAACTGCTTTGTATTAAATTGTACTCATAGGTAAAGTCGCCTTTAACATTTGCAATAATACTATTGTGTAGGCCAACTATGATATGTAAGTTTTGTCTCCGTCAAGGGCAATGCACAGGGGTTATGTTAAGTTAAATGAGTATGTAGATTTCGCAAACGCTTAATCTACATATATGATAAGCTGGCGTGTATCGTACATATTCTTAAAAGCAACAATGGGGATTTTTATTTACGTACATACATGTATATAGCATTTACGACGTTATTACAATGTTTGTTTGACTAACGAGTTTGTATCATTCGCCCTTCCAGGAGGCACTATGTGGTAGCTCAATTTTTGTCGAAAAAAAAAGCTGTCAAGTAGAAAATCCTATTTTTCCCCTAGAGGTTTGATGAAGACATATGTATACATTTAATCCGTGGAAGTACACCTATAAAATATTTCGTAAAATATCGAGCACTTGAGATTGGTCGCGAGAGTCAGTATGACAAAGAAAAAAACAAATGCAATGAGACATTGATTAAAACAAGGAGCTAGATATTGACAATCGAAAGGGCTAAACCTAGAAATAAGACACTGCGAATTCAGAAATTGAACTAACACCGAACCTCAAGGGGAAATATATATATAGGAAGAGTTTCCGATACATTGTTAGTTCCTTAAGTTGACCAGTTTATAACATTACGAAAAGGGACTAAAATATTTCGAATACCTCGAATTGCTTATTTACTATTTACTATTAGATGTATCACATCGGGCTAAGTATTAATTCTCTTACTTTAAGCGTTTTCAGAGGGAGCAGTAGTACGAAGTGTAGGAGTCAAGGTCATAAGCGAGAATATGTAACATAAAATTATAGCAATCGCTTGAAACCAAAATGTCTGTGTTCTTTTTCATTTGCACATGCTTATTAATAATGTCAATGAGTTACTTCTTTTATCCTGAGTTAAACAGTTAAAGGTGTCGATTATTTTGTCGGGTTCTTATAAGGTTTGATAATCCTTTGTCATTTCGCAACGTTAAGACCTTGTTCGGTTATAAATGAGATGGGATCCTGTAGAATTCTATAATTATATATATAATTTATTCTGATAAAACCGATGTAGTATAAAGGTATGCAGAAAAACATATTATTACAAATTGCATTGAGTTGTACAGTTGCGGAGGGAAATACAATCAGTTTTTTTAGAGGTCAGAGAGAATCCAGAGTGTCATTTATAATTCTAATGAATTTGCACAATTTTTGTAGTTTTGATTGCTGTTTTTTGATTCATAACAGCACTAAATTTTAAAATATTACATTTTAATATTCGTTGGATCATATTGTGTTATACATTTCAGTGGTACCACGGGAAAGTGAGTTTACATAAGGCTTTGTCTGTTACCAGAGCGGTCGGTTCACGACTGATACCAGTCAAAATTTTTCGACATCTGTTACTGGGTGACTTATTTTCGTGTGGTTTAACGTATGTGAGGATTGGGCTTCCTGACTTCCCTTATCGCTGTTACCTTAAACCACCGTAACGTCCATCGTAGCAAATTAACGGTTTGTTCCATCTTGCCAGATTTCGTCATTCCGCTTAATGCAGCCGTTTTGTCAACACAGCATTTCACATTTTATTAAATCTTTAATTATCAGCTCACGATTATTATATGTTTATCGTCACTTTTATGACAGTTATTACAGATTTAGTCCAACCTGTGTTTATTTTTAGGAACCATTAGAGCTCAACTTTCAAATGGACTGATACAACTAGTTCTTGTGGCAGCACCTTTGTTCGCGCTTTTTGGCAAATAAAATTTACCGAAATCAGATGTTCAATAAATATTGAAAGAGATATGTTTCATTTTAATTATACTTTAAAATGTCAAAAAAGGCATATACCTGTTTTCATTTATAACATATCAAAGTGGTTGTGACACAGGTAAGCTGTTCCTCGATAACAAAAAAATACACATACATTACCACAAGTTAAATCTTAAGTTCGTATTACAAGAAAAAAATCAAAGCACCAAAGGTGCTGAAACTCGGAAGTCGGTTGGCGTGCAACCTGCAAAATAGGTTCCCGATGTTTATTTTTTAAGCAATGTGCTAGAGTGCCGGTCATGACATGGACTAAGGTTTGAGAATGTTTTGTTGTTGAACCCATATTTCCCTTGCAACCTGCAGCAAAACAAAACGAAGGTGTACACAAATATCTTGAAAATAAGATTATTGCATTTGTTTATGTTCTTGAGACCTTAAACTTGAAAAAAAGTCTGCTGATGTTGTTGATTGTGACGCTTCTTGATAAAATGATTTTGATTATAATACCATTCACCGGGCATAGTTAAAATCCAACACCACCCAAAGAGAGATAACTCCAATTAAATTGTATTGGCTTTTAACTATCTTCTTTAAAATTACTACGCGGCCAAGCGAAAAAATAGTTTGGCGTCTCGATTTGCCAGTTCGACAATATTTAGCTGAAAATTAACACATGAAATGTTTGAAATATCATTCATTTGGGATATCGGTGAAATATTTAAAGTCTAAAAGAGAATCACACATTAATTTGGAGAAAGCAGTTCCGTCCGTGACGTTATCTGCCGGAAGCCCTTTTGTCATTCCTATACTTATAATACTCGAAGCCACTGACGTGACTTCCGAGTAATGGTGTGATTAATAAAAGTATCGAACGCTAATATGATGCGCTTTATCTCGGAGGGCCGTTATCAAGTTAAAAGTTAATAGTGATTGATAGTGAATGGCCACAAGTTCAATGTCGAATTAAAAACAATGTACCAACAAATCAATTAATTCAAATTGAACCATCAATTTAAATTATCGGTTACCACTCAGTAATGGCGACCAAAAATACTACAATGCCACAAAGTAAATTGTATCTCAAATGCACCATGAGATACACAAATGCGTAAAAGTAATCAAGGGAACCAAGATTATAGCGGTAATCAAAAGAATGTAATCCTGGGACAAAGACCAGACATGGAAAACAGACATACACAACAAAGAACACAAAGCAACTAAAATCATACATACAAAGTAACAAATGCAAATGAGCAACTCGGGCTCCACTAAAAACTGGGAGCATGGACCAGGTGCACCGGTAGGGTAAGCGTCCTCTGCTTTTCTAGAAACACCCGTCGAGTTGCTCCAAAAAGTCTGCGTAGTTTCGGCAAGCTTTGGCATAACGTATGATTTGTGATATGAACACTCCATACGCAGGTGCTGCAGGGATGTTGCCACAGATGAAAGGAAAATTGACAATTCTGAATGAAAAGTCATCACGTTTGTCGTAATTGGTATTGGTCAATAGTTTTCCTTTACCATCGATTTCTAAGTGTAGGTCAAGATATGAGGCTGACTTCACAGTGTCTGTAGTATCCTTTATCTCAAGTTCTTTGGGGTAGATACGATGTATCAAATCACCGAAATTAGGATTATTTAAAGATAATACGTCATCTATATAGCGGACTCTGAGATTAAAGGATCTAGCTAAACGATATTCTTTCTTTCGGATCAGATCAGCTATAAAGTCAGCCGCATAAGAGTGAAGGAATAGGTCAGCAAGTAAAGGAGCACAATTTGTTCCCATTGGAATTCCGACCGTTTGTTGAAAAACACGTCCCCCACACTGGACAAATATGTTGTTGATTAAAAATTCCAGCATTTTGTAAACATCTCCCTCTGTATATTTGGAAGATGATTTGGAATTTTTTCTTACAAAGTATGAGGAATCTCTACCAAGAACTATATATTTGTATCTGGGTGTACCATCTTTTTGGAAAAACAACGATGTAACATGTTTTATAAGTCGGAATTTTAACTGAGTATGGGGAATAGAAGTATACAATATATATATTATAGGTTTTAATGCTGTTATATTCAGATAATAGTCGTGAACTGATTGTCTCCAAAAGATCTTTGGAATTTTTCAGGATCCACATTGAATTAATATCACTACGGGAGTAACAAGTGTTGTGATAGGACTGCAGACCCTCTCTGACAGTTGTGAGTATAGAAGATACAAGTTTTGAAAAAGGTTTGGTGGAACATTTTGCAGATCCAGCTATGACACGTTGTTTGTATGGATTCTTGTGGAGTTTAGGAATCCTGTACATAGACGGTAAATCACAATTATCGTCCTTGGTAGAAAGACCAAAAGAGGATAGCACAGATTTGTGGTTTTCCACAATCACTTTGGAGAGTGTGGTAGCAATATAGGTCTTATCACTGCTATTATTTTCTACGTCTACCTCTGATAATAAACAATGGATGTAAAACGTTTTGCAGACAAAAACAATGTTGTTTTGGGATTTGTCTGCTGGTACAACATATTTGTCATGTATAGTAGACAATGTTTTTGCTACATCGGGGTCTTTGAAAACTGATGTTACCTTGGCACTCATTGATCTACTTAAAACTTTTATTCGTTTCAAAATCAAAGACCTCACGGCCTTTAACCACTCTGACAGAGAATCATTGTCTTCTTGTTCTCGTTTTATCCATTTTCTTGCATAGTCCTCCACGGCATCCATAAGAACATTAAAGTTACAATTCCAATTTATGGAGCGTGGTTCACGGTACTTGGGACCTTTAGAAAGGATATAACCCAGAGATTCATTTTCGATGATGGTTAAATCTCCCGTAACGACGTGACCGGAAGGACCATATTTGAATGGAGAGTTTTTGCAAGAACAGTCAGGTGGTTTAGCCTTGAAGTCCTCAATCTCGAGGTTTTGCAATAGCCTTTTTATAATTGAAAATTTTGGATGCAATGGGTGAAGTATAGGAATATGAAATAATTGGTATGGATTTGTCTTTGAAATATGGGGGAATTTTGTTGGTAACGTTTTGTGATGGAGGATGTCAGCCAAAGTAATTGCATCTATACCTTTGTTGACAAACGGTAGTGGAAGAAATGATCGTTTTTCTTCATCTTGACTTGACAATTCCGTCGTGGGATGCACAGACACAAATCATCCCTAAAGAGCGATTTATGCCAAATTGACAGCACAGTTTATTGTAAGTGATTTAAACACACTCCTTCCGTTGACTGATTGTTGGTAGATAATTAAGTTGGAACCCTTCCCAACTTGATCGGTTTTAGAACATGCAATTTTGATTTTCACTGAATTGTCAATGAAAGCAAGATTCGAAGAATAATTTCTGGATTTTAGCAATAAGTAGTGGCGTGAGGGGTTAGTTACATGGGTTTCCTGTGTCATATATATAATAAAGAGGGACTTGTAGCAAGTCTTGTCTCTCTGCTTCATAGTCAACGCTACATGTATTCCGCCTGGCTTTCCATCTACGGACTGTTGAATTCATCTAATGTTGTGTCTGTCAGGTAAGACCTGGAAGCTTCATACAAAGTATTTTAACATCATCAGTCATACCATCTCTCATTGAATGAACGATGTGCAGAGTAAGAAAACTATCTTCGCTTTTGATGGGTCTATCCCAAAGCTCCTCGAAAAGATGGTCAATGAATGGAAGAAAATAGGGATCGTTTCCAATTCTGATTAGGGTTCGCTGCCGGAACATTCACACGGTTTTGCTGTCTTGAAGCTCATCGAAGGACAAAGGGAATCACTTCTACACTGTTTCCGATCACAACCGATCGTTTATATATAGAGTCCCACTCAGTGTCAATATCTCGCTTTTCCTGCAATAAAGATACAACGACCTTTCTTCTGAAACTGCTTGGATCAAATCAAAGTCCTTGTTTTGAAGAATTGTAGATAACCGAACATGTTGTACCACAACCAAACCAACGATAAAGTCAAACTTTGTGTTTGAGCAGTAGTAGATACGTGTCTTAGCATCACTATCTCGTTGCAGATAATCCAAAGAGCTAACAACAACAGGAAATGCGAGATCGCATCCATGGATATTTGGTACGCCATGATGACTGAAAACTTCTGTTCCCACTACGGATACTTCTGCAAAAACAAAATGTCCCGTTCCGTACAAAAGCAATTCTGTTCAACGTCGACCTAATTTTGTCAACAGTTCCATTGTTGAAGTCATCTTTCTTTATCATGTCAGTAGATGTTTTCCCTAGGTCGAAATAGCTAGGCCCAGGAAAAGACTCAATTTTCATTAGTTGAGCGGCTTGTAGATGTAGCCATAGAAATTGAAATATCTTTATCGACACTGGAAGTGTCAATAATTTCGTCGGCTTTGGAAGCATCAGTGGATTTATAGATGACTTCTTAAAATAACTGTCGATGTTTCGTTGCATTATCAATTTTACATGTAAATCGTATGAAGTCCTGAACAAAACTGTTCAAGACTGAAGTGAGAAGAATAAGTGCATTTCGTGTGGTCAAAATTGACCATTGATACTTTTTTATGTCTTCATTACACATGGCCGGCATAAATATTTATGATAGGGGCAACAGTACATAAATGATATATATATTTTTTTTTATTTTTTTACCAAAGTATGTGAAAGCTAGAGCTTCCGCCTAGCTACGCGCCTGAAAATTTTTACCGAAGTATGCAGCATTACACAATTTGAACGCTATAGACAAAACTCCAGGATTCATTCCTTATGATAGACTTGGAAGTACCCTTCGGGTCAAATGTAGCTTTTAAAATCGAGATTATGGTTGTGTCAACACACAGGTCCCACGCAATAACTGAATGAATCAATAATACTCAAATTGTATTATCAGCATCACTAGTGTAGTTGTCCCGAATGAGTGTATTGTCTCCAATAACCGTGTTGTATGATTTCAGAAAATGTTATCTTGACTTTTAAGTAAAAAGAAATGATCCACCTTCACAGCATTTCTGTTAATTGGAATTCTATTATGTGTTTTCGTGTCGTTATTTGACTTTTTAGTTTCTTTTGAAGAAGTGTCATGGTTCTGTCACCATTGCCAGAGGCGGATCCAGGATTTGAGTTTAGGGGGCGTTAATTAAATTAAATGCCATGCAAAGCAAGGCAAAAATGTTATGGGGTGAACTTTGTGGTGAATTTTTTTTTTCTTACCGATTTAGGGGGGGGGCGTCCTTGGATCCGCGCCTGATTGCTTTTATTACTTTACTTGTCGGGGCCGTACAGAGCTTACTTAAAGTTGTATTTACACGTATTAACCCTTGAAGTTTTAACTGTTTTTAGGGTTTATACGATGGCAAATTTGTTGTGTTAAATCATGTATTTTCCTTTGTCTATCACAGAAAATTCTGTTTGATCTGAAAGAATAATCAAGGGAATCAATATTCTAGAGAAAATCATGGCATGCTTAAAGATGGTTTAACTAAAGGTGAATATTACTCTCACGTCATTAAAATGACTCATTGGTCCATAAAAAAGTACATAATAATTATAATTACTCAATTGATATTTAAACGCGTTTAGATAAAATATGTTTATAATGATTCTTATAGGTGTTTCTTATAGATATTTTTTCAAGGAAACTGAATAACGTACTCCTTACAATATTATACATTGTTAAGATGTTTTTTCTCTATCTGGGTTTCTCATAAGTTTTGTTACAAAAAAGCAGGTGATCTAAAGGATAATATACATATTTATTCCCTTCGAAAAAAAATAAGCCTCTTATGGCAAGCATTTCAAAATTACTTAAATGTATTGAGACGAAAACGTTAGTCTTCAGTGTAAACATTCTAATTTTCTTTGCAGTTACTGTATTTTATCACAAACTAAATGCTCGTACATTATAATTCATTTAAACAGCGAAAAATGTTATTGAGCCTTTTGAATCTTGTATTTGATTTATACAATTTGTACAAAATTACAGTTAACGTTTTGATATTTGAACGATTCCAAGTTTATGAATAGGACAAATAAGTGCGATAGGAAAAACGGGTTCATTTGATATTTGACTTTATTAAATACTTGTTTTTTCTAAAAATTATCACATATAATGTTTTTGTTATACAGAAAGCGTGAAAATTAGCACCCGTGAAATACATTACCGTGTATTAAAAATGTCATTTGTTAGAACCTGATAATCTTAATTAACAACCTTGGTATAAGCTATGTGGTCATCATAAGAAACATTAAGAACAGCCACATTGAACAAAAAATATTTCCTAAAGGTCAAAGTTCAAGGTCAATTGTCACCAATTCTGGTATTTAACACATCAACTTGAGGTTGTATCTACCCACATGCCAAATATCAAGTCTATCTTGAAAGAAAAATAAGTTAAAAAGAAAAAGCGTTGACATGATTTAAAATAGGCAGGTGGAGGAACAGGCAGATTGAAAGTACTAGGGCATCCGCAATATTTTGATACTAAATATGATTTTTGTAGGTTTTTACTTTACAGGAGCGTAGCTCCCCATATGGCAACACGCACGTCTGTGCACAACGGAGGAAAAAAAACAGTCTTCTATCAATCTCTTCGTAATGATGTTTATTCTGTAACATTGCAATTCCATTCACCATATATGGCGTTAAGAACTGATCTGTGGTAGCTGCATCATCTAGCAAAGCTGTTGTCCCTGAGTCACCTTACCCATATATTTCAAGTCTACGAGACTCTCAGTTAAATTCGGCCCAAGTTAAGATGAAATTACTAACAACAGAATGGAAAGATGTGAACAATTGTGCTTTCCCACCAAGGTAGACTTTTTTAAATATTCACGGAGTTGATTTCCAATGTAAAAATAATTTAAAAATGTGTCATTTTAATGATTTTACCCCATTCCACCACCTGAGGCACACAACCCAGTTGCTCTGTGGGCAGAGCGCCCTAGCCCCCGGCCAGGGTTCTGAGCGCTATTTAGTCGCCTTTTACACCCGGACCCGCACGGGGCATCTACGATGGACAATGACAGATTAGCAGCACTTGCGTTGATGCATATCCACTGGGAATTTCCAGTAGATTTAGGCAAAGTGATGGAGAAGTTTGTTTCTGCCAAGACACGGAGAGCAGATTTTGGACAGTCCTAAGTAACCAAATAATATTTGTACTTTGAGATACTCTTCTTAGGGGCCTGAAGACTTTTGGTAACACCCTAAAGTAATCAAATTGTCCGTCAATCTCACTGCCCTTCGTGCGATAACTCGAAAATAGAGAAATTTCTTTTAAAAAATGGTTATTCCAGCAGTAGTTTTTAGGTCTCATGAAATGGCGAGAATACAGGATTTTGCACCATCTACCCCAGAGCTTCTGGGGGCCTTGAGCGGCCCCAGACCCCGGCCGTAAGGCCACCTCTTCGAGGTGGGCAGGGTTGCTTCCCGACCCTGCGTGCATATCATTTAAAGCCAGCTACGCCCCCTGGTTTATATCTTCTCCAATAATTTTCTTTACCCTTTAAGAATAAAAAAAACAAAAAATAAACACAAACACAGGAGGTAAAAAACACCGATTTCTCAATTTCACACATCCACCAAATCTTGGTTACTTCCTTTTATTGTCATATTTTAAATGCCCAGCATGAACTGCTTTCTATTTACTATATAAGGGTGCATTTAATTTAATAGAAACAAGTCAGCTTGTAGAAAGTGTTATTTAAGGAAATACAGGGCATTGAAATGTGTTAAAACAAAGAGTCAAATATAAATCCTTGGTTAAAATTCAGGGTCAAATACTTTTTTCAGTCATTATTAGAACTTACGCATTTGCTATGTTTGATAGAGTTAAATACACACAGCTGAAAGACATTGGCTTAGATAAGGGTAATTACAGACTAAAGACATTGGCTTAGATAGGGGCAATTACAGACTAAAGACATTGGCTTAGATAGGGGCAATTACAGACTAAAGACATTGGCTTAGATAGGGGCAATTACAGACTAAAGACAATGGCTTAGATAGGGGCAATTACAGACTTTATACCTAATTTTGGATCTTCTTTTGCATGTCTCAGCCATTAAAACCATTTTTCAAGGGAAATTCTACAAAACAAAATGGCGGTCATATCTACACCTTCTTTAATTTTTTTTCAAAAATAATGTTTTGCAATTATAAGTTACTTATAGGACAATACCAGATGCACTTAAGTTTATATGTAAATTGCCAATATCACTTTCAGACGGTTTTGCGTGGTTTTCTCGTGGACAGCCTCTTAAGTGTTTTCTTTAAATACAACAACAACAAATAATATTTTATTAAAGTGTTCCCATCGTTTACATTACATGTTACACATCAATAAAAGAACATAGTTATCATAAGAGATGCCAGCCGATAACAGCTTACAAGACACTACAAAAAAAACAAACCACAGAAAGCAGATAAAAATGTTATATACTATAACACTTAAAACATTATACTAAATGAATGCATATTTTCGTCTATAAAACATTTTATGTACACAACTGGCTGTAATTGGAACCATTTATATATTTGATATTAAAATTCAAGTTTGTTATCGATATCTAAAAGGTATAAGTCCTTATTAAAGCCACAGGCATTGGTGAATAAATCGTCTCATAAATCTGAGTAAAAATTACATTCAAACAACAAGTGTTTCTCATCTTCAATACTATTATTGTTACAATACATACATAAACATTTCAACTTTGAGTTGCATTGAGCCAGATCTGAACAATGACAAATACAAAAAGATAAGAGAACATTTTAGAATTCCTCAATTCATTCGTTATAGTGTATCCATCTGCACCATGAAAACTGATTTATTCAACGGGTCATAGTTTTCCTTCCCACGTTTGTCTACCCGGACTTGACTTTTTATGAGCAACTCGGTGGGTGTTTCTAGAAAAACAGAGGACGCTTACCCTACCGGTGCACCTGGTCCATGTCTCAGTTTTTAGTGGAGTCCGAGTTGTTCATTTGCTTTTGTTACTTTGTATGTATGATTTTCGTTACTATATGTTCTTTGTTGTGTATGTCTGTTTTCCATGTCTGGTCTTTGTCCCTGGATTACATTCTTTTGATTACGGCTATAACCTTGGTTCCCTTGATTAATTTTTAAATCGTTGAAGAAAATTTTGATAACAATAGAACATTTTTTAAGTCCTGTTACTTCTATTTGCTATCGTTTTCTTGTCAGATAAAAGATAACTTGTATCACTGAGGGTGGAGTTTAAAAGTATAGAACAAAAATAGAACAAAGAACGGTTTCTAGATAACTACTGCAAATAATTTACATAAATAGGTGTTTTTAGTACTGTGCTGAGAAGTAAAAGCTTTGAAAGTGCTACTATATGTCTGAAAAGGAAATTATGTAAATGTGTACTGTTGAAGACAGCTAAGAGCTGGGAAAATGGTTTCATATCATAATACAAATTGTTGACATTTCCACGGTGAAATAACTGGTTTTATCTACAATACTTTACTTACACACTTCTTAGATTAGGACCAGTAAGAAATCCATTAGAAATCAAGTACATCTTGTTTCCTGTTAAAGCCCTGAAGGTACGAGAACACAATTGATATTCCCACAGAGCCTTTTTCAAATAAAAAAAATATACTGCTTCAAATAAAATGAAATTTTGGGAGCTGAATAAAACATCTTAAATTACCTCAAACTTCCATATAAAATAATAACTTTTATCAACATTTTTCAATTTTAGCTACCTAAACACAGAGACCACTCAAATTTGACCCAGAAAGGTTTTCAAAAGTAAAACAAGAGGCTCCCTGGAGCCTGAATTTCCCACTTGGTTGAATTTTGTCTTTCAAGGGTAGTACATTGAAGAAGAATTTCTATCATAGTTTTCAAGATATTAGCTGAAAACTGTAAACAAAAAAAAAAACAAAACAAAAAAAAACTCATTTTTCCCTTTTCAAGGGCAATAACTATTACAAGGAATTGTCTGACAAATTGAAAAAGGGCAATAACTCCAACATAGCTGAACTGATTAAAATGAAAATTTAACCACAGATAGATCTCATCATGCTGAACACTTTTCTCATGTCAGAATTAGGCTAAACTTAACGGTTTTAGATATACATCCGAAAAACTACTGTCTTACCCTTATGTTCTATTTTTAGTAACAGCAGCATGTTTTTCAACAGATCAGAAATCCACACAGCATTTCTATGCAAGATACCCCAAGGAACATTCATACCAAGTTTGGTTCAAATTGGTCAAGTAGTGTCAGAGGAGAAGTTTTGAAAAATTGTTAACAACGATGACGACGACGGACGCCTTTGGAAAGGTGAGCTAAAAATTGACCTTATTGACCTCACCAAAGCACACCTATACGAAATTGTTTTTAATTCAACACATTTATTAAATTATTTTCATTTTTCTTCTTTCATTTGAACCGAAGAAACTAAAGGTAAGGTTGTCTAAATAATTTTCTTGAAAAAATATCCTATTAAAATAGGAACTATATTCCTATACAATGCAAAGCTAAGGGCAGATAAATGTGATCTCGCACCTATTCGTTGTGGTTAAGTTCTGAAATTCAAAATAAAGAAGATTTTTCACAATTTTGATATATGTGCTATCATTCTGACAAGTCAAATCTAACAACTTTTGATCCAGCAAGTTGGATTCAAACACACCCATCATGATCCACCTTCTTATACCAGAAAAATGCAAAAATCTGAAAATGACCACTCATTTAAAAACTGCTCTAATTTTTTGTAAACAAAAGATTTTCTCAAAAACTAAAGTGGTAATTATTCTTAGATAATTATGTTATCAGAAATCAAATGTTTTTAACAAAAAAAACTAGTAAGAAAATTAGAATGAATACCTGATTCTTAATATGGTTAAGATATGGGAAAAAAATACAATAAATAAAAGTGAAATTTAAAGTACTTCTTTGATATAAAAAAATATAAAATTTTAATAAAAAAATTAAAGAAATGATACACAAACCAGAGACAATTCACAAATTGCTGACAAAATGATTATCTCTCTGTAAATAAATATTTTTCACAACAGCTGATTTGACCAAATACCCAAAGGCTCAGGATTTAGAAGTTCACAACTTGTTGGCCTTGCTCTACAGGACATTTGCATAATCCTATTTGAACTAATTTATTTGATAAAAGAAATAAATGACTTCATCCTGAGCCTTTCTAAGACTAAACAAACATCAACAGCATAAGACATTCCAATCTAAATTGTCAAAAGAACTGAAAAGTATATAATGTGGCCCTTAGAAAGCAAATATCACATCAAAATTTGGTGCCAAAACGGACTGCAAAAATATTCCAAAATGTTTGCTGATGATAATTCTCCACACAACAAATTTAAATTTGGTCTGAAGAGGAGGTCTACACCTGCTAATTCTCCACACAACAAAAGTAAAACTGGTCTGAAGAGGAAGTCTACACCTGATAATTCTTCACACAACAAAGGTAAAACTGGTCTGAAGAGAAGGTCTACACCTGCTAACTCTCCACACAACAAATGTAAAACTGGTCTGAAGAGGAGGTTTACACCTGGTAATTCTCAACACAACAAAGGTAAAACTGGTCTGAAGAGGAGGTCTAAACCTGGTAATTCTCCACAAAACAAAGGTAAAACTGGTCTGAAGAGGAGGTCTACACCTGCTAATTCTACACACAAAAAAGGTAAAACTGGTCTTCAGAGAAGGTCTACATCTGCTAATTCTCCACACAAAAAAGGTAAAACTGGTCTGAAGAGGAAGTCTACACCTGATAATTCTTCACACAACAAAGGTAAAACTAGTCTGAAGAGAAGGTCTACACCTGCTAACTCTCCACACAACAAATGTAAAACTGGTCTGAAGAGGAGGTCTACACCTAAGAATGTTGGATGGTACAAGAAGTCATACTCCATGGTTGAAATGTTTTGTGTTTGAGAATGCAGTTTCATCAGATGAAAATAATTCAAAAACTTACATCCCAATGAATTTGGCAGGTCACCAACAAGATGGTACACATATTGAAACTGACACAGAAGAACCACATACCATTGGCAACGACAGCTGATTCCAGTCAGGAAATGATGATGATCCTACTGTTGACAATTAGTGAAAGATGATCTTGTGACCATGTCAACTGAAAAGAGACGAGACACAGACAACATTCAGTTCAAATTCTGGCATCATTGATGAAGAACAGATGTTTTCTCTGTTTAATTCAGCATATGAGCAATACAGATTTACTCTATGTACCTGTAAGAAGTCTCAGTTGGAACCCTATACCATAAAGAAATGGGGTTGTGGTGCTATGTACAGACTTAAATGCAAGAACTGTTGGTTTGTGTTTAATGATGTAGTGAAGCTCTACAAAGAAATTGAAAACAACAAACTGGGACCGAATCCTTCAACTACAAATGTTGGAATGGCATCAGTGGGTTTAGACAGTCCAATAGGAAACAGGAAGACACAAGAGATTTAGGCTTGTTTGAATGTTTCACCACCTAACTTAAGTGGCATGCAGAGAAACTCAGACAGAGTAGCAGAGGAGATGATAGACCTGAATACAGAAGACATGAAAGAGAAAACAGAACTAGTAAAAGATGATAACAGAAGTAAAGGAAAGCTTGAAAATCTTATAGATTTGACACTAGATGGACAATATCCTGGTTCAAAACAGGGCTGAATGCTTCCCAGGCACATATGTTGGGGATAGAGCAAAACACAGACAGAAAATGCATTACTGTCGCTGTGTCCCAAAACCTCTTATGTTGGAAGGGAGCATAGTTACAAGGACTTTGTCTTGAAGTCATGTGTACTACAGGCCATAAACGATGTACTGCATCTCACAATAGATTGGCACCTGTGTCAGAATATGAGATGGGAAAGGATGTAGGGAGCCAGCTAGCACTACAGGGTATTTCAATTCAGTATGCTACTACTGATGGAGATGCTAGGTCAGCACAACAAGTTGAAGATGATATACAAGCCTTGGTCCCTTTGTGGGAAGTGCAGAGACTCACTGACCCAGTGCACCTGAGTCAACATTGATTTTGCCGAATTATTCCAAAAAGATTCTTAGTTGATGCAAAAAAAATTAAAATAAATAAAAATTACTTCCTTCTCCTAGCCTGCCACCACCCCCTCCCTTAATTTTCTCAGAAATAATTAAATCATTGTCTGTCATCCTGAGGGCTACTAAACATGGTGGCAATGGGGCAATGTGACCAACACATTCCCCTTTTGATTCACATGCCTGCCTACTGTTGTTAATGCTGTGAGGCTCATCAAATGGGCAACATTACTGAACCTAGTTTTGTGGCACAAGTGAGAACCATAAACTGTGGGTAAATAAGCTGATTGATGCTCTATCATGTATGCTAGCCTGTGTACATAAACTGATTTCTACCTGATGGCACCAGAAAATATACAAGTTATCATCCCATATTAGCCATTGTTGATGCTCCTGTCCATATAATACATTCACAGTTCTGTCCAAGAGCCGATTTATCTTGTAGTTTTTATATATTTCTGGTAAAATGCCATCATTTTTTCAGCAAAGGTGTGTAGGAATTTTCCCCTAAACTTCAATTAGAAACCACTTTTGACAAAAAAATTATTCCAAAGCTTACCCATTTATGATGGATTTTATTTCAGTGTAGGTAATGCCTTTGGGTACTGGAATATGTAGGCAGAAATTTTCTTGAAATTCCGTGAAATTCTAGCCATTTTGGGGAAATCTGATCAGATTTCTAATTTTTTTCAAATTTTTGGCAGTGTATTCTCTTCTGGTTAAATTCATGTTCTATGGTTACATGTATGTGATGTGAATTTTCAAATAGTTTTTCCTGGCAGAAATGGCTACACTCATTGTCCCTAAAAGATTTTTGATAGTCATTCCTGATGATCCTATGCCTTATCATGTAGGTAAGCCTGTGTGCCACCTCCCTTTTGTCCTCCCCATTTCACTACTTGGACCCCACAACCTGACTTGGACTTCCTTACCCCTATACATCCCTTAACATTGCCCATTACAACAGCCTTCTTTGAAAAACATTTTATTAATATCAGCCCAAAAAGCATTCATTTTCAAAAGAGAACGATCAAAGTCAAAGCTAAGCACCAAAAAACATTCATGTACCAAAAAAATTAAAGTGAAAGTACACATTCTCTATAGGCTACAAAGGTGCAATTATTTGTAATGCATTTTCCATATGGTAACTATGTAGTTTGAACATTAATTCTAAGAAAACCAAACAAATTAGGAGGAAATGGGTTCCTGAAACTAGAAAAGCATGGCTTTTATTTGCACTAAACAAAAAATGTAAATGATCATGTGGCAAAAGTTTAAGTAAAAATTTAAGTTTTTATGAACACTTGAAAATTCGGCACAAAATACACTGGAAAAAAAATGAAGCACCTGCATTTCATTTATGAGAAATCATTACAATCCTATAACAATTTATTAATTATTACTAAAATAACATCCATTATAAATGGGTAAAATATGAAATGAAAATAAATTTCAAGCCACATCCAACCAATCAGGTACCACCTTGTACTCAATACTCAGTACCATAATGGGATAAAAAAGTTCCCGGCAGAATGTAAACAAATATTTACACTATTGTATTCTATAGAAAACAAGAAGCGGTTCTGAATCAGTACTCAAGTTACCATTTAGAAAGCATATTTTATTACATGTAAAAGTACAAAAACCAAGTTAGGTGAAAATCTGTTAAAGTTTAGTCGAGATATTCCTTTTTCAGGTTGGAGAGTGATTTTGCGGCCTGTACTGAAAATTTTCCACAGAAACCAAAAATAAAAAATTAAAAATGGAAAAAATATCTTATAAAAATATCTTTGAATTTATTATGACTTATGTTTTTCAATAATTGAAGCAATACAAAAATTTCACGTTTATATTTATAAAAACTAGAGTAAGTTTAGATACGAGTATTACAAACATTTTGTCATCAGGTTAGCGCTAAATAAAGTTAGAATGATTTATTTGTGTTATCACGACTACCTAATTAATATACATAAATGATAACCGGAAGTAACACCCATTTACCATATATGGAAGTGCTACGTCATTGGTTCTCGATCTCCATTTTGGTGCATTGAAAATGTATACACGTGCCTGAAAAAAATTAATATATCTTCAAAGCTTGTATATATAATCTAGAGTGGTCCAATGATCTGTGTATGAGTCCGATAATAGTGTTTAGAAAGTAAGAAGACTAAAGTCCTTCTCGTTTTCTTTCAACTTTTCATTTTTGTACCCTATTTTTAGGACTTGTACAGGAGGGTGCAAATAAAATAGTGACACTGTGTGTATTGTTCTTCATTTGCAGATGGGTTATATCAATTAACAAGCCCGGTAAACTTAATTGTTGCCAAAAGGAAGCTTGGGCGGATTCTTTTATCTTTACATGGTTTGGCGCATCATGACACAGGTGTCGACGCAGGTGTATGACTTTGAGAACTGAAATATAATTGCATTTCTTTTGTCTTATGAATTTTGAAATAAAAAACAATTTACATGGAGAATTTTAGACAATACACAATGTATAATAGGCGACTCTAGGTGAGTTAAAGGGAGCATTAATTTCTAGTACAAACAATATTTTTTTTATAGGTCAGTTTAAATATATTTTAGCAAAACAGATTTGGAACATGAGGAAGCTTCAGCACGAAACCTTTATGGGTTTTCAAATAAAATTATCAAAAACCAATAAAAAATAAACGTGTTCGTATTATCCTGTAGTTGTACTTGCGGGGGAATGGTACACTTGTCAAAAGTAACATTCCACAAAAAGGGGTGAAATCAATATTTTCATTGTAGATCGAGATCGGAACAGTTTAAATCTTAGAATGTCGATTTAATTTACTTTCTGTAAAAAGTTCAATCAAACATGACAGAACATAATGAAGTATTTCTATGTAATCTTTGAAAAGAAGTGGTGTCGTCTCTCTGTGGAGTCAAGTCTTCACACATGTAAAAGTTAAATATTTATGTCATTGTTTATCATTTTCTTCTTAAAGTTGTTTAAATTGATACAACTGTAAGTATATATTCGCTGGCAAAACTTTCGATATTTTCACTCTCATTCGTAAAAATCATGTAAAAAGTGCAGAAGCCCCATGCATTTCAACCATTCGGTCTATGAATTGAGAACCAATGACGTAGCACGATCACGTGTCCACATGGCTAATTAAAATTTGTATGGCTTGGATCATTGTCGACTTTGAATCAATGTATCTTCAATTAAACGACGTAAGTGACTACAAGGGGCTTTTTTACGATATATATTAGGTGTAATAAAACCAAAAACCAAAAATGGCAAAAATATTTTTTTTGTGTCATGTCTCCTTTAAGGGTAGAATCCACCCTTCTACCAGTAAAAATACACAAAAATGGCAAAAATTTGGAAATTTTCCTTAAAACTTTCTAAATTAAGTGAAGTGAAGATGCACTTTCTAACTTTATCATTTAATTTTTATTTGCTGGTGATAAGAGGTACCAGAATGACAGCAACTAATTTTGCTTGTCATCATGATAACTATAGAAGAGCCATAAGATCATCAAATAGCATCTTTGAAGAATTTTTTATGTTTGTTCTCTATCATGTAAAGAGTGCAACGACTGAACTTTTCACATCAACTTGTACTGAAACAAAAACAAATAAAAAATAAACTTGCAAAAGAGCACACCAACACTTATCAAAGCTAAATAATCAGTCAATATTTCAAATTTATAAATTGTCAGGATTAAAAAAAAGAAATAAATAAACTTTTAAATCTGGGAATTTCCCTCACAACAAAGCAATAACTAAACTTTATACAGTGAAAAACAACTCAAAAACACCTAAATACATTAGACTTACAAGGAAAACTCATGAACTGGTTGTTTATGATCCATACACAGATCCTGAGGAGAAGGCAGAGCGGTCCAGTCTTGCAGCCAAGTTACTGCGACCAAAATCTAAATCTGTTCCTGTTGCTAGGAAATCTAAGAAAGGAGCTAAAAAAGGTAGGACATGTAATAATAAATAACGTAATTAACTTACAACCAAACAGTTTATTAATGTAGATTAAAAAAATATATATGCCATATGTGCACAATTTTCCCATTGTTTAGGATAATTTTTCTTAAAATTTGCAAATTTATTCCCAAGAACAGAAATCTTCGCACTTTATCTATTAATTAACCTTAATTAAAGTTATAAAGTATGAGAAATTTAACTGGAAATAAGAACAGTATACATAGATGCCCCCATTAAAAAATCTTTAAATTTAAGGGGGAGATAAATCGAAATTGCATTTGAAATAACTATAGTGTTAGTAGGACATTAAATATGGTTTCTTTTCTAATTTTCAGGTTGAATTCTGATTCCCACATTGTGTTGTGTCTTTTCAAAGCAGAGAACATATGGAATTATGCATTTAGAGAGCATAAGACAAAAAGTCCTGACTGTGATGGTATTCTACTCTATGATAAAGACAAAGAAGAAAAAAAGAGGTTTCTCATTAAGATTTCGACTTATTTGCACATCATGTACATGCTTTTCGAAGATGTATACACAGTATGAGGAACTTGAAACCGAAAGACCAGGGAAAAAAACCTTCAAAACTAACAATTGGTGTACTAGTTGGCCTAAGTCAGACTCCAAATGGTCCAACAAGCTTGCATAAAATCTTTCTAAGTGGCAATATTTCAACTTCAGCAGCCTCTAGCCTACAAAGAAGGGCAAATAAAGTATATAAAAACATTGTAAAAAAAAGACATGAAAAGAAGAAAGGAAGACTTAGTTGAAATAAACTGCCTACGAGGAAAGAAAAACCCACTGTGTATTAGTGTACAAATGGATGGCATATACAGCACCAGACCCTACTCAGTTGTTGGATGCACACTGTTCCAACCAGCTAAACAGGTTTTCTATACATCAGCTGAAAAAGTAACTAAAACAAGAGGCTCCCAGAAGCCTGAATCGCTCACCTAGATGAATTTTGTCTTTCAAGGGCAATAAATTTAACAAGAAGTTGTTCAACAATTTTGATGCAAGAAGACTTTGGTAGGACTATCATAAGGAACATTTCAGCAATTGAAAGTTTCTTTCTATCTATCATAGTTTTCAAGATATTGGCTGAAAACTGTAAGAAAAACCTGTAATTTGTCCCCTTTCAAGGGCAATAACTCTTATAAGGAGTCATCTGACAACTTTTATGCCTGAAGACTTTTGTAGTCCAAAAAATAAGGATCATTTCAGCTATTGAAAGAATTTGGTCAAATCTAACAGTTTTAGAAATATATACGAAAAAATTACTGTCTGACTTCTATGTTCTATTTTTAGTAACGACAGCCATGTTTTTTGACGAATCAAAAATCCCCAAATCAGTTCTATGCAGGATATCCCTAGCAACATTCTTACCAAGTTTGGTTTCAATTGGTAAAGTAGTGTCAGAGGAGAAGATTTTTGAAAGAAATAACATAAAAAATAGCAAAAAACTTTGAAAAAGGGCAATAACTCCAACATGGCTTAATGGATTAAAATGAAAATTTGACCACAGATATATCTCATTATGCTGAACACTTTTATAAATGTGTCAGAATTTAGCTGAACCTAACGGTTTTGGAGATATATGCGAAAAACTATAGTCTTACTCCTATGTTCTATTTTTAGTAAAGGCGGCCATGTTTTTTGATGGATCAAAAATCCCTACTATAGTTCTATGCAGGATACCCCAAGTAACATTCATACCAAGTTTTGTTCCAATTGCTCAAGTAGTGTCTGAGGAGAATAGTTTTGAAAAATTGTTGACGACAATGACAGACGACGACAGACGCCAATGATGGTAATAGCTCACATGGCCTTTGGCCAGGTGACCTACAAACATAATATAGTTAATTTGGTTGACAAAAATAACCTCTGTTCAGAACATTCTACACTAGATGTTGATAATGACTCAGGCCAACTTCACTCTGAATGTACTGATGAATGTAATGCTAATATTCCAATGTTGAAGGGCATCAGTGATGAATACGCTTGGACCAGGGAGTGCATTGAAGACCTTTTAAAAGACAACACAGAAGTAGACTACTTAGTAACTGACCAAGACAGTTCAGCTTACAGAGCTGCAGTTGATTTGTATGAGGAGGGAAAATCAAAAACTGAGCCTCAGCATCTCATTGACATTTGTCAGAAAATGTGCAAAAAAATGTGAAAAAAAGACAAAAGCCTCCTAAAAATCTTGCCAGAACGGACAAAAAAGCAACGCCAAAAGCTTCTGAATAACTTTTCAATAGACTTGACATAAAGGAGTAATTCTGCACTTGCTGTAGGTACTAAGCAATTTGGAGTAATTTGTGAGAGAGTTAAATCAAAGATGCCTCATCCAGTTGATGCAGTTATCCAATACTACATGGGAAAATATGACTTATGTAAGAAACATTCTTTTGTATGTGGCAAGTGTGAGTGGCTCAAGAAGAGAAGTTTACTACAAAAGACATTCAAAATCATACATACTCATGAAAATATGGAGTATGTTTGTGTTGCAGTAAATAAGCGCCACGGACCAAAATCACTTGAGAAGACCAGGCTTAATATGAACACTAACTTTGTCAAAAATGTTAATCGTAGCATAAAGCATTCCTTACCTTCAAACGTAACATACAATAAAAACTATTCTGGAAGGGCGCACTCAGCTATCCATAGTTTAAATTTTGGTCCAGGTGAATCCATCGCTGAGCTGTACAGTGCCTTTCATTGTGAAATTCCAATAGGGAGTACAGCATACCAGGCTCTATAAAGTGTAGGGAGTACAGCATACCAGGCTCTATAAAGTGTAGGGAGTACAGCATACCAGGCTCTATAAAGTGTGCAGAAATTATACATTTTATAAAAGTGGCATAAACAAGCAATTGAATACAAGAACTATAAAAATGAAAAATGTGAAAAACTGTATGAAAAACTGAGTGAAATTATTGCTCATGAGAAAAACATGCTACTG
Source organism: Perna viridis (assembly GCA_037379345.1). NCBI lineage: Eukaryota > Metazoa > Mollusca > Bivalvia > Mytilida > Mytilidae > Perna > Perna viridis. The sequence goes on along the minus strand of CM074524.1, from coordinate 31,128,329 downwards.
AAAAGTGAAAAAAAGAACAAAAACCTTCACAAAACAAACACATGGACCGTTCCTACGGTGTAAAAAGCAAGAAAAGGAGAATTTCTGTGAGGAAATAGTTTATTATAAACATATATTAATAGTATATCAATAAAATTACATATTAAACAGTATGGTTTGTGGGATATGAGCAGTGGCCTTGATTTTTGCAGTGTATTCTTTCCTGGTTAAATTCCTATTGTTCTATATGGATATGTGATCTGAATTTACAAATAGTTTTTCATGGCAGAAAGAGCTGCACTCATTGTCCCTGGAAGATTCTTGAAAGTCATTCCTGATGATCATATGCCTTATCATGTAGGCAAGCCTGTGGCCAGTCTCCCTCTTGTCCTCCCCATTTCAATACTTGGACCCCATAACCTGCCTTGGACTTCTTTGCCCCTATCCATTCAATGCATCCCTTAACATTGCCCATTAAAACAGCCTTCTTTGAAAAACATTTCATTAATAAGAGCCCAAAAATCATTCACTTTGAAAAGAGAACGATGAAAGTCACCACAGAGTTTGCAGGAAAGCTAAGCACCAAAAAATATTCATGTACCAAAAAAAAGGAAGGGAAAGTACACATTTTCTATAGGATACAACAGTGCAATTATTTGTAATGCATTTTCCATAAGGTACCTATGTAATTTGAAAATTAATTCTAAGAAAACCAAACAAATTAGGAGGAAATGGGTTTCAATTCCTGATACTAGTAAAGCACGACGAGGTACATTTTGATTTTGTATGAAGCTAGAACTATGAAGCTATGATGATAAACATGGCACCGATCAGCAGCTTAATGTGGCGAAGTGATATATAATTATGCAAATCATATGGGAATATAAAGTACTGAAATTGTGAGTGCAAGTAGTCGCTAACAATATTAGTGACTTAAAAACAGAAGTGACTGTCAACAATGTTACAACTCACACATGAGTGACAGTACTGGGCAGAGATCATGTAAATGTTACAACTTACACATGAGTGATAGTACTGGATAGATTCTGTAAATGTTACATCTTACATGATTGATAGTACCTGGCAGAGATCCTGTAAATGTTACAACTTACACATGAGCGATAGTGACTGGCAGAGATCATGTAAATGTTGTCAATTTCTACACTGTTATACATCAGATTACCAAGAAAAAAATACCAATCGGTGTGGCTAAGTGATCTTATTGTCAAATACTATAAGTACAAAAAATTAATGGCAACTTAAATTTTTTCCATTTTCCCTCTAATTTTTTTTATCTTAGGCAAAAGTAATCATATTTGAAATACCTACCTCTGATACAAATCTAATAGAATAAAGTCAGTTTTAAATGTCTCAATAGAATATTGTATAAGTGGGTATTTTTAAAGAGACTGTCCATTTAGAAACCGGACAATCCCTATGATCTGGACGGCACAGAATTTTTTGTTCCAACATACTTTTTTAAAAAATTAACAATTGATGGCTCAGAAAATGATATTAATGTTCCCCAAGAAAGCAACAAAATTTTGCACTCAATAAAAGAGTTATCTCCTTTTTTCCATGAATTTCAATACTTTCTATTTAATCTTTTTCTATCTAACCATTGTGGTTAATTAAAAACCAACATTCAGCTTTGAAAAAGGATGAGTTTGTGATATGAAATAGTTGAACATTTTTTGGAGACAAAATTTGTCACAAATAAAATTTTTAAAAAATTTACACAAAAACTAAAAAAAATAAACAACCTTCTAACTTACTAATACACTGTGAGTATGGACAAGGGTATCCAGTACAGTAAACATCCTCTGTTTTTTTTTTTTCTTAAAACACGTCTTGTTGCTCATATGATTTCAAATCTGGGCAAAAACAAAATCAAAAGTGTTCATTGGTATAAGTGTTCAATGGCTTTAAGAAGGCCTAAACTAGACACTGCCCCTAACAGAATTAATACCCCGCAGCCTCCTGTCAAGTTCATGAAGTTTTTCACAAAATCTAATTCAATTTCTAATAATTGATTATTAGGGACAAATGCATTTTTGCATCAGAAATATTAAATTGGTGATTTGCAATTTAAGTAACATAAATTTCACGACAAATACTGAAGTATCCCAGTACTAGATTGTATAATGTATAGTGAAACCTCAACAATTTAATTTCATACATTCTTTTTAAGGTATGGGTTGCAGTATACAAGAGTGGTGATTTTTTTACTTGTAAACATTGAGGCTTTGAGAGTATAATTGTACCAACAAAGATAATCAATAGTGAGTTGCAGACTATGTTATTGCCCAGTCAGCAAAATTAGATTACTTTATACATTCATGTGTGTGTGTGTGTGTGTGTGTGTTCTTGTGCATAAGCATAAGACATGTGTTTTTCTGTATGTCTGTATCAAGCAATTACTCTTATACACCAAAGGACATGTGCGTGGGAGAATGTTTGTAATCTTTAACAACATACATATTGTACATAATGCATAGTATGATATTACACCAATCCAAAAGGGACTCTTTCTAAGTACAACTATGATAAGTTTACCATTCTCTTGTATTATTTCATGTGCTAGTTTCATTGAAGTTATTATAAAAGCTTTGTTTCATTAAACTTTTATGCAATCAAACTAACCAATACAAACATATAAAAACACTATCTATACATGTACATGTTATAACCTAAAACAAAACTTAGGGTTCACATAACACACACAAAACAAACAAAAATTGCAATACACTCTAAATATCTCTGGCTTCATGGGGCCACTCATACCAACCTACATGTGCGAAAAACTTAAACTACAAATACAAATATTATACTGAGATACTTAAACATAACTCTGTGGTAGATCCAACAGAGGACTGAGATACTATGTACATAATGACAACCGACAATGATAACCAATGATTTGCTTAACTAGATGAATAGCTAATTATGGAAGCGGTAACATACATATGTGTAGTATACGTATCATGCATTCTAAAGGAAGATGCTGGCATTAACTCATGTAAATTCTGGATTGTGATGGATTTAAAATACTCAATATTTCTTTAATTACCCTTAAGGTAAAGTGTGCAAATTTAAATAAAATAAAATGGTAATAATTCAGGAATGCCTGTCTATCCATTAATATCCTCAATTATGTGATGCACACAACAGGTTTTGAGGTTGTGTAAACTATAAGAGCATTACATCCTTGTAACACTAAAATACAATAAGTTAGCATTTAAAAAGTTTGTGATGTCACTGTCATACACATGAAGCAAAAAAAAATAGATGAAAAATAACTTTCTTTATGTAATCAGTCATTTTAAACTTAAAATGATTTTTTTATAATACTACCTATGTACATGTATGTACATTAACATTCATGTATCATTGAGCTATCAGGACCCAAACACGGGTATATCTAGTCTAACTTTTTATTTCAGATGAGCCATTTATAGTTGTCAGAAGAATTGAAACCAGATTGATGTCCTTGTATAATGTGGACGCTACTACATGTGTTTTAATCTTAACACTGTGATGTAAAACACAAACACAGATACATGTACTGTAGTATAGTGCTTTGATTTAGAACCTTTGAAATTGTATTAGTACAAACACTTGAGCATAAATGTAGAATTACTGTCAAACCATTATACATGCTTTGTTTCTACATCAATACACTTTACAAATGATATATGGAGTCTTGCTTAAACCATTTAAGAGGAAACATTTTAAGTCCAGCTTTTCTATTATACTTTAATTGGAAAAAAAATTCTAAATCCAACTTTCCGAATATTTTCTAAGTGTCAAAAATTCTAAGTCCAATTTTCCGAACATTTTCCAAGTTAAAAAAGTTCTAAAGTTCAACTTTCCAAATGTTTTCCATGTGAAATAAGTTCCTACTTTCCAAATATTTTCCGAACATTTTATGAACAAAAAAATTGTCTAAGTCCTCACTTTCAAAACTATTTCCAAATAATACATTCAGAATTCCAAACTTAAAGCTCAGAATTCTAAGTAAAGTTCGGAATCTCTTGCTATGGGGAACCATGTACATATGGGGACCAGTGTGGACACATGATTCATGATGGACACAATTTTTGTGGGGGATTGATTTAGCACTTTTGACACACAATTTTGCTGCCATTCTAAAACACTCAACTACAATGTATCCATCTGCACCATGAAAATTAATATGTTCAACGTGTCATAGTTTACCTTTCCTTTTTCGTCTACCCTGACTTGACTTTTTATAAGCAACTTGGCGGGTGTTTCTAGAAAAGCTGAGGACACTTACCCTACCTGTGCACCTGGTCCATGCTCCCAGTTTCAAGTGGAGTTCGAGTTGCTCATTTACTTTTTTTACTATGTATGTACTATTTTAGTTACTTTATGTCCTTTCTTGTGTTTGTCTGTTTTCCATGTCTAGCTTTTGTCTCTGGATTACATTCTTTTGATTTCCACTAGAATCTTGGTTCCCTTGATTACTCTTCCAAATAGAAATCAGTACTATTTTTTTTTTTGACAACACAATGCCAGAATATGACTGCAAGTTTATTTTACCATAAATTCCTGACAAAAGCATACATCTCTATGGTAATTTAACACTTCATTACAATCCAGCAAGTCATTAAGGAGGAGTTGTGGACAAAGCATTTGACCCATGAATTGATTTTAAAAAAATGCCAACTGCCATCATTTCAACAAATTTTGCCAAAACATAAAATCCTGACAATATGCATATTCAATAGGGTAATTCAACATGCCACCAAGCTTCAAAACAATCCTACAAGTCACTGAGGAGGAGTTGTGGACAATGCATCAGACCAAAGTCATTGAGGAGGAGTTGTGGACAATGCATCAGACCAAAGTCATTGAGGAGGAGTTGTGGACAATGCATCAGACCAAAGTCATTGAGGAGGAGTTGTGGACAATGCATCAGACCAAAGTCATTGAGGAGGAGTTGTGGACAATGCATCAGACCAAAGTCATTGAGGAGGAGTTGTGGACAATACATCAGACCAAAGATTTGCTCAAGTCTTTCAGCCATCATTTCTACTATTTTTGCTCAAACCAATTCTTGACAGCATGAAAATCTCCATGTGGTTATATTTCATCCCATAAAGTTTCATAAAATGCAGCAAGCTGCTTAGAAAACAACTGTGAAAAGACAGACAGAAGCACAGACTGGGTGAAACCTATATAAAAACAAACTTGGTTTGCAGGAGGTATAAAAGAAAGAAACAGAAGAGCAAAGGGCATTGAACAAATGGCCCAGGCGTCCCTTTAATAAAGTTGTGATTTTTTTAAAAGTAATTTTTGAAAATGCCAAAACATGAAAAACACTTAGAAAGGAATCCGTTTGTATACTTTAATATAAATGATGTAACACAATATGTTATTCAATATAAATCGTAACACAATATGTTATTCAATATAAATCGTAACACAATATGTTATTCAATATAAATTGTAACACAATGTGTTATTAAGTATTGTATTATATAAACAAGTGACTGTAATTCCTATTTTTCTGTTCTGTGTTATAATGAAAACTGATATCCAACTTAATCTGTAAATCTCAGGATTCACTACTGACCTATCCTTCTCATACAGTTAAGTTATTTGAGTTGTACTTATGTACTTCTTCGTCTAAGAATCAGGCAAAATGTGTATATAAGATGTGGCACATGAAGGAAAAAAACAGAGATGTTATTACATTAACCAAGTATGTATACCTTGTCTGGTCAATTAGTCCCATGTTCAATTTGTCCCAACCAATTTGTCCCATTTTTTTTTGCCAATTCATCCCAGTTTTGGACAATGTGTCCCACTTAATCAACCTTGAATTTGAATCATTTTATTTTTAAAGATATGAAATAAAATGATAGATGAATTTGTATAAAACACCTTGATAAATTCCATAACCACATTAGTAATTAATTAGTAAAAGTTGACTCATTCATAGCACCACATATATAAACTGTTTGTTTATTGTCCTACATTGACTTGTCAAGACATCCACACAGCTATATTAGCATACGTTAACTGTCACTCCAACATGTGTCATTTAATTATATTCTATGAATGTAATTTATGCCAAAACTATAATCTAAGATGGGACAATACACAATAAAAAAAGCATTTTTGGCACTTCAACATCTGTTCTTTGTTTTAGAAAGCATACACTGACAGATAGTATTTCTATCAGTTTGCAAAAGCACTCACAATGACATTATAATTTTATGAATAAACTTTAAATAGGGTAACAACAATATTACCAAACACTAATCTGATTCCATTGTGGCCTGAATATACCAGTGGTGATTATGCATGCTATTGTCATAATCAGTAAATCAGCGTTCATATCAGCACAAAGAAAATTTACGAAAAAAAAAAAACAAACAAAACAATCATTACTCTTTGTTTTAGAAGAAAATGTGTATTTTTCAACCAAGGCCTGATATCTAAAAAAAGTATTTTGTAAGAGACCTTTTAAGATGCACTTCAGGTGTCTGTTGTCAAATTCAAGATGCAGGTCCAGAAAGATGCAGAACAAGCTGCTTCTGTAGTCTCCTTTATCTTGCGCTCTGGTGGATATACTGACAGTAACAATTTACTACCAAAAGAAGGCTTGTTGATGAACAATACATCATTAATATATTTGTATGTAAAGTTAAAGGTTTTAGCATCTTTTAAATTTTTATTTTTTACGAGATTCTTAAGATATTCAGTCTAGTATGAAAATAAGAACAAATCGGCTGGAGAGGAGCACAGTTAATGCCCATTGGAATGCCAAAAATGTGACAAATGTTATTAATGAGGAAATCAAGCATATCACAAACCTGCTTTTCTGTGTAGCACACTTTGTCCTCTTGCGATGTTTTAGAAGAATATGTGAATTTGTAACAAAGAACAACATAATTTTTACGCCTCAAATAATCGTCAAATTGCAAAAATATGGGATGAAAGGAAAACACAGTGATCAAATTCAAACGTATCTTAACACAATCTATTGTTGTAAATTGTTAAGATTAAACTCTTTGATTTATTTTTAAATTCATCCTTCTGATTACGAATGAGTGTGAAATGACATTTAATATGCACATGAGTAAATATGTCATGCATCGTGGCATGTAGTGTGTCAGTTTGCAAAATATTCAGGTTCAATGACAGTTTACATGGAACACCTGGATGAATTAACACAAAACATCCAACATACTGCACAACTGAACTACAAACAACTAGCTGGCCTTTCCCAGTTTCTAAATTTTCTAGTCGAAATTCAATTTAAAGGTTTCTGGTCGAAACTGTCAAATCATTTAAATATGATATATTAGAAATACCTTAAAAGTGGACGAAACTATCTGCATTTAAAATAAGTAATGGGATATGTCAGTGGGACTATTTTTCTGTAGTAGTGTAGGATAATTTCAGATGCTAACAGGCTTTAAAAATCTAAAGACTCTGGAGACTGCTATATTACTTCTGATCTGCTGTCTAAATTGATAAAAATCACAACTTCTCATCTGGTTTTTCTAGTTTTGTACAAAACAAAAATCCAAAATATTTCCCGTTTTTAAATTATAAATTGCAAGAGAGCAAAACAAAAAAAAACAAAAACCAAACTTCTGGTCTGGTAAAACATTATATCCTTAAACAAAAACCATTTCTAAAATTATGGGACGAACTGACCTGGGCAAAATGGAATTGGGACAAATTGACCAAAAATAGGACAAATTGGAATTGGGAAAAATTGACCTGTATCTTTTTATACCCTATAACCTCCAGAAACAACCATCAAAGTGTTTGTAAAATTTGTCTTTTTAAGATATTGATAGGTAAAATTTAGTTGAAATGCACTGTGGAAAATAGCGGGAACATTTTCCTAAACTTTTTCCTTATATAAGCAGTCAAAAAATGTCTACTTCACAGATGCTACAGGATATATTTGAATAGCTTTGCAGTTGTTTTGTACATGTATTGAATATATTTGAGGCAAAAAAGACCAAATTGAGGAATATGATGTGCCACCCATTGCCTGATTCTTATACAGAATGGTACTTAAGTCATTGATGTTATACTATTATTCTCTATAGTCCTGCAACCAAGCAAAATTATAAAAAAATAAAAATCATCAACATTGTATCAGCTGGATTATCTCCCATTAAAAAATGTTAAACTTTACAGAATCTCTGATGACAGCTTTGAAAATGAAGTTGAAAGGAATATGTTACGATTTCATCTCCATTTCTTCTTCATAAGTAGATAGCAGATTATGTTGAACATTAATTTAAGGAGGTAGAGCTAGGGTAAGGGACATAACTCTTGAAATCAGTGATATGTTTTAATCCTATCCAATTTTACCAAACCCTATCAAGCTTTCATTTTGAACAGAATGAAATCAGTCCAAGTTACTTTGATGCTTACATGAGATTGATGTAAAATGCTGCATACAAACATTCCAATGATTTTAAGAGCTAAGTCCCTTACCCTAGGTCTACCTCATTAAAAAAAACAAATCATATACAAAATTTCAAAACAAAAAATTGTTCAACCTGCTTTGTATAAACTTACAAGTTGGTAAGACTGGTCAGGTTTGCAAAAGTATGTTCCAGTATGTTAAAGGCAGAGCAGAATTTGACAGATCTGAAGTGGAAGAAGTTTTTCATTACTATATAACATCCTAGACAGTCAATAAAGGCATATTAGATGCAAGACTAAAAGCTACAAGAAATCTTTTTTATATACCATAATTATTTGGATTGTTTTCAATAATTCTTCACAAGAAATTAAAAACATATGTCATGAGGAATCCTTAAGTATTACAAGATGTACTTTCTATCCAATAAATGGTTAAGACCTAAAAAAAGAATGCAACACTTAATACAACCTTTTCCTTAACCTATCAACCCTTTTATTTATGGACTCCATGAAAAAAATTCTTATAATGCTAAGTTACATATTACTCTACTCTATACTTACATTTCTGTTGTTTCAACATTTTCAAAAGAAATCTCTGGAAATGGGTCACATACCTACAAAGAACCACATCTATAATGTGTATTTACGTACAGTTATGGTTAGAGCATTGATTTGGAATTATAATTAGGTATTTTGGGAATTATCAAAATATTTGAGTTTCCTTTCCCCATCTGCTAAAACAACTGTGAACAAATAACTTTCCTTTCCAGAAAACATTCACTTAAATTATTTATGAACAAAGGTACATTTGTACCTCTCAATTGTTTATATCAATCTTAAATATAGCAACTTACAATGAGAATGTTCTATAAATATTCTGTGAAGGCTACAATAAATTGAATTCAGTTTTTAGGAAGGAATTCATTTTTGTACAAGAAAAACCTGACAATCAAGTATCTGTGAATTTTATACATGTACATGTATGTAAATGAGGTTTAACCAACAAATCAGAATCATTTAAATGAATAATACAGTGTAATGTACACATGAAAAAAAACACTTATTTGAAAATATACAGAAACTGTATATTTTGTTCAGTATATACTTTCTCATGTTGAAATAGTGAAATGCTAAGTTTTCATTGATTTGAAAAGTAATTACATGTGTCTAGGAATAAAACACTATGTAGTAGCCAATTCATTCCATCAATTTAAGAACTATGTCACTGATCATTATACCTTGATTATGTCAATTTGCCTCCTCCCCTTTACAAAAAGACCAATCTAATAAAAATTAACAAGACAAGGCAAGGTTTACTGAAATCCACAGAGACAGTACTACTTAGTGACTGAATGGAACAACTGATTGGTCAAATTTTAATTAGATTTAAAAAATGATTACACACCATTATTAATGATTCACTCTTCACAAAAACCCTCTACAGAATCTTGATATGACTGGAGGGTATTTTACATTAATAACAACTTAGAACTGGGGAAATTTGGTTTCCGGGAATAAGAAAAAAAATTAAGGGATTTTCTGCCGGATGAAAAATACTGATGGAATCAACGGTAAGTATGATATAGCCACAATTGTACTGCAAGAAAATGTATAGATAAGTATTGAAATAGCAGACATGAATGTACACCTACATATGATATGATGAAAAATGTTGTTTCTCTACTATCGGGTTAGATGATGCTGCTGGAACTGGAATGCAAGAATTATGCAGGAAAATTATAAATATAATCGAAGACGGTTTAGTTTCCGCAACCTCATCCCAGTTGGCATAGCAAAATTACAAAAACGTCCAAACATGGCAGCATAGTCATCACAACAATAGAACCTTACCTTACCTTGCCTATGGGTCAAAACCCTCTTCAAAAAGGACCCGCAGTTACTAACTATAAGGTGCTGGTGCTCTGTACAGTGTGTGTTGGTGTATTTCATATTTGTCTGTTTACATATGTACATTTATAACTCAATTCCCATCATCATTAATACGGTGGATATCCGTTACGGATACTTTTCGGTCAATTTACGTTCCGTCATTTCTTTTTGCACAGGAAACGAGTATTTTCAGCGTTACACGAGGTAAGTGACACCAGCCTGCTAAAAAAAACCCAAAATATTAAAAGATTTATTCAAATATCAAGTTTTCAGGTATTCCACGGAACTTTTGAATATTTTGAGCATAAATTGTATTTAAATTTTAAGTGTGTATTTTCCAGGTTTTTTCACGGCAAGCTTTTTAACATTCATATCGTATCTCAAAATCTGCCACTGAATATAATGAATAATGAATGAATAAATAATTTATTAAAGTGCAACCTGAATTTTCCATGTTCAAATACATAGATTACAGATATATTTTTAGCCAGCCAGATAGGCTTACGAAGCACTGTCATATGTACACATTAAGTTAAGTAGAAAATGAGGGTTCTATAAATTTAACGTCATTTGTTATAGGTGAAATAAGTTTGAATAAGCAAGTTTTTATATAACACCACGTCGTATATCTAAACAGTCTATGATATAGTTTGCAACAATTTTGGAATTATTCGTCAGCAGTTCTTTTAGCGCATCTAAAGGAGAGTCAAAATTTATGAAAGATAGTTGTTGTATAAGTTCATTTCGCCTAATTGCGTAACCAGAGCACAAAAGTAGGAAGTGGTTTTCGTCTACAATGAGGTTAGAGTTACACACTTAGCAGAATCTACGGTCTAACGGAATATTGCGATAGCGGCCTTGTTCCACTTCTAATGTACTGGAGTCCATCCAATATCACCTGTTATTGCTGGAATCGGTGAGGTTTTCCCAACACCTAAGAAAGTACGAATAGCCCGATACTGAAGTCTTTCTAATACATCATATCGTTTCAAACCCCAAACGCCTGACGCATAGTCCATTACGGGGATGACGGTATTTTCGTATATCTTTGCGAATGTAACATAGTCCATGTTACCCATATGAAGATATTTGGAGGTTAACGATCCAAGTGCCCTGCTAGCCGCAACTGAGAGTTCTTTTACAGATATGTTGTAGTCTTTATTTTCAGAGACTGTTAAACCAAGATAGCGATATCTATCAACGAAGTCAATTGCTGTATTACCAAGCATAAACGAGAAATCACATCTGTCAGTTGTTGTTTTACAAACATGCATAATCTTTGTTTTATCAACATTCACATGTAAACAGTTTAATTTTGTCCACTCATGTAAGACGTCAAGTTGGCGTTGCAGACCGTATGGACTATCAGAGATAAACACAATATCCGCATAAAGTAAGCAGCTTAACATATCCTTTCCATCTTGAACGCCGCATGATAAATTGTTAATTTGTGGTACTAAACAGTCAATGAATAACGCAAAGAGCGTAGGAGCAAGATTATCGCCTTGGCGTACTCCTGTATCAACTGAGAACAATCCGTGAGTATCCCGGGAGACAAGCGGACAGCAGTTTTCAGTTTCGAATAAAGACATCTAATAGTATTGAAAATATTTCCATGTATACCTGAACTTAAAAGTTTATTCCATAAAATATTATGGTTGACCGAGTCGAAGGCTTTGCTAAAGTCTACGAAACACAAGAAAGTATCACAGTTCATTAGTTTTCTATTACGCAAAATTGTACATAAGGAATAAATATGATCCAGACATGATCTGAGACACCTAAATCCGTTTTGCTCTTCACTCAATAGATTATTGTTCTCAAGATATCTAACAAGTCTTTCATTCATTATTTGACTAAATACTTAAGCGACAGTTGACATAAGACTAATTCCTCTGTATCCTAATGGATCACGGTAGTCCTTCCCATTCTTTAAAATCGGACAGATGATACTTTGGCACCACATATCAGGTACTATTCCATGTGAAAAACAAACATTATATAGTTCATGAAGAATGTTGGTTAGTTGGTCACTTTTCAAAATTTCATTTGGAACATTGTCGACTCCGACTGCTTTACCATTCTTTAGACCATGTACCGCACGTTTAACCTCTTCAATCGATATAGGATCGTTTATACTTTGTTGCTCAGTATCAATCGTTTCATTTGTATGGTTCAAACTTTCAAATTCTTGTTCTAACTGTGTGTTTAATTGTTCTAATTGTTCAATAAAATCATTGTCCACATTCTGAATATCACCAGAAAAAAGTTTCGCGTATTCCTGTTTCCATCTAGACAGAATATCGTTTGGGTTATGAGAAACACTACCGTCACCCATTATCACGCTATCAATTGTTTTTGTATCTTTCCCGGGTCCAAGTTTGTTTACTTCCCGCCAAAATTCTTTCGGGTTCTTCTGGTTAAACGTTTTAATATTATCAAGTCTTTGAGCCATATATTTACGTTCTCCTTGTCGTAGACGTTTATCAAATTGTCTTCTCTTTATTTTAAACGTGTTTTTCAGTTCATTTTTAATCCGTCTGTCTCCTTTAAATTGTAGGTATTTTTTCTCAGCTTTGTTTCTATCAATAAGTCTCGTAAATCATTGTTCCAGTATGGTTTAGCATTTCGTCGTTTACGTTTGTTCGAACTTGGTGTATAGTCTTTGTAGTCAACCTTGTTGTCCATTTCATGATGAATAGCTTCAATGAATGATTCGTATATAGTGTTAATTCTATCGTCAATATTGCGGATATCGAGTAAAGAGTCGATAACATTTTCGAGACATCGCATGCATCGTTCACTGGTAAATAAGTCTTGCGGTATGTTTGAAACATTATATTTACGTGTTGATTGATATTTTATATTCGTAGCATCAGTGACGTTTTCGGTTGTATCTAATATGTTCTTGTTGAGATGATCATATTCTGAGATTCTAAATGAACAGGTAAGTATAGAGTGATCCGGTAATCGTGCATTCGTCGTAAGTTGAACACCATTTTCTATTATCAGAGACGAAATCAGTTTTACTTCAAAGTTACTAACATTCTGAATATATTCTACATTCGATTTTTTGGTTTAATCAAATATTGTGAAACAAAAACACACTCCATAGTTAAATATACCACTCTTCCACATTTCAACACTAAAGTTCAAGAAAAATTAGCAACTATTGTGAGAAATAAGATGAATCCTGTCTATTTGAAGAGGGAACGGATTTTAATGCTTAGGGAATAGGAATCTTTATGATTCCTCATTTCAGCGGGGAAGTACATATAAGTATGTGTATATGTCCTAGCTTATTCCTTTGTAAATTGTATATAGAATGGAATAGAATAGAATAAACTTTATTTGCCGTTCTGAATCAAGGCGCCCCGAAGGACAGCAAAATCAAACACAATGATTACAATGATTATTAAAAAAAAGACAATAAAATATTTTTTACATAATTTTAGTAAGTATGGAGTATCATGACCGCGACAAAAATTAAGCAAAATTACAGTGCTGACATTTTGTTAATTATTTCAAAAACAACCCGCATTTATATTTTTTCATGAAGATTTTAAAATCATTCCTGTACTTAGGCGTATTAGGGTCATGCATAAAAATATCATCTCGCCTCGGTGAGTTACTATCTCGCCGCTGCGAGTTGTTATTAATCTGATCGTTTAATGAATAGTGCAATGTATACTTTGCGCGGATTTAGATGGGCGTGAAAGGCGTGCGCCCCTAAAAAATCGATTTTTTTTATTTACCAAAAATGACTAACCTATCAAAAACAGCCTTTAAATCCGGAAATCCCAGGAGCTTCCGTCCCCCCCCTGTCGCCCCTTATCAGGGCGCTGCCATGGACCTTTGGGGAATTTAAGCGGTCCTCAGTCACCTCAATCCATTCCTTTGGACCAGGTGAGCTAATAAAAAGTCATACATTGTTTAATGTATTGCAACTTCCTTTTTTTTCTCAACATCATAACCACATTCTTAACGGTCTTTGACCATCCTGATTATGCAATGCAAGTTGTTCATGCCAATATACTTTAACTAAACATGATCCTATGGCAAGCAAAAATGGACAAAAAGGCTAATTTACTATCATAGAAATTAATTTCTAATATTAGATTTTTACAAAACTGTATTGTCCTAAGGTATCTTCCTACCAAATATCATTGACTTAGCACAAGTACTTGATGGCAAACGGATTGGAGAAACAACTTAATGTTGAAAAGTCATGCAAACTGTTAAAATCAACAGACCGTGACTGCAGGGGTATAGACATAAAATGTGTGCAAAACTGAAACAATATTATCCTAAAGTATCTTCCTACCAAGTATCATTGACCTAGCACAAGTACTTGATGCTAAACGGATTGGAAAAAAGAAACTTAACAATTGTGAACGCCGCCGACGACGACGGAATCAGCATACCTTTGTCTCGCTTTTGTCGCAGGCGAGACAAAAATGATTAGAATATTTTTAATATTAAGAAATGATTTTGTAATATCAAAAACATATAAATTTCTAATGTTATTTTCTTCTTTTTTATTAATATTAAAAATGAAAATTTTAATATCAAAAAATGATTCTTTATATTAAAAAAATAATTTTAATATTAAAAAATGATTTTCTTATATTAAAAAAGGTTTTCTAATATAAAATGAGATTTTCTAAAACCAAAATATTAATATTTTTAATTTATGATGCATTATTTTAAGGAAATATCCTTTTTGTCTTGATTGGCTTGCCGTACAATCCAAATTGCCTTTCTATGATTTCTGTACCAAAAGAAGTGATATTTTTTCATTAATTAAGTGTGATTTGGGCCGTTATTGCTCTTTTAAAATGCAATTAATCTAAAAAATCCGTTGCTAGAAAACTCGAATAGATTCCTGTTCCATGATATCTGATCTGAAAGAGTTCGTTCCCTGCCAAATTTATTGTCTTCAAGTTTTCGAAGACTATCACAATATCTTCTTATTTCAATTATTCGTTTTTGGCATCATTATTGTGTTTTTATTGAAATAAGTTTGCGATTGCGTCATTCATTCATTCATTCATTCTTCAATTCCTCAAAATAGAGATTACAATTACATAATTACAAATTAATTAAGACACAAATAGGAAATATTAAATAATAATAATAATGAATTGTATTACTAATTCATATATATACAAGTAAAGTGAGCAAGATATGTTCGTGTACTGGTGACATTACATTGCATTAGCTACAAAAATGTATTGCAACAACGTAAGCATCTTAAATATTCGCCTGTTGACTTTACAATATGGATGTAGCAGAGTCGTCTGAATTCATCTATATCGGAATCACGGAGTTCAGTGGAAGTTTTTCTACCGAGGAGAATTCGGACAAGCGATTCATCATCATACTCGCTTAGTTCTACGTACAGCTCTAGAGGAAAATGTTCAATTATAAGGTCCATTCAAACATTAAACAACTCTGAAGTACTTGTACAGTTTTGGGTAGCATGGACAAGCATATCGGTGAATATTTGATCACATAATTTACATGATTGTTCGATTAGGTTTGGTACAGAGGAAATACATTTCGAATTAACATCACTACCCGGCGATGACTCGTCCATTTGTGCATCAAAAGTCCGTTCCTGGTGCAAAAAGAAATGACGGAACGTAAATTGACCGAAAAGTATCCGCAACGGATAACCACCGTGATTAAGAATGATATAAAAATACAATCCACATCAAGTTAAAATATATACTATTTGTATACTCACTGACTGAGACAATTTTGCGTATATCTCTCTTAATATCCCGGTGACCCCTATTTTTGTCTCTTCAAAATGTTTCAATTCTGTTTCTGTAGTGTAAGAACAAATTTGGAGATTTTTTTATTAATATCAATTCATGTGTTGATTTTTGGACATTTTTAGGCAAAATTGCGCTTCAATAACCAGAAAGTTGTCCGATTTTTTTCGAACATATATACTACAACATGACATGCCTAAACGAATAATGTGCTAAAATTTCAAGCCGCTATGATGAGTAGTTGCCGATAAAAGTTCGACGAAAATTTCAAGTCCTCGGGAAATAGGGAGTTGTAACAGTTGTCGATTTTTTCGAAAATAAATACCATCGAATGGCATACTTACAGGAAGAATGTATACCCCCATCGAATGGCATACTTACAGGAAGAATGTATACCCCACACTTTTTATTTCAGAAACCAATATGTAATACAATATATATTGGAAATAAATCAAATACTCCGAAGCTGGAAGTGGGCTTTCATTTAATATTCAGTTTAATTTATTACCCATTTTCCAAATAAAATGCTGTAAATCTATTTCATTTTCAAATGTAAGTAAAGAATAATTCAAATTTTAATATTTTTCAATTCCTAATAATATTTTTATTTAAGATGTATACATCACTATAATATAAATGTTCTAGTTATAGAATTATTCTAAGACGTTACGCGCGCTGTTCGTACCTACAGTGGTAACGCAACATTACGACGTTTTTGGGGAAAATCAGAGGAAATCTGGACGCTATTGTTCTTTGATAAAAAGCTGTCTGATAAATAACCACGAAAGGAAAAAATCACAACTTTCTGTGACTGATGATCAACCGCACCATGCAATCTAGAATAGCTTTGAAGAACTCAGTCTGATATTTACAATGTATTATAAATTATAAAATTACTTTTATAAAGAAATAAACGAGAGAGCAATACTATTATTAGTAATCCTCTTGAAATAAATTAACATTAATCGTTATTTTATTGTAAGTGACTTTTGTATTTGTGTCATATTCCCATGTCCTTTCTTTTTCTAAAGACATATTTAAAATATTTGTGCCGGTGCCTCATTCAGTAATATTTTTGTTTGATTCTCTCCTGTTGAAAGTTTTCATGGGGAGGAAACACACAAAAAAAAAATGTTCCTGTCATGGTTGATGTGCTGTGTATTTAATATAACATTTCCCCATATCCTTTTTTTCTCATGATAGTTTTTTTTTCACCGAACTAGTGTATTAACGTTATCACTAGGAAAACTGTGATGGTAAAAATAAAAAAAAGTTTTTATAGGCCTAGTTGGGAATATTTTTATAATCAAAAACTTTCAGCAACATACATGTATTTTCTTTGTTTGAATTGGTGTACTAGTTCTGTTGTGTTCTGTGGGACAGTTTTGTCATTGGTATTTCTGGACAATTGCTGGGGAATGAGGTCACCATGACGTCAAAATAAAACAACATTGAAAAAACATGGATATTTGCCATTTAAAAAAAAAATCGTTTTATTATAAAAAAAAAAAAACAAATTTTCTATGTCATTTTGAAATTATTCATGCGACTAAAAATGTTCCCTGGGACAGCTGAACAATTACAGATTTCAACATTTTTAGTATGTATATATATGACTACGGCGCTTTATTTTGACATTTATCCAGCTAAATATATTGCTACACCCATATTCATAATAATTCGATAGATTACTACAGGTTAATTAGTTTTATTGCATTTTAATGGTCGATTACGCCGCTGTTTTGAAACAAGTACGAACAGCGCGCGTTAAGTCCCATAAATTGCTGACAATGACTTTTGCTCAAAATTCCACTTTTTGTATCGCGCTAGAACTCTAACAAATAGACTTCTGGAACAGGGTTATGTTGCTACAAGATTGAAGTCATCACTACAGAAGTTTTATGGTCGTCATCATGAACTCGTGGATCGTTATGGTGTATCCATCAGCACAATGAAAACTGATTTATTCAACGGGTCATAGTTTTCCTTTCCTCGTTTGTCTACCACTTTTTATGAGCAACTCGGCGGGTGTTTCTAGAAAAGCAGAGATCGCTTACCCTACTGGTGCACCTGGTCCATGCTCCCAGTTTTTAGTGGAGTCCGCTTGTTGTTACTTTGCATGTATGATTTTAGTTACTTTATGTTCTTTGTTGTGTATGTTTTCCTTGTCCTTGTCTGGATTACATTTTTTTTATTACCGCTATAACCTTGGTTCCCTTGATTACTCTTTTAAAGCAGTTCCTATAGCAACATAAGTACGTTGTTCAAATTTTTGTTCCCCCCAATTTTTGACATTCAGTATATTGAGCAAGGAAAAAGAACTAAGTAACAAATATTTTTTTCCCATGTGGCCAAGTAATTTTGATCCTTACAGAGAATTGATGTTAAGATTTCAAGTCGCTAAAATGAGTAGTTGCTACGAAATCTCTGACGGAAAAAAAGTGGTACGGAAACAGGGAAACATGGACATATGTACAATGTATACCCCCAATCCTTCGAAATGGGGGTTTAAAAATACTTTCCCTATTTAATATTATACAATCCATTTTGTGAATGTGAACAGAGCAAATGAAGGTATTCATTGACTCAGTATTTCAGTACTTTGATTAATATAAGAAGAAGTATGTGCCAGTTATGCTAAGTACTACAATGCAATGCAAAATATTAAATATATATCATATGCGTTATATAATTACTTTTGAAATTACGAATTTGCATGAAGGGAATAAAACAAAGGTCGATAACGATAGAGAGATCTGAAATACCATGATGTGGAAATTTATCTTTTCTTTTTTTCTCATATGATGGAGATGAACACAAAAGTTTTACTTAGGGAGATTCACAATTATTTCCTTGATTCCACCTTTCTAAGTTTTTTTTTTTTAAATCTACTTAGAACTACTTGTACATGACTTGAGAATACTATTAGTCATTTTTTCAATGTGTCCTGAACAACTATTGCCGCTAGCATCACGGTATATCCGTTTGTCCTGTCTGCTTGGTCAGACCACATCCTTTATAGTGTCCGATGGAAATGTTCACGAATCAGTTTCAACGTTATCATGACAGTTATAAAAATCCTTGAGTATTCTGACAAAATTAACATAAAATATAAAACTGGAGTATATTCAAAGGATATATGTGTTTAAATCAATATATTTGACCGGTAATTTGAAAGTTATGATAGATACAATTGTACGTATGCGTGTGTAGGTTAATCTGTACATGTATCCTTCCTCACAAGTGTTCCGTATATGCATTTATTTATCAGAATTGTCTGACCGTTTCTCAAAATTAAATTGTTTTACCCTCTTCGTCTATTATTTCATATCTCCTGTACTGTTTTCACAACTTCATTAATTATAAGAGTAAAAGAGTAATCAAGGGAACCAAGGTTATAGCGGTAATAAAAAAAATGTAATCCAGGGACAAAGACCAGATATGGAAAACAGACATACACAACAAAGAACATAAAGTAACTAAAATCATACATACAAAGTAACAAAAGCAAATGAGCAAATCGGACTCCACTAAAAACTGGGAGCATGGACCAGGTGCACCGGTAGGGTAAGCGTCCTCTGCTTTTCTAGAAACACCCGCCGAGTTGCTCATAAAAAGTCAAGTCCGGGATAGACAAACGAGAAAAGGAAAACTATAACCCGTTGTATAAATCAGTTTTCATGGTGCAGATGGATACACCATAACGATCCACGAGTTCATGATGACGACTATAAAACTTCTGTAGTGATGACTTCAATCTTGTAGCAACATAACCCTGATCCAGAAGTCTATTTGTTAGAGTTCTAGTACGATACAAAAAGTCTGCGTAGTTTCGACAAGCTCTGGCATAACGTATGATTTGTGATATGAACACTCCATACACAGGTGCCGAAGGGATGTTGCCACAGATGAAAGTAAATTTAGATATTGTTGTAGTGACCCGGAGAGACTCTTGCACCTAAAAATACTGACTTCTACCGAGGCGGATCCAAAAGGGGGGTTGGCACCCCTCTTTTTATCGAAATATTTTAATGTGTTAAATTGACAGAGATAACAAGTAGTCCTAGCACTCTCCTTTTTCTAGGGAACATCGGCTGGCATCCCCCTTTTCAAAGTGGGCCGGTTTCTATTCTCTAACACTGATTACGGTACTCAATCTAAAAAAAACTAAATTTCAATATCTTTTATTTCAGAAATAAATTACGGAAACTCCATTTTATCACTGTTTTACCATTGTTTTAACCTGAATGGTAGCAAGGTTGTTAATAGCCAACCTGTTGTAAAACAATGGAGTTTCCTTAATTTATTTCGATTATAATGTGACTAGCTTCTTATATTTTCGAATAGAAGGGGGTAACTAAAATTATGTCGGTCAATAGCTCAATGAGCTTTGAAGCACGTCATGTATATATGTTTTAGTAGAATCATAGGACAATTTTCAATGCCTCGGACAAACAGGTGATTCCTGTACTGGTTCTCTCTGTTGAACCTCGATTCGGGGTAACGGAAACGTCCGACTCCAGAACCAGTTTTTCGCGCCGCTCGAGGTTGACCCAGTGAGAGCTCAAAGTAACAGCTAATGTCTTCGATAAGGTATGATGTGTAACTGCTAAGGGTGCACTAATTTACGCGCGCGAATGCAATACATTTTTAGCCTTTTAGCTTTTTTCCCCCAGGAAAGTGGAAATTTTTAAGTCAATGATGTGTGTTTCAAATTATGAAATTGGAAGGCAACTTTTATATATATTTTTGCTTGCATGATTTCTTTCCTTTAATTGAAATGAAATACATGTAGTTGGACAGAGGTAATCTAGTTTTTCAGCAGGAGCAGATCCAGGTTTTCATGTTGGAAAGGGCTGGGGGGGGGGGGCTAAACAAAAAAAAAGCACAGCAAGACAAGGCAAGAAAATGTTAGCAGTAGAATTTGTGAAAAGTCCAAATTTAATGTAAAAATAATTATTTTTTTCACAATTTTAAGGGGTGTACAGTAATGTTGGTCATATCTTTTTGTTATGAAGTTTATATTTAAGGAACTGGTCACTCTTAACAAAGTTTGTAGTATAAAAGTAAACAGAGCTTCTCTAGTCATTTGTTAGCTTACTCAACATTTGATTGTTACATACCATTTGGAAGAGAAAATATTCAGGAATGTATATATTTAAGTTCTTAAATTAACAAATTAATAAGACCAAGAAAAAAATGTCTGTTTAACACTAAGGTTACCTTACCTCCCCAATTTTTTTGGCCTTTTCTTTGTATTTTTCATGAGGTGCTGCTAAACTATCATTTTTTAGTTGAGCACCACATAAGTCATAAGTGTCTGTGTAAAATAACTGATTTTTCCTACCTGCATTCCTACCCTATTTTCTCATCCAATGTAACATATTTTCATTGATTATCAGTTAACTGTCCACAGTACAGATTTTCGGAACACCAGACTGGAAGTCAGGAATTCTTGAGTCAGGTCAAAATGGACGGTAAACTTGGTCCGGTCCTGAAATTAGTATGTCATCACAGGTCCTGAAAAATAAAGCTGAACCTTTGGAAAGACTGTCAGTGATTGGGATTAAAATTTTGCCAATGGGACTGGCCCTCTTACCCTTCATTACAATGGGACATTTTCAATTTCAATGGGCCATCCTAAAAAGACCATGGGACTAAATTTGAAATAGCAACTATGGCCAGCTTTGTGTAAATGTAGCAAAAACAAACTTTAATTTTCACTGCAAATAATCCACACATCCCTAAGTTGTTCAGGTGAGAACCTATTTCTTTGTTTTGGTACAAATAGATTTTGCCCATTTATCTTAGAAATGTTTTGTTGGGACTTGAGGACCAAATGACATGACTCCACCATCATCAGTATTTTCAATAGGGAGTTCAGATTCATGTTAAGCTTCCAAGTCAGTTTCTACAACAATTGCAAACAGATGACTTGTTTTGTTTTGGGTGAAGCTTAAAAAAATGTCTATGGTGGCATTTTCAATTTTAAACGGGATAGCCAGAACATAACGTTTCTGATATTAACGTTTTATTTTATTTAAGTTCTTTAAAAATACAATATTCATTGTTCTTTCTTTCAAATGCGTAAATGATGAAGAATATGCAATCTCTACAAATCACAACAAAGTGCCATTTCATTCCCCGGTCCTCAAATCCACTAGAAAATGTGGCGATTAAAAGGTACCAGTATCACATTGCATATTCTTGAGCGGGTGTACGTCTAAACATGAATGCTATTACAGTATAGTGCATTTTCTTTTTGCCTCTCTACAAACTGATGTGACGAAAGATATGAACAATGACTTATAAAATAGAGTAAACATCACACTGTAAGATGACAAACTTTTTTAAAAGAAAATCTAACATGATAACATAAAAATGTTCCAATGAAAATGTTCATTTGATGAGTGCAAAACGAAAGTGAAAGTATAGAAAATGGCTATTTATAGCTCAAGACTGCTTTTCTGTCCGATCTTTGTGGACTCAATCACTCACCCTATTTTCTCCGTGTGGAATTTATTTTTTCACGTGTCCGTAGAAATGCTACATAACTGAAAGTTTTATTGAATCAATTTACATATTTTTTTAAAAATCCTAAAAAATATGCACTTCACTATAGAAGTCTATGGAAAAATTAGTATGATAGTGAGACCAAAACACCCACATGTAGCTGATAAAAACATTGTTAAAAGACATGTTCATGCCTTTTTAACTGCCACAAGTAGCAGACAATACTCCACCATCAATGAAAACTTAACGTATGCACATGATGCGGCACATTAGCCACTCAATGGGCCATTTTGAGAGGATGAGACTATGGTGTATGGCACACAGTAATCCCTATCACTGGACTGATATTAAAAATAGTCATTCAGCCGCTCTTTTTTTCATTGTGATATGTTTATTAGGGTTGTCATTTTGCATTTTTCATGATCATTTCATGTCAGATTTCGGATATATATTTTGTATTTCTCATGGTATTTGAGTTAAAAGGGACTCCTGAAGGGGCAATGCCAAAAAAAAATCCACTTCTTTATTTTTGGTCAGATTTAGAATTTTTTTATGCATGTACTGTACATGTATATTCCTAATGAAAATCCCAGGCTGTCTGTATATTTCTATCAGATTTCATATACACATGTATCTCTTACAGATATCAAGCTACATGTAGAAAGGCCAAAGGTGCCACACCCCCGAAAAGTCAATTTTTTTGTGTTTGGTCTGATTTTGAAATTTTAAAGTAGTGGCACAGTCATAGTCTTCATCTTTGTTGTGTGTAGACACTTCCTTTCCTTGGGGTAACTTTAGTTGTGATTGACGAATTGTTATGAAGTTTTGATATGGTTTTACAACTATTAGAGGAAAGTTCCTATTCAATTTAAAGTTTTTTGCCCCTACCGTTTTAGAAAAAGGGACAATAAAGGGTAAAAAAAGAAGTTTAATTAAAACCCACTTAGAATTTGTATGGACTGTTTTCGAGTTATAAGGAGTTAAAGGGGATACCCCTTAAAAATTGACTTTTTTAATTTTTGGTCTGATTTAAAAATTTGTTATTGGATTCCTTATGAATATCCCTGCCTGTATTTTCAATCAGATTTCAGATATAATTACAGCTTTCAAGTTATAAGGGATGAGAGGGGCTATACTTTAAAAAAAATTTTGGTCGAATTAAGAAAAAAAGATAATTAAATTTCAAATTTTGTGCAATGAAGTGTCCAAATCAGTTGTTGTGTCCTGGATAATGAATTGAAAGACTTTTTGCCTGAGTGTGAAAAAAATTAACAGTGTCCACAATTGCTTCAACTGTTCAGGCTTTGGTCACTGTTGTCTTATCATAATGTGCTCTGCAAAGTTTTTTAATTTAAAATTTGTTTTCCTTATGAAAGTCCCAGTCAGAATTTTTCAATCAGATTTTGGTTATCTCTTGTTTACTTTTAGGGATTAAAGATAAAATTTTATATGGTAAGCGTCTGTAAAGCAGAACTTTTTCACCTTCAGTTGAATTTCAAATTTTGTGCGACATGTATATTGTGTTCTAACCAATTGAACTGTTAGTCCCTACATGTATGTTTAAGTGTGTCAAAAACTAATATTGTATCCATACATGCCCCCAGTAGAGTTCAACTACAGACCTTTCCTTCAAAATCTCAATGACTAGCCCTGGTAATTGAGGATTCAACTAGCCCGAAACAAGAAAAGTACACATCATTTTATTAACCCAAGTCAGTTTGATTTTTACTAGCCCTGGGCTTCAAACTAGTGGCTAATGACAAACACTGCAATTGGCTGTGGCTGTATCACACCAAACTGGCTAAGCTTTGTTATCGTAAAATACATGTATTGCAGATGTAGAGATACATGTACCTAAACCAAGAAATTTCAGTATTCCATAGAGGCAAAAGTTTTTCTGGCTACAATGTATCTACTATCAGTTTTTGAACTATACATGTACATGTAGCTTTTAAATTTTGCAGGATTACACATGTATCATAATTGAGATGTGCAAGGAGAGCCTAAGATTTTTTTATTTTTCATAAAATGTCTAGTGTATACATGTACATGTATAAGGGAACTACCACTTGACTCTTAGTAGGTCTGTGTGTCTATAGGGACATGATATTTATTTTCATAATTTTATGTTAAAAAAATTATTTTCAAACACACCAGACAAACATATCTGTTTCAAGTGTTATGATATCCCCACAGTTATAGTCTATTGACTGAGACGGTCTTCCCAAACAGCTCGGCTTTCATTTTGTCACTTCGGTTCATTTTGTAGGATACTTGGCATGATGCTTTAATCAATGGTATATTGTGTATATTTTCATTAGCATTACTACAAAACACTTTGTCTGTTTCATGCATATGCCCCCACATACACTTTCAAATGTGAACAACTTAAACCATGTGCAACAGATAAGACATATCTCTGGTAATTTTTTTTATTTATAAGCGATTCCAAAGTATGATAATTCTACTATGGATTGTTTTTAAAAAGGAAGATACAAATAAAAGTCACTTTTGTTTGAATTACAAAAAGCAGCAACATTTGTACAAAATTCAGTAGGAAAAAAGTGAAATTATTTCTTTTAGGGAAATTCTCTTAATCTTTAGGATTTATTACAAGTAATGATTCATTTGCTAATTAGAATGTCTTTTAATGAGGTGATGCTTATATGAAAAGAAGTAACAGTTTTATCTCGCCTGTGATTAATGTCATGTAAGATTTTAATATTACTTACATTGGCTTTCATGTTAAGATTTTTATATAAAGTTTCCTAATTAGGTCAGTTTGTTATAAAGTTTCCTAATTAGGTCAGTTTGATATAAAGTTTCCTAATTAGGTCATATTTGGTATGCAGTTGAACTAGCATCACTGTATCCACTTCATACATCTATTATTGTTTATTGACTCTGAAATTAGGAATATCAAGTTATGAACAAGAGAGGTCTATGTGCAACAGATGAGGCATGTCTCTGGGATAAGTTTATTTCATGATAGGGTACATCTGTTTTGTTACTAAAGGTATTAGTGATAAAGCACTGTTTGGCAGCAACAGGTTTATGTGGATATCTCCCAATTGTTCATTTTCTGTACAGAGTCCTTCTGTTGCCTTATTTATTAGTTTGTTTACTTTCTTAGTTTTATTTATGTCACTGATCAATTTAATTAGAATTAATGTTTCTATTGGTTCTAGATAATTTTTTTCTTTATTTTGCTGAAGGCATAATACAATGTATCTAGATCATTACTTGCTGAAGGCTACATTTATTACTGACTTAAAGCTTGTGATATTTGCTTCTTTTGTTTGATAATGAACATACATTGTACCATTTCATTTAGCAAAGATTGAACAGTTTTTTCTGACTTACCTTGCAAAGGTGAAATTTTAATGTGATCTGTGTTCAAGGTATATGATGGGTACATTTGATCTTCATTGTTTATTAAAAAGATCCAGATGAAAAACAGCGTGGAAGGTATAATCCAGATTCTTTTTTTTTATGATTTGGATTTATACCATATATTGCAGTCACCTTGTCTGTAATAGAAATTTTTATAACAGATTTCTCAGCTTCTGTTCGAGGGAATGCTTAGTCTAGTAGATACTTGGTACATGGATGTTACTTAAGCATGATGACATGTACCCTGCCACCCCTTTTCAGGTTTGTTGCTTACATGTATCTACATCCTATATACCATGTGATTTGTAATTGTGAAGGTGATGTGTAATGGAATTATTTGTAACAGATTTCTTATCTTCTACAAGAGGGAATGCTTCAATATTTGGTTTGTTGCTTTTTCTTGATAACTTGTACTGTGCATCTTCTTTCTAGATTTGTTGACATGGCTTGCACCATTTTGTAATTGTGAAGTAAAATGTAGAAAGCCAAACAGAAACTATGTACAAAAAGGCCAAATATTTGCAAAGTAGTTTGTTCAGGTCACTATTCTGTCTCAGCAGTGGAGAACATGCTGTTGGAGTTGATTGGTAAAAAATACATATACTAGTATTAATTGTTATTTTTAATTACAGGAATAGTAAAGGTGCAAGAAAGATAAATGAAGCATGAATAAACTGATGTACTTTTAAGCATCCACATGCAGTTCTGATGATGTTCTTTTACAACTTTAAATGACCGTGTACCATGAAGTAAGTTCAAAGTACATATAACTTCTGCATATGAAAAAAGAGCTAGATAGTGGGGCTTGGAGGATTTTGATTGAATTATAGGTGTTAGGTGTGTATACAGCAAGTAAACTACACTGTTGAATGATAAATTTAGGAAGATAAACCAAATTTTTCTATCAACACAGTGTTCTAGGATTCCCATTACCCGTTGCCTGTGGTAAGTGAGTTTTCAGGTTGGGAAAGTCCTTTGGGAGCCTTTGGTTACCTGTGGGGAAGTCGGTTTTCAAGTTTGGGTATGTTGAAAACAAGTCCTTACTTTCCCGGCCTATTTCAATTATTTCTGAATTTATTTCAGCAGAATTTAAGTTTTATTCTTTAGCAAACGTGATTGTTTTGTTTTGCTTTTTTATTCATCATGATCCTATTGGCACTTGTAATTAGATCTATTTATTTCCATTGAAGTTAAGCACGATCAAGATGGGAAAACATTATTTTTCGATCCGAAAACGGTAAAATAAGGAAATCCAGATTTCAAAGTTCACAATTTTGAACAGATGGATAGGTTCTTTCATCATTATATATTTGTTTGCAAATAAATATCAAATGTATTGAGGGGAGAGGGGTACCTGAGTCTGAGAAAGGTGACTAAAGGGTAAAAAGCCATAAAAATGTAAAAGTTCCAATAAAAGTTTTTATCATAGTTATGCCCAGTAATGTTTCTATAAATACAATACTAAATGTTTGAGTGGTGGGAAATTCAAAATAAATATGGATCTCCATAGTTGTGGGTTCACATCCTTGAAAGAGGTAGAGCCCCACCCCCTCTAAGAAAACAAAACTTGATGAAAAAGAAAGGAATAAAATAATTTATGTTGAAGAAAAGAGAAATCATTCATTTGTCTTTGAAATGTTACTTTCAATGTGGGTAAGTTCATTAAAATCTTGGTAAGTCATTTTTTGGAGGCCACTTACCCGTGGTAAGTCAAGTTGACCAAAAAATTCTAGAACACTGTCTACAGCCCAAGTCCAAAGGAATATAGTTCACTTGGAGCAGCTTGTATCATTTTATGAGTTTTCTCACTGTTTTGGATGTGGATGTGCATTATCAATTACATTTCCAAGTAAAGAAAGATGGTAGTTTAGTGATGGGGTTGTATGGAAGATTATGAAATTGATATTTATGTCAATATTTAAATGAATTTTAAAATTTCAATTTCATATATTTTAAGGCAATATGAAGATGTCTTGTGTTAAATTTTTTTGAATTTTTTTGTTTGGTGAAATATCATTTTTCCTCATCACAGAGATCATATGAAATGTGTGCTGTGTACAGAAGTAATATTGCTTACAAAGGGGTATAATCCAATTTCATGTTTACTATCCTTTAGCCTTGAAATCCTCCTGACGTTGCTGGCAAAGGAAGATCATCCAATTTACACAGTTCAAAATGCTTGAGTTCAATTGGCACTGAGGTTGATATCATTTTGTGAGATTTCTTACAGTATTTCATAACTATTAGTATGTGTATATGTGCATTTAAAACATTTCAAGAAATGTGCTGATATTTTAAAATTATGAATGCCTTGCAAGTTCATGAAACTGTAAGACATGAGTACAAATGACAGTAAAATTTTGTTTACGCTGTATAATACTAATACAAAGGAAAAGATAACTAACGGTAAATTATAATACAAAAATGTATATGCAGTGTTTTCAATAGTAGCCGGAAATCGGTAAAATAAGCCGCCTATCGCTGAGTTTTTTCTGGCTGTGAAATTTCTGATCAAAACAAAATGTTTCGGTCGATGTTAGTAAAAACAGAATTTGATTCCAGATACAAATCTGTGTTTAATCAGTCATGTGTCTCAGCCATTTTGTCCGTCATTGAGGGTAATAACCAAAGAGTTTGAATGTCAATTGTTGTGTTGTTTGTGTGATTGAAAGCATGTGTTTCAAATGATTTGGCATTAAGATCACTTTAGAATTTTGCAATGGCTCTATGCAACAAACATGCAAGATTAGATTTTGTGACTGTGTAGCTTAGACACAAAGAATATGTTCCTGTAAGCACTGAAAATGCTTATTCTCCTTAGAAATTAATAAAAATTCAATTTTAATTTTTTCA
Organism: Perna viridis; assembly: GCA_037379345.1. Taxonomy (NCBI): domain Eukaryota; kingdom Metazoa; phylum Mollusca; class Bivalvia; order Mytilida; family Mytilidae; genus Perna; species Perna viridis. The sequence continues at coordinate 31,099,497 of CM074524.1, read as the reverse complement.
AGTAACGCATTAGATAACAAAGTACATTTCTTATTCAGCCAAGGGGCTTGGCCCCCCCCCCTGGGTCCTCTACCAGGGCGCTGCCTTGGACCCACTGGGGGCCTTGAGCAGTCCAGACCCCTTAGGTTTCTTCCTATTCATTTTTAATTTCCGGCTATTCAAAACCTGAGTGAAAACACAGATAAGAGGAGGAGTCAAGTTAATTTCAAGCTGAACTTATGAGAGATCAGAGCCAGGCATCACACTCCAGTGTCAGATGAAACAAAATCTTTTTATGTACCAAAAGGGTCAGATGAAGTGAAGTCAGCCAGTGTTTTTCTGTTGACTGTAGTAGCCATCAGCTGCCATGTTCCCTATTAAAAATACCACTTGGGCATCAATTGTTTTAAATTAAAAACTGGTTAAAATTCATTGAGTGAGATTTAGTTGCTTTCCTTTGTGTGTATATATGCATAAAGCAAGACTATATGTAGATGCTGGCCAAATTGTTTGAGTTAATTGGCACTAAACTGGTCACAAGTATCTCCAACTGTGGTACAACCTTTGCTCAAAGGAGTGTCTTCTGAACGCAGTCTCTCAAGTGACTCCTGAATTTTCGTTTTTCCTGAATCTTCCGAAGAATCTCCTGATAACTCCTGATTTTGAACCTTTGCACCACAAATAAAAAACAATTGTTGAAATATTTTGATTCTGTGTATTCTTTTATTTAGTTCTGATGTTCTTTTTCTAATTGGGATGACACCCTTACCATGAAGTAAGTTCAAAATTACTTCTATGGAATGTTGTTTAATTTGAAGCAACATTATTTTGTGGTTGCGTGATCTCCTACATTTATAGTGAAAGTTTAATGAAACTTGACACATTTATTTAGTTCAAGAAGAATATGTGCAAAAAACATTTTAAGAAATAATTTCTATGTTTTTCTTTTTCATATGACTAAATGTTTGTGTGTTGCAGTATAGATGCACTTATTAATTGGTGGCATCCGTTTGTTTAGGCAGAATTTTGTAGAGAAATTATCTCTTGACAGTACATGGACAACACCTTACTTCATCTGTTAGGCCCTCCCCACCCCTCGTGGGACCCCCGGGGTATATAAATAGGACCCAGTATCTCTGACTGTGTGGTACAACCTTTATCTTACAGGAGTGTCTTATGAACAAGACAAAATGAGGATCTGTGTGCATAAAATACCATGTGTGTGCACATGAAATATGCCAAATGCAGATTCCAGTGGATGCCAGACACTTAAGATGTACTGATTTGTACACGTGGGCATGAAGAGGGGCACCCTTTTTTTCTCAAAGTCAAATGTAAATGTAAGAAAATGGATGACTATACCAAATGTCAAATAAAGGGTAATCTGAGGACAGAAAACACATTGTGAAATGACATTAAATAGACAAAATGGAGAGTATTTTATTTTAAAGTTGTGATTTTAAAGAAATCGAGAATAAATAGCCAATTGATGCCAAATGATTTTACTTCCATGGTATGATAACAAAAAATTAAAAAAAAAAAAAAAAAAAAAAAAAAAAAAAATCCATGGGAGCACAATTATTTGTTGCAGGTTGTGCTACATCAGTTAACATACATGTATGTATAATTTTTATTGGTTAAATAATTCTTGTATTGGCACACTCTTTTGGAGAAACCTGAGATCACAAGAGGGTTTAAGTGGGGTTCAGTGTTACTCAAATACAATCATTTTTCCGACATCTGTGATTTCTGGATGTGCTTTTGTTTTGTTTTCATAGATTACACAGCATTTGGCACTGGTGTATGACTATTTCCTGAAGAAGAAGAAAACCAGAGTTCAAAAGGCGGTGAACTGCAGACTTTGATGAGAACTTGAAACTTTCTTTTGAAATGGATATCTATGTCCATATTTAGCTAAAATGGATTTGGAAATTTTTCCTTTCAAATATTTAAAGGCCATATGAGGATACCTAGGGTTGAAATTTTGGAAAATAGTATTTTTTGTTTGAGGTAATTTAGAAATCGAAATCATATCAACTGTATTTTGTGTACAGAACTGATCTTCAGTTCAAGCTTATAAACCCGAAAGACAGAGTGATGTACATGTTTACATGTATTCCAGGGCTTTACAAACCAGTATGACATGTAAAGTACCGAAATATTGTCAAATGAAGTGAAGTAGGGCAGTGTTTTCAGTACATGAGCTGCCATGGTGCAATATCTGTACTTCCCCATAATTACTTCCATTTTGTTAATTTGGTAATTTAATGGGTTGAGATGTAAGATGTTCCAATATGTTTGGCTGTTTTCTAATTTGTCATGTCTCACAATTAAACAAATTACTTTATTCTAAAACATTTCCTATTTACTGTTTGGAGAAAAATTTGATTTTTATAAAACTTGTGAAATTTCATGCCTCTTAAGTTTTTGAGCTAAAATTTCATTCAAACTGTAATGACTAAATTATCTTTTTCGTCTTAAGAATTTCGAGCGAGTTTTGCATCGTGTGTCAATATTTCGTGTTAGCGCCTAAATAATCTCCTCTTTTAGTACATTGAAAGCAAAATTTGAAGACTGCATGCCCACTTTGTTTTCGTTAATTACTCACCACCAGGAGATGGCAGTCAATGCGTTGCTCAAATTAAAGTTCATTTTCAATATCATTTCAATCTGTGCGAGTCGGAAAAGTATCGCGAGAGGTAGAATACGCGAATGAGCAATGCGGATCGAGGAGAAGTAGTTTCAATCTACTTTTTTATTACTCGTGATCGGTAACTAAATAATGGCGTGAATTGTGTGTTCTATTTGAAATGCTTTAACTTTCAGGTTTTTTAACAGCTTTTATAAATGTGTTTTAAAATGTGGGAGAAGACAAGCAGAAGTTGATTGCATTATTACCACACAGATGGCTGAAGCCTGAACTATGCATGTCTATGAACATCTGGATAAACAAGCATCCACATGCAGTTCTGATGGTGTTCTTTTTCAACCTGGGATGACACCCTTACCATGAAGTAAGTTCAAAATTACTTCTATGGAATGTTGTTTAATTTGAAGCAACATTATTTTGTGGTTGCGTGATCTCCTACATTTATAGTGAAAGTTTAATGAAACTTGACACATTTATTTAGTTCAAGAAGAAGATGTGCGAAAAACATTTTAAGAAATAATTTCTATGTTTTTCTTTTTCATAAGACTAAATGTTTGTGTGTTGCAGTATAGATGCACTTATTAATTGGTGGCATCCGTTTGTTTAGGCAGAATTTTGTAGAGAAATTATCTCTTGACAGTACATGGACAACACCTTACTTCATCTGTTAGGCCCTCCCCACCCCCCGTGGGACCCCCGGGGTATATAAATAGGACCCAGTATCTCTGACTGTGTGGTACAACCTTTATCTTACAGGAGTGTCTTATGAACAAGACAAAATGAGGATCTGTGTGCATAAAATGCCATGTGTGTGCACATGAAATATGCCAAATGCAGATTCCAATAGATGCCAGACACTTAAGATGTAGTGTGATTTGTACACGTGGGCATGAAGAGGGGCACCCTTTTTTCTCAAAGTCAAATGTAAATGTAAGAAAATGGATGACTATACCGAATGTCAAATAAAGGGTAATCTGAGGACAGAAAACACATTATGAAATGACATTAAATAGACAAAATGGAGAGTATTTTATTTTAAAGTTGTGATTTGATAGAAATCGAGTATAAATAGCCAATTGATGCAAAATGATTTTACTTCCATGGTACGATAACAAAAAATTAAAAAAAAAAAAAAAAAAAAAAAAAATGATAATAAAAATTAAAAAAAAAAAAAAAAAAAAAAAAAAATCCATGGGAGCACAATTATTTGTTGCAGGTTGTGCTACATCAGTTAACATACATGTATGTATAATTTTTATTGGTTAAATAATTCTTGTATTGGCACACTCTTTTGGAGAAACCTGAGATCACAAGAGGGTTTAAGTGGGGTTCAGTGTTACTCAAATACAATCATTTTTCCAACATCTGTGATTTCTGGATGTGCTTTTGTTTTGTTTTCATAGATTACACAGCATTTGGCACTGGTGTATGACTCTATTTCCTGAAGAAGAAGAAATTCAGAGTTCAAAAGGCGGTGAACTGCAGACTTTGATCAGAACTTGAAACTTTCTTTTGAAATGGATATCTATGTCCATATTTAGCTAAAATGGATTTGGAAATTTTTCCTTTCAAATATTTAAAGGCCATATGAGGATGCCTAGGGTTGAAATTTTGGAAAATAGTATTTTTTGTTTGAGGTAATTTAGAAATCGAAATCATATCAACTGTATTTTGTGTACAGAACTGATCTTCAGTTCAAGCTTATAAACCCGAAAGATAGAGTGATGTACATGTTTACATGTATTCCAGGGCTTTACAAACCAGTATGACATGTAAAGTACCGAAATATTGTCAAATGAAGTGAAGTAGGGCAGTGTTTTCAGTACATGAGCTGCCATGGTGCAATATCTGTACTTCCCCATAATTACTTCCATTTTGTTAATTTGGTAATTTAATGGGTTGAGATGTAAGATGTTCCAATATGTTTGGCTGTTTTCTAATTTGTCATGTCTCACAATTAAACAAATTACTTTATTATAAAACATTTCCTATTTACTGTTTGGAGAAAAATTTGATTTTTATAAAACTTGTGAAATTTCATGCCTCTTAAGTTTTTGAGCTAAAATTTCATTCAAACTGTAATGACTAAATTATCTTTTTCGTCTTAAGAATTTCGAGCGAGTTTTGCATCGTGTGTCAATATTTCGTGTTAGCGCCTAAATAATCTCCTCTTTTAGTACATTGATGCAAAATGATTTTACTTCCATGGTACGATAACAAAAAATAAAAAAAAAAAAAAAAAAAAAAATCCATGGGAGCACAATTATTTGTTGCAGGTTGTGCTACATCAGTTAACATACATGTATGTATAATTTTTATTGGTTAAATAATTCTTGTATTGGCTCACTCTTTTGGAGAAACCTGAGATCACAAGAGGGTTTAAGTAGGGTTCAGTGTTACTCAAATACAATCATTTTTCCAACATCTGTGATTTCTGGATGTGCTTTTGTTTTGTTTTCATAGATTACACAGCATTTGGCACTGGTGTATGACTCTATTTCCTGAAGAAGAAGAAATTCAGAGTTCAAAAGGCGGTGAACTGCAGACTTTGATGAGAACTTGAAACTTTCTTTTGAAATGGATATCTATGTCCATATTTAGCTAAAATGGATTTGGAAATTTTTCCTTTCAAATATTTAAAGGCCATATGAGGATGCCTAGGGTTGAAATTTTGGAAAATAGTATTTTTTGTTTGAGGTAATTTAGAAATCGAAATCATATCAACTGTATTTTGTGTACAGAACTGATCTTCAGTTCAAGCTTATAAACCCGAAAGACAGAGTGATGTACATGTTTACATGTATTCCAGGGCTTTACAAACCAGTATGACATGTAAAGTACCGAAATATTGTCAAATGAAGTGAAGTAGGGCAGTGTTTTCAGTACATGAGCTGCCATGGTGCAATATCTGTACTTCCCCATAATTACTTCCATTTTGTTAATTTGGTAATTTAATGGGTTGAGATGTAAGATGTTCCAATATGTTTGGCTGTTTTCTAATTTGTCATGTCTCACAATTAAACAAATTACTTTATTCTAAAACATTTCCTATTTACTGTTTGGAGAAAAATTTGATTTTTATAAAACTTGTGAAATTTCATGCCTCTTAAGTTTTTGAGCTAAAATTTCATTCAAACTGTAATGACTAAATTATCTTTTTCGTCTTAAGAATTTCGAGCGAGTTTTGCATTGTGTGTCAATATTTCGTGTTGGCGCCTAAATAATCTCCTCTTTTAGTACATTGAAAGCAAAATTTGAAGACTGCATGCCCACTTTGTTTTCGTTAATTACTCACCACCAGGAGATGGCAGTCAATGCGTTGCTCAAATTAAAGTTCATTTTCAATATCATTTCAATCTGTGCGAGTCGGAAAAGTATCGCGAGAGGTAGAATACGCGAATGAGCTACGCGGATCGAGGAGAAGTAGTTTCAATCTACTTTTTTATTACTCGTGATCAATAACTAAATAATGGCGTGAATTGTGTGTCCTATTTGAAATGCTTTAACTTTCAGGTTTTTTAACAGCTTTTATAAATGTGTTTTAAAATGTGGGAGAAGACAAGCAAAAGTTGATTGCATTATTACCACACAGATGGCTGAAGCCTGAACTATGCATGTCTATGAACATCTGGATAAACAAGCATCCACATGCAGTTCTGATGTTGTTCTTTTTCAACCTGGGATGACACCCTTACCATGAAGTAAGTTCAAAATTACTTCTATGGAATGTTGTTTAATTTGAAGCAACATTATTTTGTGGTTGCGTGATCTCCTACATTTATAGTGAAAGTTTAATGAAACTTGACACATTTATTTAGTTCAAGAAGAAGATGTGTGAAAAACATTTTAAGAAATAATTTCTATGTTTTTCTTTTTCATAAGACTAAATGTTTGTGTGTTGCAGTATAGATGCACTTATTAATTGGTGGCATCCGTTTGTTTAGGCGGAATTTTATAGAGAAATTATCTCTTGACAGTACATGGACAACACCTTACTTCATCTCTTAGGCCCTCCCCACCCCCCGTGGGACCCCCGGGGTATATAAATAGGACCCAGTATCTCTGACTGTGTGGTACAACCTTTATCTTACAGGAGTGTCTTATGAACAAGACAAAATGAGGATCTGTGTGCATAAAATGCCATGTGTGTGCACATGAAATATGCCAAATGCAGATTCCAATAGACGCCAGACACTTAAGATGTAGTGATTTGTACACGTGGGCATGAAGAGGGGCACCCTTTTTTCTCAAAGTCAAATGTAAATGTAAGAAAATGGATGACTATACCGAATGTCAAATAAAGGGTAATCTGAGGACAGAAAACACATTATGAAATGACATTAAATAGACAAAATGGAGAGTATTTTATTTTAAAGTTGTGATTTTATAGAAATCGAGTATAAATAGCCAATTGATGCAAAATGATTTTACTTCCATGGTACGATAACAAAAAATTAAAAAAAAAAAAAAAAAAAATGATAACAAAAATTAAAAAAAAAAAAAAAAAAAAAAAAATCCATGGGAGCACAATTATTTGTTGCAGGTTGTGCTACATCAGTTAACATACATGTATGTATAATTTTTATTGGTTAAATAATTCTTGTATTGGCTCACTCTTTTGGAGAAACCTGAGATCACAAGAGGGTTTAAGTGGGGTTCAGTGTTACTCAAATACAATCATTTTTCCAACATCTGTGATTTCTGGATGTGCTTTTGTTTTGTTTTCATAGATTACACAGCATTTGGCACTGGTGTATGACTCTATTTCCTGAAGAAGAAGAAATTCAGAGTTCAAAAGGCGGTGAACTGCAGACTTTGATCAGAACTTGAAACTTTCTTTTGAAATGGATATCTATGTCCATATTTAGCTAAAATGGATTTGGAAATTTTTCCTTTCAAATATTTAAAGGCCATATGAGGATGCCTAGGGTTGAAATTTTGGAAAATAGTATTTTTTGTTTGAGGTAATTTAGAAATCGAAATCATATCAACTGTATTTTGTGTACAGAACTGATCTTCAGTTCAAGCTTATAAACCCGAAAGACAGAGTGATGTACATGTTTACATGTATTCCAGGGCTTTACAAACCAGTATGACATGTAAAGTACCGAAATATTGCCAAATGAAGTGAAGTAGGGCAGTGTTTTCAGTACATGAGCTGCCATGGTGCAATATCTGTACTTCCCCATAATTACTTCCATTTTGTTAATGTGGTAATTTAATGGGTTGAGATGTAAGATGTTCCAATATGTTTGGCTGTTTTCTAATTTGTCATGTCTCACAATTAAACAAATTACTTTATTCTAAAACATTTCCTATTTACTGTTTGGAGAAAAATTTGATTTTTATAAAACTTGTGAAATTTCATGCCTCTTAAGTTTTTGAGCTAAAATTTCATTCAAACTGTAATGACTAAATTATCTTTTTCGTCTTAAGAATTTCGAGCGAGTTTTGCATCGTGTGTCAATATTTCGTGTTAGCGCCTAAATAATCTCCTCTTTTAGTACATTGAAAGCAAAATTTGAAGACTGCATGCCCACTTTGTTTTCGTTAATTACTCACCACCAGGAGATGGCAGTCAATGCGTTGCTCAAATTAAAGTTCATTTTCAATGTCATTTCAATCTGTGCGAGTCGGAAAAGTATCGCGAGAGGTAGAATACGCGAATGAGCAACGCGGATCGAGGAGAAGTAGTTTCAATCTACTTTTTTATTACTCGTGATCGGTAACTAAATAATGGCGTGAATTGTGTGTCCTATTTGAAATGCTTTAACTTTCAGGTTTTTTAACAGCTTTTATAAATGTGTTTTAAAATGTGGGAGAAGACAAGCAAAAGTTGATTGCATTATTACCACACAGATGGCTGAAGCCTGAACTATGCATGTCTATGAACATCTGGATAAACAAGCATCCACATGCAGTTCTGATGTTGTTCTTTTTCAACCTGGGATGACACCCTTACCATGAAGTAAGTTCAAAATTACTTCTATGGAATGTTGTTTAATTTGAAGCAACATTATTTTGTGGTTGCGTGATCTCCTACATTTATAGTGAAAGTTTAATGAAACTTGACACATTTATTTAGTTCAAGAAGAAGATGTGCGAAAAACATTTTAAGAAATAATTTCTATGTTTTTCTTTTTCATAAGACTAAATGTTTGTGTGTTGCAGTATAGATGCACTTATTAATTGGTGGCATCCGTTTGTTTAGGCGGAATTTTATAGAGAAATTATCTCTTGACAGTACATGGACAACACCTTACTTCATCTCTTAGGCCCTCCCCACCCCCTGTGGGACCCCCGGGGTATATAAATAGGACCCAGTATCTCTGACTGTGTGGTACAACCTTTATCTTACAGGAGTGTCTTATGAACAAGACAAAATGAGGATCTGTGTGCATAAAATGCCATGTGTATGCACATGAAATATGCCAAATGCAGATTCCAATAGATGCCAGACACTTAAGATGTAGTGATTTGTACACATGGGCATGAAGAGGGGCACCCTTTTTTCTCAAAGTCAAATGTAAATGTAAGAAAATGGATGACTATACTGAATGTCAAATAAAGGGTAATCTGAGGACAGAAAACACATTATGAAATGACATTAAATAGACAAAATGGAGAGTATTTTATTTTAAAGTTGTGATTTTATAGAAATCGAGTATAAATAGCCAATTGATGCAAAATGATTTTACTTCCATGGTACGATAACAAAAAATTAAAAAAAAAAAAAAAAAAAAAAAAAAAATTATAAAAAAAATTAAAAAAAAAAAAAAAAAAAAAAAAATCCATGGGAGCACAATTATTTGTTGCAGGTTGTGCTACATCAGTTAACATACATGTATGTATAATTTTTATTGGTTAAATAATTCTTGTATTGGCTCACTCTTTTGGAGAAACCTGAGATCACAAGAGGGTTTAAGTGGGGTTCAGTGTTACTCAAATACAATCATTTTTCCAACATCTGTGATTTCTGGATGTGCTTTTGTTTTGTTTTCATAGATTACACAGCATTTGGCACTGGTGTATGACTCTATTTCCTGAAGAAGAAGAAATTCAGAGTTCAAAAGGCGGTGAACTGCAGACTTTGATCAGAACTTGAAACTTTCTTTTGAAATGGATATCTATGTCCATATTTAGCTAAAATGGATTTGGAAATTTTTCCTTTCAAATATTTAAAGGCCATATGAGGATGCCTAGGGTTGAAATTTTGGAAAATAGTATTTTTTGTTTGAGGTAATTTAGAAATTGAAATCATATCAACTGTATTTTGTGTACAGAACTGATCTTCAGTTCAAGCTTATAAACCCGAAAGACAGAGTGATGTACATGTTTACATGTATTCCAGGGCTTTACAAACCAGTATGACATGTAAAGTACCGAAATATTGCCAAGTGAAGTGAAGTAGGGCAGTGTTTTCAGTACATGAGCTGCCATGGTGCAATATCTGTACTTCCCCATAATTACTTCCATTTTGTTAATTTGGTAATTTAATGGGTTGAGATGTAAGATGTTCCAATATGTTTGGCTGTTTTCTAATTTGTCATGTCTCACAATTAAACAAATTACTTTATTCTAAAACATTTCCTATTTACTGTTTGGAGAAAAATTTGATTTTTATAAAACTTGTGAAATTTCATGCCTCTTAAGTTTTTGAGCTAAAATTTCATTCAAACTGTAATGACTAAATTATCTTTTTCGTCTTAAGAATTTCGAGCGAGTTTTGCATCGTGTGTCAATATTTCGTGTTAGCGCCTAAATAATCTCCTCTTTTAGTACATTGAAAGCAAAATTTGAAGACTGCATGCCCACTTTGTTTTCGTTAATTACTCACCACCAGGAGATGGCAGTCAATGCGTTGCTCAAATTAAAGTTCATTTTCAATGTCATTTCAATCTGTGCGAGTCGGAAAAGTATCGCGAGAGGTAGAATACGCGAATGAGCAACGCGGATCGAGGAGAAGTAGTTTCAATCTACTTTTTTATTACTCGTGATCGGTAACTAAATAATGGCGTGAATTGTGTGTCCTATTTGAAATGCTTTAACTTTCAGGTTTTTTAACAGCTTTTATAAATGTGTTTTAAAATGTGGGAGAAGACAAGCAAAAGTTGATTGCATTATTACCACACAGATGGCTGAAGCCTGAACTATACATGTCTATGAACATCTGGATAAACAAGCATCCACATGCAGTTCTGATGGTGTTCTTTTTCAACCTGGGATGACACCCTTACCATGAAGTAAGTTCAAAATTACTTCTATGGAATGTTGTTTAATTTGAAGCAACATTATTTTGTGGTTGCGTGATCTCCTACATTTATAGTGAAAGTTTAATGAAACTTGACACATTTATTTAGTTCAAGAAGAAGATGTGCGAAAAACATTTTAAGAAATAATTTCTATGTTTTTCTTTTTCATAAGACTAAATGTTTGTGTGTTGCAGTATAGATGCACTTATTAATTGGTGGCATCCATTTGTTTAGGCAGAATTTTATAGAGAAATTATCTCTTGACAGTACATGGACAACACCTTACTTCATCTGTTAGGCCCTCCCCACCCCCCGTGGGACCCCCGGGGTATATAAATAGGACCCAGTATCTCTGACTGTGTGGTACAACCTTTATCTTACAGGAGTGTCTTATGAACAAGACAAAATGAGGATCTGTGTGCATAAAATGCCATGTGTATGCACATGAAATATGCCAAATGCAGATTCCAATAGATGCCAGACACTTAAGATGTAGTGATTTGTACACATGGGCATGAAGAGGGGCACCCTTTTTTCTCAAAGTCAAATGTAAATGTAAGAAAATGGATGACTATACTGAATGTCAAATAAAGGGTAATCTAAGGACAGAAAACACATTATGAAATGACATTAAATAGACAAAATGGAGAGTATTTTATTTTAAAGTTGTGATTTGATAGAAATCGAGTATAAATAGCCAATTGATGCAAAATGATTTTACTTCCATGGTACGATAACAAAAAATTAAAAAAAAAAAAAAAAAAAAAAAAAATGATAACAAAAATTTAAAAAAATAAAAAAAAAAAAAAAAAATCCATGGGAGCACAATTATTTGTTGCAGGTTGTGCTACATCAGTTAACATACATGTATGTATAATTTTTATTGGTTAAATAATTCTTGTATTGGCTCACTCTTTTGGAGAAACCTGAGATCACAAGAGGGTTTAAGTAGGGTTCAGTGTTACTCAAATACAATCATTTTTCCAACATCTGTGATTTCTGGATGTGCTTTTGTTTTGTTTTCATAGATTACACAGCATTTGGCACTGGTGTATGACTCTATTTCCTGAAGAAGAAGAAATTCAGAGTTCAAAAGGCGGTGAACTGCAGACTTTGATGAGAACTTGAAACTTTCTTTTGAAATGGATATCTATGTCCATATTTAGCTAAAATGGATTTGGAAATTTTTCCTTTCAAATATTTAAAGGCCATATGAGGATGCCTAGGGTTGAAATTTTGGAAAATAGTATTTTTTGTTTGAGGTAATTTAGAAATTGAAATCATATCAACTGTATTTTGTGTACAGAACTGATCTTCAGTTCAAGCTTATAAACCCGAAAGACAGAGTGATGTACATGTTTACATGTATTCCAGGGCTTTACAAACCAGTATGACATGTAAAGTACCGAAATATTGCCAAGTGAAGTGAAGTAGGGCAGTGTTTTCAGTACATGAGCTGCCATGGTGCAATATCTGTACTTCCCCATAATTACTTCCATTTTGTTAATTTGGTAATTTAATGGGTTGAGATGTAAGATGTTCCAATATGTTTGGCTGTTTTCTAATTTGTCATGTCTCACAATTAAACAAATTACTTTATTCTAAAACATTTCCTATTTACTGTTTGGAGAAAAATTTGATTTTTATAAAACTTGTGAAATTTCATGCCTCTTAAGTTTTTGAGCTAAAATTTCATTCAAACTGTATTGACTAAATTATCTTTTTCGTCTTAAGAATTTCGAGCGAGTTTTGCATCGTGTGTCAATATTTCGTGTTAGCGCCTAAATAATCTCCTCTTTTAGTACATTGAAAGCAAAATTTGAAGACTGCATGCCCACTTTGTTTTCGTTAATTACTCACCACCAGGAGATGGCAGTCAATGCGTTGCTCAAATTAAAGTTCATTTTCAATATCATTTCAATCTGTGCGAGTCGGAAAAGTATCGCGAGAGGTAGAATACGCGAATGAGCAACGCGGATCGAGGAGAAGTAGTTTCAATCTACTTTTTTATTACTCGTGATCGGTAACTAAATAATGGCGTGAATTGTGTGTCCTATTTGAAATGCTTTAACTTTCAGGTTTTTTAACAGCTTTTATAAATGTGTTTTAAAATGTGGGAGAAGACAAGCAAAAGTTGATTGCATTATTACCACACAGATGGCTGAAGCCTGAACTATACATGTCTATGAACATCTGGATAAACAAGCATCCACATGCAGTTCTGATGGTGTTCTTTTTCAACCTGGGATGACACCCTTACCATGAAGTAAGTTCAAAATTACTTCTATGGAATGTTGTTTAATTTGAAGCAACATTATTTTGTGGTTGCGTGATCTCCTACATTTATAGTGAAAGTTTAATGAAACTTGACACATGTATTTAGTTCAAGAAGAAGATGTGCGAAAAACATTTTAAGAAATAATTTCTATGTTTTTCTTTTTCATAAGAATAAATGTTTGTGTGTTGCAGTATAGATGCACTTATTAATTGGTGGCATCCGTTTGTTTAGGCAGAATTTTATAGAGAAATTATCTCTTGACAGTACATGGACAACACCTTACTTCATCTGTTAGGCCCTCCCCACCCCCCGTGGGACCCCCGGGGTATATAAATAGGACCCAGTATCTCTGACTGTGTGGTACAACCTTTATCTTACAGGAGTGTCTTATGAACAAGACAAAATGGGGATCTGTGTGCATAAAATGCCATGTGTGTGCACATGAAATATGCCAAATGCAGATTCCAATAGACGCCAGACACTTAAGATGTAGTGATTTGTACACATGGGCATGAAGAGGGGCACCCTTTTTTCTCAAAGTCAAATGTAAATGTAAGAAAATGGATGACTATACTGAATGTCAAATAAAGGGTAATCTGAGGACAGAAAACACATTATGAAATGACATTAAATAGACAAAATGGAGAGTATTTTATTTTAAAGTTGTGATTTTATAGAAATCGAGTATAAATAGCCAATTGATGCAAAATGATTTTACTTCCATGGTACGATAACAAAAAATTAAAAAAAAAAAAAAAAAAATGATAACAAAAATTTAAAAAAAAAAAAAAAAAAAAATCCATGGGAGCACAATTATTTGTTGCAGGTTGTGCTACATCAGTTAACATACATGTATGTATAATTTTTATTGGTTAAATAATTCTTGTATTGGCTCACTCTTTTGGAGAAACCTGAGATCACAAGAGGGTTTAAGTGGGGTTCAGTGTTACTCAAATACAATCATTTTTCCAACATCTGTGATTTCTGGATGTGCTTTTGTTTTGTTTTCATAGATTACACAGCATTTGGCACTGGTGTATGACTATTTCCTGAAGAAGAAGAAATTCAGAGTTCAAAAGGCGGTGAACTGCAGACTTTGATCAGAACTTGAAACTTTCTTTTGAAATGGATATCTATGTCCATATTTAGCTAAAATGGATTTGGAAATTTTTCCTTTCAAATATTTAAAGGCCATATGAGGATGCCTAGGGTTGAAATTTTGGAAAATAGTATTTTTTGTTTGAGGTAATTTAGAAATCGAAATCATATCAACTGTATTTTGTGTACAGAACTGATCTTCAGTTCAAGCTTATAAACCCGAAAGACAGAGTGATGTACATGTTTACATGTATTCCAGGGCTTTACAAACCAGTATGACATGTAAAGTACCGAAATATTGCCAAATGAAGTGAAGTAGGGCAGTGTTTTCAGTACATGAGCTGCCATGGTGCAATATCTGTACTTCCCCATAATTACTTCCATTTTGTTAATTTGGTAATTTAATGGGTTGAGATGTAAGATGTTCCAATATGTTTGGCTGTTTTCTAATTTGTCATGTCTCACAATTAAACAAATTACTTTATTCTAAAACATTTCCTATTTACTGTTTGGAGAAAAATTTGATTTTTATAAAACTTGTGAAATTTCATGCCTCTTAAGTTTTTGAGCTAAAATTTCATTCAAACTGTAATGACTAAATTATCTTTTTCGTCTTAAGAATTTCGAGCGAGTTTTGCATCGTGTGTCAATATTTCGTGTTAGCGCCTAAATAATCTCCTCTTTTAGTACATTGAAAGCAAAATTTGAAGACTGCATGCCCACTTTGTTTTCGTTAATTACTCACCACCAGGAGATGGCAGTCAATGCGTTGCTCAAATTAAAGTTCATTTTCAATATCATTTCAATCTGTGCGAGTCGGAAAAGTATCGCGAGAGGTAGAATACGCGAATGAGCAACGCGGATCGAGGAGAAGTAGTTTCAATCTACTTTTTTATTACTCGTGATCGGTAACTAAATAATGGCGTGAATTGTGTGTCCTATTTGAAATGCTTTAACTTTCAGGTTTTTTAACAGCTTTTATAAATGTGTTTTAATATGTGGGAGAAGACAAGCAAAAGTTGATTGCATTATTACCACACAGATGGCTGAAGCCTGAACTATACATGTCTATGAACATCTGGATAAACAAGCATCCACATGCAGTTCTGATGGTGTTCTTTTTCAACCTGGGATGACACCCTTACCATGAAGTAAGTTCAAAATTACTTCTATGGAATGTTGTTTAATTTGAAGCAACATTATTTTGTGGTTGCGTGATCTCCTACATTTATAGTGAAAGTTTAATGAAACTTGACACATTTATTTAGTTCAAGAAGAAGATGTGCGAAAAACATTTTAAGAAATAATTTCTATGTTTTTCTTTTTCATAAGAATAAATGTTTGTGTGTTGCAGTATAGATGCACTTATTAATTGGTGGCATCCGTTTGTTTAGGCAGAATTTTATAGAGAAATTATCTCTTGACAGTACATGGACAACACCTTACTTCATCTCTTAGGCCCTCCCCACCCCCCGTGGGACCCCCGGGGTATATAAATAGGACCCAGTATCTCTGACTGTGTGGTACAACCTTTATCTTACAGGAGTGTCTTATGAACAAGACAAAATGGGGATCTGTGTGCATAAAATGCCATGTGTGTGCACATGAAATATGCCAAATGCAGATTCCAATAGACGCCAGACACTTAAGATGTAGTGATTTGTACACATGGGCATGAAGAGGGGCACCCTTTTTTCTCAAAGTCAAATGTAAATGTAAGAAAATGGATGACTATACTGAATGTCAAATAAAGGGTAATCTGAGGACAGAAAACACATTATGAAATGACATTAAATAGACAAAATGGAGAGTATTTTATTTTAAAGTTGTGATTTTATAGAAATCGAGTATAAATAGCCAATTGATGCAAAATGATTTTACTTCCATGGTACGATAACAAAAAATTAAAAAAAAAAAAAAAAAAAAAAAAATGATAATAAAAATTAAAAGAAATAAAAAAAAAAAAAATCCATGGGAGCACAATTATTTGTTGCAGGTTGTGCTACATCAGTTAACATACATGTATGTATAATTTTTATTGGTTAAATAATTCTTGTATTGGCTCACTCTTTTGGAGAAACCTGAGATCACAAGAGGGTTTAAGTGGGGTTCAGTGTTACTCAAATACAATCATTTTTCCAACATCTGTGATTTCTGGATGTGCTTTTGTTTTGTTTTCATAGATTACACAGCATTTGGCACTGGTGTATGACTATTTCCTGAAGAAGAAGAAATTCAGAGTTCAAAAGGCGGTGAACTGCAGACTTTGATCAGAACTTGAAACTTTCTTTTGAAATGGATATCTATGTCCATATTTAGCTAAAATGGATTTGGAAATTTTTCCTTTCAAATATTTAAAGGCCATATGAGGATGCCTAGGGTTGAAATTTTGGAAAATAGTATTTTTTGTTTGAGGTAATTTAGAAATTGAAATCATATCAACTGTATTTTGTGTACAGAACTGATCTTCAGTTCAAGCTTATAAACCCGAAAGACAGAGTGATGTACATGTTTACATGTATTCCAGGGCTTTACAAACCAGTATGACATGTAAAGTACCGAAATATTGCCAAATGAAGTGAAGTAGGGCAGTGTTTTCAGTACATGAGCTGCCATGGTGCAATATCTGTACTTCCCCATAATTACTTCCATTTTGTTAATTTGGTAATTTAATGGGTTGAGATGTAAGATGTTCCAATATGTTTGGCTGTTTTCTAATTTGTCATGTCTCACAATTAAACAAATTACTTTATTCTAAAACATTTCCTATTTACTGTTTGGAGAAAAATTTGATTTTTATAAAACTTGTGAAATTTCATGCCTCTTAAGTTTTTGAGCTAAAATTTCATTCAAACTGTAATGACTAAATTATCTTTTTCGTCTTAAGAATTTCGAGCGAGTTTTGCATCGTGTGTCAATATTTCGTGTTAGCGCCTAAATAATCTCCTCTTTTAGTACATTGAAAGCAAAATTTGAAGACTGCATGCCCACTTTGTTTTCGTTAATTACTCACCACCAGGAGATGGCAGTCAATGCGTTGCTCAAATTAAAGTTCATTTTCAATATCATTTCAATCTGTGCGAGTCGGAAAAGTATCGCGAGAGGTAGAATACGCGAATGAGCAACGCGGATCGAGGAGAAGTAGTTTCAATCTACTTTTTTATTACTCGTGATCGGTAACTAAATAATGGCGTGAATTGTGTGTCCTATTTGAAATGCTTTAACTTTCAGGTTTTTTAACAGCTTTTATAAATGTGTTTTAAAATGTGGGAGAAGACAAGCAAAAGTTGATTGCATTATTACCACACAGATGGCTGAAGCCTGAACTATACATGTCTATGAACATCTGGATAAACAAGCATCCACATGCAGTTCTGATGGTGTTCTTTTTCAACCTGGGATGACACCCTTACCATGAAGTAAGTTCAAAATTACTTCTATGGAATGTTGTTTAATTTGAAGCAACATTATTTTGTGGTTGCGTGATCTCCTACATTTATAGTGAAAGTTTAATGAAACTTGACACATTTATTTAGTTCAAGAAGAAGATGTGCGAAAAACATTTTAAGAAATAATTTCTATGTTTTTCTTTTTCATAAGAATAAATGTTTGTGTGTTGCAGTATAGATGCACTTATTAATTGGTGGCATCCGTTTGTTTAGGCAGAATTTTATAGAGAAATTATCTCTTGACAGTACATGGACAACACCTTACTTCATCTGTTAGGCCCTCCCCACCCCCCGTGGGACCCCCGGGGTATATAAATAGGACCCAGTATCTCTGACTGTGTGGTACAACCTTTATCTTACAGGAGTGTCTTATGAACAAGACAAAATGGGGATCTGTGTGCATAAAATGCCATGTGTGTGCACATGAAATATGCCAAATGCAGATTCCAATAGACGCCAGACACTTAAGATGTAGTGATTTGTACACATGGGCATGAAGAGGGGCACCCTTTTTTCTCAAAGTCAAATGTAAATGTAAGAAAATGGATGACTATACTGAATGTCAAATAAAGGGTAATCTGAGGACAGAAAACACATTATGAAATGACATTAAATAGACAAAATGGAGAGTATTTTATTTTAAAGTTGTGATTTGATAGAAATCGAGTATAAATAGCCAATTGATGCAAAATGATTTTACTTCCATGGTACGATAACAAAAAATTAAAAAAAAAAAAAAAAAAAAAAAAAAAAAATTATAACAAAAATTAAAAAAAAAAAAAAAAAAAAAAAATCCATGGGAGCACAATTATTTGTTGCAGGTTGTGCTACATCAGTTAACATACATGTATGTATAATTTTTATTGGTTAAATAATTCTTGTATTGGCTCACTCTTTTGGAGAAACCTGAGATCACAAGAGGGTTTAAGTGGGGTTCAGTGTTACTCAAATACAATCATTTTTCCAACATCTGTGATTTCTGGATGTGCTTTTGTTTTGTTTTCATAGATTACACAGCATTTGGCACTGGTGTATGACTATTTCCTGAAGAAGAAGAAATTCAGAGTTCAAAAGGCGGTGAACTGCAGACTTTGATCAGAACTTGAAACTTTCTTTTGAAATGGATATCTATGTCCATATTTAGCTAAAATGGATTTGGAAATTTTTCCTTTCAAATATTTAAAGGCCATATGAGGATGCTTAGGGTTGAAATTTTGGAAAATAGTATTTTTTGTTTGAGGTAATTTAGAAATTGAAATCATATCAACTGTATTTTGTGTACAGAACTGATCTTCAGTTCAAGCTTATAAACCCGAAAGACAGAGTGATGTACATGTTTACATGTATTCCAGGGCTTTACAAACCAGTATGACATGTAAAGTACCGAAATATTGCCAAATGAAGTGAAGTAGGGCAGTGTTTTCAGTACATGAGCTGCCATGGTGCAATATCTGTACTTCCCCATAATTACTTCCATTTTGTTAATTTGGTAATTTAATGGGTTGAGATGTAAGATGTTCCAATATGTTTGGCTGTTCTCTAATTTGTCATGTCTCACAATTAAACAAATTACTTTATTCTAAAACATTTCCTATTTACTGTTTGGAGAAAAATTTGATTTTTATAAAACTTGTGAAATTTCATGCCTCTTAAGTTTTTGAGCTAAAATTTCATTCAAACTGTAATGACTAAATTATCTTTTTCGTCTTAAGAATTTCGAGCGAGTTTTGCATCGTGTGTCAATATTTCGTGTTAGCGCCTAAATAATCTCCTCTTTTAGTACATTGAAAGCAAAATTTGAAGACTGCATGCCCACTTTGTTTTCGTTAATTACTCACCACCAGGAGATGGCAGTCAATGCGTTGCTCAAATTAAAGTTCATTTTCAATATCATTTCAATCTGTGCGAGTCAGAAAAGTATCGCGAGAGGTAGAATACGCGAATGAGCAACGCGGATCGAGAAGTAGTTTCAATCTACTTTTTTATTACTCGTGATCGGTAACTAAATAATGGCGTGAATTGTGTGTCCTATTTGAAATGCTTTAACTTTCAGGTTTTTTAACAGCTTTTATAAATGTGTTTTAAAATGTGGGAGAAGACAAGCAAAAGTTGATTGCATTATTACCACACAGATGGCTGAAGCCTGAACTATACATGTCTATGAACATCTGGATAAACAAGCATCCACATGCAGTTCTGATGGTGTTCTTTTTCAACCTGGGATGACACCCTTACCATGAAGTAAGTTCAAAATTACTTCTATGGAATGTTGTTTAATTTGAAGCAACATTATTTTGTGGTTGCGTGATCTCCTACATTTATAGTGAAAGTTTAATGAAACTTGACACATTTATTTAGTTCAAGAAGAAGATGTGCGAAAAACATTTTAAGAAATAATTTCTATGTTTTTCTTTTTCATAAGAATAAATGTTTGTGTGTTGCAGTATAGATGCACTTATTAATTGGTGGCATCCGTTTGTTTAGGCAGAATTTTATAGAGAAATTATCTCTTGACAGTACATGGACAACACCTTACTTCATCTCTTAGGCCCTCCCCACCCCCCGTGGGACCCCCGGGGTATATAAATAGGACCCAGTATCTCTGACTGTGTGGTACAACCTTTATCTTACAGGAGTGTCTTATGAACAAGACAAAATGGGGATCTGTGTGCATAAAATGCCATGTGTGTGCACATGAAATATGCCAAATGCAGATTCCAATAGACGCCAGACACTTAAGATGTAGTGATTTGTACACATGGGCATGAAGAGGGGCACCCTTTTTTCTCAAAGTCAAATGTAAATGTAAGAAAATGGATGACTATACTGAATGTCAAATAAAGGGTAATCTGAGGACAGAAAACACATTATGAAATGACATTAAATAGACAAAATGGAGAGTATTTTATTTTAAAGTTGTGATTTTATAGAAATCGAGTATAAATAGCCAATTGATGCAAAATGATTTTACTTCCATGGTACGATAACAAAAAATTAAAAAAAAAAAGAAAAAAAAGAAAAAAAATGATAACAAAAATTAAAAAAAAAAAAAAAAAAAAAAATCCATGGGAGCACAATTATTTGTTGCAGGTTGTGCTACATCAGTTAACATACATGTATGTATAATTTTTATTGGTTAAATAATTCTTGTATTGGCTCACTCTTTTGGAGAAACCTGAGATCACAAGAGGGTTTAAGTGGGGTTCAGTGTTACTCAAATACAATCATTTTTCCAACATCTGTGATTTCTGGATGTGCTTTTGTTTTGTTTTCATAGATTACACAGCATTTGGCACTGGTGTATGACTATTTCCTGAAGAAGAAGAAATTCAGAGTTCAAAAGGCGGTGAACTGCAGACTTTGATCAGAACTTGAAACTTTCTTTTGAAATGGATATCTATGTCCATATTTAGCTAAAATGGATTTGGAAATTTTTCCTTTCAAATATTTAAAGGCCATATGAGGATGCTTAGGGTTGAAATTTTGGAAAATAGTATTTTTTGTTTGAGGTAATTTAGAAATTGAAATCATATCAACTGTATTTTGTGTACAGAACTGATCTTCAGTTCAAGCTTATAAACCCGAAAGACAGAGTGATGTACATGTTTACATGTATTCCAGGGCTTTACAAACCAGTATGACATGTAAAGTACCGAAATATTGCCAAATGAAGTGAAGTAGGGCAGTGTTTTCAGTACATGAGCTGCCATGGTGCAATATCTGTACTTCCCCATAATTACTTCCATTTTGTTAATTTGGTAATTTAATGGGTTGAGATGTAAGATGTTCCAATATGTTTGGCTGTTTTCTAATTTGTCATGTCTCACAATTAAACAAATTACTTTATTCTAAAACATTTCCTATTTACTGTTTGGAGAAAAATTTGATTTTTATAAAACTTGTGAAATTTCATGCCTCTTAAGTTTTTGAGCTAAAATTTCATTCAAACTGTATTGACTAAATTATCTTTTTCGTCTTAAGAATTTCGAGCGAGTTTTGCATCGTGTGTCAATATTTCGTGTTAGCGCCTAAATAATCTCCTCTTTTAGTACATTGAAAGCAAAATTTGAAGACTGCATGCCCACTTTGTTTTCGTTAATTACTCACCACCAGGAGATGGCAGTCAATGCGTTGCTCAAATTAAAGTTCATTTTCAATATCATTTCAATCTGTGCGAGTCGGAAAAGTATCGCGAGAGGTAGAATACGCGAATGAGCAACGCGGATCGAGGAGAAGTAGTTTCAATCTACTTTTTTATTACTCGTGATCGGTAACTAAATAATGGCGTGAATTGTGTGTCCTATTTGAAATGCTTTAACTTTCAGGTTTTTTAACAGCTTTTATAAATGTGTTTTAAAATGTGGGAGAAGACAAGCAAAAGTTGATTGCATTATTACCACACAGATGGCTGAAGCCTGAACTATACATGTCTATGAACATCTGGATAAACAAGCATCCACATGCAGTTCTGATGGTGTTCTTTTTCAACCTGGGATGACACCCTTACCATGAAGTAAGTTCAAAATTACTTCTATGGAATGTTGTTTAATTTGAAGCAACATTATTTTGTGGTTGCGTGATCTCCTACATTTATAGTGAAAGTTTAATGAAACTTGACACATTTATTTAGTTCAAGAAGAAGATGTGCGAAAAACATTTTAAGAAATAATTTCTATGTTTTTCTTTTTCATAAGAATAAATGTTTGTGTGTTGCAGTATAGATGCACTTATTAATTGGTGGCATCCGTTTGTTTAGGCAGAATTTTATAGAGAAATTATCTCTTGACAGTACATGGACAACACCTTACTTCATCTCTTAGGCCCTCCCCACCCCCCGTGGGACCCCCGGGGTATATAAATAGGACCCAGTATCTCTGACTGTGTGGTACAACCTTTATCTTACAGGAGTGTCTTATGAACAAGACAAAATGGGGATCTGTGTGCATAAAATGCCATGTGTGTGCACATGAAATATGCCAAATGCAGATTCCAATAGACGCCAGACACTTAAGATGTAGTGATTTGTACACATGGGCATGAAGAGGGGCACCCTTTTTTCTCAAAGTCAAATGTAAATGTAAGAAAATGGATGACTATACTGAATGTCAAATAAAGGGTAATCTGAGGACAGAAAACACATTATGAAATGACATTAAATAGACAAAATGGAGAGTATTTTATTTTAAAGTTGTGATTTGATAGAAATCGAGTATAAATAGCCAATTGATGCAAAATGATTTTACTTCCATGGTACGATAACAAAAAATTAAAAAAAAAAAAAAAAAAATGATAACAAAAATTTAAAAAAAAAAAAAAAAAAAAATCCATGGGAGCACAATTATTTGTTGCAGGTTGTGCTACATCAGTTAACATACATGTATGTATAATTTTTATTGGTTAAATAATTCTTGTATTGGCTCACTCTTTTGGAGAAACCTGAGATCACAAGAGGGTTTAAGTGGGGTTCAGTGTTACTCAAATACAATCATTTTTCCAACATCTGTGATTTCTGGATGTGCTTTTGTTTTGTTTTCATAGATTACACAGCATTTGGCACTGGTGTATGACTCTATTTCCTGAAGAAGAAGAAATTCAGAGTTCAAAAGGGGGTGAACTGCAGACTTTGATCAGAACTTGAAACTTTCTTTTGAAATGGATATCTATGTCCATATTTAGCTAAAATGGATTTGGAAATTTTTCCTTTCAAATATTTAAAGGCCATATGAGGATGCCTAGGGTTGAAATTTTGGAAAATAGTATTTTTTGTTTGAGGTAATTTAGAAATTGAAATCATATCAACTGTATTTTGTGTACAGAACTGATCTTCAGTTCAAGCTTATAAACCCGAAAGACAGAGTGATGTACATGTTTACATGTATTCCAGGGCTTTACAAACCAGTATGACATGTAAAGTACCGAAATATTGCCAAGTGAAGTGAAGTAGGGCAGTGTTTTCAGTACATGAGCTGCCATGGTGCAATATCTGTACTTCCCCATAATTACTTCCATTTTGTTAATTTGGTAATTTAATGGGTTGAGATGTAAGATGTTCCAATATGTTTGGCTGTTTTCTAATTTGTCATGTCTCACAATTAAACAAATTACTTTATTCTAAAACATTTCCTATTTACTGTTTGGAGAAAAATTTGATTTTTATAAAACTTGTGAAATTTCATGCCTCTTAAGTTTTTGAGCTAAAATTTCATTCAAACTGTATTGACTAAATTATCTTTTTCGTCTTAAGAATTTCGAGCGAGTTTTGCATCGTGTGTCAATATTTCGTGTTAGCGCCTAAATAATCTCCTCTTTTAGTACATTGAAAGCAAAATTTGAAGACTGCATGCCCACTTTGTTTTCGTTAATTACTCACCACCAGGAGATGGCAGTCAATGCGTTGCTCAAATTAAAGTTCATTTTCAATATCATTTCAATCTGTGCGAGTCGGAAAAGTATCGCGAGAGGTAGAATACGCGAATGAGCAACGCGGATCGAGGAGAAGTAGTTTCAATCTACTTTTTTATTACTCGTGATCGGTAACTAAATAATGGCGTGAATTGTGTGTCCTATTTGAAATGCTTTAACTTTCAGGTTTTTTAACAGCTTTTATAAATGTGTTTTAAAATGTGGGAGAAGACAAGCAAAAGTTGATTGCATTATTACCACACAGATGGCTGAAGCCTGAACTATACATGTCTATGAACATCTGGATAAACAAGCATCCACATGCAGTTCTGATGGTGTTCTTTTTCAACCTGGGATGACACCCTTACCATGAAGTAAGTTCAAAATTACTTCTATGGAATGTTGTTTAATTTGAAGCAACATTATTTTGTGGTTGCGTGATCTCCTACATTTATAGTGAAAGTTTAATGAAACTTGACACATTTATTTAGTTCAAGAAGAAGATGTGCGAAAAACATTTTAAGAAATAATTTCTATGTTTTTCTTTTTCATAAGACTAAATGTTTGTGTGTTGCAGTATAGATGCACTTATTAATTGGTGGCATCCGTTTGTTTAGGCAGAATTTTATAGAGAAATTATCTCTTGACAGTACATGGACAACACCTTACTTCATCTCTTAGGCCCTCCCCACCCCCCGTGGGACCCCCGGGGTATATAAATAGGACCCAGTATCTCTGACTGTGTGGTACAACCTTTATCTTACAGGAGTGTCTTATGAACAAGACAAAATGGGGATCTGTGTGCATAAAATGCCATGTGTGTGCACATGAAATATGCCAAATGCAGATTCCAATAGACGCCAGACACTTAAGATGTAGTGATTTGTACACATGGGCATGAAGAGGGGCACCCTTTTTTCTCAAAGTCAAATGTAAATGTAAGAAAATGGATGACTATACTGAATGTCAAATAAAGGGTAATCTGAGGACAGAA
This sequence comes from Perna viridis, assembly GCA_037379345.1. Classification (NCBI taxonomy): domain Eukaryota; kingdom Metazoa; phylum Mollusca; class Bivalvia; order Mytilida; family Mytilidae; genus Perna; species Perna viridis. The sequence continues at coordinate 31,074,395 of CM074524.1, read as the reverse complement.
AACACATTATGAAATGACATTAAATAGACAAAATGGAGAGTATTTTATTTTAAAGTTGTGATTTTATAGAAATCGAGTATAAATAGCCAATTGATGCAAAATGATTTTACTTCCATGGTACGATAACAAAAAATTAAAAAAAAAAAAAAAAAAAAAAAAAAAAATGATAACAAAAATTAAAAAAAAAAAAAAAAAAAAAAAATCCATGGGAGCACAATTATTTGTTGCAGGTTGTGCTACATCAGTTAACATACATGTATGTATAATTTTTATTGGTTAAATAATTCTTGTATTGGCTCACTCTTTTGGAGAAACCTGAGTTCACAAGAGGGTTTAAGTGGGGTTCAGTGTTACTCAAATACAATCATTTTTCCAACATCTGTGATTTCTGGATGTGCTTTTGTTTTGTTTTCATAGATTACACAGCATTTGGCACTGGTGTATGACTCTATTTCCTGAAGAAGAAGAAATTCAGAGTTCAAAAGGCGGTGAACTGCAGACTTTGATCAGAACTTGAAACTTTCTTTTGAAATGGATATCTATGTCCATATTTAGCTAAAATGGATTTGGAAATTTTTCCTTTCAAATATTTAAAGGCCATATGAGGATGCTTAGGGTTGAAATTTTGGAAAATAGTATTTTTTGTTTGAGGTAATTTAGAAATTGAAATCATATCAACTGTATTTTGTGTACAGAACTGATCTTCAGTTCAAGCTTATAAACCCGAAAGACAGAGTGATGTACATGTTTACATGTATTCCAGGGCTTTACAAACCAGTATGACATGTAAAGTACCGAAATATTGCCAAATGAAGTGAAGTAGGGCAGTGTTTTCAGTACATGAGCTGCCATGGTGCAATATCTGTACTTCCCCATAATTACTTCCATTTTGTTAATTTGGTAATTTAATGGGTTGAGATGTAAGATGTTCCAATATGTTTGGCTGTTTTCTAATTTGTCATGTCTCACAATTAAACAAATTACTTTATTCTAAAACATTTCCTATTTACTGTTTGGAGAAAAATTTGATTTTTATAAAACTTGTGAAATTTCATGCCTCTTAAGTTTTTGAGCTAAAATTTCATTCAAACTGTAATGACTAAATTATCTTTTTCGTCTTAAGAATTTCGAGCGAGTTTTGCATCGTGTGTCAATATTTCGTGTTAGCGCCTAAATAATCTCCTCTTTTAGTACATTGAAAGCAAAATTTGAAGACTGCATGCCCACTTTGTTTTCGTTAATTACTCACCACCAGGAGATGGCAGTCAATGCGTTGCTCAAATTAAAGTTCATTTTCAATATCATTTCAATCTGTGCGAGTCGGAAAAGTATCGCGAGAGGTAGAATACGCGAATGAGCAACGCGGATCGAGAAGTAGTTTCAATCTACTTTTTTATTACTCGTGATCGGTAACTAAATAATGGCGTGAATTGTGTGTCCTATTTGAAATGCTTTAACTTTCAGGTTTTTTAACAGCTTTTATAAATGTGTTTTAAAATGTGGGAGAAGACAAGCAAAAGTTGATGGCATTATTACCACACAGATGGCTGAAGCCTGAACTATACATGTCTATGAACATCTGGATAAACAAGCATCCACATGCAGTTCTGATGGTGTTCTTTTTCAACCTGGGATGACACCCTTACCATGAAGTAAGTTCAAAATTACTTCTATGGAATGTTGTTTAATTTGAAGCAACATTATTTTGTGGTTGCGTGATCTCCTACATTTATAGTGAAAGTTCAATGAAACTTGACACATTTATTTAGTTCAAGAAGAAGATGTGCGAAAAACATTTTAAGAAATAATTTCTATGTTTTTCTTTTTCATAAGAATAAATGTTTGTGTGTTGCAGTATAGATGCACTTATTAATTGGTGGCATCCGTTTGTTTAGGCAGAATTTTATAGAGAAATTATCTCTTGACAGTACATGGACAACACCTTACTTCATCTCTTAGGCCCTCCCCACCCCCCGTGGGACCCCCGGGGTATATAAATAGGACCCAGTATCTCTGACTGTGTGGTACAACCTTTATCTTACAGGAGTGTCTTATGAACAAGACAAAATGGGGATCTGTGTGCATAAAATGCCATGTGTGTGCACATGAAATATGCCAAATGCAGATTCCAATAGACGCCAGACACTTAAGATGTAGTGATTTGTACACATGGGCATGAAGAGGGGCACCCTTTTTTCTCAAAGTCAAATGTAAATGTAAGAAAATGGATGACTATACTGAATGTCAAATAAAGGGTAATCTGAGGACAGAAAACACATTATGAAATGACATTAAATAGACAAAATGGAGAGTATTTTATTTTAAAGTTGTGATTTTATAGAAATCGAGTATAAATAGCCAATTGATGCAAAATGATTTTACTTCCATGGTACGATAACAAAAAATTAAAAAAAAAAAAAAAAAATGATAACAAAAATTAAAAAAAAAAAAAAATCCATGGGAGCACAATTATTTGTTGCAGGTTGTGCTACATCAGTTAACATACATGTATGTATAATTTTTATTGGTTAAATAATTCTTGTATTGGCTCACTCTTTTGGAGAAACCTGAGATCACAAGAGGGTTTAAGTGGGGTTCAGTGTTACTCAAATACAATCATTTTTCCAACATCTGTGATTTCTGGATGTGCTTTTGTTTTGTTTTCATAGATTACACAGCATTTGGCACTGGTGTATGACTCTATTTCCTGAAGAAGAAGAAATTCAGAGTTCAAAAGGCGGTGAACTGCAGACTTTGATCAGAACTTGAAACTTTCTTTTGAAATGGATATCTATGTCCATATTTAGCTAAAATGGATTTGGAAATTTTTCCTTTCAAATATTTAAAGGCCATATGAGGATGCCTAGGGTTGAAATTTTGGAAAATAGTATTTTTTGTTTGAGGTAATTTAGAAATCGAAATCATATCAATTGTATTTTGTGTACAGAACTGATCTTCAGTTCAAGCTTATAAACCCGAAAGACAGAGTGATGTACATGTTTACATGTATTCCAGGGCTTTACAAACCAGTATGACATGTAAAGTACCAAAATATTGCCAAATGAAATGAAGTAGGGCAGT